>OY720671.1:4153808-4841308 GCA_963170745.1 Phymatocera aterrima
TTTCGAGTGCTAACTTCATGATGTACAGACATCGTTATTTTTATAAAAGAAAAAAAAGTGCAATAATCATTTCGCAGTATTTTATACCTAACTTGTTCCGAAATCATTCCGGGTACAATACTGTTGAGGAGTTTCGATTGAATCGTACTTTTGAAAGTTGGAGTAGTAAATTTTGGGTTCAAATATTTTCGTACATTATTCTGAAGGTTCAAAAGTCAATAAATTATTGGTGAGGCAGAATTTCTTGTCTTCTTTGAGTACCCGTCCATTAATAGCTCTTTGCATTTTGCCAATAATATCCTTTTTCGTCGTAGAATTAATTCTCTCTCTAGAGATAAGTAATTCCAAGGATCTATCTTTTCTTTTTTCCAAAGAGATTTTTCCATATTCGACGAGCCTAGTTATATTTTTTTTAGAAATTGTGGATCTCTCTCTAGTCTTCTTAATTTATCAATACCATCTTTGAAGTATCTATTTTCTTCTATGATCAGTATGCGAATCATTCAACAGTCAATTGTTGGCTTAAGAATAAAATTCGTAATATTGACTGACCATTTTCACATTTAGAATAGCATTGACAGTTTATTTTATTTCGTTTTCGTATCTTATATTTTTCAGAGATACCGGTCCTCGTCCAACTCAGGAGCTGCTCCAAATCGCATCGGTTGAAACCAAGGACACGGCGGACGCATGGCTATGAATGGATGGCTGTAAAGCAATGAATGGAAGGTAAAAACAATGACTTTTTCAGTCATGTCCTTGCCTTTTTATCGTAGATATTTTGTAAAACGCTACATCCACCTCACTGCCCCCGAAACAGTGACTAAGGATCACAGAGATCAATATATGGATTTCGTTCTTCGATCGTTACAGTACTCACGATGATTTTCTAGAACACCTGTTCATTCTGATTTACAGATATCACAGCAGAGGCATCCGGAGTAAATGATCGCTCGAATACTTGGCAACGGCGGTGAGTCGCACGACTTCAATTAGAGAAATCTTAGCTGAATTCGAAAGTGGAGAAATCTTAGCTGAATTCGAAGGATCAACCTCAGGTCGGGGGACGGAGGGATGGAAGGGTGGTAAGTGTTGAACGTTCATTTGATAACCTGTTTAATTACCACATATCTGAACAGGCAGCTCTGTTCATCTCCCAATTTATGGCATCTTTGCATTTGTTTTCTCTATGTTTTGTTTATTGTGGTAATTTCGATGAAACAATGTGACTGAAAAAAACCATCCTTGGAACTCGAAGGCAATTATCATGAGTTATTATACTCGACTGGAATGATTCTTCGGACGAGTTGTCGAAATTTTTGGTTTGAAACAAAAGAATGAAAAGAAAAATTACAATTACTCAACGTATCGGTATAAAAGTTGAGCACGAAAGAAAAAATTGTTCTCAATGCAAAGTTTTAGGTTTATCACGTGTAGGAACACGTCGAATTTTCCTACCCTACACATTTTTATGTTTATTCATGTTTCTATATTTTTCGTTATTGCTGATTTTACTGTGAAATTACACAATTTTCATGATCGTAGGGTTTTATACTTTCCATGCAGAGCGACGCATGATAGATATGTTGTGTATCAGGCCATTTTATAAGTAAATCCGTAATCCGTGAGCGTATGATAATGTACGCGGGATGGAAAAGATGCGTTCTAACGCGATCTACAACTTTTGTGAAAACTTGTTTCTCGAGTAACCGATATTCGTATTAAAATACGTACGTACTACGTGGTTCGAGAAACGCTTCGCATTGTACGAAACACTTTATTTTTTGAAACCCGTTGTAAAAATTGAGTTCAAAGTTCACCAATTTTTGTCTACGTTTCGGCCGATATTTCTGACAAATGGAGTCGTGCGTTCAGCTGCGATACCTCCATTATCTCAATGGGCAGGGAAATGAATGAATTAAACGAAAAACAGAAAAGCAGATGAACTTAGTTAATTTTCGACTGGTTTTTTTGCACTGAATATCGTGTAAAAAATGATTCATAACAAATTCGCACCTGCTTGAGAAAGAATGGGACCACCCAGCTGTACCCCTTGAGTTCGGAAATATATATCGCAGAATTATGAATTGTGGTTTCAAGTTTTCTCGAAAACTATGGTGGAGCAATTGCCAACCTACATATTGAAAATTACTGGTCAATTACGGAGCTTCGGACGTTTAAGATCAGTTACACCTTTGCAAATGATGTTATTGAGCGCGTTGACTAAAGTGTAGGTATATATTCTTCCATAAACGTTGATCGATAATCGCGCATTGAATATTTTAACATTCATTCACTCGCCAGAATAAAAACTGGTCGAGGAATTCTTAGACTAAAAATTACAAAATTATCAACGAATACAGCGAGTAAACGATTTGTTACAAATATTCAATGCGCGATTATCGCGTGGTAACATTAATTACAAAAGTAGCGATTCCATCGACCGAGAACCTCCTGAAGAGCAATTGGTGAACCATCGATCGTTGAAATATCTACACATCTTCCAATATATAGCGAGCTAATTTCTGCACATAACACAACGTAACGTATGTACTTAGCTTCGGGCTAATTCAAATCCCGAGTAGCACAAAACACTCTTTGTGATTCATTTCGATCCGTAAGACGACCGAAAAATGACGAGAAGACGTCCAATGTCCTTTTTTTGTGGGGGGGGGGGGGGGGGGGGAGGGGGGAGAAAAGAGTGAACAGCGGACATTCGATGACGTTCGAACGTCTTCTAGTCGCCCTGCGTACTGTGCTACCTGGGAATAGAATCGATATTTTCTTAATAGCACTCTCGTTGTTTAAGAAGTTATATCAGTCAATAATAACAGGGAAAAGCGGTATCTTAAGATTGGACGGTGCCGCATGGAGGGGTTCGCTTTTCATTCGAACAACATGCGGGAAAATTACCCTCCGCCACTAATTCTCCTCTCAATTTGTGGGAACAACGTTGCCACAGAATTCTGTGATAGGTAATCATCTATATTCCGGTAGAGCTCTTTGTCGATAAGGAGAAATTTTACAGCCACGTCCGTAGGTACATACATACCTATTCGTATTCCGTGCTTCTTTTTTTTTTCACAACATCTGACGGTAAACGGGCCCGGGCGCTTCACATCGCCTACGGATCTCATTTTATAAATAAATTAAATTCCTTTTTCCAAATTTCGTGTATGTATGTATGTACATACTAATGTAGTAGGTACGTACTCGATAGGCAATTTTTATAGTACCTACACCGATTTCCCAATTTCTTCGTGAAACTGACAATGCCAATAATTATTCTCATCGCGTACGCGATGTATCATTGCTAGTAGTTTATCAAATTATCAAGTATTCTGCAATCAATCAACATTCGATCCAAACAAATTCGTTACTCCCTGCTGCAGGTTATCGAAACAAAGATTCCCCCCCAGAATGTCGGACTATAGTATTCGAATTTTCACAGAGTATATATCGCGATAGCTCGTAATGCACCGTGGCTCTCTCGACATATGCACCGCGATCGTCCAGAATACTCGAGGATTTCCGAAAAATAAAAACAAGAACAAAAAAAAAAAAAACTATCCCACAACGAAAATGGTAAATCAACCGCGCTAATTATAAATTTCTCGCATCCCCACGCGCTGCACAACGCGTTCGGAAATATTACGTACCCTTTATACCCTTTTTGTTCAGAGGAGGAGAAAAGTGAAAAAAATCTGTGAAAAGGCTTGCCAGAGATGAGTCGAACGTATACTTTTCATATTGAACGTTATATTCACGATGATTTTTCACTAATTATTGTACGAGATTGAATTCGGAATGATCGGATGAAAAATACGCATTGATTCGTCGTTGACCCGGTTCAAATTAGCTGAATACAAAAGAGAGAGGAAAGAAGAGTACGACTGGAAATGTGAAACAATCGGCACATAATAGGTATATTGTCTATCTATCGCGGAGCAAAAATAACGAGGAATCAATATAGGGTATACAGTTAAACATGTACACAGAATGAATTGACCATTGTTGCTGATTATCGTGCCGAAGAATTATTCAACAACGCGTAACGTATATTTGCATTGGTACGTGTGGCTATAGGGATAGACGAACCGCCGCGATGCGCTACTGGATAAATCAACGGACTCTGTGGGACTCTCTCTGCTCGCTCGCAGCAGCGCGCAGAGTTTAGTTTTTCAGTCAAATCTGCTCCTACTATCTTGACGCGCGACACAATCCGGGTTAATTAATGATTCAAATCATCCGCGAATGTACCTACTCTGTACCATACGGTCGGAAGGTGGCCCGGCAGGTGGGTAATGCGAATAGCAACCGAGCAGCGTGTACCTCTATTCCTGTGTGTACGGCGGCACGGCGCATCAGAGTGCTGGGCCGGGATAATAAAAGTCAAACAATAGCCGGGATTCCAACGATCCATGGGCGCGTGTGTGCATGTGCGTGCGCGCGTGTACGTACGCACAGCCGTATACGATTCGACAGCCTGCAATGTTCTGTGTATACTTATTATGTGTACAAAAGCCGTCAGCGTAGAACTGATTATCGTTTTCCAATCGGCACTAGGCGCGGAGTGCGCGACACAAAATTGCCGGGCAGCGGCAGCGGCGGAGGCGGTGGCGATGGCCGAGGTAGCGTAGTGCGGCCACCGCGCTGGTCAGGCGAAGAGCTGAGCTTGCAGCGACAGCTGTAACATATATACCTATATATATATACACCTACTGCAGCAGTATAGAATAATTTGTTAAACAGAGAAAATCAAGCTGATTATCAACAATTTCAAACGTCACCGAACAAAATACCTATCAGTGTACTTCGTGTGCCGAATTAATCTACCGCCCCTTCCCCCGCCGCTGCCCAGTAGGACGGGAGTTTGAACGAACGTACCTGTACCTGTACCCGTACCCCGCCTGCGATAGTATATAGCTGACCGTTCGATTGAAACAATGATAATATAGCTAGTAAATAAACTAATAACAGGACCAACTCGTCGACACACATTCCTCCCCTGCTTCTATTATAGTTATTCATTATCGCTGTTGCTATGATTACGTGGTACGGAATACAGGAATACCTATGCATACGTATTCGTTGGCGATACGACAATTCCGACACAGAGTTGCAGAAGATAATTCGATGAAATTCTACGTGTCGCGGAACGTGCGGCTGTATGGCATAAAGCGAGTTTGCATTCTGCTGTATAAAAATCGTGGACACAGTTATAGGTATGTACAATCGTAGGTACACCTATTTTACTCCGTTGAGCGATTTATAACTGTATACATACATACATACATACGCACACACGCACGCGCGCACGCACATTCACGTCTGTACGCGTGAATCCCGGTGTGTTTTGACGAGCCTTGCTGAGTTCGATCTCAGTCGAAAATTAGACTGAAATTGACGCGAGCCGAAGAGCGGGGCGGCGCGGCGGGGCGGGCTTGTACAGGCGAGGCTCTGCGTTCGCGTATGTATCCAGGTACAAGGTATCGTCGAGGGGTGGAAGGGGATAGCTCCGGTAAAAAGGTCGACTAAAGGTGCAAAGGGGCGAAGGGGCGAGGGGCTGGCGGTTTGTGCGGAGGTAATCGCAGGCGAAGGGGCGTCGGTTGCGTGATTTCTCTTCTTGAGTCCTCGCGTGTCGAATCCTGATTTGCTTTGTCGAATCAAGTATAAGGTCGGCATAGGCGAAACGTGTTGGGCGAGATATGTGTATAGGTTCCTTTTAACCCCCAAACCACAAACCGCTAGCCCCCGTCCCCGTCCCCGTCCCCGTCCTCGTAGGTACTCCCGGAGCTCGCGGTATATTTGAATACTGCAGTTATTCCTATACCTAAAAGTATCATTTCGTAATTTCACATCAGACAATTACTATTTCCAAGTTTCCTCGACGAGCGAACTTGGCGAGCTTATGCTTGTGCTATGCTTTTCTTTTCTTTTCTTTTCTTTTCGTTTCGTTTCGTTCCTTTTCCGATCTTCCCTTTCGAAGAACATGAGAGGTAATTTGAATGGGAGACATTCCATGCGGCCTATGCTGCGAGGCTTGTAGGTTAGTCTTCGCGAATGTATAGAAATAGTTTATACATCGTATACGTGGATTCGTCGTTTCTTGGATTGAAACGAAAGGTGACCCTTCCTCCCTCCGCAACCCCCGTCTTTCGTCTAGTTAACGGAAAAGGAGTCGACGGTTCTACATGATAATCCCCGTCTCGGGCACTAAGGACATTTGTAATAGATCTCTGATGCGATAGCGGTTAAATTAGTTTCGTCAACTTCTCCCTCTACCTCTGCCGCTATACCTCTGCCTCTGCCTCTCGCTTCCCACCTTCTTCCACTACTCATACCCCGACGAACGTTCCGTGAACGCAGCGGGCACGGGAGCCTAGCCGGTTGGAAATATAGCGTGGCCGCACAGTTTGGATTTGTCCAAAATTACTTACCTATACAAACTCCGAATTACCTTCGGTCTTATCAAAACATAATTCCAGGCTTCGTGCGTCCGGCGAAACAACCCCGCGATATAATAAACCCAATTTCCTTATTTCATGAACAATGAAATAAGAAAATATAAAATGAACAAACGGAAAGGAAAGGCAGACAAAGAAATTAGATGAGAAAAGAATCGCTTAAACTATCCAGTTACACTTCCATACGTTTTGGAGGGAAAATATCAAACCACACCGCTCCACGATAGCGTCATTTTGTTGGACCAGTTTTGCCAGCTCGTCGGAAAACTAGACCGAAAATAGAAGAAAATTTCCCTCGATATCGAAACATTATGGGATATTATTAGAGCCTCGAGGTTACGAATGATAAACGATTGACCGGAAAAACAAAACAGAACAAAAAGCGGTGAAGGAAATACAGGTAGTATGTCTGTATCGCGGTAGGCATTTGTTCTCGCGCTCTCTCGATTTTGTTGTGACGTGAAAGTAGCGCGGGGGTGTTGGCGAGAAAAAAAAACAGGGCGTCTACTACTTGAAAAAAACTTGGAAATCCCAAAGAATGTTTTTTTCACTCGGGAAACTTTTTTGACAGGTGTACTAATTTTTTCCGAGACTCTCTCAAAATTACCGGTGTCGGGCTGAAAACGGGTTTTATGTGAAAAAAAATATTGCGGTAGGTACCGATCACCAAGAGACTCCGATAAACGTAACCTTGTACGAATTATATTGGAAAGAGCGCGCCAACGACGGTACCTATCTAAAATGTAGGAATCATAATATGAATACAGTTTTTACAGACGTGTAAAAATTTCTTCAGCTCGGATCAAACAGTTGACAAAAAAATTGAAAAGTAGTTACGATGAGTGAGGCGTCGGTCGAGTAGTCTGTGAACGAGAAATCATGCCTCCAATACACGTGGAAGATTATAAAAATGACGTGGAATAACGTGAAATTCTCGGGGAAATTTCACGCCAGGTTTTCAGTAGACACCCTGACAATAAGAGAGAGAGAGAGAGAGAGAGAAAAAGAAAGCAAGGAAGAGAGCGATCAGTTTTATTCCTTTTTTAGCTTTTCCTTTAATCCGTTTACTCCAGATTCGAAAGGCTCGCCCGTATAAAGCACGTCGGAAGTGTCTTCGATTTGGAAAAGCTCGTTCACCCCGAGCCAAACCCCAAACCCCGGATCCCAGACCCCAGACCGTAGACCCTCTCCTCAAGTTAGAGTGTAGGCGGGACCCCCAACCAGCTCGTTGTCCTGTCTCACGGTTCTCTCTGGTATCTTGTAAGCGGATAGACTTTTCCGTCGGACAAACGAAGCGAGGAACGCGACGCGGCCACGGCGCCGCGCGGTTGAAACGCGCCGGGCATCTGTGAAACGGATTCCGTTTTATACTCTCACATTCGCGCGGTTGGTTTTCTCACTGCGTGGAAATCTGCGATTGCGGGGGCGAGGATATGGCGGAGGGAAGGCAGAGCGCGGGGATTCGTTCGAATTAGAATTATGTCTTCTTTGCGGAGATTATGTTTTTTTGACCCGTTTTTTTTTCTTCTTTCAAGTTTTTTCACGTTTCTCTATTCCACATACTTCCGAAGTTCATATGCATATTAATCCACGGATTGCTGCAGAGACGCGTAGGCTTCGATCTTCTAGCTATACCTTGCAGGGCGAATCTGGAAGATCGCACCCCATACGCGGTGCCGGCGGTTGCGGCGTCAAATACTGATTGTAATACCTACTTTTTCCTGCAAAAATAGTCCTCCGTGCCCCCGTTTTTTGTGAAATTGTCGACAAACGTGGACCAATCACAGAGCGCATTCAGAACTCGGCACGGGCGCGGCGAGCCTCGACTGTTCGACGTACCGCGACCATCCGTGGAACAATAATTAATCGCGTTATCGACTACCAATGGGCTGCGATCTTTCTGATTCACACTGTATACGTGTATATACATGCATAGTGTATGCGTGTTAGCTACGGTGCTAAGACTCTTCGAGGCAGAGACGCGTGGTTAACGACTTGCTGAAATCAATAGCACGAAAGTTGCCTCGAATCAAACTCTCGTTAAGCTGGAAAACTGAAACTGAAATTACACAGCAGCGGAGGGAAGTGGTGTATCCGGTTGTCTGCAGTATTACCTAACCGCAAGAAAAATCTCACGTTTTCGCGATTCCATTTATCATAGACCAAATTTTCTTTCTGAGACCAATTCACATGCTTTCGGCGATCGACGTGCGTTGATACAGAACACCGTACAGATTATGTCGCGGGAAGCATTCCGAGGCGACGTTTTCTGATTCATCCCTGCGCGGTCTTATTTTTCACAAAGTTATTCGGCTGTAGAAGACAATGAACAATCTGCGAACGATTGGTAGATCAGCGAACGCTCTAGCGCGGTTTTCTCTTCGTTCCACATTCCGTAACTTTGCGACAAAAAAAAAAAAAAAATCCAAGCAAGAATTTGTAAAAACCGGAATTGGGAGCCTCGTTACATTCTGCTTGGAAATCTGATTTTCACATTTTTTCTCTACGTCCATATTTTCCGAAACTTTGATCGATCGACGAAAACCAAGAGAAAGAAGAAAGAAGAAAATGATTCCTCAGGCGATACTATAAATGGAGGGCTGACGGTCGTTTGTTGAATTTAGTCCTACTTTAGGTCTAATTTAAGCTTCCAACGTTTGGATTTACGAAGTATAGGTATCAAGTTGGGTATTGTTTTCGCAGTAATCGCTAACTGCTAACGCACATGGACACGATATAAGAGAATTAACTCACAACGGACGAACGTTGAATTTCGTTCGTTCTTTCTTTCTTTCTTTCTTTCTTTCTTTCTTTCTTTCTTTCTTTCTTTCTTTCTTTCTCTCGTTGTTTTCTATCCCATCATTTTCCTTCAATATGTAATTGCCCATAATTTTCGTACCGCTATACCCGCGCGTATAGCGGACTGTATAGCTGGCCTCCGGATAAAATCTACATGAACCATCTATTCGAGCGATCGAGTTTAGTAGGTACTGCGTTACGTGTTATACGTGCAACGGTATACGGGGATGGCGAAAAATCCACAAATATATAATAAATGTAATTTTAAGTGGCACGGCTTACACAACGATCTCGAATTCACTTTGATTTCACGAAATTCGCCCAACCCTTTCAAATCTGAATTACATTGTTTCCACGTTTCCTTTGCCTTTTCAGTAAAACAATATCGTCATCCCCTTGACGAATGGAGAAAAATTCATCATCAATTTCACTGTCACGTATTCCGCCTATGTACGGACGATCATTCAGGCCTATCTATATAATAATAAATAAATGCCTATGTATATATATACATACGACGCTGTATGTACACGTATGTGTGTATGATAGATACGTATAGCCGCCACCTACCGGCTGTACGGATTATCTGCTTCACTCTATATTTACATAATTACCCGGAGCGAACCACCCTTAGCTACGAATTGTACTGCAGCTGGTAATGCGAGTAGCTAACGACCTTACCTCCGGCGATCAGAACCGATTTTCTGATACCTAGCTAGGCGTGGTAGAGAACTCAACTATTACCATTTTACTTGTGCATTAGCCTTCGGTATCTGTATGCCATCTGTATGCACGGTGTAACAATTATACACATCAGCTGCGTACATACACTCATTCGATCTAATCAGATCCAAATCCAACCGATCAGATCTAACTCCTCGCATGTACGATCATTCCTTTCCCTGGATATCGTGGAGATATAGTTGCGAC
This sequence comes from Phymatocera aterrima, assembly GCA_963170745.1. Classification (NCBI taxonomy): domain Eukaryota; kingdom Metazoa; phylum Arthropoda; class Insecta; order Hymenoptera; family Tenthredinidae; genus Phymatocera; species Phymatocera aterrima. The sequence goes on from OY720671.1 coordinate 4,164,005, forward strand.
GATTAGGTAATTTCCAAACATCCCGTGCTCACCGAAAACCTAGTATATCGAGGAAAGAAATGTTCGGGAGAATTGTTCGGCCGATGTGATATTCATGGAAAGAGATGATATAGCCACAAAAGAGATAATTGCGTTGTCTTGTGTGTTTTGGCTGAATGACGGGCGGACCGATGTATGAATCGGGCAGCATCGACAGCAGCAGCAGCAGCAGCAGCAGCAGCGAGCGCTCCTCGGTACGTCGCGGGTGTAGTAATTGGCGATATGATACGAGGCGTCGTTATATCGAGGAGATGAAAATCTGTTCAAGGAGGGGAATATGAGATGATTTTTTTTTGTTTCTGTTATACCTTTACCTATAACAAAAAAAAACTCCTCTATCGGATTGTCTCCCTCTCTCTCCGCCTTATTCTTCATTCGTGCTCCTTTTGCCACAAACTGTTGTTCACGGGAGTCGAGTGGAAGAAAACGGGGGGCGAGTGAGAGAGAGAGAGAGAGAGAGGGAGAGAGCGAGAGAATATCTGAGCGGAGGACAATATGCGGTATACATAGATAAATTAAAGGTCCTCCGTTTTTCATTCTTTTTTATTACTCATTCTTCGCGGATTTTTCTTCTCCTCTTCTCTCCTCTCTTTTCTTTTCTTTTTTTCTCGTTTTTCCTTTCTCTTCTTTCCAATCCAGTCGGTGGACTAATTAGACCCTGCGACTTTGTCCACGCGGTTTGTTGTCCGCTCTTTCATGTTCTCCCATCCCCTCCCTCATTCAGTGTCCAGAAGACTGGAAAATAATCACCGACCGCGTACGTATCCGGATATAACTACTCTGTACCACGATGATTGAACATTGTTCCGACGGCAATGAGCACGCCGCGTCGTGAAAGCTGAAAACTCAATCACAATGTCCCGGTCCCGGACCGGACCATTCCTGCTCACCTGTCCGGTAATCGGACAGTATAATCAGCTGCAGCCGACCGCGTGCGTTGCGACAAATCGTTTCACAATTCTCCGTGATATTTACAAATCTTCTCCCGTCCTACATCGTTCGAAACTTTCTCAGTCTCCGAACTTTACCCGTGCGTGCCGTCGTACGACTATGGAAACGATTTTTCAAATTCCCTCCGCGCGCCGCGTCCTTTCCAATGATAATGATATCGCAGTCAACGGACCCTGAATTTTTAGCCCGTTGAAAAACCTCCGTAAAAACTGCAATCACCGGCTTGGTATTCTCGGTCCCCTGCTCCTCGCCGACGATCTTCACGCATGTTCTTTCGCTCCCATATACCGGCCGCCTTGAATAGTCCTCGTTGCAATTCTCTCAAACCACTTTGTCCAATTATACCGTATCGCGAGAATCGAATACATATGTGTAATATTATACATACACAGTGTATATTCGTATGTACTCCGCCAGCGCGGGCTACGCGTTGAAAGGTCGAAATTGTAATGTATATACATACATGGCTGCCTGTATTCGTACATCGCCTACCCCTCTTGAGAGGCAATGCATTATACGCTGCAGTTCAGACTGCATACGTGTGTACATACGTATGTGTATACATACGTACGTAGGTATACGTACGGGTCATGATATCGCATTACTATACAGTATTGCATATTCCGCGGTGTATCTCTCCTAAGAGCTGTTAACATTTCCTTTGCGAACGTGACATTTGCAACTTCTATACTACCTCCTCCGCGTGTACATGTGTACATATATATTAATTCATACTGTATACGAATATGATGAACGGATGGTGTGGCGTCAGTCGGTTAACACTATTCCCGCGACGAAATATTACCGTAACGCGGGGCCGTAGGCGTAAGCGCACCGTTGCAAAACTACGCTCTATAATTTTCAAATGTCAATCACGTTCGTAAGAGAATGAAAGAAAAATGTATAAGAAGAAGAATTGAAACGACGGATTCCTCCGGGTTTGAATGCCAGGTTCACGTGAGTGGTTTTTTTTTCAGCGATTCGTCAAAGCGGGATGTAACTATTCAATTTCGGAAAACTTCTAGAATTTAGAAAGAGTAGAGGAGACAAAAAAATAAATAAAAAACAAATAAACTCCGGCGCGTGTACAAGAGACGATGAAAAGAACGTGGTTCTTGAAAATACTCGGATGACGTGGCGGTTGAAATCGTGGTTTTTCTTTTATTCCTAACTGGAAATTTGGTTGTTAGATCGTGGCTGCAGTGCTGCTGCTGTCCAGAATCAACAAAATTCCAAGCTAGGACCGAAAATCGAAGAAAGAGAATACGCGGGAATAATTATCCACAATTTCATGGTGAAGATATAGAGAATTTGAAAATGATCCTTGAATTGCAATAATGCGGATCTCGGAGGACGGGCACGTTTCGGAAAAGTGTTGAGAACACTCGGGCTAAGATATTCGAGCGTTGGATCTACAAGATCGAGTGTCTCTGTGAATCATGGTGGCCACTCGACTGGAAAACCGAGAAAACTGGGAAAAGTCAGGGAATTCGGCCTGTCAGGGAACGGTCAGGGAAATTTCAGAGAATTTTTTATCGGTCAGAGAATTTTGACGCATTCTGAAAATTTCCAAAATAGACTTAGGAACAAAATTAACGGCGCACACCGCGGCACTCGGCGAAATAACACGGATTTTCAAAATGTTGTAACTCGGTAAAACAATGTCAAAAAAATCATTCCGGGTAGCATTTTGAATGTTGTAACTTCACCTTGGAGATGGTTTTGGAAAATTCGTCATAAAATCATTTTTGACCCCGTGGCGTCGGTTTGAGTGCCGAGTTGCGAAACGCCGAGAAAAACAAGTTTTTCAAAGTTCTCTACGGGGCTTGGAAAAAATCACAGAGAATTTTTGACGTAGCCATCTTGTAGCCTGAAATCTCCTCTTCGACAATATTCGAACGATTTTTTTACACCGAGTTATTCAACTTTTAGACAAGCCTTGTCGTTAAAGACAGGAACGATAAGTATAGGTGTGTAGGCCACTGGTTTGGCATTATCCAGGATCTACCGCGAGGAGGTACGGTCTACCATACTTCTCGTCGTGTGTGTGTACGCGCGTTGCGTATATGTATGTTCACGATTACTCGACGTTGAAAATTGGCTAATTCTGAATTTGAACTGAGATTCGCGTCTGTACCGCGGTGGAAGAAACGGGGTTCAATGGTTTAGTGCGCATACGAATATCGTACATCAGAATGTCAGGGAGAAAATGATGATTTTAGTCAGGGAAAAGCGGGAAATGTGAGGGAATTTTGTGAGCAGAATTGAGTGGCCATCGTGCTTTGAGAATAGACAAACGATGAAAATGTTTTTAATGTTTTTCGTCAATTTCGATGAACACAATTCGGTCGGTGATGGGGATTTCTGATCGTTACGAGGGCACCTAGGTCACCCAATCTCGAATCTGACGCTCGTGGAGATCTTCGTCTTACCTATATATAGCGTTGCGAACGCTTTCTCGAAACGTTGATGTCCTGCGAGCGCGAATCCCGAAATTTTCTCCTATTTTCAATCTCTGGATGAGATCTTACGATGGGGGGAAAAAAACATTGTTAAGATCCGTGTCTATGTCTGGTTGAAAATTTGTTCTGGTATAATACAGAGTTTTGACGAATTTCAATTCCTCATTTTCATCGTCGTCGTCGTCGTCGTACACCTTGAATAAGACGTAAAGCGTACGATATCTCGGAGAATTTTCGAATCACAATGTCGTTTTAGAGTCTGACTGGGTTGTGCGTTGAGGAGCTTTGGAATATATTATAAATCCTTTAATAACGTCTTCTAATTCAAGTACTTAATCTTGGTGAGAGAGAGAGAGAGAGAGCATAGAAAGCGCTGAGCCGTTAATTCACGGTGAGGCAGTTATAGACGGCTCGCGACCGACTCTGGCTGCTTAAATCGGCATGACAATAGCCAAGACCCCCCGTGGACACCCCTCGCTTTCGCCGTACCTCTACCTCACCTACCCTCTTTAACAGTGACGATGATAATGTTGTGACTTATGAACCGATTTGCATTTTAATACGCGGACCTATTGTCTGCGGTTATTGTTAGTTGACTATCTATCTAGCTGAGTAGTAGGAGCAGTAGTAATCGAGGCGCGAACTCATCCACTTCATTCAATTTATCACTCACCCTCTATACAGCGTATCTTTGATCGGTGTACTTACCTGGGCCTCGCGACGATGCCACATCTATCCTCCTGTCCGTCCGATTATACTGTAATTCGATCTCGTTTCAACTACGCTGAAAGCTTCGTTTTCGGTTGATCGTTTCACATTCTCCGCACATTAATTCCGGTCTTCGGATCAGTTACAATATTCGTTAACGGTGGAGGAAAATCTGCAGTGGATAATTATTGCGAAAAAGACATTTTTAGGTTGATCCGAAGAAGAGGGATCTGAACCGGTTGTTTTTTCTGAACTTCGAAACGTTTCTTCGCTCAGGTTATTTTTGGTTTCCCTTCTCGGTTTCCCACCACGATTCATGTTGGCCACAATATCGCGGGCTTTGTTCTCTGTTCGGAAATGAACAAATTCGTAGGACATTCACTCGAGACGCGTTGATCCCAGATCACGGGATGCGATGTTGATCGTCGAACATAATTCACCGCGCGGGAAAATCGTTACCGAATGATTCACAGATTGATGTACGTTTGATCGTTCGCTTATATAGTTACCAAATTAATTCGCGTTTGTAGATACTTGAGAACGTTGGTTCTCAGTTGAACTACGACCGTTAGTTGGCCCTGCATGCTTACACCGATATTGCCTCATGGAGGTTCGGGTTGAAAGAGAAAGAGAGAGAGGGAGAGGGGCCAAGATGAAGAGAGAGAATGCGAGAGCGAGCTAACTCCGAGGATTTACTCGCTCAACTTTGACATACCAACCAAATTGTCATTCTCGGCTCGAGAACTTGCTGTTGGCTTATATACGTATATACAGGCGAGACACGCACACACACACCTATGTATAATACCAAAATGTAAATTGAGATGTATCTGCATAGGCACGTGGATGGATGAGGAAAGTCTAACATAAGTCCCAATCAGAAAGGTGCGACGATGTATAGGTATACTTGCGTGTGTATATTCGTCGCGCTTTCGAATCTAGGCCTTTGCGTGTATATGTATTTCCTCCAGTGTTTCGTCACGTTACGTTTCGTTACGTTACGTTAAGTTTCGTTTCGTTTCGTTTCGTATCACATTCCGTATTCTGTATTTTGTATTCTTGATTATTCACCGAGTACTACCCTACTCTGTACCTACTCTCGCACCCTTTATCGCGTAACCTATACTACGACGAACAAAGGACAAGAGAATCTTGGCTTGAAGTTGGCAACGAAATCAAAAGTTCGTAGTAAGGAGGTATGTACGAGAAGGAGGAGGAGGAGGAGGAGGAGGAAGAGGCGGGGAGGAGAGCCGCGTTAAAGCCAAAGAATGTTCGTCGGCAGAGAGAAAGACGCCTCCAGTCGACCCTCGATCTGCCACTCAATTTCCAACAGCCTCGACGCCTCCTCGACTTATTCAACATCAACACCTACAAACGGGGGTGCGGGGAGGAATAAAACTTGTCGTTATATTTTAATGCCTGCTCGCGTATTCATATCGATGTTATTCTCCGCGGGTGTATCCTTATGTATATGTACACACATAGATCGGCACTTTTCGCCGTCACCAGGGAAGAAAAGAGCTTTCTAACGTTCGCACTTGAGCTTCTTATTCTTCTTCTTCTGCTTCTGCTTCTTCTTTCTCTTCTCGTTCCATTTCTTCTTCACTCGGATACTCGACTCTCAGAATGATGAGCTTCACTTAAAAATTATTCAAACACGTGTTATCACGCCTCGTGTTATTGTTACGTCAACAGCAGCGCACCTCATTCTTCTTTCAATTCATGTTCCGCTTCTGCCGCTCCGCTCCGCTTTGCTCGAGACTCCCACGCCGCGCCGGAAGGGGAGGAGATAAAATGGGAATGGGGTTGTGAAGAATGTTAGAATTTCGAATAATTGTAACGATATACCGCTTACGCGCGTATGTACGTACGTACTACACCGGTGCGGCGAGTATGTGTTAGTATTTGACAACAAAATCCCCGAGGATTTTCGCGGAGACTGTAATATATAATGAATATCGTTGAAAGGAGCGAAGCGAATCTTTCACCAGGCTCCTCACCGACACGTTTCGTTGTTTCTCTCCATGCACGTATAGGTATACATTTTCATACGGTGTTTTGGAATACTCATTTTTTAACGAGTATGCTGAATCGCGCGTTATGCGAAAGAGAAAGGATCTGTCGTCCAGAATGACGTTTCATAATCACGAAATTTGGTTCACGTGGCCAGATGTTGGATATACATACCGCAGCTGCCAAGAGAGTCGCGTGTTTGCATAATACAGTTCGTTTGGTATTTTTTTTCTTCTTCGCTTCTCCTCCGTTTACTTGACTCTCTTTTACTCGAGCTTCTGGATCATAGGTCAGCGTGTCAAAGCTATTCTGATACGCGAACACAGTGCCGGACCACACGTGCAGCGATCTATAGGTCGGATGTACATACTACGATGATCGATTGACGAGCAATACACGCGCGCCGGATGGAAACCAGAATCAAATATAAGAATTCGAACGAAATATAAGAGAACAGAAGAGACACCCATATTCCCATTGATCATTGTCGTTTGCATACAACATATTAAATATTCCAATTCAGAGTGCAAACGTGCGCTTTGTTCGCACGGAAGCAAACGCCACTAACGATCGGATTCATAACGGATCTAGGTATATGAATATTGCGCGTTAAGCGAGTGAAAATTCGTCATTCATTTATACACAGATGCGAGTGCAGTCGATACTATACTCGTACAAAATCCGGTGAGAGATCATTCAAGACTCTGAATTCTGTTCGAGGAATTTTTAGAAAATTTCTAAATCTTTGCCACAAGAGTGAAAAAAAGTGCCTACAGCACTGTGAGATCGAAAGATGACGCCATATATCTATTACGGTATAAACACACGATAAAACAACTCGTTTGTGTACATTCGTTGGTTCATTTATGAAATGTTTCGTACATATTATTATTTAGTACAGAAATCTAACCAGAAATAGTCGCCCGTGGATTCAGTTGCCTTCTTCTTCTTCTTTTGCTTCTGATCTTGTAATCGCAATTGAGATATCTCGGTCGCATAGATCGCCTGTTCTCTTGTCACGAACATGTTACCGTTGCACTGCATCATCTTGCTGTCGAGTGAGTAGGAAATTTTCAATAGAAAATTGCAAAAAGGTGGATCGCTTTTGCGGTAGAAAAAGTTTTGGGTAAAATTTTTCATGTACGATATAATTACCGATCGTGAGATATTACGAACAAAGATCGTGGAGATTATTTACTATTCTCTTCCGCTTTAACCGATCGCAGTCCATATTACGAATCTTTCCTTTATTTCATTCGACAATTGTTTCCGGTAGATTGAAATTTCGGGATATTAGGTTATGTAAGTAATTTGGTCGTACGGGATTTCGCGTGTCCATTGTATGTATGTACAGCTTATCTTGCCATCGCGAATTCGGTTCGTTATTCATTGTACATACGTATTTACGTGTGTCTATGCCTGTGCGTACACGTAACGAACGTATATTGTATCGTGTCACGGATTATCCTCTTACGTCTGAGTTTTCAATATTTTCAAGCCGGGCGCACGGTCGAATTACTGGTTTTATATAAGCGAATCGGGCGGATTTCAGGCGATTTTTATCAATAATTAGCTTTCATTTGCTAGCTTTTCAATTATTATGGGCGGGGAGAATATTGCGAAAGACCATAGAACTGACGGGGCCGAGATTCCGAGAGTAGTAACGGAAGGCTATCGAGTAGAAACAAGAAATTCGGAACACAGAAAGATAGAAAGAAATACCTATCGGAGGGCAAGACTACGAGCTGCGAAATGCCCGATCGGTCGAAATATCCAACGCCGCAAAAGTCGTCTGTTCACAATTCGTAATCGTGTCGATTACGAAAGTTAACGAATCGTAAATCATTGAATCGAAAGACCAAAAACTTGGAAGGTCCGAATTCCGAAATCCATTGGGATGGAAGGACCAAGCAAGCGAAAACTCCGGAGACATTGGAAAAACGTTCATAGTTGTGTCGTACCGAGAAAATGATCGATTACCTACTCGTCATTTTCTCGGAATTTTGGTCTTTCGATATTTTGCTAATCGAAGTCTTACCGTTTCTGAGCCTTCATTTTCGATCTCGGTTTCTCCGGCTCCATCGGCCGATGGAAACGTTACCCGCCCTGAATTTTCAATTTCGAAAATATGAATTCTTCCAAGTTTTGTCAATCTATACGATTCGTTCGTTCGGAATGTAAACTACGCGATGATACATCTTTGGACAAAAACGCTTTCGGGGGAATAGCCTTTCGATGCGAAACAGTCATTCAATTCGGTAATAAATGAAAAATGAAACTCCGCTTTCCTGATCTTTCGCTACTCAGCAGGAATCCGTATCGTTGAAACTCGGAATTTCGGCCCTTCGGCTAATCGTTCGTTCCTTCGGAATCCCGACCCCCAACCATTATTATTCATCTTTTATAATTTTTCCTAGCTTTATTCGCGGGTGTTCATCTCGCGAATAAAGAAACGGCTACCGCCGAGGATGCTTGCAATTGTGATCACTGTATAAAAACTATGAACGGTGACAACGACGATGCGATCGAAATCCCGTCAGCCGTTGTTCCTATAAATAAAGAAGACGTCGATGGCGACGGGCTGTTGCAAATTTGTGCCAGATCCCGCGATCTTCCCGATCAAAGCTTTCAAAGCGTTTGCCATATGCTCTGTCACAATCGATGCACTCGCTTTAACGTCGTCGAAGTTATCGAGGGTGGAATGAAGAGGCGCACCGCCAGAGCCTACAGAACCAGTAAGTTGTTGAAAAAAAAAAAAAACGAGACAACGAGCGTAGTTTTTTTTAGTTTTTCTTCCGAATTTTCTATACAATTTGTTCATTTCCTTTAATTTTGAATCAGTCGCCTCTTCCCGTCTTACAATTTTTTATTTTTTTTCATATAGATTATTACAAGCTGCGGGACGGACCGTGCGAAAAAGTTTAAAGTGTGTCTCGTACGGTCGTCTGCAGCAGTGTCAGATATAAAGCTGCGATCTGACGAACGAGATTTCTAGCTGTGTACATGCAACACTTTTGTGCCTATACAAATATCTGTGTACCTATATGCCTATGCACGTACGCTGTACGTGATATACATACCTATTTGTCGACAGAGATAAATAAAGAGAAATGAAATAAAATGAGAAACGAAAGTAAATCGATAAATATAACAAGCCGAATATAACATGTAGGTATGTACGTACGTAAGCTTTGGAAATGATTCTGGTGAAAACGCGAACGATTTATGCGATGTGAGTGACGTAAATTGAGGCCCCTCTCTTTCTCTCTCTCTCTCTCTCTCTCTCTCTCTCTCTCTCTCTCTCTCTCTCTCTCTCTCTCTCTCTCTCTCTCTCTCTCTCTCTCTCTCTCTCTCTCTCTCTCTGACCCGCAACGAGAGATGGGAAAGATTGTGTCAGTGGATCATGATTCCCGCTGCGTCCTCGTCTTCGTCTCACACGAGCCGTATGAAAACCGTAGCTAAGAAGAAAACGGGAGAAAATAATCGAATTAGGGAAAGAAGTTCTCTTCGGAAACGCATTGTTACGATACTTATTAACGAAATAATGAGTGGGCTGAATTTCTATGTCGAACCGGAGGGAGATCTCGCGGAGCGAACTGTTGAAAGGAAATGGCGAAAAATTAAAATTCATACCACGAGGAAACGGTAAAACCGCGGCGGGTAGTGTCGAACGAAAGTTATATAATATAGAGTGGCTATTTAATAAGCGACACCCGGTGGAAGGTCTATTATGCTCTTGTCCTAACCTAACGCGCTGTGTTAATCAGACTAACTGAAGAGAAAGAGAGAGACGGAGAGAGTCTGGTGGAAAGGAGATGGAGGATATTAAACAGCCAGGGCGCGAAACCGGGCGCCATAATAAACCGCGAAATAATGTCCCAATTTTGTGGTGTAGGAAAACGTACCTACGTGGGTCCACGGTCATAGCTGCTCAGCCAAACGATTCAGGACTCCGAGGACTCTCAGGATTCTGAAACTCGGGAGTAGTCGTCTCCGTTGTGGGCTGGTTTTTCGGTAGTTCGGTATAGCAGAAGCAGCAGCGGCGGCGGTGTATAGCAGGCGGAGAGAGGTTCCATTCCAGAATTAGCCAGACACAGTCCTCACAAATTGAGTTCCTCCGCTTCAGAATTTAAACATTCAAATTAACCTACTTAGCAAGTCAAAGTGTCTAATGTATTCGCGGCGATTTCCTTCTTCCTCCCATCACCAGCATCCCATCCTCCGGCTTGCTCTCGGCCGTAGGGGCGGAAAAATAAGCGATCTCTTTTTTGTTTTCCTTTCGTTTTCCCACTTTTTCACAGCTTTTATACAGCTTGTTCGACCCGGCAAAGCTCTTGGTCACACAATCTTTTCAATTTTATTATCTCTCGCGGGTTTAACTCGCTCGACTCACGGTATTCTGATGTGAGAAACTACGAGACCTCGAGTCCAGTGCCATTCTACTTTAAACAGCTAATTCAACTTGACATGCGCTCTCGCCACGGTCACAGTTGCATTCTATTATTCATCCGTTTCTGATGTACCTACCCATATTAATAACGAATAACGGATAATGCCAATGAAGATGTTGCGAAATGAAATTTTACACGGTCCGCGGACGGTTGCGGGTGTGTAAAGTTTCAGACAGGAGATGACGGCGGATAGGTACGAGAAAGGTGGAAGAAAGTGCTTGCTTCCTTCCTTCCTTCATATTGTTGTTGAGATGATCAAAGCCGACGTGGGCCGTTCTCCGTTATCAATTATTACCAGCAAAGCTTTCCTGCTTTTGGCGAAGGGGATACTTTCACCTGTAGTACACAGGTACATACACAGCATACCTCCTACCTACGGTACCCTTGTACAGCTATGTTATACAGGATATTGGACCATCGAATATATATATATGTAAAACATAAATTATTCAATTCCTTTTGAGTACTACTGCTGTGTACGTATACGTTGTATGTACATAGTTTGCATGTACACCGTATAAAATTTCGTCTGACCTTTCGTTATCGAACATCCGCGTCTCTCTCAAAGTTCGGAGATTATTTTGCGAATGAAAATATCGATGTTATTTACAACTCTATTGCCGAACAAGTTATCAGGAGACCGAAGATTGGTCGTACTGTAGGTATATGTCGCCGATACCGAAACTCTGAACTTACTATCGATCGTCAATTCGAAACGCAGGGATCTCCAATATCCCTGAAGATGATCATCAATCGTGCGCGAACGATCTGCCGATTCTTTCGCCGATCCTTGTTCCGAGGTTACGTACTATGTCAGTGACAACCCTCACGTAGCGTTCTGTCAACGGATTCGAGCTTCTTTCGCCTCCGCCGACGAAACCGACTACCGGCTGTACGTATGCACCTGCCAACCCGAACGATCGATCGGAAATACGAACCGGCTCTGAATCAACCGCGTCCACATAGTATCAAATATATGCCCATCGGTAATGTTCGTAGATCTCGATCCATCAAATTCTCGCCAATGGCGGAGGTAATTCTTGTATATGCAAACGAATAATTTATGGTGGTCACATCGCGGTGTTGGGCCAAAAGTGAAAATTGTTCCCCGGCGTCTCACGACCGCTAAGTTATAACTGGAAATTTCGACGGCTAGCTAGGCTCCCACGGAATGAGGAATGAGCTCGCATCATATCCCGCGTAGTCGGAAATTCTTTACAGTCGAATTACCAGGATCGGAGCTGGGAGGACTAATCTGTTCGCGCGAGCGCGTGCGCACTACGCACTAATTCCCGTGCAAAACACAATCTCACCGTGGAGTGGAAAAAAAAAGTGGGAGACAAAGAAACAGGGATGAGATACGCGAAGAATTATAATGTATACAGAAAAAAAACAAAAAAAAAAAGCCGCCGTCCGCCAGGACGCGATACCTCGGCCAACCGCGATCCTTATCCCACATCCGTGTGCATGCCCAATGTGTACGTATACCGTAAACAAGGGGCGCGGCGGTGTGACCATTCTCAATTTGCGGTACGTGCAGAATCTGACTGGAAAAATGGTCGAAATTTAAGAGAATCTGCGGTAACCAGGAACAAATGATCGCGCTCGAGTAGGTATGTATAGGTCGAGGTATACGCTACCGATCTATACCTACCTACGCCTACTGCCACAGGATTACGGAGGACTGGCGAACGAACGCAACGCAACGGAACGGAACGGAGCGATTCTTATTGTGTTAGTTCAGCAGACGGGCTAGGCGGGTTGTCTCGCGCTGGCGCATGGCGGCATGGCAGTGTAGTGGTAGTGGCAACGGCCGCGGCGTGTTTGCCTCTCCGCGTGGCTGCCGCCTTGACCGCCGTGTCAAGGGAGACAAATGATTCACTCTGAGATTTGAAGGAAGTGAAACTTGAGGCCGTACGTGATTTCGGTAAGTAAGAATAAGCGGGGAACGGAGGTCAGAGATACCGGACGCTCGGTGGCGGCGAGATAAATTATGTGGAATCGAAGGAAAGCGGGAGAGAATGGAAGAAGATGACAATTGATGTGGACCCAGACTGCAGAGCATCGGCTGATGGTTTCACACCACACTTTGGATATATTTATGGAAAACAGTTACATACACACATACAATGCAAGACTGGTACGGATGGATTTTCTCCGTCAACGTTGTTTCGTTTCTAAGTTTCTATTTCCCAAATACAGTAGCCTCTGACACAGAGGACGCGATCCAGGAATCGTATCCGTTTCGTTGGAAGCTATATATTTTACGCGAGCATTGAAAAATCTCTGAGAAATAATTAATATCGTGTGTACAGAGGTGGCGCAAAGGAAATCTTCGCGGCAAAGGGTTTGATCTCGAGTAAACGGGGGGGATATTCCATCACGTCGATGAGAAAATGTATATAAAAAAAATACGGTTATGGTAAATAGAAGAAAAAAAGAGCGTACGTCATGCATAATCATGCAGACGGGAAGGATTTCACCCTTGTCAAACCTCGTCCCGCCCATCGCGTCGCCCCGCGTCTACTTTCGCCGTTCAACTTCTCTATCCTTCTTCTTCTTCTTCGTCTTTTTCTTCGTCTTCTTATCGTAGAATATTCTTCCTTCCGCAACCCGCGCATCCAAAGATTACGTCCTTTATTATCCTGCTATGTGCAGCAGATACGTACACTTCCTCGACTTCCTATTTATATATATACCGAAGCATGGATCCAAGCTTGTTCGGAGATTACATGTGACATTCTATCACACGTTAATTCATCCACATTGGATCTCAAATGATCAGATAGCGATGGCCGGAACTGATTGATTTTCGATTACATCGATTACTCTTCATTGATTAATCCAGTACAAATCGATGATTTTCCGTAGTCGTTTGATCGGTCGCACGGATTACTTTTTGTGTCAATCGAAATCGATTTTTCGCCATCATTTGGGTGAGAAGTTGAACTAATTCGCCATCATCTTATTGCCAAAAATTGTTCGTATATCACCAATTCATTCCTTCGATTCTCCTATTCGAAGATATAGACGTATAATCCAGTCTTGAACTTTTTTTTACCCACGAAACTTCTCACTATCGAAAGTGAACGAAATTGAGTGATGTGAGAAATTGCTGATATCGTTCATTCAAACGAAAAATCAGAATAATCGAAAAATCGATTATTTTTGGACGATCCAATCGGAACATGAACAATCGACGCATCAATTATTTCGACCGAGTGGCCATCGCTGTAATCAGGTAGGATACAGTGGTACGAAAAAATGTGTAAGACCTTGTGCGAGTATCTATGCTCCGAGTATACAGCGACACCGAGAATTCAATTTATTAGATATATATATATATATATACCGAGTGTATCTTTTGTTTGCATATAATTGGGACAATACTTTGATCGGATGAATCCAATCCTATGTGATCTTTACTTTTTCGGGCGCATGGTCTGAAAATGGCAAATCGTATCTCGAGCTGCTGACTGACGCCCTCTTCGGAAAATATATGGATCGTAAGAAAAATCAAAATCCAAATAAAACTAATAATCGGAATAACGGATTGCATGTGGAATTTCAGGATCGGTTGGTCAGGTATTTTGCGTATAGTCGAGGGGGCGGAAAAAAAGGTGCTTACGTTTGCGCTTGTGTTTTCAGTTTTCCCTCGAAACCATCTGTATAGGGTTGGGGCGCGAGGCAATGACGCGACGACTTTATAATTAGAGGAAATTTTGGCTCGCTCACTGCTTCCCACGCCTCTAATTCCCCCCCCCCCCCCCCCCCCCCCATCGCCATCCCCCTCCCCCTCCCCTTTCATCGTTAACGGCAAATTAAGGGAATACCGGTTTATTAAGTGCCTGCAGGACCAGAGTCTCGCTTTATAAATACCGTGAAAAAATTTACCTACTTCGGCGTAAGTCGCTCGAATGAGTGTGGAAATCATGAAAGGAGAGAGGAAAGAAATAATAATAATCATAAATGAAAGGAGTGGGCGAGGGGCGAGGATTCGTGTATTATTCCTAAAAACGAATCCAACGGTAGTAAGGGAAACGTAAAGGTAGGCACGTAAAGGATTTACTTCGAATGATAACGAATGATGGACGACCATACGAGAATGTTGGGAAATTTCACTCAAAATGAAGTAAAAAGAAGAATGGGGCAAAATTTGTGTTTCCGTATCGTCGCCGTGGAATTGACGAGGTCGCGGAACTAGGAACTTGGAACTTGGAACTTGGAACTGTAAGCGCGCGGGGAGGGGCGGGGGAACGTGGCGCGCGCTACCACGAGGGTGCCGAAGGGGGTTGGCCTTCCGTCGTTCGAACGTTCGTCGGGGATAAACTGTGAGACCGTCGTACGTTCAGACTCAGTCGCGACGCGGCACGCGCCCCTTTCGAAACGTAGGCGGCTTCTATATGGAACGTGAACGCGTTGATTTGTGCCGGCTGCGACTCGGGGCCGTCGTCCTTGGCTTAGCTACGTTTCTCCTGAACCCAGTGCGTCCCGAACACGTCGGTGAGTAATTTCGTTTCTTTGAAATGCGAGAAGATTGGAAATTTGAAAATCTCGAAAAATTGTATAATACGAAAACTTTGTCAAAGTGGTTTTTCTTGCGTTCTTTGTTGTCTTTTTTTTTGTTCCAAAATTTTCTGTACGTACGTACGTAACTACGACGAACAATGCAATATACAAATAAACATTCTCCCTCAGCCCTGCGGCTGTGCAGCGAGTTTACTCGCGAAACTACAAAAGCTTTGTCAACGTCAATCTATACCTACTTAGTCGTAGTATTCGTACTGATTGCGGTTAACGTCAGATCCTATCGTTTCCCTTCTGGGAGCAGAAGGCTGCGTGAAAATCGAACAAACAAACAAACAAATGAACAACGATAATCAAAGTATGAACGAATGAGGATCGAAGCTGATAAACAAAATTTCGCGTCGCATCGTTGAAAGTGAGATAAAGAGGGTTACTTTTTTGGAAATTATTGAATTCGTAAGCTTTGCCTCGTTACGCAGATCATGTCGAGATAAAAAAAATAAAAAACCATTACCGCAATGATTCTGATGAATATGATGAATATGATGAATATTGATGGTTTTTGTTCAATTCAAAGAATGTTTGAATAGTCGTCCGCAGTGTTTTTCGTATCTTCTGGTTTTTCCTTCCAAAATGAACTCCAATTTGAGTGAATGTATTCATCATTCATTGAACTGCTGGAATGCTACGCTCGTTATAGCTACATGCTGTCTACTGTATTATATTATACTGATGAATTGATCGACTACGAATCAACATTCGATTTTGTATTAAATTAGTAGTAGTAGTAGTAGTAGTAGTAGTAGTAGTAGTAATAGGAGTAGGAGTAGGAGTAGGAGTAGGAGTTGTTGGTGTTGTTGTTGTTGTTGGTGAGTGTCGATAATATTGTGGTTCGTGGATGCGCGGCTAATCAAATTATCAGTCCATCGAACAGCTGTCTGTTAACCGATCTATCAATCTGTCGATTTACAAAGCGCGTAGGCCGTGAGCCGTGGCGGGTTGTCCTACGGTGTAACAAAACCTCTGCAAACTTCCGAGTGAATATTGGCTATGTACATACGTACGTACGTATACAGAAATGGGGGAGGCAACGAAAATATGATGAACAAATATCGAGGATTTTATTACGGGGTAAAAAATCGATGTGGGATAGAACGAAGAAAGAAACGGAGAGGCGAAAATTTACGAATGTAAAGTGCAAATGGAGTGGGGTGAAAAAATTAACGGACTAAGGATTAAGAAAGATGTACGAAAACAGGCAGACAAATGACAGCAGTGCTGATCCAAAAACGGAAAGAATTTGAGGTGCTAAAATCTCGAATACGAATCCAACTTTACTCGAACGGTTACGGCTGTTGACCCCTGCAACAACCACGTGGGAAAACCACGTTTTGTGAACGCGGAATCTAGATTATGCCGTTCAATGTGGTTTGGAAGTCGGTGGTCGAAGCTATACGATTATTGTACGGAGGAGAATGAATTTACATTATTCTTGAAATTGATTTCCGGTAGCTGTTTTATCCATAGATCTATATTGTATGTATTCTGTAGTTGGTGGGCGAAGATGAGAGGAAATAAGAGATAGCTCGACGTTGAGTTTTTTCGAGTTTGGGTACGAGGCCGGCCAATCCCGGTGTCTACTCCCCGTTTATCTATGAATATTTGACGGCTTGAGATTAATCTCGAATACAGCTCCATGAGCATTCGCGTAGCATGTATACGTACGCTGTTGAAAATGATTTTGAATTTACAACATACTTCGTACGGAGAAAGTCTCGCGAAAATTGCAAATGCGGCGTAGCGAGGTGAATGAAAATTATGTTCACGGTGTTCTTCAAATTCACGATGAAACTCGTAAATTCGTGCGAACTTTCGCAGGAGAATCGGACGCGAAATTTTTCATCGTTTTCAAATATTTCGTATCCAATCGTGAATTTTCCACTATATTCGCAAATTAGGTAATTCTGTAGCGTACGTATCGCGAATAATTACTATACCGTGCACGGATACAACTTCCAAATACTACATTTTTGCGAATTCACAATGAAAATTTGACACGGTGTATGTACAATTATAGGTGGCGTCCGATAATTTTCAACAGAATTCGCAAACCGTAATGGTGTCATTTTGTTCGCTTATCGTTGGCATACATAGTACCATAAACTGAGAACAAATGTCAAACTCGAATGTGAAAACCGTACTAAAGAGAGACGCGCAGGAACAGCGGTTTCCATTCCGGCGACAAGCCGGGGAAAACCCGGAAATGGTCGGGAAGTTAATTTTATGAAATTTTGGAAAAATTCGTGAAAAGTCAGGAAATTGCGACGTACCACGGGGAAAAATGCGTCTGATAATCCAATAGAGGAGGGCACCTGTATCATTCCGAGTGCCCCGCTCCGACTTCAGTCTCGAAGTACATACGGACAATTCTCCATTGCGATATATCATCTGACAATTAGAAATTTGTCATTAACACGGAAAAATTAAAGATCCCCGTAACGTTACGCGATGATTTGAAATCCTCATTTGCAGCCAAAAATTGCGGCAAATTATTCGGATTTTCTCGCGGTAAAGTTGGGGGGAAAATCATTGAATTTTCTCGTGGTATTCGGAAGCCAGGGAATAGCCGGGGAGTCACCCTGTTGCACATTTCCCTCCGTTGTTTCTGATGTTATCTTGTTTTCTACTCCTTCCTCCTTCTTCTCTGAACGCAAAAAAATCCAAATGCTCACGGAGCGACATCGAATCGGATAGACACTAGACTTTCAAAGATGTATGTACTCAATGCATGAATAACTTCGTCAACGCAGACATTCACCTCGTATTGGTTCACTATAGTACAGTATAGCACGGCGCAGCGTGGCATACGGTGGGGTGGCGCATGTCGCTAGTTCGAAGTTTGAATTTCGTTATAGTAATACGTTAGTATAGGTCCATGAAAGGTGAAGAGAGGGAATATAGATGGCGGGATGGGTGAGAAAACGGCAAGGGGGGAAATGGAAATGGAAATGGAAAGGGAAAGGGAAAGGTAAATGGAATTGATTGAATTCCGAGATTCGCTTACAAACGCGTTCAGATCCAATAAGAAGGATTAGGAGTGCCGAGTCGAGTCGAGCCGAGTTGAGCTGAGCGGCAGCGGCTGCGGCTGCGGCTGCGATGCCAACAAGATGTAGCCGTTTGATTGAATCCGCGTTAGTCGCCAAGGGGGGTGGCAAGTGACGAATCTTTACCTGCGGAGCGGTCCGCCTGAAACAAGAGCCGTGAATAATCACCATCCGCCCACCCGATTTCATCCCCTTTTATAATTACGGAAATATGTCTATCGCGCATACATCCACTTGGCCGCAATTCGTTCGTTCATTCGTTCATTCGTTCATCGATGCGATATATTCCTCAACTCTTTTTCATCATCCCGTTCTTTGTCTCATTTGAACGTCAATGAAAAAAAGAGATTTGATGCCTATACCTACATCCGGTATAGTGTATAATCCGCATTATTCAAAGTTCAAAGCTCAGGAGAACGGTTTACGAAAAGCGCAGCCGAATTTCATCCCGTTTCATTCCGATTGTATCCTCGTACAAATATATAGGATGAAGAGCTGTGAATAATCATTCCCGTTTGATCCCTCGAGTTACCGTACTCTGCTCGTTGCGTCGGTGCTTATGAGAACATGATTCAAACAAATTATCGAAGCGAATCACGTGATTTCAGTATTCCATGCTACGAGGAAACAGGGCGCTCGCCCTGGGGGCGCGCTTCTGTCTACCGATTACAGCAGTAGGCAGCTACACATCAACAATCGCGGGAACAAGATTATTCTAAGGAGGAACACGCGGTGAGCTGCCGAAGTCGGTGTAGTAGCTCGCCGTACTGTGTATCCGATATAATGAGGTATCTCTCGATTGTTAAGTGACAATGCGAAAATTCTGTTTATTATATCATCATGCCAGGTGAACCTGACCCAACCCGGCTCATCCTTATGCCGCAAAATTCAATGGCTCGAATATCGGGGGGCTGCAGGGGGGGGGGGGGGGGCGCGCGGGGAGTATTTAAACCCCAAAGAGGTTTAGTCTGACGACGTAACGTTGGTACGCCGAGCGGAAGCCAGCCGGTATCCCGGTTGCACAATACACGTGACTCGGTATGAGGTATACCTGTAGTGTATGTACGTAGAGTGTATGTAAAATGAGAGATTCGTCGGTGTTTTGGTCAGTTTCGTTATAGCATTGCTTCATTATGTAACTGCAATCGACGACGCTCGGACGTTGGAGGGGGGCCTGCCCGTCATCTCCAGGCTACATTTTTACAAATTTTCTCCGATTTCCACGATAAAGATTCATCTTCGATTGACTTCGGACGATTTAGGTTATGTCTTCTCTATATTCTACGGGACATGGACCCCGGATACCACGATAAGCTTATACTTCGTGCAACGGAAAAATGGCAAAGAACCGCAGAATGGATCGCTTTGCCAGCAATGTATGTACTCAGGAAATCAAGTGTGACCCCTAGGGCGAGATGCTATACGTGTGGGCGCACAAGTAACCTAGATTGCCTAGAAGCGATTGAAGATGAATCATGATTTTAACAACTTCTGTCGCAATAAACAGAAAATTTGGTTTTTTTGTAAAAATGTCGCCTTGTGATGACGGGAGGGTAGCCGGTCGGGACGTCGTTAATTGTAGTTATACGTAATGACGAAAGGTCAACGAAACTGACCGAAATCGACGAATCTCTCGGCATTTATTCTCGGCCAGGAACTCAATGCAAATATTATATATGCATGGTTTATACAGTATTGGTAAAACGCCACGCCGTGCCGCGGCCGCGACGGCGGCCACAACCTCAGTTTAGAGGTATTTCTTGGGTGTAGGGATTCTCGCTCAGAAATCGTATATGGAATTCCTGGGAGCGACGAGAACGTAGCGTTATAGACGGGCGAGAAAGCTGTAGGCCGCATTCGCCCTTTTATACTTACTTACTCACTTACTTACTTACTTACTTACTTACTTACTTACTTGCTTACTTACTTACTTACTTGCTCGGCTTGCTTGGTTAGTTAGTTAGTTAGCGAGTTAGCTGGGAACACGCCGGGGTTCGATCGCGTGCCACCACTTCCATATACGACTCTTATAGCTTATAGCTAATGCCTTCATTCCTTCCGAGTTGGTTCAAATCGATATCATTGTTATTCTAGCCGAAACAACTGTATGCATGTATAGGTAGGTATAACGGTATCGAGTTGGTATAGCTACCGCGTTCGGAGATTCGAATATACCTATACGTTGACGAATTTCACTCATTGTCAGATCAGCAATTTTTCTCTACCGCCGCGGGCGTTAACTTTTGGTTATCCGTCGATTCTCACGATACCGAAGCAAGAGATTCAGAAGAAACCGCCGCGACACGACTTTGACCGATGAATTGTGAATTCTGGAATTGTCGATAGCACGTGGTTAGCAATATTTCTTACGATTGTCAATGTTCCATAAATTTTGGGCTCCCATGAGAGTTTATCGTCCGAACGAACATGCTTCTTCTACCCCCACATTTTTGGGTAAAGAGTAGTAAGTATAGACAGACAACATGCCGCGGTTGCACCTTGCGCGGGTATTAACGCACGTTTAGCCGACTCTCGTGCGTAATAAAAAAAAAAGCCTCGTTCCGTAAGGTTTCGAAACCGGTTGTTACTTCATTTTTTTGTTTTCTTGTGAAGTAGGAGAACCTGACGGTGGATAGCTGCACGTAAGGTGTATAATTCGGGTTCAGGGATGCGTGGGAGAGCGCCCTAATCGGGCGGAAGTAATCCGCGGAGGAAAAAAAAAGATAAGAAAGAACAAGAAGTCGAAGTGAGAGACGAGAAGACGTTGGAACGATTGAATTTCATTGACCGTTATTAATGTACCTGTGTATACCAGCAGGTTTCATGTTATTTTCACCTGCATCCGCCATGTGTCCAGTGATGATAGTAACACGAGACTAATTTCGGTAGGTGGGCAGTTACTGAATTGTGGGTAGTACGTACATACATACCATTTCACAGTGGAATTCATTCGGTTTTTGTACTCAGTTGGGAGTGATTTTTGTAAATTTGTAACTTTTCGCATGTTGACACGATTGGGTGCAGGAAATCTCTCCTTTTCTGCAATTTTCGTTAGGAGGGCATCGGAGTAGCCGCTGGCAATCTAACCTAGCTAACATAGGGAAATATTGTTTTCCATCAAATCAAATCACCGTTTTGAAGATGTAAAATAGTTGGCCGCCTCCTGCCATCATCGTGCTCAATGAATTCTCAAAGTTTCATCGGAATCGGTAAAGTCGTTTGCGAGAAAGCGCGATTCTCGTCTTCGAAACGGTTTCTGTATATTCCAGATGGCGGGTCCTTCGGCACCTCAAGTCCGTGAAAGTTAAATGTTAAATTGCAAATGCAACATGGATTCTAAAATTTGATTCGATTAACATTCTTCAATTCGGACAGTTTGTTTGCGAAATGAAAACAAGAAGAAGAAGAAGAACGGAGAGTATAGACGTTCCCGCGGTTCATAATTCAAAGTTAATTATAATGATCGTAAATATTGTTGTTGCTGGTTGTAGTCGAGTTATTGCCAAGCGATTATACTATACACACAACTCGTTATAGGTACCTACGTTTATTATGAGTAAGGAACCGTCACGTCGCTCCACTTTACTTTACTTTACTTTACTTTACTTTACTTTTGCTTTGGCATTGATTGTCGCCGCGAAGCAACCGTATAGCCGAGAACGGTAGAATTTTACGTTAATTAGAAACAGCGTATAAGTCTATACCATACCTACCTTCCTACCTACATCAGAGAAGCTGCTTGTGCTACTGTTATCACGCGGGATGAGTAAAATGAATATATCCTTGTAACAATATTTCAACGCTTTAGTACGTATCTGCAGCAGGGGTACCTAAATAAGACGCGAGGAACTTTAGTTTATGTTTGATTTATCTGTGTACATAGGTATGCGTTTGTGTATGTATACGTAATATTGAGTAGGATCTCTTTGTAGCCAACAAAGAAGAGACAACGCGAGTTACGCGGCGCTAAGTTCTCTTACCGTAACTTTCCTCGTTCCCTGGTTCCCTGGTTCCCTGGTTCCTCGGTTCCTTCATCAAGGATAATTATCAATTATCTGATATTTTACATCCGTTCGTAAACTCGGGCAACTTAACACACTTAATACGAATCTACGCATAGCATATAGTTTGTATAGACAGTTGGGACCGGGACAATAAGATCAACGTACTTTCTCAACTCACAAATTAGGTTCGTATAAGATCTCTTTTTGAAAAATCTTCGGCGTCGTCGTTCTTTCTTTCTTTCTTTCTTTCTTTCCTTTTTTCTTCTCTCTGCCATTATTATTTTTCGTTCTTCTCTCCTCGATCCGGCGATAATCGACGATCCAAATTGCAGAAGATTTTGTACGAAACTGAATTTTGTTACGTATCGGAACGAAACGTAATCCAGAAACTTTGGATTTGGTTTTAAGAGAGAACAGAATATCCTATCAATCTTTAAATTCATCGAACTACACGCGTGCTATCATTTCGCGGGAACCTCAGTCACGGCCATCAGAATTTGAAAAATAGTTGTCAGAAGCCCGTCGTTCATCTTTTCGTTCCTATTGCCTTGAAGTACTCGACCGCCATTTCATTTGCTGCCATTTTTCAACGAACGACGAGCTATCGAAAGAAACTAGAAAAATGGAAAACGACGATCTTCGGATCCGAGTTCAGAGACTGAGAACAACAAAAAAATCGTGAGAATGTTTACTCCGGAAGCCTGCGCCGACGATTTGAGAAGCTTCGCTCGTTTTTTTTTTTACAATCAAAAATTCCAAAATTCATACAGAATTTTCAAACTCGTCACGCGTATGCGGCATATGTATATACATTCGTTCCGATCGATCCGATGCATGAAAAGAACCTTCGCCAGGGGATCGAAACCTGATGCGATGCTTGTGAAAATCAAGGTCCAAATTTTGATTTCAAACAACGTTGGGTATATTCAGCCATCGCGTATGGTCCAGGTACGCGACACTGTATGAAATCGACTGCGAAACTCGTGGTAAACTTAACATTCATCGAACGGATACGTAGCACCGAATGTATGCACAGTTCGTAGTTGTACCTATAACATATATAATACTCGGATTCCTTTTTTGCACGGTACAAAGTTTGATCTTAGCCTGTTGTCCCCTCCCCTCCGGCCCTTACATCTTCCTCTTTTTTGGATTGTTCTTTTTCGTTTTTCGTTATATCTCTGCGATATTTGCGGCGACGAAAAAATTCTGCAAGTTTACACCATTATAGGTACTATATATGACGGCCCCCCGGTACGGTACAGTACAGTATGTGTTACAGAGTACGTACCCCAGGTGTTTCTCGAAAAGAAAAACTGCATGAGGATATACCTATCATACGTAACATACACAGGTATAGGTATGTACTTGGTCTGCATACATTCGTGTACCTATATGTACGGGAGAATTCGCTTCTCCAATGTTAAAACGGAATTGAAACGCAATTCTCTTCTTCTTCACGTTCAGTGCAGCAGATCGACGGCCACGAATTATGAGATTTCGTATCCTCTGATTCTCTGAATTTGAATAACCGCTGTCATATATATAGATGTAATCCAAAAATATTGCCGAGGAGGGAGGGAGGGAGGGGGGCTTCGTCGACGGAATGAAATATACTGTATATATAGCGATATTTGTAAAATGGCAAAACCGGCACGCCATCGTGTCCATATAAACATATATCTGTTTATCTTTTCTTCTTTCTTGTCTCGATTCCTTCTCGTTTGTTCTCTCGCGTTTCTTTCCGTATCGGTGGTAGGTATCCTCGGAAAAGGAAGAGAGGAAAAAAAAAAGTGTCCGGGGAGTGGGGGAAGAGTAGAAAAAATTGCCGGCGATAAAAATTTACATTCTTAGAGCCACGAATTGCAGGTAGTTTGCACGTAGGGGCGTTGACAAGTCCTGACCCGTAGCCTCTGTCCCGAGGTGGCGATTTGAAAGCTAGAAAACGAGGAGTCCCCTGCTTGCTTGCTTGCTTGCTTGCTTGCCTTCCTAACTTCTTGCCCTCGTGGCCCGCGGCCAGGGAGGATTGCCGCGTCGATGGGGACCATGATTGGATCAGTTTTATGATCTCTCTTGGGATAAACAACGCATTGATCCTTCCTGCCCCTGCCCCCCCTCCTTTTTCATGGGGTCAAGAAAGCGGGAAGGCTATAGAAAGGAACGAAAACGCGAAAAAAAAGAGAAAAACGAAAAAAGAAAAACGGGACAAAAAAGAACCGGACATCCGCGGCCGGGTTCGGGTCCGCAGGAGAGCTTCCCTGCGCCTGGTTATTGCCTGGATTTCTCCCTGCAAAGCCGAAGCCTCCTCCTTGATTTTCGGTAGTGGGCGATAGATCCACGAGGGATCAACCGTAGAAATTCAAAATAGTGTGTCGGGGGGAATGACATGCCTCCGCGTCGTTTTCTGTATATCGCTTCGTCCATTTTTTACCTATTTCATTCGCCGAATGATCCGTCGGAGAAGATATAGAATAGTATACGTATGTGCGTGTACAGTCTCGAACTCATTCTAGGATGTCATAGGCTGTACCTATACATATATATATATCGCACGTGATCTCGTACACGTGGCACCGATTTTTGATCCGGGATTTGCAATTTGAAAATTGTAGCTTAAATTTTTGCCTGCACTGCAGTCGATCGCGTGAAGTTCGGAACCCTGGCTTCGGGCGTGCACAGCTTCGACAAAGAAAATGACGTCGCACCGCTCCGGGAAATATTCAACAGCTCTGAGTATTCCATGTTTTTAGATTCATGAGTGATCCTTCTGGAAAAATTGCGACGGTCGCTATGATTGCGGAAAGGTTGGTTTTCCACAGTCCGAAGAACTCCGAGACCGTCACTGCTCGTTGATAATGGGTTTGACAATCAGACAAAATTCACCGACCTTACCTGAACTGGGCCGAACGTGTCCGCGTTTGGGAGTTTTCAAAATGTTCGAAAATCTGGCCGCCACGCGAGGGGGGGGGGGGGGGGGGGGCGAAAGTCCGACGATGCGTCGGGGGGGAAACGGCGATTGGTATAGCTGCTAAAAGTATCCCTTGAAATGAAATATACATCGTTCGATTTTGTAATCAGTTTTTCTTTTCCAATACCGAGCTTGCAGCGATCGACGTCGATATAGTTTTTTGAATTTGCGGTGGGCAACGCGTGTTCCAGCCCCGATATTCGTTTCTCAACTCGCCCAACTCGCCTCCTCGACCGACTAAATCGTTGCTCGCAGTACACAATATACATTTTATTTATTTATTTACTTTTTCTCGCGTTTTCCAATCGTTACCGTCGGCTCGGATAATATCTAAATAATTTTCGTTCAGGATTTTTCCAAAAATCTAGATTCGGCAAATGTGTCCCGATGATCAGCTCGAATCCCTCTGCATATAGGCATTCTTTGTAGCAATATGAAAAATGGAATTTTATGTCTGTGTGTGAACATTTGGTAAAGAAATATGATAACGCTGCGGCTGCGACCGCGACCGCTCTGACATTCGAGCGTTCCTCTGCGGGCTTGTCGCATAGGTATAGTATATCTGCTGAATCGCGGAATCTTATTGGATACAATTTTCTAAATGTCAACATATAATATAACATTACGTTGGCAAGCGAGATGATTTCGACCTCCGTTCCATGCGAGCTGTCATTTCACCCGTAGGTACGTTCGCGTTTCTTCTTCTTCTTCTTTTTCTTCTTTTTCTTCTTCTCTCCATCTTTCGCTTTCCGTATGTAACTCTGTTTTCGTTTCTCATACTCGTTATTTCTCTCGCCTTATACCTACGTGCGTATAACCTCTCTGAGAGGTCTGCGAGTACTGCAGTCCCCGCGCGCCGCGCCGCGTCGTGAAACAAACGGACGTCTAAAAGATAACACAAAAAAATCGGTCGAGGTATAAGAGCCACGGGCGGATCTGTCTGCGGACAGATGGAGGACGAGTACGAATATAAAGAAAAATCTAATACCGATTACTTCTCCTTTTCATAAATACATATATTGCTCTTTCAATGTTTGCAAAGAAACAAGAACAGAGTAAAACGAAGAAACGAGGACGAATAGAAACACGATCGAAACAGAATGAAAAAAACAAAAAAAATGAGTGGAGAAAAAAAGCGATAGTACGTATATACATACAGGACACAGAAATTGTCAGAGACATCAGTTGGAATTGCACAGAGCAATTTCAAGATACGCGATACCTTACCTGGAAAGTATAGGTATTACCTTGTCACAGATAAACATATGAGCATGACGTTTTCGGAGTGAGAGAACGAATGAGAAAGAGAGAAGAAAATAACGAGGGAAGGGAAAAAAACGAAACAAAACAAAACAAAAAAAAAAAAAAAAAAAACAGTAAGGAAAAAAGCACCGAACGGTAAGAAATGGAAAAAAAAGGAAGAACGGCAAGAAAGTAGTAACAGAAGGGAAAAAAATGTAGACATACGGTTTGCACATCAAATTGTTACTTCGTTTTTTGCTTTCGTCTTCTCGCAAAAACGATCACGACGCTTATTTCAAGTCTCAGACGTGGCTATAAAGGATTTTCTCTTCTTCGCTCTGGCTACGTGTTACAATATACCTATATACACCTTCCTTTACGGGAGTATATTATCATACCGAGATGCATGATTCCGAAGACTGAAATATACCGATCCCCTCGCATCTTAGTCACTGCTAAATTATATAGGTATATACGTTGGTATGGTCGCGGTCGTGCTGAACCTTGCATGGGCACGGTACTTACCTCAGTAAGGCGAGTCTGCTGCATCACAGAATCCAGAAATAACCACGCGAAGAAATGTGATCATCCCTTGAGCTAGATAAATATTGCCAAAGCTATTTTTAAGGGACAAAGAACGTACGTTCTCTCTTATCTTATGTTATTACATTCTATCCCGTTTTTGTTCTCCGATGTTACGTTACGTTACGTTACGTTCCGTTGGTATGGTATGTTATGTTATGTTATGTTTTGTCGTTATATCGTATAGGTATGTATTGTATGCTTTCGAATCACGTATTCTTTTGCGATGTAGAACATACGCGATCCATCCCACAGGTATATATCTAATATGGGCGTGTATGATACAAGGTATACGGGTGTGAGTATCAATAATTGATGAATCCTTCCGAAACTTTCGTAGAACAAATTGAGAAAGTCGAAGGAGACCAGTCCGCTTTATTTTATAATCATCACACGTGGACATTATACCTATAGGCCAATCTAGAATGTTTAAATAGCCAAATTTCAACTCCACTCATTGATGACACGAAGATATTTTCATTATTTGTAAAACATTATCAGATCTGATTTGGATCTCATCTCTTCCGACCGGTTAAAAAACTTGTCCAATTACATCCGATCACATCAATAACTTGTCCAATTACATCTGACCGGATCAGAAATTCGTCCAATTACATCTGATTAAATCAATAATTTGTCCAATTATATCTGACCAGATAAAAAAAACGTCAAATTACATTCGACCGGATGAAAGATTTGTCCAATTAGATCTGATTCGACTTGATTCTGATCAGTGGAAACTTTTACCGAATTAGATTCGACCAGATCTGAAATTATGTGACGTTGAATCTATTTCGATCGAGTCAGACTTCGGAGTGTCGGACTCGATCAGGTCTGATTGGTTGAAAATTATTATCTTACCGGACATGATTGGCTGAGAAATAGATCAGAATTAGACCCGACGATATCTGACCAAGTTTCAATCATTCTCTCGTGGGCGACTAAAATTTTACTCGAAAGAAATGAAAATGCGGAAGAAGAACGGAGAAGGCGAAATTTGATTAACGGAGATTAATTATTATAATTGTTACTTATTACGCTCGGGAGGAAAATTAAAAGAAGGTTGAAGAATTTTAAGCCAGGGATGATAATAATTTAACCGAACTGCTGCAGCAGGTAGCAGAGTAGCCGGTAGCAGGTAGCAGTAGGTAGGTAAGTTATACTATAGTAGCAGAATGTGACGGGTCATTTTCACAACTCCAAAATAGTTTTATAATTAAAAGATGTTTTCTCGAGTTAATTAAACCCCCTTCCCTCTCACTCTCCTTCTACGACTTCCCTTCCCTTCCTCTCCTCTCCTCTCCTCTCCTCTACTCTACTCTACTCTCACCGCTTCCATCTCCGCAACGTGCCTGATATATAAAAGGCAAAAGGCAAAAGGCAAAAGGCGAACGGCGAAAGGTAAAAGTAAAAAGGTAAAAGGCAGGAGGAAAGAATTATTTTTCAGGTTAATTGCGCTCTTTTTACGCGCGTTGTTCAGGGAATGAATACCATAGGAGTTTTAGAGGATGTGCGCGAGAGGCATCGAGAGTACCTACTTTGAAAATATTAAGCCACTCGCTCTCTCCGCTTCGTGAATATATACGCATTTACGCGTGCGCGTACGTAGTATAAGTACCTAGGTGCGTATTGTCTCGACATGGGCTGATACGTACAGATCAACTATGCGCAGTCATCCGCATTCCGTTCAAATCAACCCACAGCCGCGCCGCATGCATCGAACGAAAATTTTCGAGGAGACAAAACCGTATCTTAACATATTTTGGAGACTACTACATGACATCGAGTCTTGGAGAATATCTTCGGAGCAACCTGTTAGCCCTTTTTCAGAAATTCCGTCGCTGGTTTTTTTTTTTTTTTTTCTTCCCCCACCGAGTTTCGAATGGCATGTACTAGGCTCTGGTAGTAACTGTAAAACGAGCGAATGAAACACTGCCGCAAAACGTGTTATTATACATAACTGATAACTTTGTACAATGAAATCGTAAACGATCATAGTCCGAAGCTTGATCTTCCTGGTTAAGTAAAATCCTCTTGCGATATCCTCCTCCGAAATCGTTCCGTCGGTATACTCGTGCGGTTGCATGTAGTCGGGAAAAAAGAAGAACGCACCGCGGGTTAGACCTGGAAGGGAAAGAAATCGTAAGAATATGCGAGTCGAAGGGTATTGAAGAGTTCGTTTTCTCCACTTCAAAATCATCTTCCCTCGAAAATTTCTCTGATGTTTTCGTTTGGCGAAATTCCGCAGGATTTCATCCTCCTAACGAAAGCTGCGAATTGCAATTCCCAAATTTTACTCCTGATTTCTTTCTTGGTTATTATAATATGGATGAAAAATTAGGCCGTGTTCTTATCAAGCCACTCTGTTAGAGTTGATTATCCCTCCTGCCAACCTGAACCCCGAACCCCGAACCCCGAAACCCAGACCCAAAGGCCCACCCCTTAAACGAAAAGGCGTTTAGGCTTAATTACGAATGTGGCTGTAGGCTCACGTTCCACGTTCTTAACCGTCACGGTAGTAGTCGGTGGTCCTAACTTCCTAGTGTCTCCGTGGAATCTCCGGGTTTTTAGTCGAGGTGTAACGAAGAAAATTACCTGATACAAAATAGTCGAGCTCCTGGTTTTCCGCCCGTTTTATAAAACGGTATTAAAATGCTACCCTCCTCTTCCTAATAGCTACCTTACTTTACGCAACCGTTGTATACTTATTCTAATTCAAAAAATTTCGCGTACTAGAGTTTTCTTTAGGGGATTCGTGGAGAAGAGAAGAGTATGAGTAGAGACCAACAGAGAGAGAGAGAGAGAGAGAGAGAGAGAGAGAGAGAGAGGAAAGGGTGTGGGGGTGGAACCTCCGAAAGACCGAAAAGAAGACGGGCCGAAATTCCCAATTTCAAAGGTACGAATTCTGGAGGAGCGATTGGTCGAAATATCCAAAGTTCGGAAAGTCGTGCGTTCGCGATTCGAAAATCGGGTACTTCGGAATTCCGAAACACATTGGAATAGTAGGGCCAAGAAAGTGAAAATAATCGCTTTTCGGAATTTTGCTTTCCGGAATTTTGGTCTCTCGACATTTTCCTTATCGAAGTTTCGCCGTTTCCGAACCTCAATTTTCAATCTTGTTCTCTTCGGTTCATTGGCTGATGGAAACGTCAGCTGCTCTGGATTTTCTACGCTTCGGTCGTTCGGAATCTAAACTACGTGAAAATACATTTTCGGATAATAGCCATCCGATGAAACAGTCACTATAAATTCGGCAATAAATGAAAAATGAAAATTCCGCTTTCTTGCGCTATCTCTCGCTACTTTGGTATCCGTATCGTTGAAACTCGGTATTGCGACCCCCACCCGGATAGAGCAGAGCCTAATCAGCGTCACGCGTGTGTATGAATTTACTGAAATACCTCACGCTGATTGGTCTCTGTTTTACCCTCGGAGCGACTCGACACGAGCCTGACTAACTTCAGAGCAAAACCATCAATGTGCACGAGTGTACGTGCAGGTATGCATGTATATATATACATACATAACTGTACAATATAGAGTACCCAGTACGTAAATATATTAAACTAAACGGCGCCGAAAGCCTTGCGGCTTGTTCTACCCTTGCGAATAGCAGCGTCCTCTTCCTCCTCCTCCTCCTCCTCCTCCTCCTTCTCCTCCTCCTCCTCCTCCTCCTCGTCCTCCTCGTCCTCCTCCTCTCTCTCCGTCACCTTCTTCTCGTGCTCTTGGTTGCCTGCGCTGGTGCGCACACGATAGTTAATTTAGTCATAAAAGTAACGACCCCGAGCGTGTACATACAGACCTATACCTGAACCTACTCGGTGTGCAAACTGGCCCCGCTTTACCCAGAATCCACAAACGACCCTCGGGGACGATCGTCAACCATCTCCAAGGGAGGCAAGAGCGGAGAGACGCCCTGGTTTAACGTATCTCAAATACCAAGCTCTTCTCTTCGGGACACCGAGATCTCTGACCAAGGCCGCTCTCTCTTTCTCTCTCTCTGTCTATCTTCCATCCGTGGGCGTAACAACGCGAGTTCATAATTTACAGAGCACAAATTTAGCGAATTTCATTCCCCCCCGTCGACAAGACTTCTCATTGTTTTGATTCGAACAAAAGTGAGAGGGAAACGAGGAAAAAACTTCAATTTTGGGGGTTGTATGTTATAAATTTGAAGAGGAATAACGGTTCCTGGCTCGAGTTTGATCGTGGAAATCAACAGTTTGTGAAATTTCTTACTCACTTTCGGTTCTCCTGTTTTCCGTTTTTCTTTTTCGAAATTCAATAACGCGTTGTATTATACCTTCGAATGATCCACCGCGGGGTTAACGGTTTTTCGATATTCGTATCTATTTTTTTTTCTCCTCTTTGCTCGCTTATCTTCTTTTCTTCGGCTTATCATTCCTTCCTCTTCTATTTTCTCCTTCTTCCTCCTTAATCTTCTTCTTTTTCTTTGTATTATTTTTCTCCTTTTATGGAAAATACCGATGATAAGAGTATACAGGCAACGGAGGAGGAGGGTTGTCATTCCCTCTCCGCGGTATAACGTTCCGTTTCATATTTAATTAGATGATAAAATATTTACATCAATATTTACAGTTGTGCAGAGAGCACGCATGGCATATCGGCATATTGGCACGTAGGTACATATATAAACCATACACAATATACGTACACACGAATGTATATGGGTACGCGTGTATGTACATAATACCAGGGTTTCACGCGGAATGGCAGATTTTTATGTATATCAATATTGCTCACGGTTTTACGACTTTTTCCTTCCGATGCGATCCTATCCCGCCGCGTCAGATATGATAGATAATGTATGTAACGCATGTATGTATATATACGTATAATAGGTCGCGGAAAGACGCGTGACACCGCGGATCTTGTGCTCATGTGCACGGGCAATAATCGTCGCGGCTCGTGACGACGACGTACGAACTCCTCGACGAGTAAAAGAACTGAAACGAAACGATCGAACGGAGAGGAACGAACACAGACATTGATACTCAATTAATTTCAACAGCTGATACGTATCATAGAGACTATTTTTCATATTCATTCCCTTCATTCGCTATTATTCATTCGCTTCTTCTGCTCTATCCTCTCCGCCAAATCCAACTTCGCATCGCACGTACGTTGAGGCGGATAGGTACCCCCAGCTACTTAGGAAACCGTAGAAACGTTCATAATGCGTTGGCAAATAGCAAATACCTACCTATAACCTGTAATTCCTATTTTTTTCTCTTCGTTCTTCTGGGTTTTTTATACCCGCTAGAGCTTCTTCGTACAGTCGCCGCATGCCTAGCCAGGTATATCAGGTAAACGCGCGAGTGTATGCGGTTTTGGTTTCGGTTTCGGTGTCGGAGGCGAACTGAAACAGGAGAAAACGATGGAAATGAAGGAAGAAAATGCGCGCGTTCGCGTTTGCCGTGCCATGATCACGGCGCTTGCAGGTGACGTCGCCGTTTTATTTTATTCTTGTTCTAGCGGTTTCTTCCGGTCTTCTTCTTTCTTCTTTGTTGAAGAGCCCGCAATTGACCCCCCGCGAAGTACTTCGTAACGAGCCTCGACTTGCTCCTTTCCCTCTTCGTCCATCTTCCTGTTTTCTTTTCGTTTTTCATATCGTTTTCGTTATAAACCGCCCCGGAACAAAACTCGATACCAGCGAGCTCGTTGATTTTCGTTTATTCGAACAAAGTTTCGATCGCGAAGCGATTCGTCATCACGGCGAAGCTGAATTCTGTTTCTCCTCAAGCCGCGATCACGTCGAAATCCTGCATCCCTGCGTGATGATCAAATTGTGTATAATCAGGTGAGAAAATACAACGAGAAAACGGTCCAACGTGAAGGGAATTGCATTTTTCGCCACATTTCGGTTTCGGTACGGACAAAATTCACCCTGCAGATACACGATTCATCTTCGAGGTTGCAAATGTATGTCGGGTGAAAAAATAGCCCTTCTTTCACGCGGACAACAAATTCTTCAGGGTTGAATTCCTAGCTGGGGGGGGGGGGGGGGGGAGTGCTAGGCGATATTTTGTTCGCGACGCAGGGTTCCGGAGGAAGAATACTGTACGGTCTACCTATCCATAACGTACGAATACATGCTCCTACCGAACCAGTATGAGCTCTCGGGGATCCTGAAAGCAAGCAAAGCCACCAAGCCGCACAGGGCGAGCGAGTATTATGGGCAGAGGTATGCATACCGTCGTGGCACCTTCATGAAATATGCGGAGATTCGAGCCGCAAGCTCGCGAATCGCTCGGTTATAATAATAGTGATGATGACGATGATAATCATAATAATAATGATAGTAATAATATTAATATCCCTTCAGCCGTATTCATGTGAAATTTTGAGTGATTTACAGTTTTAATTTTCCTATCTTGGTACGTATACATACGTGGGTATCTGCAGTGACTGCGCCCGACAGGATTGATTTTATACAGTTTGTACAGAAGTTTCTGTATTATATACCTTTCCGGGCATTGTTATGAATTTTGCATTCCTCTTTTCCACAATATACCTATGCAGTATATACGAAGAACGGGATTGTAGCTTGTTAGTCGATCCACAACTTTTCGTTTCCTGTTTCTGTTTCTGTTTCTGTTTCTGTTTCTCTCCAATTCTTACGAGTCTTGTTCACAAACGGACGAAACCATGGTCCGGGGAAAAAATAAATGGATATGATCAGGTCTTGTTCAGATGATATTTTAGCCCCGATCAAATCGGGCGGCATTTTAAAATGGTACGACGATGTTATGTCTGACCTGTTAGTCCGTTCAGATCTGAATAAATTTGACCCTGTAACCGATCAAATCGGTTTACGGTGCGATCCGAACACAGATGCGCTGAATAGCTGAATAGAAATAATTCATGTCAGATCTGTTCGTAACTAATCGGACAAATTTTTCATCCGGTCGGATCCAATTTGTGCTGAATTAGGTCGGTTTGGATCTAATCGGTTTTTTTTTTGTTTTTTCTCTGGAGAGTAGTAATATATCTTCCATTTTTGCGTGTCTATTACCGATTCTGACTGGT
The DNA here is from genome assembly GCA_963170745.1 of Phymatocera aterrima. NCBI lineage: Eukaryota > Metazoa > Arthropoda > Insecta > Hymenoptera > Tenthredinidae > Phymatocera > Phymatocera aterrima. Next base: position 4,198,106 of record OY720671.1, read on the forward strand.
TTTTATTTTCCTCCGTGAGTTCTGAGCTGAAAATCTGCGTGGGGATGAATTTCACGTCGAAGAATTTGGAAACTCATGAAAAACGAACGGTACTCGATAACGTCGTGAGGAATTCAATCAGTGTTTGTAAAGTTTGGCGTAGTAGCTTTAACGTTCGTATAGGTTAGGTGTATAGTCGACGAGGGATTAAAGTTAGATCTTATGGCTTTGGAAAACTCTCGGAGAGAGGGCGTTGGTACTGTAAGCCGTATGAACATGAGATTTGAAAGTTGCATCACCCACCGCGTTACAGAAAGACACGCGACGGGACACGCGACCGCTTGCAAGCTCTCCTCTCGCACCAGATACGAATATATATATAGACACGTCAATAGGAATTCTATCATTGTTCAAATTCGCGAATTTATGGCACACACGAGCCTATATCTGCGTACATGTATATCCACTGGAACCCCGGGTACGAGGAGAAATCCATTGCCAACACGATTGCGATCGTAGAGCATGAGAATTTGTGAATAATAGTCGTAGGTATCTACGAGGTAAAAAAAGAGGAAAGTATACTCCGCGAAGGAAAAGCAGCGTTTCATGCGATGCCGTAGGTATATAGATACCGCGGTCGCGTAGCCGTTACATAGGTATACATCTACCGCGGGAACCTGGAAAAGCGGTGCGTGGTACCCACGAAAAGCTCACGCGCGGTGTAATTTGTATACAACGTGTTTAGCGAGCTGCGTTACTCGCCACTTACTACCCCTTTCAAGACTTAATTTAACGGTTGTTCTCCCAATGGTACAGTTCGTGTAAACGACGAGTACCTCCTATACCTGCTCTAGGTGGGCGGCGGGTGTTGGCGCGTGTACAAAGTACGAGCGAGGTACGCGCGCAGGTACGTACGTACGTACGCGCATGCATCCGGTATTGTATTGTCATATTATCACACAGGTATTGTACACCTACGTACAATGATTTTGTAAACTTTTACCCGATCGCCATAATGGGACGTGGATAAGTTTAATATGTTGTGCATACGTAACCTACATTACGTATGGTAATGTTACATATATTTGCCAATGAATTGGCAATACACTTCGAGATTTGTATACTCGTTTTCTGTCAACATTTACTCTGATTCTCGGACTCGTTCGTCGCAGAAACTATCGAATTTTTTACCGGAATAGTGATCGGGATTGATATATTGCGCGAGAACTTTGACTTCAAGTATGCGTAGGTTATATACCTACTCATGGTTTTCGGTCGATAAAGTATAATACATCGTAACGTCGATGGTTAATCATTTTTTCATTCTAATCATTTAATCAAACTAGATTTTTCAATTACGGAATCCCGGATCTTGCGTGATTTATAATTCGATTCGATCGAGGCGGTCAAAGTCACTATAATATTTGTACCTGATGTTATTAGGCGTGAATCGCACATTGAATATTCTAATCATTTACTCGCCAACTGTGAGAACTGGCCTTGAAATTCCTGAAAACGAAGTTACGAAAATCACGAACAAATGCTCATTGTCAGATATGAATGTTTAATTAGTTACAAAGCGCTCTGAAGGTATTGAAAATCTATTAGAATCGGTCGTTTTCATTCTGACAGTTGGCTTATTTCATTCAGAAAACTCTTCCCCGTGTACATTCGCTTTGACGTCATTTTCATTTTCTTATTTATCAGTTGATTATTGCCTCTTGTTACACAAAATCAATGCCAGTGGAATCTTATGAAATCAAATAACCGGTAAGAAAACATTACGAACAAATTGTGTCAGAGTAAAGTTGCGGGAAAGAATTTTCTGAACGAAAGAAACCAACTTGGAATGAAATCGAGGGATTTCAAGAAATTTTTTAATATTTTCGAAGTACTTTGCGACGAAACATTCACATCTGAGCATTTGTTTATAATTTTCAAATTTTTCTTTCGGAACTTTCGAGGCCAGTTCTCGTAGAAGGCGAGTAAATGGATGTTGTAGATATTCGACGTGCGATTATATCGCTTGATAAGATTACATCGCAAAAGTAGTGTTTCCCACGACTGAAACTCATCAATAAATTTTCATCAACATTGTCATTCTCTATTTCTCGTTGTCGATTACCGCCGAAGTACGAAGAAAACGACGAATCGCGAGATCCTCATACTCGGTGTCCTAATAACAGAATGAAAAAATCGTACAGCTTGCAGGTGATTCGCTCTCTGATGCGTGTAAGTTTCATATCTAGGTACTCGTCGCGTCGCGTCGTAGGTATGCAGCGTACAAATTGAACAAGCGATGCACACAGGCATACCTGTAGTATAGCGTCACCTATACATAGTATTCGGGCTTGTTAGTCTGCCAGGGTCGAATTTCAAGTTCCTCGGTTTTGCTAGTTGTTCACAATTACAACTACCCCAGTAACCTGCAGCTAGCTCGAACGTAGAATGCCAGACCGCGCGCTTCGATTCCCAAGAGAGTCGTACTAATTTGCTCCTAATTCGTTTCTGGCCAAGATTCAGCATCGCCGTTTCTCCGTCTCTTCAACGTTTCTCGCCGTTATCTCTCGTTCCAGATACAGAAATCCAGAAATTCGTATCTCCGTATTAATATAGATATTTATGCGACACATTTGTATTCAGGAATACCGCATCTTTGTAATTCATGTAGCTAGCTCGGGCGTATTCCTATTTAGTGAAAATCACGGAAGAAGGTGTAACGTGTACGTATGCAACGACGATGCGCAAATTGAATTCGTTGCACATATCTATTCATCGTAGACCAAAATCCCCTGCGAAAACACTTTTGAACCGCAGTCCCCCGAAATTCTATCATAATCATCGAAGAACGAAAAAATGTGCCGAAGCTTGGAAGCTCACTCGGAATTGTGGGTGTCAATTTCCAAACTGCTCTTCTTCTTGGAATTCAAAATACACTTCTTCCACCTACGTGGCCATTGCAGGGGTCGCCGACGGCAATCTAACCTAACTAACATAGGAAATATTTATTTTCCATCGAATCCGATCAATGTTTTCGAGAAGTGAAATACTCGGCCACTTTCTCCCGTCGTACTCAGCAATGAATTCTCAAAGTTTCATGTCCGAGACAGTTTCTGTACATTCAAGATCGCGAGTCTTATGGCATCCTGAAACAACGATAATAATCTATATATTGGATCGAATATAGCTGTGTTAAAAAGACACTAATAAATCGAAAATCGGAATGAATCCGGTGTTTAAAAAAACTCAAATAAGTGCGCTACACCGCTTGTGGAATTTTTTATTCTCTTTCAAACCTAGGAAAACCTCCAGAAAAACGATCAAGCGGTCTTTCAGTATGCTCGCCCGTTTGCATTTTCCTAAACCTGAAGTTTGAGGATGTATACAACCGAACAGCGAAGGCAAAAAAATGTTGTAATTTGAAATACAGATTGAGGGAAAAAAGGGGAGGAGAAACAAATAATCCGGAAGAAAAACGCCAACGTCACTTTCTCTCGCGGTGATTAATAGTCGTCCGAATAATCGCGCGGTGCCTGATTCTGAATATCAGATTTTCCCCTGTAAATATATCGAGCGTTAAAATTCACGCGATATAAATTTATAAATCTATTCCTAGACTCGATCCGGCGAGGTGTCAACTCTTTGTAAAAATCATACTACCTCGCAACATCAAAGCTTTGAAAGTAGTACAATACATAAAGGTTCGCATGACGTGACGGTTTCTGCGTCATACTACAGCATACTAGGTATGTCGTACGGGTGAAATATATGAATCTATCGTCGAAAAATACCTGTCTTTATGCTACACTATACCTCCTGCTTTTAGTCATAAAGATATAAGGCATAATTTTTCGGTGGTTTCACATCGACAGCTTCTATTGTTACCTTTCTCTATATCTCTCTTTTAACAATTTTCTATCAATAGTACGTATCTCAGCAAGAGAAAAAAAAGGTGAGATTTGATCAGAATTGAGCTGCCATAGGACTCGCGAATTAAATGCAGAGAACCAGCTTCGAAAACGAGAATCGTGAATTTTGGCCAACGACTCGATCGACTTTGGTGAATTTTGTTGAGTACGATGGCAGAGATGGGCTAAGTAGTTTACTCTCGCAAAACATTCATCGGATTTGATGACAAACAATTTTTTCCTGTGTTAGCTAGGTTAGATCGCCAGCGGGGCGGCTCTAACGGCTCCTTAAGCGAAGATCGTACTGAAGAATACAAATTTTTTGAATTCTGTAATATTTTGTTCGATTCGAGGTTAGTTCTGGATTTTGAAAGTGATAAGACAAACCGAATGTTACCTCAGGATTGGAAATTGCATGGAAAATAAAGGAGCTATCGTTACGTATGGGAAGGTAGCAAGTTTCGAAATGCACCTCGAGTCTCAATAATAGTTGCATTGAATTCATGTTATGGAGCGATGTTCAGAACACTCAGATGAAGATATTGTAGGATGTGATTCGAGATTGGATCTCTCCTGCATTACGAGAAGATGGAAAAATCATTTTTTCGCTCGAAATTAGATTTACGAATTTTTGAATGAATGTGGGCTGCACCACGTGACGGTAGATATATTCCACCGCATCTTCGATCCAACTCCCGATCTCTGGATGTCATTTAGTTTGTTTTGAACAGCTCTACCAAGATCTGAACCTAATTTCAGACTATAAAACAAATTATAGAATTTGAGAATCAGCATTCCTCGGTGAGGTCTTGCTTCAATTGGATGAGAATTTCGTCCGAATCAGACCTCATCAGACGCGAATAATCGGACAAACTTGCCGTCTGTAGATCTGATCAGATCTGAGATATTTTTTTGCTGGGGATATTGCGTCATACGCAATCGATTCGACTGAGTCATGTAAGTACGGGTTTCTTAATATTCGGATTCCCTGTACGGTGAGAAAAATAAAAACGAGAATGAGAATGAGATTGAAATTGAAGAAATGAAAGAAGATTTGTTCCCGCGGCGAGTGATCAGAAAACCCGCCGCGGCGCGATGCGAGCCCCGCTAAATATACATGCTCGAGTATTTAGAATACCGCAGTTGTAGGTCAGGCACGCGATTGTACGGATTTGACGTCTGATTATATTTGATGAGAGTTGAAGTCGCGCATGCAGCAGTAGGACAAAGGTCTAACCTCTAGCCTGTGACTAAAGAGCCAGACACTGCAGGCAGCCGGACGCCCGTGGTATTTCCTTCCTTCTGCTACCAAGTTTAACCTCCGGTCCTTCCAGTCCCTTCCGGGCTTTCCCCGAGGACTGTCAACGCCGGAGGGGACACGGTCACCGATAACTAATCACGTGCGAGGAATTTCAACGGATTAAATGTTATGCCTATGTATATCCATCTATGCGGACCACCTACCTGCGGGGGAAAGAGGCAATAGCTGCAACGCAACGGGACCGGATGCTCTTCTCCGGCGTTGCGGCAAATTTGTTCGTACCGAAACTCGAAGAAGGGAGGATTCGGACCGCTTTGTGAAAACTGTTGTATTCATCTTTTTCGCATTTCTCGAAGGTATAGGTATAGGGACTCGCTTACTACCTGTGGGCGGTAATAAAAAACGGTGGAGATTTTCAAACAGAGAAACAGCGAGAGGAGAGGGAGAAATGAAATATTTTACGCTAGCTACGCGCCGATTCATAGATGACAGGTTGTATGTACTTATACAATGAATTCTATCCGGATGCGCATGTAACTGACGTTTGATTTCAAACGCGCGTGGATGGAATTGATAAAATGTGAAAAGTATGGGAGCGAATAAAGGAAGAAGCGAGGGGGTGGAAAAAAAGAAGAGAGCTTCTTCTTTTTGATGTATAAACGTGTATGCATACGACGCACGGGCAGGGGTCGACCGTCGCGTCGGTATAACGAATCGCGGAGCAGAGAGCGCAGAGAGCTGCTAGCTGCACCCCGTGCACTCGTCGCGTCGGTCGGTCGGTTCATATGCCGCTGGCTTGTCGATATTCAAAGAGAAAGGGAGAGAGAGAGAGAGGGAGCGAGAGAGAGAGCAATGGGAACAAGTTATAAGTTATTATTTATGCCGGAATTAAAAATCCTTTAATTAAGCAATCCCCGTGGTAGCTTGGGATAGCACGCTTCAGACTTCCGTAAACGCGGGTCAACCATCCCTCCGGGGGATGTAAGTCGCGTAACGGCCAACCTCAAAGTTGAAAAACAGATTTTCGAGGATTAGAATGTTTGTTCTTCCCTCTTTGTCCATTTTTCCTTTTCATTTGCGTGGTCAGAAATGAAAATTTGATCAAACGATTCTTTCATCTCGTTTCGTCCTTTCCCCCCCCCTGATTCCTGTTTCATCGTTTACGCTCGCTTTGTCCTCGTTACCCGTATCGCATGTATGTACGTAACTTTCATAATTCACGATATTATACAATATCAAGATACACGATTTCGAGCGAATTTCGAATGTGAACAAAAATTGAACTCCGGCGTCGTCTATCGCGTATACCATGCTAGGAAAAGGGAGAGGAGAAAGGAGCAGCGGGGGGGAGAAGAAGAGAAATCAATTACCGATCGGAACTATTTATGTACCGGGAATATAGTATGTATGTACGTATATAAATACGTACTACGTATACGCGAGTACTGGACAAAAGGTTAACGAAATTTCGTAGCTGTCCGTTAACTGCAGCGCGCACGGCGGCACGTGCGCGAACAAGAGTAGCAGAAAGCTTTTTCTATAACTCTGCAGGGGTCTTTTTTGGGGGTTTTTTTTTTTTTTTTTTCTTTTTGTCGATTTTCATCCGAGTGGTATTGTACGTATGTGTATATATACGAATGTATATGTTACGTGGATACAATTGTATGTTGTAACAAACTATATGTAGCAGACACGATTTTACACGACACGTTATTCCACCCAGTGAACAATAAGCATCGAGTAAGGTATCCAGCAGCTGTTGCCAGCTGTGTTGAGATGAAAAAAGAAAAAAAAAAAAACGGAAGAAAAAGAAGAAGAAGAGAAAAGAACAAGTAAAAAGTGAACAAAAGTGAGCGATTCTGTCTCTTCCGCGTGCACGGCATCTGACAAGGAAACGCATTCCGGTGCCCACTTCCGATTTGAACATGGAATTGGAATAATTATGTTCCAGAGGCTAAAAAAAAAAACAAAAAAAAACAGAAAACAAAGAGACGTATATTTTTTTTGTTTCAGTTCGGAAACGAATCCTAGGGGGTGAAGACTGTTGGAAATTTCACGAATCCCCGCGACGCGTATCTCTGAACGCTTCGGGTACAAAGAGTCAATTGATCACAACGAAGCACATGTCGAGATGTTCCTTGATTCATTCGATAATCACATATGATTACACAATTATATACCGATTACGTGGATCAATGAACGACCCTCGTCAATCAAGGGGTGTTTTTTTTTTTTTATCACCTCCTACATATATGTTTTCGAGCCGATACGAAGTGATATACGCGTGTCTCAGTTAATTCTCTCAGAAGCTCTGCAGCACATTTCAATTTCATCGATTAATTCTATGCTACCGGGCGATCAGGCGCGAGTAAGTGAATGGAATATTGTGATGGCGGCTGTCGAATTTTGCGTAAAGCATAGCTAAAAAGAAGAGGGGGGACAAAAACCGGAATTTTAGAAACTTTACGTGGTACGGTGGAGCGATATTTAATTAATCTTGAATTGAAAGATATCGTGCACGGGTGTGGAGTTTGATATAGAAAATGGGATTTCGTTGATATCTAGGTTACGTATGTATTCAGTAGGACTAGAACCGCGTCGCGTCGCGAGACTCGTTCTACAAGTCTAACGACTCTAAAAACGAAACCACTACCACCGCCACCTCGCTTTTACTTCCGAAGTTTGTCGAGGGTGAAAATATGAATAAAACATTGCAGTTCTCGCGTTCGTTGTGAACAACCGTTTCTTACTCTGCACAACAGCTGTGTTTCTATATACGCACGGTATAGATGTATCATATTCGGAGAGAATTACGGTGTAAAATGTGCAATTATACTCCGCTGCGATGAAAATTCATTATTTCAAATCGAGTGCGTATTATACGGTCTGTTTGATATTTATTTATCGGTGGAGTTTCATTCGTGGCTGTACCCGCGCGCGTGTAGGTACGTAGGTATGGTATGTATTCCTGTTTTCCGTAGGGGGATATTTTTATCCGTGAAATATAGCTGTATGCGCGAAAGTCGCAGGTCGGATCTTTTCAGTTGAAAAAAATAGAGCAGGACGGGGGAACGCTATAATGAATGAATTCGTACGAAATCCTCATGGTCGTATCGCCGCGCCGTAGGTATAGCCATGAAGCAGATTCGAAAGTTGGAGGAGAACGTGGAAGAAAGAGAAAAAGAAAGAGAAGAAGAAGAAGAAGAATAATATAATTTACATGAGAAATTAGAGACAATTTATGGTAATGAAATGTCTTATTTATACTTTGCGGTTATGAAAAATAGCCCCACTTATAAGGATTGTTAAACCTCTAAGCTCCTTAGCGTGCTGCTCAAATACTTTATTTTAATGTTCGGTAATTCGACCTCGCGGCTTTAATATTTGCCACATCCGCATCTCCTCCAGCTACATGCTACTCTCCGTAGGTGCCTAATTCTATGCCCTGATAACATTACATTCCATTACATTCCATCCCATTCCTTGTCACGACGATTGTTTTATTTACTTTTTAAACAGTCGCGTTTAACTTATTTAGCAAACGGCCGGATTTATCAACCTGCCGGAGGCCGAACTGGGGGGCGGCTTTTCTTGAGAAAAATATTCAATCCTCTGGAAAAAAAAATTGTGTGCCATAAAGCTTTTTCCAAGGCGAGGAGTCTCCGTCGCGATCGGCCACGGAGTTGGTTGTATGTACGTATAGGACGACGACGACGACGAACGGGGCGAATTGCTTTCGAAAACCGTTCGTAGAGTATATTAATTGTAGGTAGGGTATATTTTCTTCAAGTTTCCCGTTCGGTGGCATCGATGAAAAGAAAACCTCACCAGTGGTATTCCGTCGATCATGATTTTGGCTAGAAAAATGAAGAAAAGAAAGTTGAAGATCAATTTGGACAATTTTTGTGTTTCGTTTTTGACGAGGAAGTCCAGCGGCGGGATAGAGACGAAGGAAGATGTTTGTTTCGCCACTCAATTCGTAGTACAACCTAACGACAGAATAACACGCGGAGAATGAATAAAGAGCGAAGAAAAGTATGGAAGAATGTGGTGAAAACGTGGAGCAAGGTATAACTCTCGGTGTGCGTGGTCGAGAATCCGGAAAATTTCTCCGCCCGGCCACTTGCTTCATCGAAAGAATTTCATTTGATTCTTTTTCCCCGAATCGTAATGGGTATGTTTCCAGTCCATTGACCTACGACGTGGAATCGTTCCCTTGCACACACAAACACACACAGCCGGGCTCGCTACATGGGTAGGGGGCTGAATTAGCTTCCGACTTTTATATATCGAGTCTCGAGACCGCAGGCAGGCAGTCCCGAGGGCTGCGTGTAACGTTTCCATGTAGGTGTAGGTTATTTGCGGGGATTAAGGGGGCAGACTCGACTCGACTCGACGCGACGCGACGCGACGCGGCAGAACACGATGGTTCCCTGAAGTGCAGGGCACAAATCGTTGAGTTCTGTATCGGGGTAACATTGCCATTTTCCAGCTCGAGAGGCGTACCGCCCCTACCACGCGGAGCCGTGTGGGGGTCGAGATTCCGAGAGACCGAAAAGTAGACGGGCCGAAATTGCGGATTTCGGAAGACGAGAATACGAAGGTAGCGAAAGATCAGGAGAGCGAAATCTTCGTTCCTCATTTATCACTGAATTGCTTAATGGAAAATTCACGTATTCCAAATTAAAAATTCAGAGCGGCTGACGTTTCTGTCGGAAGAAAACAAGGCTTCGGATGAGCGAAATGTCGAAAGACCAGATTTCCAAGAGACCGAAATCCGCTTTCGTGGTCCTCCTATTACAACGGGTTCGGCAATTCTGACCTTCCGAGTTTTTGGTCTTCCGATTCGATGAATCTGGGATCGTTAACTTTCGTAATCAGCCCGATTCCGAATTGTGGACACTCGATTCTTTAACCGTTGGACATCTTGAACAATCGGATATTTCGCCGCTCCATAGTCTCGCCCGTTCTGAAAATTCTCCGTGTATATTTATTTCTATGTTCTTGTGTTCCGAATCTGGTGTTTCTGCTCGATGGCCAATTCCGTTATCATGGCCTTTCTACATTCTGCACTTTCGGTAATTTGACTCCCGGAATCTCGCCGCGTCCGTTCTTCGGTCCTTCGGAATTTCTACCCCCACCCCTGGTACGGAAGAGCCAAGAAAATAGAAAGAGGAGGCATCAGGCTCCCTCCATTCTTTTTTTCTCCTCCTCCTCCTCCTCCTCGGTCAGGTACATACGTATACTTACCGAACGTCATGCTAGCCAGACACGCGAAACTCACGTGTGTTCAGAGTAATCAGTAATCACAATTTTTCTCATAAGTCGTTTCGTTCTTTGGAGCGCGATGCTATGCTATACCTACACGTATTGGTATGTATATTTACCTATACTTAATGCAATTTACTTTTCTTTTACACCCCATTTTCCTCCTTTTTCGAACCCCTTGCCGATGTCGGAGAGCTATAATTTCAGATCTTGCTAATTGAACACCGGGCACTACTATACATACTTATTTCCAGCTCCACTTCTCCCGCGTAATGGTAGGTGTGTAGAAAGAAACATGTGATACAGGAGGTAAAAAATATTCAGTTTCACGTCAGGTATGGATCGAGCTGCCTACTATCGGCGCAGAAAAGATCGCAATCTCGAGAAAATTGATCCAGAAATTCTCGATAAAACTCCGCGACTTTTGTGCCAAAGAGAAAACGCGAATTCAACACTTTTGCCTTTCATTTCACCGATGAATTGTCGGTTTCGTTTCCTTTCCTTTCCTTTCCTTTCCTTCTATTCCGTTTTGTTTCATTTTCTGATAGATACGAGTACCTATACTGGAGTGGTGTATAGTTTATTTTATGCTCTACAAGTATACTATAGCGATGCAGAGGGTCACGCTACTTCTGTTCCTGCTGAGTTTCCCCGCTAAAGGGTATAGTAGAGGAATTGTTCTCTCGTCAACGCGATCGTTGATGATTAGATGAATTATTGTATCGCTTACGATCGGTATACCTATGAGGTATAGGGACCCGAATAGGTAGGTATAATAAACGTATTCGTGTATTACGTGTACCTACCTACCCACTACGCCCGCGTATCCACGTATCCGCCGCTTATCCGTACCGCTCTATACAGCGAGTATATGCCTACAGCCGTTATCTGATGTGGCGTAGTTGACTTAACTATAAATTCGTCCACCTGATGACTCAATAATTAGCCGTGTGTCAGATTTTCGTTATTTGTGAAATTGAAGAGTGAAACTCGAAGATACTCGACTGTGTGTAAATAAATTTGCGGTATTCCGTTCTCCGCGGAAGCGTGATAACGAGGCGGAAGCTCGAGTCGTTCCGGGACCAAAGAAAGAACAATAATTTTTCAAACCTTGTTCCATTTTCATTTTTCCACCGAATAATGAAATTACATCAACCTTGCCTCGCAGGGTCTAACTGGCTGTGCAAACTCGTCAAAATCTTGTTCTGTTTCATACAATTTTGTGCAAATCCCATTTTTGTTTTTTTTGTTTTTTTTCTCTAACGCGAAATCCAACGTTCAAGGTGCGCCCGTGGTATACAGGTTGATTCAGCTCGATTGCTCGTCAGTTGAGAAATATACTCCATGTAAGAATCTCACTCGAAAGTTTCTTTACCAAGAGCTTGCGGGTACGATAGTTTCCGAGTTATGGGCCAAACGAACTGACTTTGAAAAACAGTTGGGCACCGACACGCGACAATCGGTCAATTCAAATCGTCCATAACTCGGAAACTATCGTACCCACGAATTTTCGGCGAAGAAACTTTGCTCTCAGATTTTGACGAGGATCATATTTTTCGAATTTGTCGTTCGCCAGACTAAATTCCCCCGTGAATGATTCCTCGGAAAATTTATACCTCCGTACGTGAATAAAACGTATCACTACAAATATATCCGTCTTTCTTTTCCCCCGGTTTTATATAATTCACGATACATAATATCGCGTAGCTATAAAATATCCCGCAGAGGATATGTTATTCCGGGTTTCCCTCAATTTCACGTGTGATATTACGATTCGATTGGCATTGACTTGTTTGATTCCGTATATTACGGTGCTCTCTGATGATAATAGAATAATCGATACTCTATCAGCGAACGTGCGAGTGTACATAACCTGCGTGTTCGTTCACCTATAACTATGTGTTACGTAGGTACAGTATATGTACAAATTTAGTTTTTCTAGTTCACCAAAAGCAACGATTCCACCGCACGGAGTACACGTATGCCAAACCTCTGAAGCTACTCGATTCTCGTTGTTATTAACGATAAATCGGTAATAGCCAACGTCGCTGCGGCAGTATACAGTGTACACGAATACTTGTTATCAACAGGTTATATATATATTACTGACGTTCTACCGTACCTTATGCTTCTGGCACAGACTCACATACAGCGGAATCCTTCGTCCTCTGCGGAAGCACGGGAAATATGTCGGAAGAATAATGTTCAAAGACCAAAAATGTAAATTTCGGAAGAATCATATTCTCCTTGTCGGGGGAAATTGATATCGAAATCTTACAGTAATTTTGGCATCGCATGCCCCCGAGCAGGTTAGGAACCTGTTACGGAGGTTCAGTCGTTGAAATCACTATTTTTGTAATCAAATTTATCAAGCGATAGTCACAAATTGAATGTTTGCAACGATCGTTTATACGTTAACTGCGATAACTGGCCTCGAAATTCCTGTTTAGAAAATTCGATGATACTTACGAACAGATACTCAGATATCGTTGTCTCATTACAAAGTGCTTCAAAGATATTCCAAATTTACTGGAATCGGCCGATTCCATTTCGAGTTGGCTTATTTCGTTCGTGATAGTCTTGCCGCCGCAATTTCACGGCGACAAAATTTTGTCATAACTTCTTCTTATTGAATATTGTATTTTATGAGATTCCATTGGTATACCGATTTTGAGTAACAAATGGCGGTATTCAACTAACGGAATGAGAAAATCAAAATTATGTCACAGTGAAATTGAAGGGCCTAGTTTTCTGCCGAGAAAAGCCAACTCGGAACGAAATCGACGGATTCTAAAAGTTTTCTGATATCTTCGAAACGCTTCGTAGTGAAAAATTGATGTCCGGGCATTCGTCCATAATTTTTGTCAGATTGTCAAAATATCAATGTACGATTATCGCGCTGTAACATTGATTACAAAATCAGTGATTTCAACGAACGAACGTCTTTGAACGGGAAAGATAACAGAAAATCAAAACGAAGATGCAGAAAAAATGAAAAATATGTATTATATCGTACATTGAAATTCTTCTGGCGAAATTTAACTCTTCTTCTGCCTAATCGGTCCTCCAAATTTTGCGAGTTGAAGAAAAAAAAAAAGAAAAGCAGAGCACGTATTTGGCACACTATATCTAGCGCGCGTGTCTCCACAGTCTAGCTAGCGTCTCTGATATAATTACATCGATATAGAAGCATCTGTGGCAAGTCTGTCGCATAATGATCCTCTCCCGAGATAATACCTATCACCGATCTCCCTCGAAGAGTTTAAAACTCTGCTGGAACTCACTCTCCTCCTTCTCGTATCCATTAAGGTTAAGACATCCTCCGATGCCTTAGCCATAATTACCACGTGTATTCGTGTGTTCCGCACCGCGTGGGATAAAAGAGAGAGAGCGTTCGTTCCGATAGCTCGTAGTGGAGCAATGTAGGTAGGTATACGGCGATACCCATACACACCTCCGCGCCCGAACATAATAACTGTTTAACGAAGAGGCGTCCTCCTCATAAAGCTTATAAGCGTGCTTCTTCGGGTACGAGGGTGAGAAATCGAGCCTCGTCGACAATTGGGGTCGGCTGGTAGGGTAGGTTAACGTCAGGCAGCAGGCGGGTTAGGGTTAGGGTTGGGGTTAGGCTCGACTAACGAAATCACTTGAAACAGCCCATGCCTGCCATTCACCAAGGCGGTTTATTAATTTTTTGTTTTCTTTTTCTCCCCAAACCGCGGAGAGAGCTGCGCCCTGTATACTGCGTGGATGCGAGGAGACGCCTCGCACGTCTTAGATCGCGGCGTTCAGGGGTCCGGTAGCTAGGTATTCGATAAAAAGAAATTGACGTCTCCGTGAATGACATATCTGTCAGATCGGTGCAGTCCCTGCTGCCGTCCATGCGGTTACAACGAGCGAAAACGTTTTTTTAGTCAATTTTTTTGGAAAAATACGTGATCTGCGCGAACAAGAAACGGGGAAAAATGGCTTTCTCTCGTTTTTTCTCACCGTCCTACAATTCGTTTGCGATCATTGTACCGTATCGACCCACGAGACGTCGTTTCTCTGTGCTACGTATTCTTATATGACAACTGTATGCATGTACTACGTGCGGATGGGGGAGAAAAGGGAATAAACGAACGAACGAAATAGGTTACAGCGGCGTTTGAATAAGTTACGGTGTTGGCTGGTGTTGGATTTTCGAAGAAACAGTCAAGCGCACAGGGAATTTTTCAACTCCCCGTACTATGTTCACTGAGTAAAAAAGGGGAGTTATTGCGATCACCACGAAAATGAAAAGTTCAGTTTTCACCACGTGTCCACGTTTTTAGGTGTAGAGGACGCTGGGTGTGTGCATGTGTGCGATCAATTTCTTTGCCCGACGATATCTCGAGAACGAGTGATCGGATTTTGATGAATTTGTGCTCAATCGATGCGGCTTCTCCAAACTTAGAACTGATTGGATTTTGGGTTCTATCGCTCGGATAGTTTTTGAGTTATTGAAAAAACAAAGTTTGGAAATGCATTTATTTATTTTTCTCCTTTTTGTTCACGAATCAAAATTCCGCAAACGATGATATCTTGAGTACGATTCAACGGATTTTTGGTTTCCCATTTTTGTTCGAGAACGAAACAAATGTGAGGACGGGAAGTTCGAAGGCTGGCCCGTAGTCAGCCAGAGACTGCAGCTTGTTGTACTATTTTCTCTCCGTCTCGAGGGTATAAAATTTAGCGGCGTTTGTATACCTGCGTAATACCTGCAGAAGGGGAGGTTAATAACGTGTATTAGGGTTCCAGGAAGGTATCGCATAGCTATGAGGGTACATATCTGTCAAACATTGAACACGAGGGAGAGACATACTATCAGTTCTCATTCGTTGATAATCGCGATTCAGCATTGAGCCAGACCAGGCAATGGCAATGGCAACGGCAACGGCAACGGCAAGCGATGGCATGAGCTCGGCTGGGCTGGGCTGGGCGGCAAGTCACGCTTCGGTTTCGTGTCTCCATGTGCGAGTGAGCGAGCGAGGGACCCGACGCGACGCGACGCCAGGCGTGTTTCCGTACCGCGGCGTACCACGACGACCACCCGGTACCCGCGGGGCGCTTAAACAGCCACAAGGGTGCGGGGAAGAGTTCGGATGGCGCCGAAGAGATAGCCGAGTACCTGAACCTGCACCTTCGTAGGTCAACCTCGCGTTCGCACGTATACGTATGATGTACGTACGGTATAGCTCAAGACGCGGAGCCGCGTCGCGCCCGCTGTACTGTGGTGCAAAATGCAACGAAATTTCATGTGTCTGGAGTCAAATGACATGATTTATTTCATCCATTATCTATCGGGGTACGAAGATCCCGGCGCGGCGCAAACCTGCAGCCGTCCGAGAATTTCATTCCGTTATGAAATCGCCGGAACAAAAACAAAAGGTACTCGAGATCGTATGGCGATCGCGAGAGAAGAGAGAGAATTGAGATGCAGAAAACTAGGACCACGCCAGGAGCTGATCAATCCCTAATGTGGCGTAGGCCAGACAATTAATGCAGGGGATTTCACGTATTTCACGGTGACTTGAGAGATTGCGGGAGACTTCGCGGGATATTTCGGAATTATTTCGCGCGACTTCATCGGACTGCACCGAGATACCCGATTTTTTGAGAAACTTGAAATGATTCCGCAATAGCTATGCTTCACAAGACTTCGTGAAATTTCGTCAAACTTATTGAGAGCCCGTAGGAGTTGGTGGGATTTCACGGGCTCCGCGGGGACTTGGAAGATAATTTCACAGGAATTCATACACCGGACTTCAGGAGTGACCGACCTTCCGGGAAAACGATGAATATTCCAATAACCTGGGAAATAATCGATTCGCATCCGATCAGATACGAATGAAAGAAAATCCGATCTGATCATAGATATCGTCGAAATTTTTTGCACGGGAAAATTTGGCAGGTTTGCAGGATGCGGAAAAGGGGGAAAGAGAAACCGAAGAAGCCGAGAAAGATCCGAAATGTACGCAATAATCGATGACATAAATTTTAAAATTTCATTCCGGGGTTCTTCGTGTATATATAGGAATTTTCGCGACCCCGTAAACTTAATATACTTACCTTACACCTCTGAACGAGCTTCTGTGTTTATTATTAAAACGCCGCGGCGTCAGCTCGACTGCTGACGTAGCTGGTGGTTTAACGTCCTGTTTTTCGTACTTTCTCAACTCGAGAAGGAACAGGTAGAGAAAGAGGAAGGGGAAGGGGGATAAGAAGCACCTCCTTCCGTGTCCCTATGAATTTATATGGAATACCATAGCGCAGCTTTTCTCACAGGACAGCTTCGTCCTCCGGTCCATAAAGTGCTTGCTTTCCTTCAAGCATATCCGAAAGTTGGAGCAGCTTGCAGAAAAAGTGGATAAAAGATTAATTTCGCGTGGGCAAATTTGCCAATTTTTGTTCGTCTTTTGAACAATTCTCTCGTAATTCTGTTTCTACGATTTTTTCCTCCTTTTTTCTCACTCTCCGGTTCGTTTCTTCTTCTTTCTCGGTTCAACTCGCCCCTCACGTTCATTTTTCTTTGCTCCCCCCCCCCCCCCCCCCCCCCCCCTTCTTCATTTGAAAATGTTATAGGTATACGAAATTTCCTTCACGCTATTTTACCCTAAAATATGAGAAATCTTGTTTCTCTTCGGTTTTTTTTCTCTCCGTCCGTCTCGAAGTAATTTCGAGGTAATTGGTAGGTACCTGCAGCGAGAGGGATGAATAAAAAAAGGGCAAAGTCAAGTTCGAGGTACTGGTACCGGATGAGAGAAAAAAAGGTGGAAAGAAAAAGAAAAGAAACCCGGGGTGAGGTAAACTAGCTACATTTATACGAGCTTTGCTTCTACACCCTTGGATACCTTATAGACAATTGCCACGAGCAGGCCCAATAATGGAACACGAATTTCACTGGAAGAAATAAACATACGTGCGTGCGTGCGTGCGTGGGAGCATTTTTCAGTTCTCTTGCAGAAATCCGGAACATCGTTATAATTTATTTATACAATACCTAAGTACGTTTGTAGTACTTGTACTATACACGCCTTATACGTATTGCGCGTGGAGAAAATTTGGTGTGAAATTGGGAAAATCTGCAAGATGAATCTGAAACAATTCATATAAATTCTGGCATTCATTTATTTATTTACATATCTACGGAGATAGAAGAACGAGTAGTTAATGAATAAATGAATGAATGAATGAAGGACGAATGAATCGGGGTTGAAACTTAACATCCCCTCCTCGGCGTGGCCGCGGTATATTATTCTCTCTTAACTCCGCTCATTTTCATTTCTAAATTTTCGTCGTTCCAATTTATCATTTATATTTCAACTATGATTTTATCACGGTAAAAACTGTACCCCTGTGAATCCGAGTGATTTTCCAGCACTCAACGACTCGCGGTCAAGTCGAATACTTCGATACAAATAGGTACCTACGTTGTACGTTCGAATTGATGGACAGATGCTAAATAATTTACCACTCGCCGACGCCTGTCTGTCTGTCTGCTTTCCTCGTATCGCCTAAGCCCCGTGCCGCCCCTCGTGGCTCCTTCCCCCGTATTCTATAGAACCGTGCTCTTCCAAATCACTACTTTACTTTACTACCCACCTTCTTCTAATGGGTGCGATACGTATGCACGCGGTACAGGTTAGTAGTGCAAAGATTTCCAAAGAAGGTCACCGGGCTAACGCGATTCCCCCCCTCCGCCACCCACTCACGAATCAATATACCAGGAACAGTAGAAAACAATTCGTATCACTGTATATGAATGAAGAAAATATGATTTCAAAAAGTTGGTACTAATTGATTGAACAGCGGAGCGAAAACGCTCGTTTTCGGCTTCGCCTCGGGAACTCGTTGTCAGCTCTACGCGCGCGGGTCCGCAATCGCCCCGTTTTCGCTCTCGGTGCGCAATATACTATTCCCGCAAGCTGTTCGACGTATTGACTTTCCGCACTAGCGCGGAAACGTGACGGCTTACGCGCGCCAAACGTGCATTGTAAATCGGGACTTTCCGAGCGCGGGGTGTCGAAAGAAGAAACGAAGAAACGAAAAAAAAAACAAAAATGAATAAAAAAACGAAAAGAAACAAAAACTTTCCGACAATGCCTGTGAAATGTGAAAGCGAGGCTCATCGGTGGCATTCGGTCGTTGAAATTCATATGAAATATGACACCTGAATGGTAATAATTATAATTGAAAAGAAGAACGCTGCAGTGCAGCGGCAGCAGTAGGTGGTTGCCGCACGATAGGTTCTATCCGAGCGCGTGCACTGCTCCGATAAAACGTAGAGAGGGACGGAGAAATAGAGAAATAAAAATAAGCAATAAGTCGAAAAAGTACATCGGAGATTGAACAGGCAATTAATATTCTATCTCTTTTTTTTCCCCCCACAGTTTCAGGTGAGTGGGCAGAGAGAGAGGGAATGGAGAATAATAGAACCACTGATTGTGTCGAATAAGGATTTTGCATGAGTAGTAGAATATTATGTGAATAAATTTCTCTTCGCTCTCCTCCTATAGTTCTCTATCACATTACGTTATGTTGTACATAGATCGTATATACCTACGGTACCTACGCCAGTATATATACCTTACTTCTATCTCCCTGTCTATATGTAAAAACGTAGGTATGTACCTATGTATATAACTACGCTAAATGCGGCTCGAGTAACGTCACACAAATAATTTATGTACCATCCAATGTACTTGCAGTTTAGCGTGATATGCAATTGCGGTGAGTATTATTCACCCGATCGAATGGGTGCAATTTACAACGACGCACGGTGAAAATAAGCTACGCGACGCATAGACGTAGCCGTACACAGTAGAATCACGCGCCCCGTCATATCTCTGATGTTGTCTATTGTATACACGTAGAGCCATCTCCTTCTCCGTATATGTATGATCTGTAACGCAACCTGTATCTGCCTTCGTACTCTTGAACCGCGCGCGGTACGCGGATATGTGAGGATCATACTCACCTGAGACAAGAAATGTGGTGGAAATCTGCGGGGCGGGGAGAATACTTTTAACGCAATCTCTATTTGCGTTGGTCGCCAATTTCGCGAGTTGATGATCCACGTGAAAAATGTTTTGGCGCGGAGGCCTCAAGTGAAACGGATTGTTCCTCTTCTTTGGTTTTTTTTTTTTTTTTTTGTTCGGGGCGTTTCTTTGTCTTTTGTCACGATCGCAGGGGATTAGAATTCGAACAAAATTCTGATCAGATCTGATTCTCATGCAATTGTAATCTGAACTGATCAAATCATAATTTTGTCACAGTCAGATCGGGTCAGATCTCACCGCGGTGATGGATGAAAATAGATTAATCAATTTTTCATCGTATTTTCAATGAGCGCGAGGGAACCGCGTTGCAGAAAAATCTGATCGGATCTACTTGGACGTAATTTTGTATCTTCGATCCATTTTCATGGCCCGGTTCTCTTCACGTGAAACTTTCGGCTCAGGATACGAATGTATGTTTCTTCAGTTCGTTGCGCAGTCCACATTGACTTTTGCAATTTTTCCTTCATTTCGAGACACTGCGAAATTTTTGTTACTCCGTTAGGTTTTGTTCTGTCTTGTTTTCGGAGTAATTTGTTTTGTAATTTTTCGAGTGTCATATTATTATGGTTATTATTTTCTGTTTCGTGAAATACAAGCAAGATCGGTGGTGATATGCAGACGAACGCGGTGAACTCATACCAGCGAGGTATAGGATATGTAGTTCGTGCAATTTTCAGCTCTTGAGAGTAATGCGGTGACTCGATATGTGTGCTTGTTGCGCGTGTGGGTGGGTGGCTGTCCGTCGAGTTGACGGGAAAATTCAACGAGCGTGAAATACAACGAGGGTTCTAGAAATACAATAGGTGAATGTTCAATTTGCTCAACATTGTAGAAGTTCGCCTCATCTATGCTCGTTGAAAAATATTCAGAGCATGCTGAGCATGCTGCCAGTAAAAAGCGAGAGAGAGGCAGGGGAGGGGGGGGGGGGGGGGCATCGTGAATTATTTACAGTATATACATGTACATACTATATGTGGATATGTATAACTGTATCGTGTCCAGCACAACCGCGATGCGGTGCGGAATTAGATAATTTGTTAAAAATTTGAAAAATTTATCATTCGTCCATAGCGCGAGTTACTCCGCAAACATCTAAATCGAAAAGTGAAATTGGCGGAGTTCGAAATCCCGAAAGACCGAAAAGCAGACGGGCTGAAATTCCGAATTTCAGAGATACGAATTCTGATGTTGCGAAAGATCAACGAAGCGAAATCCTTGTTTTTCCTGTATCACTAAATTTAATGACTGTTTCGTCGAGAGGCTATTCACCCGAACGCCCTTTTCTCCGGGAATGTATTCTCGCGTAGCTTACATTCCGATTAAGTTCATACCGAACCTGTTCAGAGCGGGTAACGTTTCTGTCCGCCAGTTAACCGCAGAAAACGAGATCGGGAATGAAGGTTCGGAAACGGTGGAACTTCGGTAAGCCAAACGTCGAAAGACCCGAATTCCGAAAAGCCAAAATTCCTCAAAAATGGCTGGTAATCGATTATTCTCTCATTACAAGACATTATTAGATGTTGTCACATACCTAACGCGAGCACGTGTAAACGGTCTTTTCGCACTTGTGCTTGGTGTACGTAAAGTAACCAACTGTTTTAGCGACGGTGAATCAAACAGCTGCCAGAAGTCACGGAATCACACATTCTCAAACGCCATACGCACACGGTCACCGATCAAAAATTTCGTTGCGCAAGAAACGAGTGAGCACACGAACCAAACCAAAGAAACAGAGAAAAAAAAACAAAAACAAGAAAAACACAAAGAAAACGGAAACAAGTACAACGCTGTCCGCGCATGCGTAGTATTCATAATTCGCTTGAAAGCCAAAAATTGAAACTTTGTTCCACTGGGACCACCGCGCGTACGGTATAGCGCAGGGAGTCCTCCCGCGGACTCTCGATCCCCGACTTCCGCCTTCTGTCCAGAACCCACGTGGCGGAGAAAGTTCGTGCGGATAAGTGGCTTCGGGTATGGTAGGCACAGAGAAGGACCGCCCCTGTCGCCGTGGTGCAGTCGTATAACCCTCTAATTAGAGAGGCCTCTTTTCAGTACCGTACTGTTACCACCGGCACTTTCCATACCGTTGTACTATACGCATATATATCGTAGGGTAAACAATGGTGTTTTTTTTCTTCTTCTGTTTTACGTTTTTCCTCCATTTTTACACACTTCTCTCTACTTTTTCACTCTCCTCGCTGTCATTTCTATATTTTCTTTTTCTTTTTTGTTCGTTTTCTTTCACGTACGTATGTATACGTGGTATAAAAGTTATTTGCATTCATATGTCGACGCCCGTTTAATTTTACTCTGCTCGGCCCCTTCCCGTTGAAACGGGCGAGCACCGAAAATCCTGTTTAATCGCACATTTGACTCCCTTCCTCCTTTCATTTTTTCTTTCTTTCTTTCTTTCTCATGTAGTTTTAACGAATTCGTGCAATTAAAAGATAATTATTAAGACAAATATGTATATGGGAATTTATTGTTCTACGAATTCGAAGATCTTTCTTCAAGCGATAGGAGGTTCTGTTTTCATTTCGAACGTACAACGTGATCAATGGTGATCAAGAAACCATAAAAATTTGTCCAATTTTTGTCAACGTGATTATTATTATCCACAATTGTGAGGTCGAGCACTTTGAAATGTTTCCCTCCTTTCGCTCAAATCAATGCGAATCAAAGTGAAAAATTGAAAGAGAGAGAGAGAGAGAGAGAGGAATGGGAATAATGATCAGTTCATATTATTTTAGCTCCGTTATAGGTCAGGATTATACTCATGTAGCTGCGAATTAGTATGATAATTGCTTGGACATTTCACCCAATCTGAGATAGCGGATTTAAAAGTCCTTGATAATATGAAACGTAAAGTTACGTAGGATGGTCTAGCCCCGCTGCTCAAGTGACCCGTTAAGAGTGAGAGTAGCGTCGCGACGCTTTCGCAGGGTTTTCATCGTTTTGATAAGGGGACGCGCGGTTTAAGGGCAAGAGCCCTACGACTCGTGCAAATCGGGTGGGTAGGTCGTCCTCAGCTCCGGGGTAATAGGCGTAGGTAACGAGCTAGTACATTATGCAAAAAGCTAAGGGGGCCAGGAAAGGCTGCCAGCAGGCGAAACGCCATGCCACCCTCCCCCTCCCACCTCGGCTAGCTCTTCTATCTAGGTATAGCAGTGGCGACTTATATTTTATCTGATATATTCAGGCTGAGTGTTGGGTGCGTTATATTACGACGAGGGGCTGCATCTCGGCACATGAAAATCCGCGAGAGCTTGATGGTAACGCGAACGTCGAGAGCCAGTTCTCACCGCGAGAGCATCCAAGCCTTGATGCTTGGGCTCCGCTGGCTGAGTGAAGTGAAGTCTTGCACCAGACGAGCTGGTAATATCTTGACGTCTGTAACGTCTTCGCTCCGCGAGCTTCCCAAGGTGCCTCAAATTTATAGATACGGTTTCTCTTCAGAGAAACAGAGATATGCTTGTCAAGTACCTAGTCCAGGGTAATATTTCTCCTTCGTTTTATGTTATACCCTTTATATCGTACCATTCCGTTATTTCTTTCAACCTTTCGCGAGATACCTTCCTCCTCGGTTCGGGCACTCGCGTGTAAAAAAGATGATCGTTATCGAATTCTTCGCCCTAGCTCTCGATGTGGACGAAAATTTCGATCTTCGGCGGATAAAAATTGTACAACAATTTCATGATCCTCATTCTCCATTTCCAAGTACATACCTACACTCTCGAAGAAATGTTAAGATTTCAGAGATCGAACGGTTTGAACGTCAGATCTGCAGACTGCGTCTGATCAGATCTAGTCAAATTCCGTGTCACGTATAATCTGATCGGATATAAAAATCGACGAATTCAGATCTGATGTGATCAGAATTAATGTCAGATCCGACCTACCGTATACTGACCTAGTCATCTTTTTGGGTATTTAAAAATAAGCTTCTCGATCGTTTTCTGCGATCGAGTCGCTTGTGAACTCTCGAGAAATATTCAGAGTGTACAGAATAGTGAAAGGTTATTCCGTAGTGGACGTCACGACGATCTTCTTTGAATTTGTCTGTTTGAAATTCTCTTTCCATTGTGTTCCACGAAGTTACGAGGCGTCGTGAACGCTTCAGCGTTGCTCGAGAATGCATAGAACCCTCAAGACGCCACGGAACTCGCTATCTCGAATGTAGATACAGAAACCGTTTCGAAATTGTGAATCGTAAATTTTCGTAAACGGCGCGATCGGTTTTGATTTAACTTTGATAATCCATTGAGTGGCTGAGTATCTAAATTTTTCAAAACGTTGATCAGATTCGATGAAAAATGAATAGTTCCTATGTCTTCCACATCGTGTATCTTCGCGACGTGTGGGAATAGAAGTATCCGGGAAAGAGTAATCCAAAGCTCATAGTTCCGGCTCCGGAAGGACACGCGAATGATTTGTCCGGGATTTTTACTCATCGGAATATACCAGCTTTCGTCATTTGCAAATAGTTTGAAAATTTCTCGTCCCGTCGTACGTCGAATGTCTTTCGTTTCAATCTGCGAGAACCCTTATGATTAGTACGTATACATTCGTTGATCATTGCTCTTGAGAATTCTCAGGCTGATTATTCTCGATTTCGTATAGAGAGGTAGCGATGTTTATATATTATTCACAAATCAGAGGTACGTGTGTATGAACTTTGTTCAAGAAAGCGGAACGTTCGAGTTCAAAATTCAAACCAAAGCGCAATATTCTCGAGCAGAGTATAGCTATGTGCATTTCAGTGGATACATATTTCACAAAGTTCGTTGAGCAGCTATACTTGGTGCGAGGAAATTAGGTAATGCGTTCTGTATGATACTCTCTCGACCCGGAGAAAATTTAGTGGAATACCTCATACACACCTATCCGATTGAATAGCGACGAGCTTCTCACGACGGACTTGAACGTATTCGAGAGCTCAAACATAAAGTAAAGTACGTGGGCGTCTCCGTTCACGTACGAAAATTTTCAAGTCTGATACGGAGGAAATGATTCTAATTTGATAAATTTACGAACCTACAGCTGTACCTACCTTCTCCTGGCTGGCTTATCTATACGTATAACTTATTCACAGAGAATCTGCAGCGGGATTCACTCGCTGCATTTGTCCTGGTTACATATTCAAAAGCTCGGTCTAAATCAGTCGCGAATCTTGCAGCAATCGAATGCGGATTGACTGACTGACTGAAAAATTGAACTGGACAGTTTTTAGAATAGCGGAGGGAACTCGTAGAATAGGTCAGAAACGGTTCGTTCCGCCTTCTTTCGTTTTTCTTCTTCTTTTCCGTGACTACGTCGGGTCTTTCTTGAATTTGGCGGTTTCGTGTCGTTCGAAGTGACTCTAATCTAATCTTCATTAGCTTCTCATAATTACTTGTTACTCGTAGGTATAAGTTGTCGAGCGAAATACATCGTATGATACATACGTATATTTATGATACCGCCATGCCACTACCTCGGGTATAGTAATTATGCGCCGATTTAGCGTAATGCTACCCGGGCCCGGTAATAATAGCACAGCTGCAGGAATATGTAAATCTATGAAAATGAAAATCTGCGTGAGGATAATACCACATCACATCACATCACATCACATCACATCACACAATATCGCGAGTAGCAGCGCCGTACTACTGTTAATACATAGGTATTATATCGCGCGCGATACATTATGGTGATGAGCGGTGTGTCACGGGTTGTTCAACCGCAACGACACATCTCTATATTCACTTGTAGGGTAGTACATGAATTTATACACGTACCTATTCATGTACAAGCTACAATAAATTTCATTCTACAAATTGCTATAACTCAAATTTCAATATTCAAACAAAATTGACAGACAAAAAGTAGAAAAAAAAAAAAAGAAAAAAAGGGAACAAAATCATGATCAGAAAATCAGAATACCAAGAGAGATACAAAAATTGGAACGGAAGGTATACTGCAGTGATGACGGAGAAATTGTGGAAATTGGATCTAAAAATCGTAGAATATAGCATATTGCGTGGCTAGTGTGGAAAGTACGCGATTTCCGACGAGTGCGGAGTCAGCTGCACGAACCGAAGGCGATCGCCGGGCGGCGCGGTTATGCTCGTGCGAATGCAGTACGAGCATAACCGAGTGCTGCTGTCTCGACACGAGTCAGAAATCGCCTATATTCGCACGTGTCACGCACGATATTTTTCGTAACTACGGAAGTCTTTACGCCCGATGGCGCCACTCGGCGACTGAATTATTCTAAACTGCGCATGCGCGAAGAAAGGCCCTAGTACGGACAGTAAAGCATTCGGGGAGTGCGCACGCGCCAACTAAACTTTCGCGCACTTGCCGGAAGCTGGGCACTCCGAGCATGCTGGACAGATAGCGAAAATGAAACTTTTCGAGCAGGCATTGCGAGAAAGCTTATTTTGAAGCTAGTTTTTCGAACGCTAATTTCTCATCGACGCGTATAGATTTTTGCGATTTCAAAACGCCGAATCGGAGCCTGATTATTCTAGGCGTTTGGAAAACAATTGTAACGCACGAATCGACAGGGGCGTTCAGATTTTATTCTCTCTTGAGAATTCCTTCTTCTGTTTATTCATTTTACCCCACTCTACACGTCGTAGAGGATATCGGGCCGACGTCTGACGCCATGACAACGCAATATATCTTCGCTTACATATCCTAAAGGAGCGATAGTGCTGCCATGAGAGAAATAGGGGATCGGGGACGGGCGGCAACGGTTGATTTACCAAATCAAAATAAGTACCTCGCCTCGTAAAAGCTCCGGTTTATTGAGTCGGGAGATTCGCAATGTCCAAAGTTCGTGGGCACTAGGTTCGTATATAATATAACGTGTGCTGTGCTGTGCTGTGCTGTACTGTACTCTATCGTACCGTACCTATGTTGGGTTAACAGGTGTCATAGCGGAGATACGATGTAGTATGACGTCCGCGTTGGTGTCAGCTTCGCATAACTTCTAGTATCAGTGCTTCCACATATGCTGCACGAACAGTGTTTCGTTTTAAAGCTTTCCTGGCTAAAGCCACCTGTATTAACTTCTCTCTTTTATACTACAGCTGCCGCTGCTGCTTCCGATGCTTCCGTTCCTCCTCCTCCTCCCTCTCCTCCAGCTGCATCTGCAGCTCATCCCGAATCGCTGCAATTTTATTTTATCGTTTTGAACCCGTGCAGTTCAAGTTAATATACACGGAGAATGGTCTATTGGGAAAATTTTTATCGCCGAATGTTCCACGATCGAGAAATATGACTCATCCACGCCGGCGATCCTGAATCGCATCTCGAAAAAGTACCTATCATTCCTTTCTTCGTTGTTCCTGTTGTTTATCTCAGGCATACTTTTTCCCACCTAGCGAATCAAGGACTTTGAAACACGATTCTCACGGTGAAAAGCGACCAAGGCATGAATTTTAGTTTCAATTTTTCGTTCGAATTATCCTCGAAACACTGAGATTATCGTGCTTAGAATTTTCAGTTATTCGAGGGCCGACTCTTTCTCGCTGTATACAATGTATTATCGGGAAATTGCACATGGCAAAAAATGTAATCCCGCTTTTGTCAATTTTGTGGAAGACGGCCCGTGTGGTGATTCGCTACGTCGCGTCGGCGACGAACGTGACAATTGCACGATAACGAGAATCAAACAGCTCTCTCTTTCTATCTCTCGAGCTTAACATCGTTTCAGAGATACTGTTTTTCATTTTTTACTTCCATTTCCCAAATTTACCTACCCATTGTACGAATCAACATTCGGGTTATGCGTAGATCACGTTATATCAGTGCTTTCATTCATTTGCAGACGTAGGCGTATTCAATTGATGGTCGATGCCTTCGGCTCGCAATCAGTAGTTATCAACTAACAATAATAATGATGCTGATAATAACAGCGATTACGTGACACAGAATATTCTGTGGAACAATTTAACATCCTTGATTTCATACGTATGCGTATGTATGTACGCGTATATGTTATCGAGAATTTCGAACGGAACTCAATTGAAATTTGTAACCTAGCTTGAAATTTGTGGTTGTATCATATCATATCACATCACATCATATCACATCCTATCATATAATATCATGAATATATCCTAGCGAGCGAGAGTATGTCAATGTGAATTAGGGCCTAGAGGGGATTTGTGTGAAACAATAAGTGGCTACGTGCGTCAGCCGTATAACTCCGCGGAAAGTCTCTTATTTGTTTGATTGTCAGTATGTGTTATTTAAGCGTTATACATGAACGATGAATCCCAGTTTTCTCCTCCAAGATTAGAGCCGGGTATATCATACTATGGTATATCCCCTCACTTGGATTATAAGTTATGGAGACCGGATTATTTTCCCTTCTCGCGTATGTTACATGTGCCTACTACCTAGACACACTTTCCTGCTTCTGCTCTATCCCGCAAATATGGAGTCCTGGAACTTGAATTATGCAATAACGGATTCGTTTTGTTTCGCTTTCGGAACTACGTGTTGTTTGTTCGTTTAGTCACTGTGATTGCGTTTTTCTTTTCTTTTTTTTTTTTTATTACCACAAAAACCTTGATTTGTTTGCTTGTTTGTTTTCTCTTACCTTCTCTTCTCCTGTTCCGCGTGCCTCTGTGTCGGGGCGGTAACTCCGGGGTGAAATAGCTACCACCCTGCCTACCCGGAAACCTACCAATTTACTCAAATCTAATACACCGCTTTATTTTCCAAACGAATTACACTTTTCTCCAGATCAATTTACTCACAATTCCGTGTGTTATTTCAGGGCTCCAGATTACACCACTTATCTTGCATTATAGTCTCGAGTCACGGCGGGTTAACGGTGATATTCGCTATTATGCACGGGATCTATATATCTTATTGAAACTGGTGGGTTCTTTTTTTCTTTTCTCTTACGTAGTAAACTCTGGAAAGTGTTCCCTTTCTCTTCGCCTTTCATTTTTGTATTACAATCGTTTTCACTCGTGAAATAATAGGATAGCTCGCCTAACCTCGCCTGTTCGTTTACATTGACAGAAATGAAATTTGAGTTTAAGAACCGGAGACAAAATGATCCGATCCACTCCGATTCGAAGCTAATTCCTGTTCGATTATATCCGGTCGGACCCGGCCGGGTCTGTTCAGATACGATCAGACGCGATGTTATAACAAACTGAACTCAGATCAGATATCATCGTTGAAATTTTTCATCTGATCAGATGCAGTCGGAACCGAATTAATCTGATGTGATCCTTTCTCTTTTCACCTTCTTCTTCGTCTTCTTCATCTTCTTCTTTCGGGGTGTTTGAAATTGATTACCTACATTCCATGTTTAGGTATGTATTTTCTTCTTTGTTCTACTACAGCTCCGCAGGGTTTCAGAGTCTAGGTACGGCCGGGGCACGGTCCGCCTTCATACATATGTACGCTCATTAAATTTGGTTGGTTATCTGGAAGATTTGAAAAGGTTCAAGTGAAAAGCATTCGCCTTTGATAGATTTCTCAGTCAGAGAATCTGCAGACCGCGGGAGTTCGGCATGCGTGCATCCTCCTGCTGCACGCACGTACTTTAATCTCATACTCCAATGTACCTTTATACGTGTTTTTACTCGAGAGAGGAGGGATCCGTTACGTTTGTAGGTGGATTCATTTTGCATGAAACATGACCGCGCACCGCTGCGTACGCGTGCTGCAACGATGAAAAATATTCAACTGCAGTACTAAATTCAGCGCTCAACCTCGCGATAACTACATACAAGAATGCACACGTCTCCTGTTAGGGAACCAACCTCCTACGTAGGTACATGCGTATACCTATATCCCTGTGCTACCTGCCTACGGTTTTATAATTACTGCGGAATTCATCCGTTCAGAAAATAATTGTCTCTGGTGTTTTTTTTTTTTTTTTTTTCAAATTTCTTCAAATTTTTTCCGTCACTTTTCACGTGCTGCAAGTTCATGTTTCTCATCGAATCATCGATTATTGAGAATGAAATGTTGTCAGTTGCGAATTCCGGCTACAGCTGGCATCGCGAGCTACGATACGAGAAAATTTGCAATTTCGTCGATCTTCTATCTTCATTGGTAGTACTTTGAAAGTTGAAAATAAAACTATTGGAAGAGGATCTCTCTAGGGAACAGGACTACGGGAACTGCCGATGATAGTATCATCGCAATTTGCCGGATGAGGGTAGATTGGGGAGAATTTCTAACGGTGAAATACAATAATTGACTAAATTGCATTAACAACCTTATTTCTGTGTTTAAGTATAATTAGTTTCTCTTCCCCTGCTTTCTCTATCTCTCCTACCTCTATACTATACCAGATATAGATAAGTGAGGTAATTCGAGTTACCGGACTTTTTCCTTCGCCTTAACATCATATATTAAAGAAATTAAAATTTCATCGGGTAACCACGTATACCTTCACCTATACCTGTACCTGCTACATAAAACAGTATATATTATATAAAACAATGATCAGGCGGGTCTGTCTGGCTCCTGGAGAATAAAAACGGACGAAAAAATTCAGCGATTCGTGAAGAAAAATGAATGAATGTCCACTGAAATTACACCATTCTACTGCTACCAACCCCACATAACTGTAATTTGACGTAAAATATCATCGGAGCAAGTCTCGTTGTCGAAGATCTTCTATAACCAGTCCGCTGAAACTTAACCGGAACCGAATCGTACAGCTTACAGCTCGATGAACCGTTCAACCGGGGGAGGATGCAGGGTAGTTGTGGCATATATATATACCTACCTTGAGACTTTTTAGTGTCTACCACTAATGAAATTGATCCTAAATGTGATGAGGAATGAACCGAAGGATCGATCTACTAAAGAATTTTAACGACTGGTAAGATAATCCGCACGGAATTCCGAGGACGAAACTATCGAAACGTTAGCGATTACAGGGTTTTCGTTCTGTTGAAATCTGTACAAATTTTAATACTATTCCGCGAACGAACGCAACTAGTATTTTATACCCCGATTCGTGCGCCGATCGTAATTGTTGCGTGAAAAACCGTTGAATAATCTAAATTGCCGATTTATTTTTACGAATTTTCGCTCTCGGTACAATGCTGATAATCGAGGAATGAAACGAAAGATGGAGGGAAAAGAAAAATATAACATCTTCAGCATCAAGGTTCCGTGGTACTCGCTATTTCGAATGCAGAGAAAACGTTTCGAAAACGAGTATCGTGAATCTTCGCTAACGGCTCGATCGATTATGATGAAACTTTGATAATTCATTGAGTACCGCGGCAGAACGTGGCCAAGTTTCTCAATTTCTCAAAATATCGATCGGATCCGATGAAAAATAAATATTCCCTACGTTGGCTAGGTTAGATTGCCAGCGGCGACTCCATTCGCGTTTTGAGACTCTATTTGTAAAATAATAAGCTCTCGCAATTGGATATTAGGATATTTGCACGCATCGATTGATGATATGAAATTAATACATCAACTTTGAGAACACGGCATATAATATACATATATATATATATGTATATATAAGGGATCTCTTTTCATCAATCTACTTTGAGTTTAAGGGGAAAACGGGGGTGGCCTTTGAGTACCCTGACTTACCACCGGACTGTATATAACTATATTCTGTAACAAAATACATAAGACGTATCGTGCCCACGAGTCTGGCTTATACGATCATTCAATCAATTAGGAGTTCTATATAGATATCTATATATTCGTATATATATGTATATACTGAGTGAGTTACCGTTAACTCACAAATTGCCATCAAATAATAATGATAGATATGTACCTATAGTGGCTACATCATCTGAGCTGTTGTGTGCGGAGAGGTTCACAGTTCTGAAGTAGCTTCATCCGCGTTTATACTATATTATACTAGGAGACCCCAGAGTATATTAGAGCGAGAAACGCTCAGTCACTTAGCCAAATAATTTGGACACAGCGCAAAGTTGATAATGTATATTATGGATGAAAAAAGAAGATGAGTGAAAGAGAAGAAAGAATGAAGAGGAACAAGTTTATAAGTTGATAAAATTAAATATAAATAAAAATAAACGGCTTTTCAATTTACTCTTTGAAAGAGCACGTTAATTGAAGGCTTGACATAATACCCTCGGTTGGCTTACTGAAATTAGCTGACTGAACAAGACGGTCGAGAAACCAAAAAATAAAAATAAAGAAATAAACAGAAAGAAGAGAATATTACAGAGTTTTACACAACATCTCCTTTTTTCAAATTTGCGAAGAAGAAAAAAAGAATACGTCGACTCGAACTCGTCGGCTGGTGAACCTCCCCAACCACAATCAGTCGCACAACCTGAATAAATTGAAAAAGTCATTGTATTAACTCGACAAAGTTTGCAATTTTTCCGGCGTGTATTAAAATTCGTACCGAAACGCATTTGGAAGATAAAGAAAAGCAAAAAAAACAAAAAAAAAACAAATGTTCAACTTTCCACACGAAGAGGATTTTTTATCCAATGAAGCCTCGTTGTGTATATTGTCCCGATTCGTAACACGATCCTTTAATCCCGAGTGTAGACTCTTGACGGATCTATCGAGTTAGGCGCCAGAGGTTGAATCGAAGGATGTAACTGGTGACAGCGGTGGGATAGACGTTACCTGCCTCGCTGATCGCCGCACGTAGGTTGGTCCGTACTCGAGTTTCTACGGCCGTTGGAATGAACCAACGATGCGAGCTAGACGCGGCGCGGGAATGGCTGTTGCGTGATCCTTTGATGTTGGGGGAGATATTAGCCGAGCTAACTGTGAATCAATGTAGAAACGTTGCTGGTAGCTAGCTGCATAGTTCCAACAGCCGCAAACTACGTGGCATTGTGTCTCTCCTGTTGGTTAGCTATATGCGCGCGTACTGTCTATGAAATTTATCTGGGAGGGGCGCGAGCCGAGGGCAGGGAACGCGAGGTGGAACCTCATCTACCCTATATACTTGTACTAAAGGCCACTTTGGACACGCTCGAGGTTGCGGAAAATCATTTTAACCCTGAAACCCCGAAACCCTGGAACTCTCCAACCGAACAGTTCTCCGCTCCTCCAGGACTGCCGAGCCCCCGAACGACGCGGACGGGCGGCAAGGCCAAAGGACTTTGCCGTAGTATGTACGTATGTATAGGTACGTGCATGCCTTTGCCAATTAGATGACAATAATTGACGCGATTATTTCAACGCTCCGAATATACGTTCATACACCCTAATCAGTTTTATAATAATCGAATTCACCCTCTACGGCTCGTTTGATTAATTAATACTGTTATTCGCGCGCGGTATACGATTATTCAATTCCCATTCAGGGAAGACGGGAATTGAAACCTCCCTCTCGGAGATATAAAATTGCGCAGGTACATACTCGCGCTTAGGACGGTCGATTCAGGGAGGGCTCGTATTTTCGTTCAATCATTAAGCTTGCTACTGCAATTCACGGCTGCACCGACGCTTTTCGTGGAGATGTGAGCTTTGTTCCTCTCAGCTGCACTCGGAACACTACTGCTGAAAATCTGAAATACTATTGGCTGATGATTTCAACTGACAAATAAGATGCTAGATTTTCTCCGCTGGTGTCACGAGCGTAGCTAAGGCGAACAAAGCTGCAGACAAGCTCTGTTGATGATATTATATACGTGACAGCTGTCACCGATTCTTGACCCCCCGAACTTACTTTCGATCGTCAATTTGAAACGCATTAATTTCCAACTCTCGCGAAAATTATCAATAATCCACGAGTGAGCTGATGATTTATAATTTTTCTTTTGCCGATTCCTGTCTTCACGTGACGCGTACGTGACAGTTGTCACGTATTGTCTCGTCAATAGAGCTTCTTTTGTCGTCGTCGAAACCGATATCGCCGGTTGATTCGACGGTACCGACCTGAATGACTGAGAAAAAATATGACCCGTCCCTGGATAAATCACAGCCAGCGTACTTAGGTGAATTTTTATAGAAATTATCAACAAGTAGTAGAAAAAGAAAAAGTCAATCAATGTATGCACGAATAAACATATCTCGGGGCTGAAATCCACGAATTCTGATAAAACCAGTGAACGAAATAATTTGCAATCAAATTGAAAACGAATTTGCCTATATCGTACAGTGCATGCGGTGATTTTTTTTGCTTCTTCGTCATTTGATAAATCGCGTTTTAAAATACGGTTAAACCCTGTTCTCCAGTGAATTTGACAAGCCTGTTTGTTGACAATCAAGTGTGATGAATTTCAACAAAATCCCCGAACGGAGCGCCTCATTTGCTGCCATTGTCCACGGATTTTGCCAACCTCCGATGACCGATGCTGAATTTACAAAGAGCTGCAGGGAACGAACTACTATTTTCATGTTTCAACTCCAATGTTACGTTTCTGCTTTTTGGAGCGGTTTCAATTCCTCCCCCTCTCTCTCTTTCTCTCTCTCTCTTTCACTTTGATTCTTATGAAAGTATATTTTTTTCCGAATTTTAGATGACAATGATATCAATGATTTACACTTCGATGATACTGGAATTCATCCAGGTTACAAAATTGATGGCCACCAATGTACGTTGTGTTTATGAATTGACACGAAGAGTCGGAACTAGTTTTATCTTCCCTTTTTTTTTCTTCAGATTTTGATCTCTCTACCGATAAAGAGATGATTACATCGGATCGGTTCCGACCGGATGCGATTCAGATTTAATTCTCATCTAATTGAATATCCGATCAGATCTGAGTAGTCATATCTTGTATGAAATCTGGCGTGGGGATAAAAATTGTGGGAAACCAGAGAATAGACCGTTCGAGATTCCGAAAGTTGAAATACCGAAAGTGTAAAATGTAGAAAGGCCACAATAACGAAAGACTATCGGGTTTAGACAACAAATTCAGAACACAAAAATATAGAAAATGGAAAGAAATATACGCCAAGAATTATAGCTCAGAATGGGCGAGACTACGAGAGGTGAAGTATACGATTGGTCAAAATATCCGAGGTGGTAAAAGTCGTCTGTTCGCAATTCCGAATCGTGCTTATTACGAAAGTTAACGAATCCGGGGATTCATTGAGTCGTGAGACGAAAAACTCGCGAGGTCAGAATCGCGAAACCGATTGGGACAGAAGGGCCAAGAAAGCGAAAGCTGTGCAGACATTGGAAAAACATTCATTCTTTTGTATAACTCGGAAAATAATCGACTACTTGTCATTTTTTCGTAATTTTCGGCCCTTCGGGATTCTGGTATTCCGACATTTTGCTTGTCGAACTTTCACCGTTTCTGAACTTCTACTTCCGATCTCAATCCTTTAGGTCCATCGGCTGATATAAACGTCAGCCACTCCGAATTTTCAATTACAAATATCTATGAATTTTCCGAAATCTGTCAATCTGCGCTTCGTTCGTTCGGAATGTAAACTATGTGATGATACATCTTCGGGTGAATAGCCTTCCGATAAAACGGTCATACAATTCCGTAATACATTGAGAATGTAAATTTCGCTGTCTCGATCTCTCGCCACTTCCGAATTCGTATTTCTCGTCTTTCGGAATTCCAACCTCCACCCTCCGATCTGAATCGGATCTCGTTGAACTGGGTGATCATCTTTTTTTCTTGGATCTGCATTCTCATTAACGAAATTTCACTCTGCCGTTACATTTCAGCCATAGGTATAGGTATCTACTACATACCTATACACAGTGTGTGTACGTAGTCAGTTGTTTTCTGCACTATAAATTCTCCTCTGAAAACCCCTAGCTGTGTGACGAACCGGAAGTTTGTTGGTATGCGGTAGTAGGTTGGTTGGTTGGTTGGTTGGTTGGTTGGTTGGCTGGCTGCTTGGCTGGGTTGGTTGGTTGGTAGGTGTATTCCACGTGAAGAGTAGTCCTCAGTTAATCATTTGCTATATTGTAGGTAGGCGAGTACTACCGAGGTAGCTGCAGTATAGCTACCACCGTACCCACCTATCCCCGCCTCCCCCTACGCGGCGTACGAGTATAATGACATGCTGGCGGAAACTGGCGGCGTTACGTTCAGCGCTATAACTGACAGGGCCGTTTCGCATTGCAGATTGTTTTACAGCTGAGCTACTCCGTTATAGAAATTACATATACCTATATACCATATATACATATATATATATATATGTATGTATTCATAGTCGGTGCCGATAATCGTCAAATTTCAATCCTAATTCGTTCCAAATGAATGATATATATATATATATATCACGAGAAACAAGCGAACGAGCAAACAGAAAACGAGAGAGAGAAAGAAGAAACGAAAAAACAGAACAATAAATACACGGTATAAATTCTCTAGTGTTAATTACGTTATTCATATCGTCGCGTTACCGCTCACTCTACCTTGTCCACATACCTATATATATGTACTACACAGATAAAATAGCCTCGCAGGAGTTGCAGGTATAGAGAAACGGGGGATGAATGGCAGAAACGAAAAAAGAATCACGAAAAGTATTCTCCGCCTTTTTGTTTCGTTCTCTTTTTTGTTTCTTTTCTCTTTTGCTTTTCTGGTTTATCCTTTTTCAGGTAATTGCCAAGCAAAGAGAGTGAAACTGACGCTAACTATCCAATTAAGGTGGAAAACTGCACCGGAGTTATTTCAATATGACTACCACCCCCCATGTAGGTAGATAGCGTCGTCGTCGTCGTGGTCGTGGTCGTCGCCGCCGCCGCTGTTGCGTTGGGTTGCGTTGCGTTGAGTCGAGTCGAGTCGAGTCGAGTCGAGTCGCCGCATCGTTGCTATAATAACCGGTCTACCTAATTTTATTCACTAGAACATACAGCTCACGAGCTGCTTTACAACTCTCCGAGCTCTTTTCCTCCCGCTATTTCTATCGCTACTATTCATCTTTCTCGTTTTTTTCTTCCGTTTGCGAAAATATCAAGTTTTTATTGCTATTAATAAAAGCCACGAAGCTTTACCCCCGCTGGCCAGCTATAGTCGGCTATAGATATATTTATAATACTATAGAAGTATTACAGATGTACAGCAGACATACTTATTTGTATGTGGATAAAAAACTGGGGATTCAAGAGCTTTCGACTGCGAGTACTTTACAATTACCGCATTTTCTTCATCTCTTGCCACATTTTTGTATCCCATTTAGTCTTCTTTTTTCGTTGTGGGTTTTTTTTTTTTTTTTCTCCTCCTTACAATTAGTTCGCATTTTCTCCGCGCGTTTGCCCCTCGCAGCGTAGTGACGTTTTCGAAAAAGATATCCGAAAAATAGGGACACGAGAAATAAAAATTTCACGATCCTGTGATCAGGAGACGGACGAAAAAACTCACCGGAGAGATCATAGGCCGTGGAGCCTGTATTAGAAATATGCCGGAATGGGAACATCGTTGTCTAGACTTCTAAACACCGGTCGGCTCTGATATTCACAGACTTTAATACCCGGGTACGAGGGTTTGTCAGGGCGAATGAATTGTCAACAATTCCTAGGTCAATTATAGAAATTTGTACTCTGCTGAATCGGTCGCGGTGGTCGTCATCGTCTATATCTCATACCTCCGAGACGAGATCTACGACAAAGCTGCTCGAGCTGTACTTTTCTTTTCTTTTCTTTTCTTTTCTTTTCTTTTATTGTTTCGTCTCCTTTCTCTACCTCTTGATCTTTTTCTACCCGGATATACGTACGACGTGGCTCAAATCGGCGCAAAGAATAAGTATAAGACGTTCGAGAAAGCGAACGGCGCGGCGCGGTGGTTCGTTTTAGACTTTCAGAGAAATCGCTGGCCGACTGAGCCGGAACTAGCGGCGGAGGTGGAGCTGGCGTTATGCACGAAATTTTCTTTAATTAAATTTTAACAAGCTTTGTGTGTTTGTGTGTGTGTGTGTGTGTGTATGTGTGCGCTGCAGGCTTCTTCTCCTTATATTTTTCCTTTTCATTTTCTTCTTGTTCTTCTTCTTGTTCTTCTTCTTCTCTTCGTCCTTCTTTTAACCACAAAAATTATACAAGACTGTTGCGCGAATTTCAACTTCAATATCAAATCAAATGTTTAATTTTAATCTACTGAAGGGGGGGGGAGGGGGGGGGGGGGCGAAGGGAGAAGATACCGCCCAAAGTCATACCGAAATTGAATTGGAATTTAATTGAAATTTAATCTAGTCCATCGTAGGTGGTGGGAAAAAAAGGGAATGGCAGAAAAAAAGGTATGGAAGTGCTTTGCAATCAGGAAGTCAATGTCCCTCGAACGTGTTTTCTAATTCCCCTCGTTTTCGTTTTCCTTCTTCCTCTCGGTCCTCTAATCTCGTACACCTTGACGATCCTTACCTCTGCGACCGGCTAACGAATATCATTTTTCGAAACCCCGCTGGATTTTATCGCGGCTCTGTGTTCCGGTACGTGTTTCATTCGACTATCTTGATAGGTGAAATATGCATACAGCGTAGCGGGTCGACGAAAGCGAGAGGGAACTAAAAATTACAGAAAAAAGGTAAAGAGAGATTTTAGATTCCAGACAGGTAATACCACCGTGGTAAAATAATGTGTTTTCATTGTTTTCTGTCACGTATTCCTACGTACTGTGACCAGCGATTCGTGGCTCGCGCAGTATTCCTTTTTTCTTCTCGTTCATTTTACCATTTTTTGTTCATACTTCCGCCGATATCGGTCATCCTAGTCCAATGATCGATCTAATTCAATTATTTTCAATCTAGAGGTGAAGCGAATGATCCGCAACACGAGTGCATAATATGTCTACGTACCTATTAGGTTGAATCGGAGGAATGATAACGTTGCGAGGGTGTGAGCGGGGGAAAAAAAAAAGAAAAGTAGTGTGCCTCAACCCACGCGATACGATCAATTATGTTTAATTCCACCAGAATACAATATTCATGGGATTTGCTCAATCGATCTACAAATATTTCCCTCGTCGGCCTACTCTAGGCTCACTTCAGCCACACGTCAACCCATTAGTCCATAAAATAAAAGTTGTTTCATATAACGATCGGTAAGCTACTTGCACAGCGTTCTAACGCCGTATCGCACGTACCCTGCAGAGACCTACAGAAAAAGAAAAAGATTCGGGGATACAGCGAGAGAAAGGGAACAAAAAACCGAAGATCAATTTCTAAATAATTTTGAGAAACTCGCAGTATTTTTTCAATAATTGTCACTGAAGCAGCGTCCGATGGAGGAGAAAAAAAGGAGAGGACGGAAGAGATACGCTGAATCGGACACAAAATCATAAAATCGGATTTGAATTTTTCTCCAAACAAATTTCGTGTCGACGACTTTGTTACAGAAAAATGTATCATTCACGTTTCGCTTTTTGGAACGAACGAAAAGCAATTGACCAGAACCCTGCAATTTTTTCCTGAAGGGGCGGCACATCCGAAGATAGAGAGATAGATATATAGATGGATATAGGTATAGTTTATTTCATGCCGTGGCCTAAAAGTCAGCCAAAAGGCAATTTGGCGGTACAACAGAATTACAATGTAGGTATACAAGAAACAAAAAATGAAAATATATGAAGACAATTGTAAATAAATAGGAATAAATAAATATGAAGGTCGGCCAAGGTACAGCTCATGAAAGCCAGAGAAGCAACCAAAGCATCGCCGCATGCGAGACCCGTCAACCGACCGCGACGCCCGGGCTCGGATTCAACATAAGACGCGAGCAGACAAAAATTAGCGAACGCCGCGCCGTGGAGAAAGCGCAGCTTATCTGGCAGCAAAAACGCAGCTACAGCCTGACGTAACTTAAGTGTAGCCAGCTAACCTGAAATTGATGAAATCAACTGATAATTGATAATAACATATCTAATGAATTAACAATAAAAGGTAGTAAATGCAAAAAGCGCAATAACGGAAATGACAAAAAAATGGACGTAAAGTAATATTTGACAAAGCGGACGATCGTACGTAAAGATATAACTGAAATAAGGATAGAGATACAGATACGCGGACACACTCGATGATCATAGCCTGGGCTTAGGCAAAGTGGTATCCCCCGAGCTCTCGATTGACAGAAGATGGTGGAAAAGTCTAGCTTTGAACCCGGCTAAGGAATTAGACTGCCGAATTGGAAGGGGCAAGGCATCCCAAAAATAAATGGCTGAAAGATGGAAGGAGTTACGATAGCAGGCTGTCCGATCGCTAGGTAAATGGAGGGATGAAGAGAGAGAGAGAGAAGAAGGAGGGAAATAAAAGTCGGTTTGAAATACTTTAATTGAAAAAAGTGACTTGCGGTGGCACTCGACGTATAATCGAATCACAGACAGAGTAGTACCTACCTGCCTATACATACAGTGAGCTTTTTCCTTCTCTCACTTCTATTTTCAATGCGTTCTCGTCGCCTTTTTCTTCAAACTCTATTTCGAAAAGTGGAATATTGTGCCGTGGGTTCTGCAGGTAGTTCTAACAATACCTAAGTATACCGGTATATGACCTCGAGTTCTATAAACTTCCGTGTCTCAAGCCTTCAGCCGAAACCATCGAACATTGGTATATTCAATTAAAAGTTTCCGCACTTTCCAATTGAGTACCCATTTCGAGCATTGAATTGAGGCCTTCAGGCTCTACCCTCGATCCGAAATCCTAGATCCAAGATCCTACGTCCCAGATTTTAGACTCTGAATACCGGCGCAGGCTTGCAACGGGCACAGACGATGCGAATGCAGTTCTGATCCTAACCCTCGAGCGGAAGATGCTCGGCATCGGTTGATTATATTACCAACCATCGAATGGTGGTAGTGGCTTGTTGTTGTATGTAAACTTGGTACAGGCATCGCAAAATTAGTAACTGGTGGTCAATTAGTCCGGCGTGTTGTACCAAAGCACACACGCACACGCACCCACGAAAACATAATTCCTTACGCGAAACGGGCAGCTAATTACAGTCCGGATACCACGCGCTAGGTGAGGTTATGTTCGTTCATAAACATCCGTCAGAGGGCTGAAACGATTGCGGCCTGCCGGAAATGTAATACGAGTGCGATGTATCCCTGGCATTTGGAAAACTGTTCAACACCGTACTCTGTAAAGTCGAGAGAGAAATGACCAATTATTCCATTCAGAATCCGAATCCGCAGGCATTCGTTTTCCGACAGATCTTGAGAGATGTTTCACCAGAGCGCGCTCACAATCGCAGTGTTGGAAGAAGAAGCAGGTCCGGAAGCTGGTATCACGTCGGGTGGAACTGGACTTTGAACTTGAGATTCCGCTTACGAGAAAACGATTTAAAAAAACCCGAAAATATGATCAGCTAATGATCGCGTTATTATGCAAGCTCTACACAACCGCCATCCAGTGCAATCAATTATTACGATCAGTTGGAGGCTCCGGGCTGAACCAAATCTCACACAAAGTGGGGTACCTACCCGGGGTGCCCAGTGGGACTTGGAGAATGCGT
Source organism: Phymatocera aterrima (assembly GCA_963170745.1). Classification (NCBI taxonomy): domain Eukaryota; kingdom Metazoa; phylum Arthropoda; class Insecta; order Hymenoptera; family Tenthredinidae; genus Phymatocera; species Phymatocera aterrima. The sequence continues at coordinate 4,238,957 of OY720671.1, forward strand.
AAGTAGATTCCTTCTCCTTGGTTGCTCAGAATTTCCGATGGATCAGACGCAATAGGAAATAGGATAGGAGTCTTTGAGCCAGTCGCCTTATTGGTAGTGGGCTGAATTTTCTGATAATGAAATATTCGTCGCGGTAGGTAGAGGCGATACATACGTATACGATTCGACTCGATTGACTTTGGACTTCGAACTGATTTCAAAGATTTCTTAAAGTTGTGCGATTTTTCAACGAGCGCATTCCAAGTTTACGGACTCCGGCTGGCTCTCTGACTCGCTATTATAGTACATACCTGCTACTAGTGTTGAAACTCCGAGCAGCAATTTAGTCGGCTGGGAAAGCTCGTGGGTGGCGAAGAATACTCTAGGCGAGAATCCAGAACTGTGGAGCAGGTATATATATAGATGTCGGTTGTGTTTCTGAATGATTTAATCAACCACCGGATTAATTATTTAGATTCAAATAGCAGATCTTTCCTCGGGGCTGCCTTCGCGTACAGTAGATATACCTACCTGTCTGTCTGCCCGCCTGTCTGTCTGTGCCTGTGTGTGTCTCTGTCCCGTCTGTCTGTGTGTCTCACGGTTCGACCTAGTTTTGTCAGATTTTACCTCCCCTGCACTTTACAGTATGCTGCTCATCCGCTTTGGGAGCTGCGAGAATCCTGCTGTGGGAATTGTGAAAATTTTGAGTTTATCGTACTATCTGTGTATATAGTCCGTCCCGTTTTCACTTTTGTAATTTTGTGTATTCCTTGGATAAACACTCTACCCTTCTCGCTCTCTGAGTATCCATTTTATATTCTATGCCGCTCTCGCTAGACTGGCTCATTTATTCACCTTCGTTTCGCACATTTTTATATCTCACAAGAAGAATACTAGGGCAATCCTACGTACGTACATATGGTACGTACATACGTAATTCTTCAAAGCTTTTCGTCATTTTCGTTCTTTCTTCTCTGTCGTTTATTTGATCGATGATGCGCAGTATACATTATAATTTTCCAGGGAATAATGATGCGATTGAATCCAGTCTAATCAAGTCTGACCGGATCAAAAATACTTCCAATTGAGTCCGATCAGATTTGACTAGATTCCATACGAGACCTGGCTAGACTTGACATCACAATTTCCGATTTTATCGGATGTAATTTGGCAAGAATTTCGATCAGATAGAACAGAATTCGATCTGAAACAGACCTGATCGTTTCTGATCAGATTTCTTGTCTTTCCTTCACGGAAAAGATTCGATCGTATTGGACACGAGACCCGACTAGGTCTCGCTGACCAGATTTAACATCAAAATTTCGGATCTGATCGGAACTGATTAGGCTAAACTTCTTATCCGATCGGATAGAATTGGATGGATCGTTTCCGATTATGGTACATGCGATGTATCTCCTCGATGGGCTTGGGAGAAGTAGAAGAAATGGAAATGAATAAGATTGCGATTACGTAACGGCGGGGCAAGTAAAATCTAGAAAATGAAGTAGATTCGGTTCCTGCGGGTAGATAGGTACTCGCCAACGGCAAGCAAACCGTACGTATCTATGTTAGCGAAGTAAAGAGTGATAATAAAATCTGGAGAACGCAGACTGGATAATATTTATTCGGCAGTTTAATTAAACGCATCTCGTCCTCCACGTCCGCGAGTATTTTCGTTCCCCTTCTTCTCCTCGTTTCCCCCGCGTTTTCATCCTAGTTCGTTGCTCCCTCCTACTTCCTACTTCCTGCTTCCTGCTTCCTGCTCCCTGCTTCCGGCTTCCTTCTTTGCAAAGACGGTGGTGGGACCGGGGACGCCTCCTCCCACATAGCTACCTACTTCTATTACTACTCGCTGCAACGCCGAGAAACGTTGAGTTACTCAATCGACGCCAGTCAACTAGATTCAATAGAATCGTTCAAACTGTAACTTCGAACTTCAAGCTCGAAGCGAATCCTCGTTACCCGCGCCTCGCGCTCGCTCCTATACCTCAATTTACCGCCCGACCGATGTTTCGGATCCGAATTCTTGTGTTTGTTCAAACTACGAGATAATAATCACACGCCAATTCCCCCCGAAGATACGTGAATTCATTTTTGGTGAAAATCGACTCACCCAGCTCTCGGGGAACTCGCGATTCTCGAGAATCTGTGACTCTTTCGAGTCCGTTGCTCTCTCGTGCGATTTCATCGGAATCTCCATTTTAGGAATCTTCACCGTTATAACAAACTTTCCGCGTGTATGGATACCCAAGGGATGTAAAGACGGTATATACCGAGAGAAATTGACAGATCCGCCAAAAGCTTCGGCGGATACGATAAGCCGCAAAGCTTCTTTGAGATAAGCTGCGTTTTCGAACAACTGCAAGCTGCGATAACAATCTGGCTACTCCAGCGTCGTCGTGGCGCGGTATGGAGCTCCGGACTATACGTATACCTACTCTAGTCCCCTCCGAACTGTCATTTCTGTTTCTCTGATAATTCACAGATAATCCCCGATGCGCTCCACGGTTCTATCTAGGCGCACATATACTACGTTCGCACGACTATAAACGAAATTGAACGTATTTTGCGATCATCGCGACGTATGTATGCAGTACATACGTACGTACGCACATACGGTACGCGTATACGCTGCATCGTACGGGGTGGAAAAAAATAAAATAAAAACGAACGACCGGCAAGCGCAGCACCCTCTTCATGCCGGCGGTGCTACTCTCGCTACTCCTTCGAAGCCGAAGCTAGTTCGTCAAAAACGCAGATCGATTTTTTCACTTCCGAGGCACGCGATCGAAACCTCGTTTATGGAGTTTTCTGGAAACCCTGAAATCGCGACGCCTGATCACTCTTCTCATCCACCGTGGATGAATAATCCGGCCGTCCGGTGATCGTGGACGTTCTGCAGTCGCGGTGGTCTCAGGGAATTTTGTTTTCTGTATGAAATTTTTCCAAATTCGAGCCTCCTCCGCGTATCGGAATTCACTGAGGTCTCGAAAGATCGGCGCGGAATCCCATCTAGAAATTGGATTCGCGAAATTTAGAATTGGACGAGAACGTAAAAGGATTTTCTTTTGCAAATTTTTGATAAATTTGTTTCAAATTTCAAATACTTCACAGTAAATTCACAAAAATAATAAATTCGCTATGCAATTTAGTATATTTAAGATAAGTTTTCATGTTTTTCTTCCGAGGGTTGGCAAAATCGAGAATTTTACAGTGAATTCGATAAAAATGCTCAGTAAATTAATTTCCGGGGCTAAATTTGTAGTTTTTTCATTCATCGGTATGGTAGGTAAATGTGTAGTAAATTTATGATCATTTTTAACAGTGATAGGTCATGCGACGTAACCTAGCTCACAAATCCATAGCCGTTCTTCTGTTATATATCCTGTACTCGATTCGGATTTCCCGTAGAAATTGATCGTAACGATATGAAAATGGAAACTTTTGGAAGAATCCACGTGTTTTCAGTGATTTCGTCTCGAATGCAAACAAAAATTGTCTTCGCTTCTATTCTATTCTATTCCATTCCATTCCCAGACCAGGCGAGCACAAAACTTCTGTTCTATTATAACTTGGACCTGCAATTTTCGCACACTCATACAGGTATATGCGCCCTCGCTGATTCTCTTCAATTACTCGGATCTTGGGATTGATCTGCTCTTCTTATTCGTATTCGTTCAACGTATGCCTACGCAAGTGCACACATGCATACATACATACATACATACGTACAGGAAATTGTATACACCTGGTGCAGGATTGCAAACGATTCTCTGCGTTTTCTTCTATTTTTGCTCTTTCTATTAAGTAGATATGTATTGACCAGTGCATATAAACACATATATTTATTTATTTATATTAATATATATATGCGTATGTATGTATATATATATACAAATTGATCCACAGTTTGTACCTACCATCAGACTCGATACCCAATTATACGCGATCAAAGTGAGACCCCAGCGCATTTTAATTGGGTTACCCTTTACCAAAACTCTGTTTGAGTTGGTAGGCGCCGCTGTTTCGTCGGACTGGTAGAACGCAGGAAATTGTATGTACGGATGCGTATATGTACGAGTGTGTATGTGTATATACATATATCAGGATGATACCACCGCGTAAGGATACACGTATAATACACCTACCGAAACGTCAGTCAATTCGGAACTCTGTGCGTAGGTACACACCTACCTACTCACAGAAATCTTTGCGAATCTTTCCCTGCACTTGTTTTTTTTTTTCTCTTTTAATTGAAAAAACAGCAATGTACGCGTACAGTATAATGAGGTTATTTAATTATTTTTGAAACAAACGTAGCGAGTAGCTGTGTGTGTGTGTTTCACGAAGTATAAAGGATTCTCGGAGAATCGAGGGAGTGAAATAAATTTGCGTAGGTACGGAAAGTTCTATACCGGTATACCGAGACGGGAACCGGACGATAGGTATACGCTGTACGCCGTGAATGAGAAGAGATGACGGAGAAGGAAAAGAAAAAGAGAAAGAACTCGACAAAAATCTTGTGATACTCGAAGAGAAGGAAATTTGCTCCTTCCGTTTATCCCATTCTTTCGAAAGAATGACAAACCTCGTTGGAAATAAGGCGATACGCGTATATATGTACCACGTACGTACGGCGATAATAATAACGATGGGAATTGGTGAAATTTTATCAAATTCGAGGAGTCGTATCGTCGTCGTGTACCACCCAATACGCCGAAACCGCGTCCTCGTGTCCGTCGCGCACGCGTTTCCATCGTACTACATCATACAACTATTGCATGTACCTACATATAATATCGCCCAATGTGAGCCTCCGAAGAGATTAGAACGCCTATACGAACGAGGAAATCCCTCGGCGTGTAACGAATCTACATATAGAATAGTATAGAGAGAGTGAGAGTGAGAGTGTGACTCGGAGAGAGAGAGAGAGAGAGAAAGAGAGCTGCTGAGGTATACTTAACTTCCTCCATTTCCACTGCTACCACACGCAACCAGATATCTTTAAAGAAGCCAGAGCAGTCCGAACAACCGCAAGGACTAAACTAAATCCACTTTGGCCGTCGGGTCCGTCGGTCCTAGCCCTTAAATATCTTTGATCGACAAACTACTACAGATATGCCCCAAGTTCGCAAGCATACCTACGTAGGTATATATGAAGCAACGGCTAAGGGTAACGATAGAAGTGATTTCTTTTCTTCCCTTTCTTCTATTCATTTTCTCTCTAGTTGTTTTCACGATACTCCATCCAGTCCACATTTTCTGATTTCTTCTCACAGAGTACCGATAAGCTTTGATAGATGGCTGTGTCTTTTCTTTTCTTTCCCCTCCCGCCTTTCCGTAAAAATCTTCTACTCAGGTTGGTCGGCGGCGCGTGGGTCTCCTCCCGTGCAGAAGGCTCAACTTTTTCGCAGGGAAACGGAAGAGAAAATGCGAGAAACGGAAAAAGTAAAAACTGAATAAATAAGAATGAAATAAAAGAGAATAATGGCGGTGAAACGTGATATCGGGAAGAAGAGCCGAACGGGGAACGGGGAGAAAACAAAAAACGAATGTGCCGAAAAGAAGGGAGGGGAAAAAAAGGTCGTGACCTATGAATCGAATATTAACTCGACGAAGTATATGGCATCAATTTATATATATATATATATATATGTAGATAGGTATATCGTAGTACATAAGTAGTTATTTATATATATCATACTTGAAACGGGACGGACAAAAACCAACGGGGGTAAGGGGTTTTTTTTTATAGCTTCCTCTTCCTCTTTTGCCTCCTTCGAACGCGAGCTCCTTCATCCACCAGAAACAGCTTATCACGATCCACACAACAGTGAACGCCCGGCTGGCCCGCCTATACTACCTATATAAATCAATTTTTAACGTTATACACGCTGGCGGTGTAGCGTAACTTGTAGCCCGGTAATGTGTTATATTTTTCGGATGTCTGTATACATCTACTGCACGGACGTATTCGTCGTCCGGAGGAGGTCGAAATTGCGAAAGACAGAGGAACAGAGGCGGGGCGAGATTCCGAAAGTGAGGAATGTGAAAAGGCCATGATAATGGAGAGCTATCGAGTAAAAACAAGAAATTCTGGACACAGAAAACATAGAAAGAAATACTTACTCATCGAAGGGCAAGATTATACGAGCTGAGAAATATCCGATTGATCAAAATATCCAACGGTTGAGGAGTCGTGTGTTCGTAATTCCGAATCGTGCTTATTACGAATGTTAACGAATCCGAATTCATTGAATCGAGAGACGAAAAACTCGAAAGGTCTGAATTCCGAAACCCATCGGAACAGGGATCAAGGGCCAAGAAAGCGGAAACTCGGGAGATATTGGGAAAACATGCATTCTGTCGTATAACTCGAAAAATAATCGATTACTTGTCATTTTTTCGGAATTTCCGGCCATTCGAGATTCTGGTCTTTCGACATTTTACTTGCCGAACTTTCACCGTTCCTCAAACTTTACTTGATCGGCTGATAGAAACGTCAGCCACTCTGAGATTTCAATTAGAAATATATGAATTTCGCAAATTTCGTCAATCTACGTTTCGTTCGATCATTCGAAAATACACTTTCGAATAGAAGCGCGTCCGAGTGAGTAATAGCTTCTCGACGAAAAAGCCGCACAATTTAATGATACTCGATGAATGAAAATTTCGCTCTCCCGATATTTCGGCCCGTCTGCCCTTCGGTCTTTCAGAATTTCCACCTCCACCCTGCGCATACGTATATCTGGGAATCGTCCGACCCCGACGGATCCGCATCCAATCGTATACGGATAGACGTTTGACAAAGTTGAGAGGGAAACGTTGATAATCGTCTGTCGAAAGTTAATCGTGTAACAAATCGCGAGGGAAGTAAGGAAGGAACGAACGAAGGTGGGGACGGAAGCAAAAAGGGGAACGTGATGGAGAAGAATAAGCAACAACAATCGAATAAACGGAGGTAAAAAATTCAATGAAATCAATACGAAGGAAAACTCGATGAAGTTAATGCCTCGAGGAACCGGGGCCTTGCGGTTACGAAGTGAGCAGAAACTCATTGGCGCTGGTCTACCTACACCGGGCTTCTATTTCTTTGGTAAAATCAAGTTTCCGTAACGGAAAGCTGGGGGTTCGGTGCAGAGGTCCGTGGCTGTAGGTGTAAGCTACGTACGTACGTACATTCATACACACGAGCCAGAAGCCTACGAAGTTCGCTAGCTTGGACGAGCTGCGTACGCTGTGTGACGACAACGAGAATGGTGGAGATTTTTCGCCCTCCTGTGTACCTGTACCTCTAGACTGGCTAGACGTGCCAGGCTACGCAGGTATATGTGCGTATGTGTATCAAAGGATATACCTATATTTGTACATACGTATGCGTTAATGTTGACCGACGTCAACGGTATACCTTCGCTCGCTCACTAATACACTCTTCTGTCTTCGAATATGAGTTTTCCAACGCGGAGGAAACGTCCGAGGAAAACGCTTTGTACAGTGTAGGTACCTATATAGCGTCGGTAGTGCAGGGCAGTAGGCGAGGGGGTAGGTAGCACGCTTTTAACGGTCAACCTCGTCCCGTCCCGACCCGACTCGACCCCCACCTTACGCTGGCTCTGCAAAGGGTTGTTATCAACTTTATAATATATTATACCTACGCAGCTACTGCGGCCGGCGCGGCAGCCGCTCGCCGTTAGCTTTTAATGTTGAATATTATGAAGGAGGTGACCGGGCGACGTCGCGACGCGTTGCCGGAGGCGAAACACGATAAAGGACAAAGGAGGACGAGGAGGAGCAGGAGGAGAAGAGAAGAGAAGAGAAGAGAAGAGAAGAGAAAAAATAGATACCCGTTCTCGAGAAATATCATACTGCTATGTACTCTTCGGCTTTTGGACCGTGCGAGGAGAGTGTGTCATCGTCGGAGCTGTGATCGGCGATAGGTGGATAACGCGAAGAAGAGGAACACGTACGCTAAACGAAAAATAAGGTTATAGCGCAATAGTCTTTGTGTCGTTCATGTGCCACGGCATGGCATCCGTTCAGGCACGTAAGGTAATAAAACGCGGGCTCCGATCCTACTTTCTGCTTTCTGCTTTCTGCGAGCGTGGCTCGAAGAAAGCTTTCGCGTCGTGGAAGAAACTCGACGGCTAGCTGGCTGGCTCCGGCTGCATGAGCTGCATGGAAGGAACATCTTAGGCGAGGCAATTCCCCACTATTCTATACTTTTTGCTTCATTTCTCTCTTTCGTAATATACTTTGATCCACTTGAATTTTTCCATCAATCGTTTCCTACCTGCCACCCCTCCTTCTCTCTTCCTGGGTGAAAACTATATCTTCTGGTAATACGGCGAGAGAGTGCTGAGAGGTGTGCTGCTTTTCCTTCGTCTTGGTCCGATGATCCAGATTTCGTGAATCAATGAAATTCACAGAAATCGTAGCTCGCGTCGAGGTGCCATTAGTGACCCGTTTGCACAGATCTGCTCTACTCGATGTTAGAATAATTAGCTGTGTTGTCGCTTGGGAAACGCGATTCGTCGCCACGACAGAACCGCGGATGAAACTTTGCGGAGTGGATGAAGTATTTTGATGGTAAGTGGCCGAGTATTTCACCTCATACGAGTTGTCGGAGAAAACTTCTATCCGAAATTCAAGTTCACAGAATCCGACCTACGAACGAAAACCTAACCCGTCGATTCGGAATTCATGAAAACTCGATCTTCTACCTCCAGATGCGATGCTTTCCAATTTCACTTTCTGCGAAAGTCTAACTGCATCCAATCCACAAAAATTTCGTCCAGATCGATTGGCGGCAAATCGCGTGTTCTCCAAGTGGCAACAATGCTTGCAACAATGAGTGAATTCAAATACTCGATCCGTCAAACGATCGAACGGTTCAACGATTTATGTCGCGGATTGAAACCTCTGTTACAAGTGTTACAACCACGGGGGGAGATTAATATACTCGCGATCAGCCAGCTTGGTATAAACTTTGGGACAAAGTTGCTTTTCCCCAGTTGAAGAAAATTCCGGTTAGTTAGTCTCGTTACGCTGCTACTTGCTACTGCGATGTCGACGCGGGGCGCGGCGCGGCGCGGTGAGGCGGTATCGCCTGTACCAGCTTCAACTTTGAAAATGCCAACGTTGCACGTCAATTATAATTTATGATCGTCTAATATAAATCTGAAGTTTCTCTCCCCTTCACTCTCTCCGTCTCTCTCTCTCTGGTATGAAGTTAATAATCGACAGTCGATCACATCAGTCAAAGTATGCATTACGAGTGTTTTCGCCGATCGATGCGCAGGTATAATTATATAATACAGTAGGTACATACCTACCCCCACATCTTTTGCGAAACTTTTGAACGTATATGTTCAAAAGTGGTATATACTTGATTTGAAAATAGAGGAGAGGAAGATAAGAAAGAAGGAGATATTCCGTGGATCTCTTCACGGACACGTTTCTCTCGATCCTTCTTCCAATTATGTTGTTTGTATTGTTAGTTTTGTTAAATGAACCGAGTGATACGAACACATTCCCTAGTTCCTCTATTTTCTTCGTACCTTTATTATAACCGTTTCAAGTGGGGTTCCGGTGGTTTCGTTGAGGGAATCATCAATTTCCTTCACCATACATTGTACCGGTGTATATATTGTATAATAGTGGAAGTTGAACGCAGTACCTACCTATATCCGCGTGAAATCCTACGCAATTTTCGCTGGTTTTCTTCTTCCCCTTTTTTCAACTCGACTTTAGGGTTTCTCTCGAAAGTTTCACAAGGCTCCCTGTAGAATATCTACGTATTGTGTGCGGTTTTCTCAAGTTCTTTATTCCCTTTCCTTCTCGTAGGATATACTTGCGTGTATGGATATCCTTCGTATTATGGCCAATGGTGATATTCGCGAAGGATTCTTTCAGGCGAGTCAGAATATTGTTATTACAGAACTCGAATGAAAGAGAAACGCGGACAAAGATCAACGTCATAGCTGGCATTCGAAATTGTTTTTGTTTCTTTTGCGATTCCAATCGTTCACAAGCTTCCGCGTCCCTCGATCTAATTGACCCAAGTTAACGAATAAGAAATTTTCAACACATCTTCGGAGACGAAGGATGAAACGCTCGGCGGGTAGGTATACCCAGGTAGCGATCGGTACAGGTAATGCTCGTATTTTTGAAATACGATCACTGGAATTGTACGGCTTTCGGGGACTGTAAGGGGGGACTATAGCGGAAGGGAAAATGGAAACTTGTTTTAGGCGAAATTGTGATAAATTGGAACGTCGGCTGTGGAGGGATATAACTGATATTACGTATATTGTAAAATATTGCCAAGTTTAACGAGCCTGCACAGGAAATTACGGCTTGTCTCATCATCGGCACTTCCGGCTTTATTCCTTTATTCCTTTCGAAGCTCGAGTCCGAGAGCTCATTTCCCCGGCTCAAGGTTCGTTCTGGAGCATTAGAAGCTTGAAACTCGATCGAATTACGAATACCCGTAACGAATTGTCCGAATTTGATAAACGGCCGGTGAAATAAAACTCTGTTGAAGCTAACTTATCGACGAAACTTTGAAAAATCGACGATAAACGGAATTTTGTGAATCGTACCTATCTGTGAACGAGAATGATGAATCGTGACTAATGATCGATCGTGAAAACGGACGGAAGAAAGGCATACGAATAATTACGTGAGTTCGCAGTCCGATCGGAGTAAAGCTAGTGCATTTTCGATTGTTCTCCGGTGAAACCGAAGACGAAAAGAGAATCATGGGCAGTAGAATGAAGGATACTTGAATTTCGTGGGATAGTATACAGATACGGAACGATATGTATCATGGGAAAGCGCGAAATAGAAATTGCAAACCATGATTAATATAATACGAAGCAGATAATTATACGAACGCTTTTAATTAAACTTAACTGTTTCGAGTTCGTTAAGATATTGCGTCAAGATTTACGACCCGGAGCTATACTCTAGCCGAAGGTATAGTGCCTATGTGTATCAGCAGATACACGGGAGAGATCTTGTGAAGTGATTTAATGAATTGCTTCCATCCTGCGGATTCGTGCTTCTAGAAACGCGAATTATCAAATAAACAAAAAAGTTCTCTCTTTTTTTCGAAGTTTCACTCACAATTTCAACTTCACACTCTTGCATAATTACCAGGCTGAAGTTTCGGAGCGATGTTTAACTTTTAGATGCTAAAAATGATATCGGAGAAGAGAGACAGAGAGAGAGAGAGGTGGAGAGATAAAGTGTAATAAAAAACGAAGCTTTCCACCTCGTTTATGTATCAATTAAATTCAAAGCTGCGTATCTCGCGTGTGGTAGTTTTCATTCAAGTTTTTTCTACTACAAACATTTTCAAATCGCTGTCCGTGCGGTTAATCGTATGGAGAGAAGAATTAAAATCCCTCGGGAGATGGGCGGTGGAAAGTGTAATGCACGGGAAAAAGGAAGAGAATAAAGGAAAAACTAGAAAACGGAATGAGAAAAAGATGAAAAAGAGAGAAGGAAATGTAGTGAAAACTCTTCGCACATTAAGGCAGATTACTTTTACAAGAAGCTTGTAGTATGTAGTACCTACCGTAGTAGCACAAGAGAACGAGGAGAAGGCGAAGCCGAGAAAACGCCGGAGTTTCAGCTTATAGCTGTAAAGGTAGCGAGCAGCAGACTGACAAGAAAAATTTAACAAGAGAGATACTTATGACGTGGAGAGCCAGATGATGCACCGGCTCTGCAGTCCCGGCGTATATAACGCATTAGAGTAATCTCAACGGCGGCGACTTGCAAAACTTGACATTTTTTACTCTGTGCTTTTGTGCCAAATAAGAAAAAAAAAAAGGAAAGGAAAGAAAAGAAAGGAACAGAACAAAATGTCGAACTTTGTTTTTTCAACAGAAGTAAGGCTTGCATGCAGCACTCATTTTTCGTGGGTTTTTATAACGAGATAATGGGCGGGTATCGACGTTCCGAAAGACCGAAAGTAGACGGACCGAAATTGCGAATTTCAGAGATACGAATTTTAAAGTAGCGAATAATCAAGAGTGCGAAATTCTCGGCTTTCGCGTATCACTCGCGCTTTTATCCGAGAATGTATTTTCGGATAGTTTACATCCCGGACGAACGAAGCGTGGATCGACAAAATTTGTGGGATCAATCGATCATATTTTCGACATTGACGATTCGGAGGGGCTGACGTTTCTGTCGGCCAACGAACCGCAGGAAAACAAGATCGAAATCAAAGATTCGGAAACGGTGAAACTTCGACGAGTAAAATGTCGGAAATCTGCCGAATTTTTTGCCCGATCTCGGCAGATTCGACCGAATCTGCTCCGAGCGAGATCTTGCTCGAGAAGCGAATTGCGTCTGAATTGGAACCGATCGGATCTGGGCAATTTTTTCTCCCGTTAAATGTGAAAACGCGTCTACAAAACGATGATTCCGAATATTATACTTCACCCTACTATATACCCGTGACATTATCATGCGCTGCATTGTAGCCGGTAATTTTATCGGAAGAATTGATTCCCGTGTTAATTATTATATTTTACTTCTATATAGCGTTACAGTTCATCTACTAGGTACTGACATGCTGCCTCGAGTAGGTATACGGAGTTCGCGAGCGTCCGATTCGTTAGCCAGCAGCAGCGAGGAACACAGCACTGTAATTAATACGAAAAAAAAATGTGAAAAAGTGAGAAAAAAAAGTGCATGAAAATTAATGAATCCCCTTGCAGCTTGTAGTTATAACAAAATGGTCGAAGCTCGTACTGCCAGTGCCATTCTCTTATTTTAGCTCTCTCGATACTCATTATGCAATAATATAAGCGACGGTGATTTTGATTTTCGAGAGACAGATTGGCAAAAATGTCGGAGCTTGAAAATAGTGAAGACAAAATATTGAAATGCGGAAAAAGGAAAGACGAAGAAACTCAAATTCGTTGTTCTGTTCGAGTAAAATTTGAAGGAAACCAATTTGAGGGGGGGGGGGGCAAGTTTTCCGAATCCAAATTCAGCGATATTGTCGTCTGGTTGATACTCAACGCGGCTCCAGTTCTCTATTTCTGTAATGAAGCGGGGAGTTAACAGAGTGAGAGAGAATGTGGCGGCATTAATTGTAACCGGAACACAAAGTGAATCTTAGGTTGTCTAGCTCTGAGAACAAAGAACGGGATTTCGGGCAAAGAGAGAAAGAGAGAGAGAGAGAGAGAGAGAGAGAGTGAGAAAGAAAAAGCCTGGAAGAGAGAGTTGGAGGAACAAAGTGTCGAGGGGAAAACTGATTTTCACTCGAATTTCACTCGAGCTTCTAGAAAAGCCAGAGGACTTACGAAAGGCCTTAGACTACTATACCTTCAGGCCATGAAATTGAAGTCAGAAGCTGAATTTATACTTCCGACTGTTTTAATGGAATTTTTGTCTGCCGTATGATACCTTGTGTGATAATTTTGGCAAATATTTGTCTGGATGAATTCACGTTACTCGGTGAAAGATTCTCAAAGGATTGATTTTCATTCACGCGGTCAGAACGAATTGAATGTACAAGCGGAGGTGAACGATGACATAACGATGACACACCGCAGTTCTAAGCTGTAAAATAACTGTAAAAGACGGAGTTTCTGCCCCTTTTGTTACATACTTAGAATCTACCACCATAAGCATAAAGACGTCGCGCGATACTGTCGCACTGGTCGTACTCGTAAATATAAGATCCCAGGCGCTACGCCGCGCCGCGCCGCGCCGCGCCCGTGGGACTCGGCGGACGAAAATTCTTATTATTTCGCACATTATAAACGGGGAAAAAGAGGCAAGGAGGGACAGAGGGAGAGAGTGGGAAGGGGAAAGGGTAGTACATAGTACAACGGCGACGGGCACCGACGACACCCCTTGCGACATAATATACCAGAAGCACGCGATATCTCGCGGGGTGCAACTTACCGACAATTCATCTCTTTCTCATTCTCCATTCGTGTCTGTTATAATAGTTACTTATCCTTCCCTACCTACCTACCTAACCTACCTACCTATCTACCTACCTTCGTAAAATTGGCAAAGAATAATTTGAATTAGTTTCACGACGTTCTTATTTCCATACGCAGCAGGTATGTGCATATATACGTGTGAGAAAATTCCTAAGAAAGGGCCTAGGAGGGCCTGGAAACTGTGACGTGTCGCTTTCGTTGAACGTGATCGACGAAGAATTTCGTCTCGCTAAAAATTAGTTGCAGGTCGATTTTTTTCCCGGGAGGCCGAACTATCTCTCAGCGAAAGGAATTATCTCGAGATTTTTACGGCAGGGGCGGGGGGGGGGGGGGGGGGGACAATACGATACGCCTGCAGATATGATTCATCCATCATTCAGGTAACTACTTAAATACGTTAGCAGAGTTTTAATCCCAGTGGGAATACGGTGCTCCTATTTTCAAAGCCGGGCCTATTGGGGTAGATAGGCACACGATAGAATTACGACCCCCCTATGTTCCCATTATGAAACCAACCCTGAAGAGCACGGAGGCATCACCCCTCAAGCTTTGATTCTCCCATAGCTAGGACGCGAACTACGCTCCTCCGGCCGTTCCTTCCCGCTACTCTACTCTACTCTACTCTACTCCGCTCCACACTTTCCTTTCATTTTCTCTCTTCTCTTTCCGCTTTCCTCTTCCATTCTCCTTTTTCCGTTCCCACCCGTAGAGACCTTGCGCTAACAACCCCTGCAGGGGGTGTCCGTATAGCTCTGCCACATTCAGCCATAAGTTATTCGCTGCACCGCCGTATCTGCCCACCGCGCATCAGCTTCCTTTTCCCTCTTTCACACGCGTTACATTATATATATCGTGGTAGCCGAACCTCCTATACTTGCGGACGCCAGGCGTGCACCGGCCTGGGACCCGTAGACCGCGAGTTCGTCCCGCAGGGCTCGACGAGGAGGCGTCTCATAAATCGGTAGGACCTGGCTCACGTGGCCGTTACCTCTCGGGGCACCGGGACCCAGGAGAACATGACATGACTCCATCCTCGAAGGACGAGGCCCACATCCCTCGCCAGAGGGACGCTCGCTCCCGTGCCCGATTTCTTCACCTCCGGTTAAATATCATCCTCCGGGTATGCTTATTCCGATCCTGACCTCTGGTTGGCTGTTACTCCCAGTTGTATCTGGCAGACAAGTTCGCCCACCGGATATCCGGAGGTGAAGAGATCGGTAGTAGTTGTAGTTCTAGCAGCAGCAGCAGCAGCAGCAGCGGCGCTAGCTATTACAAGAGCATATCACCGCCATTATATTTTCTGCTGCTATATGCAGGAATTTGTAATAGACCCATAAAAGTGGCTTTATAAGATTTATACCCGTCTCCTTGCTACTAGTATAGATTCTAGAATATCATATCCGACCCAATCTTTTCGGAAAGAAAAGATTTCTTATCTCATACAGTTACCGGTATATTCCGAAGATAAATCAAACCCAATCTTGGATCTATATGCTCGCAAATTTTTGATCAGATCCGCAAATTCAGCCGATCTGATACGGATATATCCGATTTTATCGGGTGAGCAACGCGAGTTCTGGGCTGAATCCGATCAGATTTCGTCAGATCTCTCATTCGGAATGATCATCGGTTCATTCCTGGGTTTCGTACCCGAATTACTACTCATTGTCAGATCGGAATCAGACACGATCTAATTGTGAAAAAATTTCAATCTGATCGGATACATGAAGTGCAGGATGAGAATCAGATGATTGGTTCAGATCTGAATCACACTTGGTCAGAACCGATCATTTTCACCTGGATTCTCGCAAGTTTTTCTTTTTCCCTCACCTGTTCCCTATCGCCAGATTCTATCCGTGTCAAAGCGGGACCGAGAGAACAACCGGTGATTGTGAAACGGGAAAGTTTCTTTCTTCTTCTTCTCCTACTCCTTCTCCCTCTTCTTCTTCTTCTTCTTCTTCTTCGCCAAGTTCGGGTGCCCCGCGTGTCTATAATAAACAGCTGTCACGATGCAGAATGCGCGGTTGTATGGTTCGCCTGATCGAACGCCAACGCCAACTTTCTAACTCATCGCAGAACGTTTCTAACCGACTACCACCCGTACACACTCGGACACACCGCACCGACCTGAAATCATGCTCTGTACATATATATAACGCGTGTATATACACGCCCGTGCACGTTTATACTTGGCACGCGGAAGCGCGTGTATATACATTTACAGTATACACGTATACATGGATAAGCGACCAGCGATAGATATCGCCGGAAGCTGAAAACGTTCTGTTAAATTCTATTTAGCTTACCGCCGCGCCGCGCCGGAGAGAGAGCCACTGTTGCGCGGTCGTTATTCCACGTTAACGATCGCGCATACATTGTAACGAGGCGTTGAAACGATCCAATATGATTCCGTGCTCACACCGAATAACGACGAAATTTTCAAAATCCATATTTCCGTCTCACCTTTTTTCTCTATCTTTCTCTGTTTCATATCAGAACCAAATTTCAAGGAGCCTATCACCAACGTCACCGCACCGGTCGGACGGGAGGCCGTCCTCGCCTGCATCGTCAAGGACCTCGGTGTTTATAAAGTGAGTAAAAATTTAAATTACAGAAAAGATATGTATGCCTGGATAGTTTTGGGAAGAGCAGGAGGGAGGGGAGAGGGCTCCCGTTTTCCATTCGCAATTCATTCTCGAAGCGATCGAAATTCCCGTCGGTTCTACGTGATTTGTCTGAATTTCACATATATTCCTCTCACCTGCGGCCGCTCCTACCAAAGAGGATGGGATCAGTTCTTTTCTTCTTTTTTTTCTCTTCTCTCCAAATTCTCACGGAACGAGAAAAAATTAAAAATAAAACGAAAATGAAACTGTCGCGAACCAGCACTTTTCTTTCGAAGTAATTCACTCGTGCCGCAGTTCATCTCTCGGGAACCTTAAATTCTTTCGTGTCTTTTTTCCTTTTTTCATTCTCTTTTTCTTTCTTTTTTTTTGTTGTTTTTTTTTTTTTTTTTGGTTTTTGCTCTTTGATCACACGTTTCACCCGATACCGGTCTCTTGACCAAGTTTCTTCTGCCCGCTCGCTCGCCCTCTCGCGGCGGCACGTCCTTCGAAAATATACACACCCTCGCTCTATAATCGCCGCAAAGTGTGAAGAATACTATGTAGCCATGGGTATAGATGTAAAAACTCTTGTTCTTCCATGCTCACCCTCCCGCTCCCTCGCCCCTCTTCTCGCTCTCTCTCTCTCTCTCTCTCTCTCTCTCTCTCTCTCTTTCTCTCTCTTTCTCTTTCATTTGATGATGCCAGGTACGGGGCTTAATTATACTCCGCCGAGCTGCGACGACGTCATCATTTAATCAGAGCTTCCTGACGGCCTTAAGCCAAGAAAAAAAAAAAAAGGAAGGAAAGTAAGAAAAACAAATTTGCAGACAGTTGGTTCAAATATATATATATATATATATATATATATATATATACATATATATGTACATAGATAAATAGATAGAAGAAAAATAGTAAGAAGAAGGTATAGAGAAGAAAAATTGTACAACGAAAAAATTATCGTACTGTAATAGCTACATATACGTAGGTATACATATATTTCCTCGTATTTGTAATCTTAGCCTGAACTATACCGAATCTGGTTGGTTATAAATTATATCACGCGGCGTGGACGGAAATGGATGGGAAATGATTCGAAAAAAAAGAAGCAAAGAAAAATATCAAAAAGAGCAATTCCAATGATTGATCAATTGTCTAGACGCGATTGTGCGGAGTTGATTGAAAAATTGTTAAAAAATCTTCATGAGATGATAAAACATGCACGTGTACGTATGCATATCGTACACGTATAAGAGATATACATACTCTGTGATTCCGCGGGCAGAAATATGAACGAAAAATGGCGGGGGGGAGGAAAATAAAAACGGGAGGAAAATGAATAGCGAGCACAAAGCAAGAACCCGGCTGGCCGGCGGCCCCCGCTATCTCAGGTTATTACTCAAGCGAGTTCGCACCATTTGTTCAAAAAAAAAAAAAAAAAAACAGAAAAAAGAGAAAAGAAGATAACTCTCACGGTTGCAGGGTAGCTGCTCGTTATCCCCATTTAGGCTCATGCTGGGGCCCATCTAGGTGGCTCTTTAGCTATGGCTGTATAGAGGTATAAGGGTGGAGGGGGCAGGGTCAGCCCCAGTTTTATACGCCGAAATAGGAGAAAGGAACGGGGGAAGCGAAAGAAGTGAAAAGAAGGAAAAGAAACAGAGAAAATAGAATAATAACAACAAGAACAGCAACAAAACGAGAAAAAAAAAACCCCCCAAAAAACGAGAGCCAATTTATAACGTTCGCTTGCCGTTCCGAGAAATCTTTCAAAAATTTGTAAATTACTATTACTGCTATTATTGTTATTATTATTTTATTTTTAGTTTCGTTATCGTCATACACCTCTCGATGTAACAGCAGCTACTTTTTTTTTATCGCTCGAATCGTGAAAAGTGACGAAGCGATATCGGCAGAGGGGAAGGGGGTTAGGTTGAGGAAAAAAGAAGGAATAAGAAAAATAAGGAAAAGAATGTTTTAAACCGTTTCACACTCGCGTTAACATCCCGGAAATCCTCGAGAGAGGGAGGAAAAAAGAGAGAAAAAACGAAAAAAAAATACCCTCGTCGCGGTTGAATTAGGGAGGAAAGGCAGCGCGATAAACTGGCGAATTCTTTTTCGCGGGTTATATACGTACACCTATACAGGTGGGTATAGGTGCTATCGTAATGAAGCTGCAGAATTTTTAATCAAATAATTTGAATTTCGGTTATTTTTTTACCTGACTTGTTTCAAATCTTGTTCTCTCTCTCTCTCTCTCTCTTTCGCTCATTCCATCTATCTTTCCATCTCCGGAATTCGTACGCAGGGGAAAAATAGAACGGAGAACGAAGGAAAAAGAAGAAAAGCAAAGGAGAAAAAAATTCACCGCGATTCGTAAATTACTTTTATCTGCACGTTAAATAAATATGATGTCACGCGTGTATGCACGTACCACGTATCTACGTACGCACTTGTAAAAAAGGCATGCGGAGGCCAAAATGAGAAAAAGTTGGACGCCGTATTGTATAATAATAATATCCCCACGCACATTTTTTTATACTCGTAGAAAGAAATTACGCGAGAATAAATGTAATGGAAAAAATATACGAGAGGGATCTTCGATATGGAGTTCTACTATTGGCGCTATAGCAATATTTTTCTATAGAAACAACGAAAAGGAGAAGAAGAAAACGACGAAGAGGAACGAGTAGCGACGGACGAATGAATGAATATGAACAAAAATTGATAATATCCTCAATCTATCGTTGGATCGTGCAGTTAACATGAACCATTCCGATCGCTGATATCTTAATCACGTTAAAGGTCCCGGCGGCTGTCTTATACCAAACCCCGGAGTAAGGAGGGCAGGGGAAACGATTCGGAGGTGGAGGTTCAGGGGTGGTTTAATTTACGAGCAAAATCATTCACCGTTCGAACCGAAACTGACGACAGCGATGTCGTGTCGTCGCGTTCGTTGGCACGAGCTGTGAAGAACGGTCCTAGGCGACCCTAATTATCCAATAATCAATCCCACCTCTTATCCGACCTTCCAAATGATAAGTTTTGCTACCCGCGTTAACCCTCCGATATTCTCTCCTGTCCCTTATCGCCTCGCTGTATCTCCTCGACGAGACATTCTACAAACTAATACCTACAGTTTGGTTTACTCTGGTTTTTTTTTCTTTTTTTTCCTCTCTCTCTTGCTCGGAACTATTATTCTTCGCGAAATAAAAAATTTCGAGAAGGTGTGGGCGTCGAAATTCCGAGAGTCGAATTACCGGAAGTGCTGAACGTAGAAAGGCCATCGAGCTGAAAAAAACAAATTCGGAACACAGAAACGTAGAGATGAAGATATGGAGAAAATTATTCCTCAGAATGGGCGAGACTACGAACGGGTCGAATAGTCGTCTGTTCACAATTCAGAATCCCGCTCATTACGGAAGTTAACGAATCCGAATTCATTGAATTCGGGAGACGATGAAAAACATTCATCGTTTTTGTACCGATGAGACAATAATCGATTACTTGCCATTTTTTCGGAATTCTGGTCTTTCAGCATCTTGCTCATCGGAGTCTCACCGTTTCTCAATCTTCATATTCGAGCTTGTTTTCTTCGGTTCATTGGCCGATAGAAACGTCAGTCGTTCTGAATTTCCAACTTGAAAAATGTGTATCTTCAAAATTTTGTCAATCTACGCTTCGTCCGTTCTTTTTCCCAGATGTAAACTACATGAAACCACGTTTTCGGATGAAAGCGCGTTCGGACGAACAGCCTCCCGACGAACTGAAAGTAATTTAATGAAAATTTCGGCTTATCCTTGATCTTTCGCTAGTTTGGGAATTCTTATGTCCAAAATTGGAAATTTCTACTCCGGACTTTCGGAATGAAGATTTCAGACTATCCGAAACTGTCGCACACAATGCTCCCAGATCCTTCTCCGTTCAGATGCAGAGTTCCGATCCTAGCAGACTACATTTTTTCCATCCGATAGCAGGTCGCGCTCGTGTACGTACGCAGCACAGCACACGCCGCGCGCCGCCGTTGAAAATCGTGTATCAGTTCTGATTACACAAACGTTCGATAGGTACGTA
This sequence comes from Phymatocera aterrima, assembly GCA_963170745.1. Lineage (NCBI taxonomy): Eukaryota > Metazoa > Arthropoda > Insecta > Hymenoptera > Tenthredinidae > Phymatocera > Phymatocera aterrima. Next base: position 4,259,589 of record OY720671.1, read on the forward strand.
ATGAAATCTAAATTAGGGCACGATATAATCTACAAACTTGTCCTCGTCTCCGTATGTATTCGTACCTACACGGCGTGACATTTTCCTGTGACATTTTAAAATATGTCAAGTCTGCGGGGGTGTCTCGCGTCTAGATGGGGCTGGGTAAACCCTCAAAGACCCTAATTAGGTGGACATAACCGAAGTGGCAAAATCATAACTCTGAACTCTGGACTTAAACATCTTATTTTCTTTCCTAAGTGGCTAAGAAATTGAGTTTGTTTATAATTGTAGGCTGGAAGTATAGAAACTATACCTACTTCTTTTTGCGGCGGTTTGAGCCCCCGCAAGATGTTCTGTAATTTCTTCTCTCCCTCGCGTCCGTGACCAGGGATTCACGGTTTATTAGCTACGCTGGATATTCCGTTGCATTATGTCATATCTTGTTAGTATAGCTTCTTGCATGGTTTTCACATGCAGACGCGGGACACAGACGCACAAAATTTACTCGCGTAAGAGCGGCAGGGGGGCAGAGTGGGACACGGTGCAGCTGGTTGTCGGCTCGGAGTTTCGTATTTCCACGCATAAGTTATATTATCTTCCACGTCTGACTGCGCCTTTATATGAAGTTAACTCGATAACTTCCATTTGGTGAAACCGGCTGCGGCCGCGGCTAGTATCGCGACTATAGACATCCCACCCTGCACCGCTAATGTATATTAAGCTGTAAAGCTCCTTTGCCACGGAATGAACTGGCTCCTCCAGCTTTCCGTACGCCGAACTTGTGCAGGGACGACTACTGACTCCTGTGTACAGCAGAGGACTCAATGCAACTTTGTGAATTGTAAATTTCATGAAAATTCTTATCCTCGCCCGCGACGCCCCTCCGCGGGGCTAGCTAGATATTCATTGTACGCCGTATATACAGCAGCGAGGTGCAGGGACAACGGATTCCGAACAACGTACCAAAACACGATTTATAAATTTGCAAAGAAACAAAAAAAAAAAACGCTGGGAACAACCGTTCGAAATGTAATAATTTCATGCAATGTATAGTAACCCCTCCGTCGCCCCACGGCAGATACTCTGTAGGTAGAAAGAAAAAAAATAACTAGTCCTCCATTTCCGTGTTTCCATGCATACGTATCCGCTGATTGAACGGATTTGTAAACCAATGAGCAAAACCGAACGGAAGGATGAAAAAATGCGAAAAAGGAATCAATGACGTGTGCGCAGTACAGTAGTGTCCCCTGACGCGGCAAAAAAGACAAGCTTGTGTTTTACAGTATGTAAATTGGTACGTTGAAAATTGTAGGTATACCTATTCTGGGATAAACTGAGATTTTCGTGATTCTACACACATACCTACGTATCATAGGTAGATATGTGTGAAATTTATCGAAATTGGAATGAGATTTGTTCGGACATTATAGGTGCAGGCAAACTAGAATGACTAGATGGACAAAAAAATGTAATCGTGTAGACGGTATCTTACAGGTAGGTCGGGGGATCCTACTGTATCATTTATACTTCACGGTTAGCAAACCGAGCAGCCTATGGCCGCAGAGTTTGAGGTTACTTTACGAGCTCTTTAACCATCCGCAATTATGGTGAAGCTGACGTATACGTATATCTCATAGCTTGTACCTTGTACCTTGTACCTTATACCTTATACCTTATGGTATCAGGGGGCTGCCATCCGCAGGCAACTTCTCTCTTCGCGGAGTGGTGGTAGTACCTAGTAGAAGATAAAACTTTTCCCGGCTCGGTAAAAGTTGCCGCTGTAGAGGAGAGAGAGAGGTAGATATAGTTATTACAACACTAATTAGCAGCCACTGCGGCGAGATAATTTGCGGTCACGTCGGCGAATTAATGGGCAAAAAATATATACGTGCATACCTACACGTATATAATTTGTACCATGATTCGAAATGCGAAATTCGAAATTCGAGTTTCTGGAAGCTTGTGTTCTATGGAATAGAATCGAAGAGAAGAGGTTCGCAAAAATTATGGATTGCGAATGTTCTTCGCCGCCGTGTAGCTTGGACGCCCGGCCCTCGCGGAGACAAACTGCCACGATCAACGCGCGCGCGTGTGTGTGTGCATGCATGTAAGTAGAAAAATATGTTATAGGACGTTCAGAAGTAGCGCGGAAAGCATCGTGGCAGGAGGACACGATGCATCTACCTAAGGATAAATAGAAAAGTGGTTAATGTTTACGAGAGGCCGGGTCAAACCTGTTTCCAATACCGTATAAACGAGACGAGACGTTAGACGGCCGGGTCGCCGGCTAGGTCGACGTCGCCGGGTCTCGATCGAAGCGAAACGAATCGATCCCTTGACCTATGTGCTGTCGTAAAACTCCAATCTGTCATAGAACAGACGTGTCGTTCAACGGTTCAACCCAGGGCCACTTGGTACAACATTATAACGAAAAAGGGGAAAAACTGGAGAAAGACAGAATTAGGGAAGAAAATGTCTGCCATCGTGCGTCGCGTCGCGGTCGGTCGAGTCGAAGGAAATGATCAATATCGTAACGCGGAGTGTTAAGTTCGTTTCGGGAGGTTATTCACTCGTTCGAATCACTTATACCTTATACCTCTGTAATATATTGTTATCGAGCGACAGTCGCGGATCGAATGTTTCAAGAACCATTCTCTTGCCAGCCTCTTCCTTCGCCAGCCGATGATTATGAATCTGCAAGATTCTGGCGCGTTAGATAAGATTCAATAATTTTCTGGAAAGTTTGTTTCGTACGAAACTTGACGCGTTGTGGATATTGATATTTGATAGTGATATTGTGCTCCGCGAAATAGATAGCAGCAGGCTTCGTTCCTCTGCATAGACATCTGGGTATACCTGCAGTACAGAGACTATACCTATATCATACGCATTGAGCCATCGCATCGCGTACCTCGCTCATTCGTGGATTGAAGTATGCGGTAGAGAAACTATGGCGGATAGTCTCGCAACATACGAAAATAGTTCACACCATCGGACTCGCCTCACAATGATACCAGTTTTTCATAAATTTTAAAGAATTTTCATCAATTTTTTTCGCCTATATCCTAGTTGCAATTTTCGTAAAACGAAGCTCGTCGTTAGGAACTCTGTTCGTTCCACGAATCATGACGAGAATGAGCTGCGTATCGAAAAATTATCGATCGATTGATTCGAGGATCTTTCATTTCTGGATATAAATCTGAATTTTTGGTGGCTTCTCTGTATTCTTTATTTTTGCTCTCGAAAAGAAGAAGAGAAAGGGAAACCGAAGGAAATCGATGAATGGTTCGGTGAGATTTCCTTATCTATGCATATATATGCGATCGTTCCATCTCTGTACTACGCCGGACCGTACGTTGGTATGTGTATACATCGTAAAATACCAAGTGATAATGCAGAAGGATTCGATTGGATGTTCGTTTCTCAATAGCGAATAAGCCCCGACCGGCGAGATACCCCCGATGCCGCGATCCGTCGTTTATTTATTTACGTGTTTACGGTTATTCGCATATCTCACCTGTACCACGGGGATGGAAAAAAAGTGGGAGAAAATAGGGGAGGGGGCGAACAAAATACGACGTCGGAGAAAACATCGCGCTGCAGGTTCGGTATAACTGTATATAAATATATAAATATATATATATACATACGTACACATACGGAGGTGGATGTAGTATAGCGCGGGGAGGGGGGGGGGGGGAGGGGGGGGGGGGGTAACATCGCCTCACCAAACTATAAACCTTTTACTACGTGACGCGTAAAGGGAAACTGGTAGGTAACTTTATTTTGGCGACCACGTAAAGCTATCCGTATACTACCAGTTATACTATATATGAAAGAGGTGAAAATATTTTACGCGAATCCTTTCACCCGCCCCCCTCCGATCCTCTTCACCTCGTTTCCCTTCCCTATCCAGATCCGGGCCTATAAATTATAGAAATTCGCGAAACCAGTCGTAAATACTTGGTTATCATACTTGGCCGAAGAGAACGCGGAGAACGAGGAGAACGAGGAGAACGAGGAGAACGAGGAGAACGAGGAGAACGAGGAGAACGAGGAGAACGAGGAGAACGAGGAGAACGAGGAGAACGAGGAGAACGAGGAGAACGAGGAGAACGAGGAGAACGAGGAGAACGAGGAGAACGAGGAGAACCTATTCCCGGAGCTACTATCCCATCTACCTCGCAACCTGAATACTATACCGAGGTGGAAACATAGGTGCGGGGGATCGTTTCATCCGAGCCGAGTGGTATCATACGTAATAGCTCACCGCCGTGTGTGCTTCCGGCAACCCAGTGCCCGGAGGTTAGGTATATGCTGGACAATGTCGCAGCCCCGTGCCACTGCTGCTGCTGCTGCTGCACGCCTCGGGCAAACGGCTTAATGCCAAACTCAATATTCTCATCATTCGTGTTTTCAGATGTCCGACTAGTTATGTAACACGAATGCCAGAGATCTGTTATCTATTTCTTTTTCTGGTCGAGTTTTGAACCTCCCTTCTCCCCGATGACTTCCACTCTCCTTTTTCTTTAAACTTGTTTTACAGTTTTTTTAGATTTTCAATCCAGAGAATGAGTCTCACGCGTCATTTTCGTTCTCGTTTAATTTTCGATTCGGAATTTGATCGATGATTCAGTCACTAAATGGAGCGAGGTGTAATCCTCCGGTTTCTTGGTTGTTGATGAGAATCGAAATAAACGACATTCGAAATGTACCTCATACTATCCATGGGAAATAAAAAAACCGAGCTCTATATATATGTAAAGAAGGGTTAGGAACCAATCCAAATGAAACATGATCGGAACGATCAGCTGTAATGTAACTCTGGTTTGCTCGTAAACATCTATACACGATCATTCCTACGTCATCGACGTTCGGCGCCTGCTGGTTTGAAATGAGGGGGGAAAAAAGTATTTCGCTTGCGGAAATCGTGCGAACTAAATTAAAGAGATTGAGAAGTGGAATAGCACGAGTCTGCGAAATTGAAGTTCACGTAGAGGTACGTTCGTAGAGTTGCATGTACGAGTAGGTACCAGAATTGTAAAATTTTTTCTCCGTAGTACCTACCTGTGTTCAAAAAATTATAATGAAAAAAACAAAAAAAAACTAGGAACCGAAAAATAACTGGGGGGAAAAAATTAATAAGATCTGATCAGATCTATAATTGAAATTTGACTTTCGTCAGATTAGATTCGATCAGATCTAAACTTATTCGAAGCTAGATCCGGCCGGTTATGTTCAGATATGTCTGAATCTAGTATCTAATCATGGGTTTCTTCGCCCAGGGAGGGAAAAACCGATACTTTGTTAGAAAGAGATTTTTTGTCCAATTATTCCTTTCGGTTTCTATTTGTTTTTGCATCTCTTTGAAACGCAAAGCCGCTGTGTATGTTCAATAATAAGTATCCGAGCTCTCGAACGACAAATGCCTGAATGGGTGGTAATTGAGAGATGGAGGTAAACAGCTTCGTAGAGGAGTAAGAGATACAGAGAGAGTGAGAGAGAGAGAGAGAGAGAGACTACTCGAGCAATTTGAATTCCGAATATCTGTGGAATTGGTCGGGAGGCAAAATGGCAATTTTCATTATCGGCAGCTGCCGTACCGTTTCCTGCGATCCCGTGGCTTTTTGTGGTCGTAGTTTCCACGCACGGAGATGCTCCGATGCATCTATCCTAGGTATACTCGTTGCATATACATAGCGGCGCGGCAAGTTGATTGTACTCCGGACCAACACCACCGCTTTCTCGTCCGGTTGGTTGCTGGTGTGTCGTACGTATAGGGTAGACTGTAAACTTACAGACCGTAGTGGGCGAAATCGAATGAGTTCAACCGATTGAACTTTTATCGAACGAAATTATCCTCGGACAATTATTTCCTCTATATGTAGGTAGAGAATTTTTCAGATCTGCGGAAACAAGGGTCGAGATGATCTGTACCGATGAATTTCCATCGAGATGATATATATATATATTTTTTCAGTATTTTTTTTCTTTTTCTTCTACCTTACCAGTATTCGTAAGCGTTGCATGCATTTTTTGACTAATTTTGCTCATTGATTTTTCGATAGGTTGCCTGGCTGCGGGTTGACACCCAGACCATACTGACCATCGCGAATCACGTGATAACGAAGAATCATCGTATCGACGTTAAGCACAGCGATCACCTTACCTGGTTTCTTCACATACGAGAAGTACGCGAAACCGACAGAGGCTGGTACATGTGTCAGATTAATACCGATCCAATGAAGAGTCAAAGAGGTTATCTGGACGTAGTTGGTAAGAATATAGATCAAATTTACGTTCATAAATCAAATACGATCTCTGTGGTGGCGGTGAAAGTTCGGAGAGACCGCGGAGAATAGACGGGGCGGGATTCCGAAAATCGAATTTACCGAAAGCGCAAGATGTAGAAAGGCCGTGACGATGGAAGACTGTCGAGTCGAAATGAGAAATTCGGAATGCGAAAACGTAAGAAGCAATGAATACCGGAAATCATTCGTCAGAATGGGCGAGACTACGAGCGGTAAAATATCCGAATGGCCGAGATATCCAACGCTAAAAAAGTCGCGTGTTTGCGATTCGGAATCGTGCTCATTACGAAAGTTGACGGATCCGAAATCACTGAATCGAATGACCGAAAACTCGCAAAGTCTGTATCCGGGAACCTCTTGGAATAGAAGGGGCAAGAACGCGAGAACTCGGTAGACATTGGAAACACATTTATCGCTTTGTACCGAAAAGATAATAGAGAACTTGCCATTTTTCAGAATTCCGGTCGTCCGACATCTTGCTCATCGAAGTCTCACCGTTTCTGCAGAAGCTCTGTCTTCGATTTTGTTTTCTGCGGTCCATTGGCTGATACAAACGTCAGCGGGGTCTGAATTTTCAATTTGGAAGATACGAATTTCCCAAATTTCGGCAATCTACGCTTCGTTCGTTAGCCATGTGAGCTCCCTGAAAATACCTTTTCGGATGAGAGCGCGTCCGGGTGAATAGCCACTCGATGAAACGGTCGTTCAATTCAGTAACATAACGTGAAAATTGAGGATTTCGCTTTCTTGATCTTTCGCTGTACTTCAGAATTCGTGTCTCTAACATTCGCAATCAGAATTTCGATCCCCACTCGTCAAACTGAATTACTTCCGAACAGTCATTAGTTCGGAGAAAAAAAAAACTGTAACGGTGCGATCTTTCATTCGACTTTTTGAAACCCGCGGCAGAAGCGATTCCAAATTTACTAGAAAACTGGAATTTATACGGAGGCCATAGTTCCCAAAGTACACCCCTCCGCTTCACTCCCCCTCTTCATATCATATCGCCGTTCGACCCCAGAAAAACGTGTAAATGCGTAGTAGTCGCACGTATGTATGTACCTACGTGTAGTACATACCGCGAACCAGAGATATTTGTGTACACCGACTACGTAGGCGGGTATGTATGTCTAGTAGATATACAAAGTGATTTCGCGAACGAAATGAAGTTCTCTCCAGGTAGCCAACTGGGTTTGTAGGTCTGTCGAGGGGCCAGAAGGGAGCGGGCAAAGAGTTGGTTCGGATGGAGGAAGTCTGGGATTAAATTGCTACAGATAGGATACAAACGGCCTCCACATCCCAGGAATACCAACTTGCTTCTGCTGCCCTGCCTACCTATCTGCCTACTTCCTCGTCCTCGTCGTCCCCGTAGTCGAACTTTGCTCTCGGATTGAAAAATTATTGACAAACTAGTAGCTGAGCTTCATTTTCGTTTTTTTTTTTTTTCTTTCTCCCTTTCGCCTCTTTCTCTGCACTTCAATTTGTTTCCCTTTTCTTCTCGCTACTCCGCGCGACGCGGCGAAAAAAAAAAGGTGTTGCAAAAATTTCATAATTCAACACTGCAAGTGAACGCGAATTTATTCTTCGTTCGTAATAATGGAATGATTCGTTAACAAAATTCTTAGTCCTCCGCAGGCTTAGCTCATCACACAATTTAATTAATTAAAATTATCCATCTAACCTGACCAGAGTTTGTTAATCATCTAAAATGGGAAGCAAAACTTCCGAGTCCGACATCTTTCAATTATCCAATTTCCCTCTCCCTTCCTTTCTCTCTCTCTCTCTCTCTCTCTCCCTCTCTATCAGACTAAATATGCTCTTCAGCTGGAAATCTGAATTTCTATATTTACAGAGACTACCTGATAAATTCTTCATCGTGTGCGTTCAATAGTATGAAAATTTTAACGTTTCTCCTCTTCCTATTTTTTGGTTCTTTTTTCTTCTCATTTCGTTTCGAAAACGAAAATTGCACAAAACAATGAAAAATTGTTTCCAATTGTGGAATATGCTTCGTAGTATGCCGCACGAAGCGAAGAGATTGAGAATCGGAAAGAGAGATTGAGAGAGAGAGGGAAAGGCTGAATCTTCGTAAGAGAAAGCGCCCGAAGGGGGTAAAACAGTGTTTCCAAGCGGGGCGCGCGACCACCACCATTAACCAACTTCCTCAGACCTCCTACCTACAACTTACAAACTGCCTTCTATGGCAGTTCGCAAGTTTTACTAGGTACTCTTGAGCTGGAAAAGCACCGGCCGTATATATTGCCGCCTGAATACCCTCAGAACTAGATCATAACACTAACATACCTCTTTGAGAGCTTTCCGCATGCCTTTAAGGTACCGCTGTGGATGGATTGCTAACCGAACTGGATATAGTCGGAGATGATAATACCGCGACCATGATTTCTCTACACTTTTTGCCCCCCCCCCCCCCCCCCCCCAACTTTACCCGTCTGCCGTCCCTTGTAGGGATCCAACCCTCAGATTTATTGTGTCATGAATCCCCATACGAGGAAAGTGAATAACCTACACGTCGATGAGACTCTCTTCGGGATAGAATGTATTAGAAGATTGAAGCTTCTGACCGACCGCACGTACCTACCCTGCTTTCAAATACCACGAATGGACGCCACTTCAGAGGCGGAAACGATTCCGGGCGTAGCGAAGATGGCGATGAGCGTTGCACATTATAAATGCTCGCTGCATGTTGTCTGTTCAAAATATGAACCCTCGAATTGCGTTGCGAGGTTCTCTCATACCGTTGAGTCTTTTGTGCTCGTCTTTTATTGGTTCCCATTGAGAAAGCGCATTTTCATTATAATTCAGGGGCACGTGCGTCCGAATATCTAACGATATTCAATGACCACGATGATCAAGGGACTGCGAAGTCAATGCTGGAATCTGTATTCATGTTCATTGGCATGGAAAAATAGGAGAAAAAAATGGGGTGGCGCTGGGGGTCGATATTCTGAATTAAAAAAATATGAATTCCGAAGTGGCGATAGATCAGGAAAGCGAAATTCTCATTTCTCGTCCTTTACCCATGGGATTGATTGACTGTTTGATCGCAAGGCTATTCACCCGAACGCGCTTCTATCCGCGGAAATATATTTTCACATAGTTTACATTCCGAATGAAGCATGAGAAGAAGCGAGTGAAGGATTGAGTGTAAATTTGATCGTTGCAAGGTTAATCAACTCCTGAAAATCTATAGCTCTACAATATGTACAGTTATACTTGTTTTATTCCCGCTCATCAACGAACCGTTTATTCAGCGTGCCTGCCTACTAACCGACGTGGGCTGCACCCATCCGTCCGCATTAATCACGACGAGCTTTTAAACGGAACCTGCCTGTATCTAACCCTCGCTAGTGTCTGGCGTGTAAACAGCCAACTGAGTGCAGCTGAACAAATTGAATAAGAGCCGAATTCAAATTCATCGATTTAACACCTCCTTCTTCTTGTCTTCTCGTCTTCCTAAAGACAAACAATCGTCTGGAGGAGTATATGCGCATATCCGGAATAGAGTGAGAGAGAGAGAGATGAGATGAGATGCCGCGCGGGAATTCCACTCCTTCTTACTTTTCTTCTTCGTATTTTATAGTTCGTGGGTTTAGCCCGAGTCTTTCCATAAGATTGATGGTTGGACAAGTTAGGGGCCGTCTCGAACAAACCCGAGGATAGGTTGACCCAGCAATTCAGCATCACCCATCCGGGCACTCAACCGCAAATCGAGTTCCGGCCATGGGGCAGAATAAAATCATCCCCGATTCACCGCGACGGCCAGTTACGGGAAAGGGCGCGGGGCAGGGCCAGGCTCTGCTATATTGAGACATCACTCGTGTTAGGGGTCGCGTTTAAGCGTCGAGTGAAACTCCGTGTATGCGTAGCCGTATGCCTACACACACTACACCTATATACCTGTATCTGCGTATCTATGCTTTTGCAATCGGTTCGCGGCACGGTCCTCCTATAGGTACCTAATGCGAAGGTCGAATTGACGATGACGGAATGGATTTGGGGGTTGCTCCGTTCTCTCGCTCTTCCGTTTTCCCGCTCTCCCGCTCTCCCTCGTTCTCCCGTTCTCCCGTTCTCCCGTCGCGCGATATTGTTCACGATCAACGCGAACTTCACCCTCCCCGTACCTCGAGCTCGGAATCCCGTTGGTATGGCACTTCCGCCGGATGTGACGCAGCAGATATCGCTTGGTCTTTCATCGGGGTTTATTGACTGTACGCGGACGTAGGGACTAATCGTCTATCAACGTTGAATCTCTGCGTTTGCCGCCGCTCCCGTTATAATGTACTACACGCGGAATACAACACAACCCTACGGAATACATCCATTCCTCCTCCCCCTGATGCGAACTCGCGTCAATCCAACAGCGGCAAAAGCAGCCAGTGAATTATTACCGACGATTTAATCAGCCCGTTTTTCACATTTTTGAGTACAATAAACAGAAGCACAATACGCCACGTGACTTTCACATTCATTTCCGCCGCCCCCTACCCGTCGAACAACGTTTGCTATTATCAAGTAGCGCCCGGCCCGCAGAAATTTATTCACTCGAACAGCGTTATTCCTGAAAGAAAACCGGAGGACTTTCATCATCCGATTTTTATCGAACATCGCCGGGACAAATGTGATATATGATCGGTGGATCTGATCGGATCGGATACAATTGGAAAGGTTTTTCATCTGGCCCGATGTGAGTTGGATCTGTTTTGGTCTTATGCACGATACTTTTGTTCACAGTACCGCCGGACATTCTCGACTATCCGACCAGCACCGATATGGTTGTCCGTGAGGGAAGTAACGTCACCTTAAGATGCGCTGCTACAGGGTCACCCCCACCTAGCATCACATGGAAACGCGAAGACAGACATCCCATCCCCGTGGGAAACGAAGGTTAGTTGATATCAGTTTTTCTATTCTTCAGATAATTTCGATGCGAGAAGCGGACTGGTTTTATCCGACGTGATTAACTTCGGCCTAGAGAAACGTTGGGAGTGTTGTTCCCGTTCGTTGATGAGCTTCAGCCATTCGTGTCACTACTTTCGTAATTATTCTTGTCGAACGATCGAATCGCACGTTGAATATTTACAACAATCATTTACGCGTGAAAATATTAAAAAAATTTATTGGAATCGACCGATTTCATTCGAAGCTCGTGAAAGGCTTTGCCGCAATTTCACTTTGACACAATTTCTTCGTCATCTTTCCTTACCGAGTAGGTATTCTGTTTTACAAGACTCCATCGGTATCGATTTCGAGTTACAAATAGCAACATACAACTGGTAATTGAGAAAATGTAAATTACGCCACAGTGAAATTGTAGGGAATAGCTTTCCGAACGAAAGAAGTCGACTCGGAATTAAGTCGACCGCTTCCGATATGTTTTGCATATTTTCAAAACGTTTTGTAACGAAACGTTCCCACTTGGGGGCACTTTTATATCATTTTTTCATATCCCGTTCAAGAATTCCTAGGCCACGATCGAACGATTGTGAAATAAGTGTTCTCGACGACTGAACCTCATAAAGAATTGTTGTATACTGTAATCGATATCGCGTTCGGGATGAAGATGCCTTCAACTTTTTCAATACCATTCCAAAGTACCTACTGTAAGATGACATTTCTGTTATGAAAACGCGATCAACGGTAAAACGTGAATTATTCGTCGAGTAGAATAATAACGCAGGATAGTACAGAGACCGCAACGACGAAGACAGAATAGGTGTCGCGAAGTAGGGTTGAGCATTCGTGCTACTAAATCGCGTGCGTATGTACGTACGCGTGTTCACACACGTTACATGTATGCACCCGTAACCTGCATACGTGCAGTATAATATAAACGTGTGCTAGGAGAGCAGAGGCGATAGGGCTCGCAGGAGGGGAACGGAGTCCTCTCGTATGTATTTGCATCGAAATTGGCAGACGGACTGGAGTCCAACTTTCCGTCCCTGGCCAGCCGGCGCGGCGCGGCGGCGGCATCCCCTTATCCCGTAGCTATGCACGCGAACATGGGGGGACAGCATTGACGCATTAACGCCGATGATTAGTCCGACGCGTATAAAAAAAAAAAGACGAAGAATCTCGATCGCTTCTCGGTTTCTGTTCATCCACAATCGCACATGTATTGGATGAACGTAGGCATACACGGCTCGAAGTTCGTCTCTTCTTTCAATATTTTCCCTCCTCCCTCCTCTCGCCTCTCGCCCCTCGCCCTTCGCCTCCTCGTCAATTTACCCAGAAAACTTTTCAGGCGGGAGCCTTAACAGGTAAGAACTACATCCGGTTGAACTGGAAATTCACGGGAGGGGTTTACTCACGCCGAGTTCAGACCTATATTTACATTCTCTAGTTCCTGACTTGAATTAAAACTGGTTTATATTTACCCTTTCTCGATTACCTCCCGGCATGCCGCTGCAATTAGTCGAGAGAGAAGACCAAGGATCTCATTTCCACGGTGTAACTATGTGATTAACTTGATTGCCCTTTCATCTTCCCTGTCCCTGTCCCTCCCACTGCAATCTTCGCCTATCTATGTTTAACAATATCCAATTCCTGAGCATCGATGAACGGTTTTTTCCTTCGAATTGTTGATCATTCTTCAGCGTTGTTCGCGATATTTTGTCACAGATATGGATATATGGACCGCATACATACCTACCTCTGTCTACTTGTAATTATCAAAGTGTAATAACTTGATTTCTTTATACTTTCAACTTTCACGTCCGCCGCGCCCCGCGCCGCGCCGCCCCGCCTCGCCGCCCTGACATTTTTCTACTTCACTTTACTCTACTTTATTTTACTTCTACTTCTTCTTCTTCTTCGTTTTTGTTCCCTTGCTTTTTTCTTTTTACTCCATTACCTCCATCCGACCTGTTCCCTCTTATCGGCTTCCCTACCGTCACGGTCACATTCTCGGAACACGGAACACTTCCCCGTTGATAATTAAAATTATACCGTCGCGTCGACGGTCGCGAGGCGATTTTCATAATAATCATAAAAATATTAACGACGGAATTTAAAGAAGAGGAAAATTGTAGGTTATGTAATTCTTTCTCTCACTCTCTCTCTCTCTCACTCTCTCTCTCTCTCTCTCCATCTTTCCCTCTCTATCTTCCTTCCCTCCTGACAAGTTCGAAAACTCTAATTGGTTATTAATTTGTACATCGACGCGCCATTACTTGATTGGATTGAACGTACATAGAAAATCAAGAGGTTTGCAATATTCGCAACTTGGTAGATTGATTTGACGGTATTGGGCAAAGGGGAAAGCGGAAAGGGCGAAGGGAAGGGGCTACTGTGTTTATGCACAGAGGTATTGACCTCTACGCGTACAGTTCCGTTAACGAAAATTTCAATAGCATATCACGGGGATAATTGGAATCCGCTTAGTCCAATTACTCATTAAATATTCATTACAAATCGCGTACATGCATACATAGGTATTATATGTACACGCACATGCATACATACACGCGTTACGTTAATCTGTTTCAGTGACGAGCGTTGAAGGACCGTTCTTCAACATCACGAAAGTCAACCGACTACATATGGGATCGTATTTATGCATAGCTTCGAACGGCGTTCCGCCGTCGGTCAGCAAAAGAATCACACTAATTGTTCACTGTACGTTGTCGGAAGACCGAATTCAATTTTTGACTGTCAATTGTGAATGAAACTATAACTTTGATGATCATTTTTAATTCGATTGATTCGTTAATTTTGCTATATTTTACTCGGTAATAGTTCCCCCAATGATTTGGGTTCAAAATCAACTCGTCGGGGCTCGCGAAGGACAGCAGATGACACTCGGATGTCACTCGGAGGCTTACCCCAAGTCCATCAACTACTGGACTCGAGATAAAGGCGAGATCGTACCTCAAGGTGAGAATTTGTCGATTAGTTATTACTGCGGCGGCTCTTTTTTTTTTACACTTTCGCATCATCGGCGGATCTCGAAGAATTTGGATTTTTGAATATCAGTCGATGAAAGGAAAGAATCTATATCTGTTTCCTGATAAAAAGATAGAAAAAAAAATAGGAAAAATTAAAACTACCAAAAATTGGTAATCAATTTTTGTGTTGAACGGCTCGAAAGAGTGACGAGCCTTTCGAAGTTTTCCGTTATCTAACACTCGACGGTGAATAGCTTTTTTATTTTTGATCTAATTTTCGATCTTGGAGAGTGATTTTAGCTTAGCTTTAATTCTTTCGAACAGCTCGTATGACAGCGTGATTCAGACCGAATTTGGAAAATTGAACTTTCTCGGTAGGAATTTTTGCGGGCATTCGTTTTCCTCGATGAATCGCAAATAGCGAGGATATGAAAAAAATTTGTGTAAAAATGTTGATATTTCAACGTCGAGTTTCAACTGTGGAATAAAATAACGATTTAGAAAATTGGAAGGACTTGGATGAATCTGGATCAAAAATAGACCCAATTTCGAATCCCTTTTTCGATACGAAGAATAAGGAAATATTGAAAATAGAGAAATTCATGAATAAATATGAGAAAACGTAGCCCAGCAGACGGTGAAAATAATGATTATAAGTACATAAATAGATGAATAGATGGCGCAAATACGGGGGCCGCGAATTTCCTGTGTTAAAAATGTAAGGCTAGGGGTGAGTCTTGTGTGTGGAGAACATTTCTCCTCGAGGTAATTGGTTTCAGTGGGATTCCTTTATTAGGTAAAGTTGAGATTCGAGGTTGCGGTGGTTCGGCGACGGGGACGGGGACGGGGACGTGGACGGGGACGGGGGATTCTGGTGCAACAGCGGCGGCGGGGGAGCGATGTTTTTTCTCTCGATGGGTTATATGCCGCTGAAATTAGCTACTGAATAATGCATATCTGAGAGACCAGATTTTGTACGACGATAGAGATATAGAATGATTTTATCTGGCATTTATGAGGAAGGGCGCCCAACGTGGCGTCGCGTGGCGTGCCGGAAGCTGGAGCGCTCGAACCTCCGAGCCTCGGAGCCTCGGAACCCCAGAAAGCTCGGCGGGCTCTCCACTACTTCTTCGCGTTTTGGTATATATAGAGAGACCGGGCCCGGGCCTATTATATCGTTCTCAAAATTTGCATCTGTATCAGAACCAATAACGTGTCCCCCGCGCGTTACACGGACAATCCTATACGCGTTGCATATATGCTCCGTAAATTGAAATTCATAAATTCTGCGCACCCCCTCCCCCGCCCCTCGATTTAATCAGAAAATGATATTTTCTTTAGAAGATTCGTGAACCCCGGAAACCCCAGAAATTATAATAATTCGCCGTCTTCGTTGATTAACGTTGAAATCTTCAAATTTCTCTTTCTCCTTTTCTCGTGTCAATTTACGCGAGCCACGGGGTACCCAGAAAAAATCACTCAGTCTTATCGGACGGAAAATTTGCCCGTTCTGATCCGATCAGAATCTAAATAAAGTTTAACATCAAATCTATGAAAAGAGCTGATCAGATCGAATTAGGACCAAATTTTCATCCGACTTGTCCATTCGGATCTGATCAGATCCGAAACGCGATCGAAAAAAATGGTAACTTCGTATCTATAAAGATATAGCTGATCAGGTCAAACGATCAGTTCTTCTGATCCAATCAGATATAATCGGTAAAGTATCAGACCTGGATGAGGTCTGACTTACTGTTAGAACAGATCAGATCCGATCGGATCTATCGATTTCTTGGCCGAGTACCGTCGCGCCGGATAATTCAGACGGAAAAAAAGGAATGCATATTACAAATCGATGGAATTTTTAGCCGCGTAATGGGGTGCGAAAAAGGTGATTTTCGTACTAACCGAGAGTTAGGAAATGTTCGGTGTCGTTCGAGGCCAATATCACGTTTAGCCCAGCCTTCGCGGACTGAATTCTAAAGCGAATTTCGGCACGCGAGGAATACTCCGGTAGACGGCGAGGGCGCCGTAGCTTCTTCTTCTTCTCTCCTCTCCCCTCTCCCCTCGCCCCTCTCCTCTTACCTCTACTATAGCATCGTGATTGAACTATTGTGACGACGCGACGTCTTAACAGCTCATGAAATTTGGCAAGAAATTTTTCAGATTATTGGCATTATAGACTACGGTTGTATCCAATGTATATACATACATACCTACGTGTGTATCGGTACATCGGTACGTGTACCCATGTGCGTATAGGTATATTAAAGTTATACCATGTAACAACCAACGTCTATGTCGGTTCGAAGGAACGAACGCTTGCACGGCTGCCGTTTCCCGTCGTTTAATATAATGCGATTCAACCTGAATCTGAACCTCAACCTGAACCTCAACCTCAACCTCAACCTCATCCTCGAGCTTCTGCGCCCCCACAATCGCCATCAATATTACGACTCAATTTCCACCTCGCTCGCGTTTCCGCACCGAAATAGCTTCTTTCGTGCTTTCTTATATTTTTTCATTATATTACGATATCTGCACCAACAGCTATGTCCGCGTCCCGTATAGGACGAGGGAAATTTTGTCTAACCTGAATTTTGAACTCTCGTTCGTTGGTTGCTCACGTGCGCCGCGCCGCCTTCGTACCTCGAGCTGCTTCGAATCGACATTCTATCCTCGTTTTTTTTTTGTTTTTTTTTGTTTTTTCTTCTTGTACAGCTCTTGTCAAGACCGCCGATCCGATTCTAGCCGCGGACTCGACGGTTTTGAATACCTATGTTAGCGCCACGCCGTGCGACGAAATTGAAATTAAGCAAAATTGTACACGCGTATAATATATAATGCATGTTTCGCTTAGTCTCATATCTTTATTCTTGCCGCTAATTTTCCCAACTGCTTGTTCAATTTCAGGTGGAAAATACGAACCCGTACTATTCGAGGACGCCTATACGGTTCACATGAATCTAACGATCAAATCTGTTGGTCCGGGTGACTTCGGGGCGTACAAATGCGTTTCGAAAAACTCACTAGGCGATACTGACGGGAGCATCAAACTTTACCGTTAGTAAACTATTATATCGTGACATTTTCATATATATCGCTAATTGTAAGTATCGGACCGTGTCGCGTCACGGTCCAACCGCTCCTCCATTCGTGTCTAACAAACTTCGTTCGGAGTTGATGAAATGAAAATGAAATTGATCGATGGCGGATCGGATGGACAAATCGTTGATATTGAATTTTGTTCTCTGTTTTTGTTTCTCTTTTCTCCTTTCTCAATTTTTTTTCTTCTTTTTTTTTTCGTTGTTTTTTTTTTTTACTATTTCTTTTCCCTCAATGTTACAGAGATGCCCTCGAGTTCCGGTCCCCGTTCGACGTACGGTAACGGTACGAAGAATAAAGGTGAGAAAACGAATTTAGATATCCGAATATGAAACTAGGTTGTAACACAGGCAATACACACGCACACATAAATGAATGGATAAGTAGTTCTGCAAACAATAAGCCATGTCAAGGGGGATCAGTTATACTCTCGCAGGTATTATTATACTGTCATGTAAATTAGGAGGGTTATCCGACTCTCCGTACGGCAGGTATAGGAGGTAGATTGATCCGTTAAATCAAGGGGCAGAGTGAATTTGATAATAACGATGATAATGATAATAATAATGATAACAATAATAATAATAATAATAATAATAATAATAATAATAATAATAATAACCAGCGCGGAGAACTGTAAATAATTGATTGATGTAGGGGACGGAAAGGGGTTGGGGCGTGGGATTGGTTGACATTGTCATGCTGCCTGAAGTAGGGGGACGATGGGTCTGTTCGCACGAGAAAGGATTACCTGAGGGTTTCGGGGGATGGAGGTTTCAGTTGTTTTTCAACGACCGAAATTACGCGCGCCACCTAGTTTCTCGAATTTTCCGATCATTATCATGTCGTTGAATTGTCTCGAATACGGGTCCCATTTATATAAATATTGCTAGAGCTTTGGAATAAATTCTTGCGATTCGGTGAGTGCAGGGATTCGGAATTGCGGGAGACCGATGAATAGACGGGCCGAGATTCCGGAAGCGCGAAATGTGGAAAAGCTGCCGCAATAACGAGAGGCTATCGAGTTGAAAGAACGTAATTCAGGAGACAGAAACACCGAGGTAAATGTATGCCGAAAATTATTGCCCAGAATGGGCGAGACTATAGGAGCGGTGAAATATCCGATTGGTCGAAATATCCCAACGTGGGTAAAAATCGTCGGTTCGCAATTCGTGATCTCGCTTATTACGGAAATCAACGAGTCCCGAACTCGTTGAATCGAAAGACCTGAAACTCGAAAGGTCAGAATTGGGTAACCCGTTGGAAAAGATGAGCCAAGAAGGCGAAAACTTAGGAAACATTGGACTATAATTCATTGTTTCGTACCGAGAAAATAATCGATTACTCGTCATTCTTTCGGAATTCTGGTCTTTCGACGTTTCGCCTGTCGAAGTTTTACCGTTTCCAAACCTTTACTTTCGATCTTGCCCTCTTCGGTTCATCGGCTGATAGAAACGTCAGTCGCTCTGAATGTTCAGTTTAAAAGATATGAATTTTCATAATTTCGTCAATATACGCTCCGTTCGTTCGGAATGTAAACTATGCGATGATACATTTCCGAATAGCCTTTTGGTGAAACGGTCATTCAATTTAGTAATAAATGAAAATGAAAATTCCGCTTTCTCGTTCTTTCGCTACTTCATAATTCGTATCTTCGAAAATCGGAATTTCGTCTTCGCTTTTTTTTTTATTCGAATCAAACATGCCAGTGTTTGCGACTGCACGGAAATGACGTATTTTCAATACTACCAACACTCGCCTATCTCCGATTAAATTGAGTGGGAGATAAACCATCCCACTCCACACGGTCCGCATTATTACGGAAATATCGATATTACTTCATTTCATGCATGAATTACAATATTATAAGAAAGCCTGTAATTGCAGTCGATAATGAGTCTACTGAGAAATCAAATGCATCGAATTTCGTCATTTTTCATAGTTTTCTCTCTGTTTTTGTTTTTTTCTTTTTTTTTGCCAAACGTCACCGTCTCACGACACGCGATCCCGTACGAATCATCGAAATGTACAAACTAAAATCTGTTCGGTGTTTTATATCTCACAAATTATTCGGCAAACTGTGATAATGTAATTTCTTCCTTGTAGCGACGACGCGACGCGACGCCTCGCGCGGTTACCCCCAACCTCATGCAATATAAATTACAATAAATTTGCCACGCGTCGAACGTAGATCGAATGTTTCCGCGTATAATGGTATACTTGATGACGATAGTTATCATTATTATTATTATCATTATCACCTACATCGTCATATCACGTTATCACGCCCGTTAATTCACCAAACCGCCAATATTGCGACCGGTGACAAATCGCGACCCACCAAGGTGTCACTTCAGGGGGTTGTTATCCCTCAACAACAATCAGGTGCAGGGCACTGCGGAGTGTGGACACGTTATATATAGATACCTGTAACGGGTGTATACGTATTATTGGCACACTGCTGTATACACGTGTGTCGCCAACGTAAACGCGCAAAGGACTCAATAACGTTACCGGAACACGCACGACACAGCGTCATCCTCTCTCTCTCTCTCTCTCTCCCTCTCTCTTAGCTAGCGTGTCTGTTGAATAATAGGAGTAATTAATACGATATCGGATCGTAGGTTAGAGAGAGGCCCACTTCCACTCAACAGCTACCGCTTGCTTCAGGCCAAGGCTCCATCTCGTACGGCGTCTGCAGGGTGGGTGGGGGTGGGGGGGGGGGGGGGCGGTTTCGGAGTAATCGGACCATGAAATTTCTACTAATTAGTTTTTCAGTTAAATAAACTTTTAATTGAACTTATTCCCCTTTTCTTTTCTTTTCTTTTCTTTGATTATATCGTTCTTCCTTTCTTTCCTCCTTCTCTACTACATTTTTTTCCCCCAATTTCATTTTGCCAATTCCGCGCTGAAGGCTTTTCCGCGCCTACATTTCCGATCCGATATTCCGGAATTCCTTCCGCCCAAACGAAACGCCGACAATTTATACCTGTAGCAGAGAAGTTGCGTAGGTAGGTACCTAGGATATAGGAGTATAACTCTGTGAAATTGGATTTCGTATTCTAGCTCGCAATATCATTATATTAGTTATCTAATTTACGAATAGTATACGATGGATATGATACGTCGTGGCCTCGCAACGTGAAACTTAATCGAATGCATTAATTCACGTTTTTACGCCAATCACGCCAATTCTTCGGACAGACAGACGAAATACCTAGGTATACCGTCCCCCGTTCAATGATTTTCGTTTCAAGATTTACGAACGAGCGATACGTCGCCTGGTCAAGACACCTATAACTTTCTTGAAAAGCAAGTTATACGCTTGAAGTGAATCGAGAAATCGATTACCTACCAACAGTTATTACCGCTCTGCCCTGTCGTTTGTGTACCTTCTTCTTTTTCCGATTCTCCTTTATACTGTGCTCGACGGACGCGGAGCTTTTCAATTCCATCTACGATTCGGCTGTTGATCGTTCCTTTTTTTTTTCTCCAAATTTAGAAACTATTCTCAATCGTTCTCTTCTTCACGATTCTTCAAATTTTGTTGCGACCTGAAAGAAGGAACCAAGAAAAACTCCGCAAGGATTTCTCAGTCACCTTCGTATTGTCCGATCAGAATGGCTTGCCGAATCTTGAAACAGTTTTCGTATCTGAATAGTACTTTTCACATTCGTCGGCCGAAAATGATTGAGGATGACGAAAAAGTGTGAAAGCTTCTCAATTCGCATAAATCAAGAGCCCAGTTTTCTGACGCTCCAACCTCCAGTTTCTTTCGAAATTCGAAAACTATGTACTTTCGACTCGCGTACTAATTTTCTATAATTTCTTCCATCTAGAAACGATCGGAACAACACACACGAGCTTCAAAAGCTTTTTCAATCACTTGAGTCTATTCTAGCTTTTTCACTGTATAAAGGCTCTTTCCGAGATCTAAGGGACTCCTTTCTACTTCGTAAATCATTCCTCTCAATATTTTCGGGTGAAACGATAAGAGACGCGAAAAGAACTTCGGAAGGTTTTCTATCCGACTTAATCTGCTCCGGCTACTCGACGATGTGAAACATGTTCTCTCAACATTTTGAGGACATCATCCGAACTGTTTGAATAATTTTCTCTGATATCCGTGGCACAAGGTAGGTGGCCGAAGAAAAACTGAGAAGAAAGCGAAGCTTCGGAAGCTCCTCAATTCAACTTGATGCGCAATCCAACCGTAAGCTTTTTCGTTAAAAATTGCAGATTTTCGTCGACTTGAAAAAATGGTGGTTGTCGATTTTTCCCGGCAAAAACGACCGTAACAATTGCGAAACAAAAAAGAAAATATGCTTCTAGTATATTAAGTGAAAGAACATTTTTCTCGATATTGTCGTTCGAGAATCGAAAGGTGCAGCAGTATAGTAGAAGGATCGTGAAGGGATACGATTAATCTTCGTTCGGTCGGTTCCGTATAACATAGCTTGGCAAGTTTATCGAGAAGGTTGGGTTGGCTAATCGGGAAAACGACAAATGACCCGCAGTGGTCGGTCCTGGGTCTTGGATTTATTTTGAAAAGAAGTCGTTTTCTACATAGCGGTTTACTCGCGGTATAGAGTATATAATACAGTACCTACCCACCTAGGATCTAGATTTTAGTTTCCAGATGGTCGTGGCACTACAAACCCTGCACTTCCGAAGTCTATCCTCTCCCCTTATCCTTCAGACTTAGGTACTTTGGTGTTTCTTTACTTCGGTTCCCTTCTTATTCTTTCACTCTGTCGCTCTTTCTTCCTTCTCCCTCTTCTCTCTCTTTCTCTCTTTCTCCGCTATTAAAAAATAACCCAACAACAGCGTGGTTCTCGCGTCGTTATAGGCGCCGCGAAGCTAGTACTGCAAAACTATCTACACGCAACACCATCCGTACCTACCTCCGCGTAGCTAAAGCTTCAGGAATTTGGCAAGTTGCAGACTATTTACCAGAGCATCGCAAGCTTGAAGCTCCCTTTTCTTCCTCATCTCTTCTTTCGTTCCGTTTCTTTTTCTCCCTTTTCTTCTTCTTCTTTATTTTGTAACTGGCACAAACTGGCCTGTCCACCGGCCCCTCGACTACAACGTTAACGTCCATTGTTCAGTGCGAAGCTTTTACCGGGGCGAGCAGCAGCACGCCGCGTTGCTTTTCCAAGCTCCTGCAAGCCCCAAGCTCTAACGTCCAGTACAGCTATACTACAGTAGGACCTTCGGCGCGCTAGAACGTGTCTAAAATAACTCACGACGGATCCCGCTGTCCGTCTTATCGCCGGGTCCGGTCGTTGCTTTGTACTCACTGCAGACTCTCCGGGATCTCCTCCGGTCCCGCGGCTACCTCCGCCATAATATAACTCGCTTTTGACCCCCGTTCTATCAATTTTTCATAGCATTTAAGTTCAATGCGTGTACGTATACCTTGAATTTCCTTGAATTTCTCACGACTGACGCTTCGGCGAGGGTTGTTTTGGTTTTCTTATCTATCGAAAATTTCTCCTTTCTCATTCGTACACTTTGTTTTCCTTTTCCCTTCGGATATATACAGTATACTCGGGTGAGTAGAAGAACGAAGAGAGCAATCTAGTATACACGTATGCTCAGGTACATACAGGCAATTTCGAAAATTCACAGAAAATCTCGTCTGACCTATAACTCATAAAGCTCAATATTTGTATGAACATTTTTCATCGCCTTTCTTCCCACTTCTCTATCGCAGAGGCAAATCTCGGACGTTTTCGAGGTTGAAAGAGAATGAATCGTATTCTTTCACCTTTTAGGTGAAAGTACCTACGTGTAAATAAGGGAGACACGTGACGTTGTTGCGTAGATATAGTTATACAGATTATAGGTAATAGGTATATGTAACGAACGCTGAGAAATACAATCCCGTTTCATATAGCTTCATAAAAGCTCATTATCATCGGCTCTTTATTGGCTCGGTGTATCACCTTCGCTTCATTCTTATTTGTTCTTCAACTTTTTTCACTCTCTTGTTTCCTCCTCCTCCTCCTCCTCCTCTTCTCCTCTCTTCCTTTCTCCCTTCCCGCCCCTCGACGCCTCTCCTCTCCTCTCCGCATTGTTCATATTCATAATTGTACGATAGCTACCTACTACGACGATGATCGATAATCTCCTCGCCGCATGTTATTTTTTCAATTATACTAAATAATTACCCATCGGATCTCGCCATCTATGTATATACTCAGCGGCGCGCAGCATCTTTTGAATTTGCATCTCGTCAATCCCGTACAAGCAATTCGGACGAAGAGTTTCTCCGCGCGTCAATTTCTCTCTCCCGTTTTCTTGCTTCTTCTTTTTCTTCTTTATTTTCACTTTCCCGATTCTCTTCGTTCTATGTTTCTCCCCCAATGAGGGGGGAGGGAGGGGGGGGGGGGAGGGTAATCAATTGCGTACGGAAGACCATAAAACCTACCAATCAAGCGGAGAAGATCGTAGCCGCGTATTTGACTTTTGAGGATCTCACGGTCGAATCACGGAGCGCATTACATGTATAATATACAGCTATTCTTCTTTCGATTATATCTTTTTCGTTCAGTCATGCAGCTCAAGCTCAATCTCAACCGAAACTCAATAATTTTGTAAAATTAATTTTTTTCGGTTTTTAACCAAAATCAGGTATTTCGGCACATCTTCGGACCTTAGATACGAAAAGCAGACGTTTTCTACGAAATCATTTCGCCTGGATTTCCAAATTTTCACTAATTTCGGAGAGTTTTTGTTACATCCTGTGATCTCTACTGTACCGTTGAATTCACCCCCAAAGCGTGCTAGGGCATAATAATGATGAATCTCTAGTCTGATAATAATTTTGAGGACCCAGAAGAATAAGGAACGAAGAGAGATTTTTGCGAACGCGGAGTGTTGAAATATTGTGCATTTTCCGGGCACGTATTATTAGAAAAGGACCGCGTATTGGTATCTTACGATGCGATTGTAAATTCACTGTCTTCTTCAGCTTTCACATCTTTTTTCTCCTTTTATTTTCTTTCTATTTCTCTCGGATCATTTTCCTGCTCGCATCGGAAAAAGAGCGAAAAGCGAAAAGCGAAGCGCGAAGCGGTAGATTGCTAGGCAGGTTTGTAGGTACGTACGTACATACACGCACAGATACATTTCTCATGGCATCGCATTGTGAGAAACGAGGAGAGGAAGATCCCGAGCGGTACAACTTGTATTATAAAAAGATGGTGAAAAGCAAGGAGAAGTGGAGTACGAGGGTAAATAAACTTTGGTCATGCGAAAAGGTAACAAGCTGCAAATAATACTTGTATTGTACTCTTCCCCCGCGCCTCTACAGTTGATATAGAGATATACGAAGCACGCAGAGCTCTGCATCTCTTCCTCCCTCGTTCTCTTCTTCTTATTTTCTTCTATTTTGCCCTCACCGTAGTACACTCCTGTTCATTATTGGTGGTCTCGCTCTGAAGATAGCCGCGCTTGTCGCGGGGTAAGTTGCTCCGAGGGTAAACCATAGACCAATAGCTACTCAGCTCGACGCTGCACTCGTTTGAAATCGTCTACTTTCCACTCTATCTAGCCGCACAATATAATGTCCATTCAAATACACACGCAAATTGAAAAATTATTCGCTCGGGTTGAAAATCTTCGAGAAAACCACGTTTGCGAAAAAATTCGTCCCGATTTCAGCCTACAAGAATCCAACGTGGCGTCGATTTTCGAAATATCAATCCCCTATTCCACGTATAGCGTAGGAACGTACGTATATACATACCTGATGCGTACACCAATCCAGCGGGTACCTGCGCGTATGTAATTCTAGGTGCTCGATCCATTATCACCGTTCGACTAGACTGGCTGTTACAGGATACCTATCCGGGTGCATGTATTGCCTATACCTATTCCCCAGATATCCGATCTTGACATGGCTTTACCGGATATGAGACGTGGTCTGTTTCAATACCGTATGCGCTTCGTGTTTGCGGTTGAATTCGTATGATATGCTGTATATACGTGCTGCGGGTGTATCGCAGCGAAACTTTGGGACACCCGCATATAATGTGGAATGCAAATGCATGGTTCGAGGCCGAAGTTTGTGTCGTTGACGCAACGAAGTTGCGAGAAATAAATATCAGCTGTTTCGGTGCCGAAACGTTGTGGCGAAAAAAAAAAAGAAAAACGAATTTCTGACGAAGACGCACGTCGCTATTTCATGGACGAATTTTTCACATTCTCGTTTCGTCCGAAATATACGGAATTAGGTTCCGTCGGAACGTCTCGTGCTTTTGCAACGGCTGGTATCATTTTTCGCAATTTCGAATGTTTCGCCCGATCGCCGATGCAAACTCTCATCATGACCCGACGAGCTATTTTTATTTTTCAGGAAAGCAGAGAAAGAATTATGGGAATAATTACATCGACGGGGATCCGAATATCCTGAAAGAGAGAGGTAAATAAACGAACACGTCCGTTTTCTACTTTTAATTGTGATTTTCCTACCTTCGTGCAATTCTCGTGTATCCGAACTTTTTTCACACGTCCATTGGTATAGCTAGCTGCGGTTCATTGAGGCCCGGGGTTCGTATTTTTGTTTCATCATTCAGGTTGGTAACGCAAATTACAGCGGCACCCGCCGGTTTCCGTATAGATAGATGCAAGCTTCCTGCTTCCTCTCAGCTACTCTCGGAACACTACCGTTGAAAATCTGAAATACTATTGGCCCGTGATTCGAACTGACCAATAGGGTGTCAGATTTTCTCCGCTAGCAGAGACGAGCTCTGCCAAGATTCTCAACCCCTGAACTCACTTTCGATCGTCAATTTGAAACTGACGAATCTCGAATCCTCGCGGAAATGATTAATCTTTGACGAACGCGATGCTAATCGGTCATTTATCCTTCGCTGATTCCTGTTTCGAGGCTGCCTATCGATGACAGCTCTCATCTATACATAGTTTCACCAACGGAGCTTCGTCGTTTGTCTTCACCGAAACCGATATCGCCGGTAAAATTGGGCGGTACCAACCCAAATGACTCGCTAAAAATATGAACCGTCCCTAAATCAACCGCAGCCAGTGTGGATACACACGTATGTACATCCCCGTGTAAGATTTGACAGATTTTCCAATTATGGATAACATCATGGATAGCTGTACGACCCAGACGATACGATTTATTTTGCCACTTTTCAATCGATAACCTGCAACGAACGATTATCAGATTTGCAGCTTCGTCGTCGCAAGGAAAACGGCAGAGAAGATGAAGACGATTACGATTACGTATCTTCGGCAAAAGAAAATAAATCTTCATCAGGGTTTTTCACCCTCGTAACATTTATCGTCGCACTTCACAGTATGCAGCATCACCGTTACCACCCCCATAATCAGCCGCGAACGATTCATTCGGCCTGAGAGAACGTACGGAGAAGAGAAACGCAAACGAAAACGAATACGAGAGAAAAACAGTAAACGGAAAACCGAAAATCCCCCCAAAAAAATACAACGATCGGGACCGCGCGTGTGCGCCCCGTCGGTATATACGTCGGAATTTGGGAAATATTGTATAATTTATTCCGACACTTGTGACTGAATGAAATTTATCTATTTATTTCGTCATTTATCCATACATTCATCGATTTGCAGAAAATTTGTATAGTCGCGTGTGGAAGAGGAGCAAACAAAAAAATTATCTCGATCCGATATACGATCTGCGGATATGGATTGGATTCGAATGAGATCCGAATTTCGCTCGATCAGTCGGATCCGATCAGATCTATAATCAATCATTTCTCGGATCACGGAAACGAACAAACGCGAGCGTGAGAAAATAATCTGACTGACGAGGGAACCTATTCGTAATTTTTTGTTTCTTACACGATTCTTCCGGTTTGTTATACCTGTAACGATCATCAATATCAATATCGCGCGACATTCGAAATACTCGACACAGGTATGCCTGGGTATGATTTACACGCATGCCCATATACCTGTACCTATATAATAATATTCACGTTATATATTGGTATATAATATTGAGTAATATTATCAGTATATAATTGCGAAAGCGCTTATATACACATATATATACCTATTATAGTATAAAACGATGTAAATAATTCTAATTTTGCAGAATAATTGAATAAATTAGACTCGATAGGTAATTATATAGCTATAACGTGCCATATTGTGACTAAATCGGACAGTATATATATATATTTCACTACGATCGCGTTATCATTATTATCATTATCATTATCATGGTCGCGAATTAATCATCGTCGCGATCGACGCTACCCGCTTTTCTTCGGATTGATCGCATCGACTCGAAATACATATGTTTGCTTTTTCCTGCGCCGCGGACTGATGAGCAGCGATGCAAAAAAAAAAAAAGAAAAAAAGAAAGAGAAATGCGCAAAGAAATTCGGACAAAGTTACGAAGAAATATACGATAATAAATGTCTTCGCGGCGGAACCGTAATTGCAATAAATTAATTGTGATCGTGATCACGATCAGCGTCATCTATATCTATAATAATCGTTGCGATCGATCATAAATTGTCACTGGTGTACATGTATTTTTTCATGTGTCGCTTTTTTTCTTGCGTTTCAGCGATCATTGATATTAGGTATAAATACGAAGTGAGCTTGTCTATGGATACAAATTATTTATCTAGATACATAGGTATATGTATAGTATAACGAGGAATGAAAACACGAGGAAAAAGTTGATGAACTAGAGAACAAGGGAGAAAGAAACGAGGAACAAAGGGCAAAACGCGTGGAAATGAATTATAGAATACACCGAAGTACCCGCGAGCATCGTGTCGAGTGTACAGATATATATATATACATATAGAGAGGTATGCAATAGAATAATAACAGATAATATTTATATTGAATAATTTGATCGTAATAATCAAATGATCGATCGATCGATCGATCGATCGATTAATCGATCAATCGCGATTGTGCTTTTTGGATGTATGTATGTACGTATGTGTGTATGCGTGTGTACTGTTAACACCGCAGCCTTACCCTCTCCCTGCCTCCCCGCCGCCAATGCGGTGACCAGCCAGGTAGCCAGGATCTACGCGCGTCGAGATCGTTTCATTGCGAATTGATACGCATAGCAACATATAATTGTGTATTGTAGGTAAATATACAGTATATATCGATAGCAACGAAATGTGCACGTACGTGTATCATCTATTCGTATGTACGAACGTTTTTACGCGTATGAAACTACGATGAAATATACACAGGCTATGTGAACCGACTGTAATACAGTTGGAGAAGCAAAAAAAAAAAACGCAAAAACCAAAAACTCGATACGAAAAAAAAAAAAAAAAAAAAAAAAGAAAAGCAAAAAAATGGAAAAACGCAAAAACGCTAATGTCGCTCCTGTACGTCATACTACGTTTCGTGAACGCCGTAGTATACTACTTACTCATTGTCAGTACCATACATAGGTATAATGACAGAAGTGCGATAAGATATGTGTAAATTGATCCGTACGATACTTGATAGTGTATAATTAATATAAATTATAGGGTGTTTGAAAATGAGTAAAAAATTTCGATTTTCCAACGGAAGTCGCATCTGAAACAATTGATCCGGGCGGAAGAAAAGATTTTGTCGGAAGATGAGCATTTTTTTGTTAGGTTGACCGAGTGGAAGATCCGGCCGATTTTTTGGATTTTTGATCTTTTTTCTTCCCATCGAATCATTGATGGTCAAGCGTTATAGTGGACAAATTTTTTAACAGGTGATTGTTCAATATTTTGTACAATTTTCGAAGTGGGAACCATAACGCGAACGCGGGGTTCCTTCACCTATTACGGAATAATAGTTTTGAAAAAAAATGAAACGACGGAGCGATAAAATCCGTTCGGAAGCCAATCAATACACGAATTAGGATGATGAAATTCAAGAGGTATATTTATTTCTCGAGACGAGATACGACAGCCGTGATGCAACAGAAAAATCTTCTACAATAATTATCCGTTTGAAATTCGTGAAAAATGAAGAAAACGAAGAATCGAATGAACCCAATCTTCCGCGATCAACCTGGAATGCTCATCTTTCGACGGAATCTTTTTTCCTACCTGAATCAGCTGTCTCAGGTTGTGACCCGTTGGAAAATCGCAAATTCTTTCATTTCGAGTCACCCTCGACATACATATATAGATAAGACATCGTAACCCAGAATTCGTTAATTGTGAGCAGTTTTCTCGTCATCGTGCGGAGCTTTTTTTTTTATATCCTTTATTTTTTTTATTTTTCTGCATTTCAACAACTCTGAAATCGAAGTCATATATATATATATATAAGTAAAGTGTGCGAGAGATTGGTTGCATAGAAAAATCTCGTGTAGGTATTCATTCTCGTGTAGCTCCGGAGATTTTCACCTATGTACCTATAGATGGGGGGGGGGGGGGGGGGGGGGGGGTCCTGTATAGTTACTTCCGCAATTTAGGTGACTTAGCGTAGGAAAATGCGGGAGAATACTAAAGTAGCCGGATAAAACGTTCGACTGAATTGAGACGAAGGAGTATAGCAGCACCGCGTATTATCTATGTATGCATGTATACCTATATATACGTAGATACATAGGCGCGTATATAGGTACCTGTACTACGGGTTTGTAGGTTGAGAATAAATATAGAATGGAGTAGGAGTCGGGGCGACGCTGTTGGATCTGACGGGTCAATAATGGTCGATACGGTATAGATGCAAAAGGAGAAAAAAAAAAGGCACGGCAGCTTGCACATCTTGTTGCAAGTTCTATTCGCCTATAGCTGGGCACCGTTGTGTATACATACAGTGTATGTATGTATGTACGTATGTATGTATGTATGTCCACCATCCTATTTACGTCCAGCTGCAGGAACTCTATTCTATCGATGGTGAAACTCAATATACTGAAAAGTCGAGTGCTGGTTGGCTATTTGGATGATTTTTTTTGTTTCTCCCCAAACTTTCCGCTTCAACAAGGGAAGTTATTAGAATCGCCCCGAGAAAAAAAAATTTTTTAAGTTGAGTTTCCACCAGATCTTCACTGTTCGGACTCGGATAATTGCGCGATGCAATTGACGTCCGGCGATAACTTGATAACGGATCCCACGGATTTCGACCTCCGAAGCGCTAATCGATACGTATTCACGAAACTTGGTACTGATTAGATTTTTAGTTAGATCGGTTCAATCGTTTCTATAAGTTTGCCGAGAAAGAACATTTCGAACTTGTTCTTTGGTTTGACGATAGTACCCGACGAATCGACAGAACTTTGAACTCTGATTAGGGTAGTCGATGCGGATTCTCGTCACTCAAAACAGTCAAAACCGATTGCATTTTTAATTCGACGACGGAAAAAGCGTAGCGACCCTGAAAATGATCGGCACGTTCGTTATACACATTATGATCGTCTCTATTTCAGTTTGTAGTCTCCATAGGTTTGATAATGATTAACTGTTAACAATGAAGTGCTTCGATCGGATAATATGTCATTTTGTGTATTAATTGTTTGCGGTGGTTAGAGGTCGGTATGGTAAATACTTACGTACGTAATGTGTGTATGTATACCTTGTAGGTATGCTTATAAACAAACATTGCGCACAGTGGAGAAAGCTTGATTGCAGTGGAAAAATAGAATACGGTAATAAATGAAACTTATGATATATGAATTATACCTATACCTATACCTGATTCGAAGCTCGCGGAGGTATAAATACCGTAGCTAATACACAATTTGGGGTTATTTTAATTTACAACTATACGAGTATGTAGCACGTATGGGTATAGGTACTGTACTGTTTAAGACTATATTCATATGTATATATATATACACAATACACATACATATGATAATTATATTTGTACAACTATAATGATAATAATAACATGATTATTTATAACATAAATATATAGGTATAGATTTAATTAGAGTACACGTATATATACTGCAGAAGAGAGTATGATTATGATAACAATAAGTTTGTAAATAACAAATTGAACAACAGTAGAGAAGGCAAAAAATGACACGTGACAAAGAAAGAAAGGAGAAAACAGAATGGAAAGAAAATTACAATTTATGATAATAAAATCGACCGTATTCTCGAATCATTTATCTGAGTCAATATCACCCCGATTTTTAGATTCTCATCATTCTTCATTTCTCTTTTCCACCCTTTCGTGTATACTCCGCAAAAGCCTCGAGTTTTACTTCAAAGTTTGATCCAACCTAACCTAACCTAACCTAACCTAACCTAACCTCAATGTTCTTTTTTCTACGAAAGGTACGTACATTTATATAGTATAGATATATACATACGCCTATGTACTAAGAAACCTGTATGATATATAGGTATGTATCGCGGTGGGCATGCCATAAGGACGCGAGCGCCGCGCCTAAGGTATACGATTTTATTGCCGAAAGATCGTTTAATCTGTGTTTTCTCTCGATTTCATCGAGAAACGTGAAACCCCTCGTACAGAAAATTGAAATTTCTAATTTACTCGATTCCAGACTTCCACCAGAAGTGCCGTACATTCATGCCGGCGGATACAACCTTTCGGAATTAAGAAAACAAATTTTTTTTTACTATAGGTACGCTAATGCCGAAGAATCGTATCCACCAGAATTCGTTTCTTGTGTTTCAAATGCTTTGAAAACTTGCAGAATGCAAAGATTCATCGATATTTGGGAGAAATCGAAAATTTTCTTCATTTTCCGAAAACATATTACGAACATAAAGGTCGTATACGATAGAATCTCGGATTTTCTCGCAAATGCTCTGACAGCTCCCGAATCGCAAAGATTTATCGATATTCGGAAGATCGGAATTCGGTGGATACGATTTCTTTGGCGTCGGTGAAAAGAAAATCTGTTTCTTCGTAAAACCAAAAGGTTTTAACACGTACGGCCTTTTGGCTTTCGTCAAGCAATTTTCGAAATTCCGTTGTCCCTGACGCATTATCGTGTTTCTGGTCTCAATGGTTGGAAAAGAGAAAAAAGAAAAAATTGTACGACATTTTGGCTGTGGGAACGCCAAAAGGTCATATAACGTCGCTCACGTCGTTATGCCATTGGTAACGGGATGTATATACCTGTAAAAGATTGAGATTTACTTTTTGAACCGCACAAACTGTGCGGACCACCGCCAGCTGGCACTGGAGACTTTATTCCATTCTTTCTTTCACCTTTTTTTCGTTTGCCCTCACTTTCTCTGCTCCGGGGACTCTAGGCAGGTTTTATTTTTTCGCCTATATCTTTCAATTCATCAATCCTTTCGGAAAGGTAAGCTCTGGCCAATAAATAATCGAATCTTTGGATTTGGCGTTGGATTTGGACTTGGATTTCCTATACCCCTTAAGACTCACACCCCGAGCACAGCAGCCGGTTCAGTTCTTAGATACAAGAGATATAGAGTCGCATTCTCTGCGAATGCAACCCCCCCGAACAGCCCGCACCCTCCACCCCGTAAAATCTTGAGTCTTTTACGAAAACGAAAGCCCCGCGGAGACTAGCAATAGAAACTCCCTGTTACTCTGCTACCCTCCGCCGCTCCTTCCTTCCCACAAAATCTCGGATTACCCGCGTCTCAACCCCACCTCGATAGTAGTAGGTACAATAGCGACCCTTTATGAAAACGAACCCTACACTATGTAGCGACGTTCGCCTCGCGTCGCGTCAGAAGCGTCCCCCGCCCTCGTGTTGGTTATAGCGGTGTCGTAGGTATATATAACACGACCAGGAAAAGTTAAGAAGTAGCAGCAATTTTATTTCACGGATTTGACTTGATTTTCTTCAATTTTTTCCCCTCTCTATTTTCTCCCCTCTTCATTTTACTTTCAGTTTACTCTCGCCCGCAGAGAAAGTATTCCAATAATTGTAATAACGATCGACATTTTTCGCAACTTTTATAGCGATCACCGGAGGCATTTTCCTCGTGTTCCTGTCTCGTCGAGAGATCAGGAAAACGGGTGAATTTCTCGATCCAGTTTTCTCTCGGAAAAGAAATTTACGTGCATCGTGTTCAGGTTTGTCGATATGATTTGACATTCTGTCATCCTCCCTCGAGGCGGGATCGAAATTTGGAACTTTTTCGTCCTTCATAGCGACAAAATTAGGGGCGGGCGACGGACTCTTCCGTTTTCCAATCTCATACTCCGCGAAAATTGTTTCAACGATGATTACGCATTTGAAATTTGTTTTTTTTTTTCATCCCGATATCCGAAACTCATGTACAAAAATGAAAGTGAATTCTTGTCAGAACTTTCGAGTCCTTTATCGACAGAAATTGTCTTCCACTACGTTCGTCTTGGCTCCACTCGCTAAGACTAGTGGAAATATCGGCTATCCTAATCGCCGACCAATAGTATTCCAAATTTTTCGCACTAGTGCCAACGAGCGTAGCCAAGACGAAGAAAGCTTTCGTCTCCAAGAAAACCGGCGGTGCCGGGTGCAGATTTGCAGTGCCAACCTAAACGATCAATCCAAAATACGAGCCGGCGCGGCTCTGTGAATCAACCGCAGCTTCGAGCTATAAAGTATAAATAACGTAGAATCGGAAATCATTAAACGGGTTGTTCTTCTCCTTCTTCTTCTTCTTCTTCTTCTTCTTCTTCTTTTTCTTTTACGTGGTTGTTGTATATAGTGACGTGATTCCCAGCAAATCGCGCCGTAAAGTGTCTCTTGCACGAGCCTCGTGGTAACAGTTTACTTCGAGAAATTAATTGGACCGCGTTTCGCGGCGCTCCTTAGTTTCTTTATTGGCTATAGTTATAGTTTTGTCGCAAAGGAGTCGATAGTTAGTCTCCCCCTTTTCTTTCCCTTCCGTTTTCCTGGTGCCTTGGAAATTGTGAGTGCAACCGTTAATTAATCGAAAGTCGAAGGAAAGGGAGGATTTTATAACGGAGCTCCGACGCGTATAGGTATTATAGGTATGTATTAGGCTTTGCAACTCCGCGGCGAATTCATTTCCCTTCTGTGCTTCAATATACATATATACATCTACGACATACCTATATGATACCTAAGCCGAAAATAATTGCCTGTGCCGCGCAGAAGAATTGACAGTTTCGCGTCCGTTTCGGCTGAAAAAAAAAAAAAAAATGAAAAAAAGAAGCAAACGAAGTACCTTGTACGAGCTTACGGAACAATTTCTCACAAATACAATATATCGTTGGGTATGAGGTATAATAAGCCGCAAATTAATGGCTCCGATAAATCTCAAAACTGCGATATAGGTATAGAATAACTAGATCTCGAATCTGGTCTTAATTCGCAATTGTAATGTTCAATCATCGTTACGTGTGTAGCCCGGAAGCTCAACGAAGATACAGATTGCATAAAAAATTGAGAGACTATGCTAGACGCTTCATATTTGGTAGATTCGATCGAACCGCGAGATCTACGCCGCGCCGCGCTGCGGTTTTCTTTTTTACCGAACCCTTTATCCTCCTCTGTTTCTCTCTTCGAGAGGCCACTGGAGTCTAACCTAGCCAACATAGGGAATGTTCGTCAATTTTTCGTCAAATCCGATCGATATATTTTGAAAGCGTGAAATACTTAGCCATTTTCTGCCATCGTAGGGGAGACCGGGGCGGAACGGCCGGCCCGCCTAACTATCAAACCGAATTTCGAAGGTTTCCACGATTGCAAAAGAATTTGAAAAAAGAAAAATAAGAAAACGTTCATTCGAGCGTCTTTCCAATAAAATCTCGTACCTATACGAAAGTTGACGTGAAATATAATATGTAATTTTTTATAGTTAAAATGTGGACATGTTTTTGTAATAACTGCTTGGACAGTTCGATTCTCGGAGCGCATGCTCAGCGTGCGGAAGTGCCGTACGTTCCCGCGCTAGTGTGTAAAGTACTTTTCCGCCCTAGTGCGGGAAATGACTCTCATCGACAAGAATACAACGCGAGTTTCATTCAGCTCGTTTGCTTATCAAATCAAACTTGCCTTCGCAGGAATTACAAAAAATATTCTGACTCGTCTGATTGCGGGGCTAGAAGCACTCGCCTCGGCTTATACTCCATTCACCAACGCCGCGTACTATTACTAAGCTGTTTCGCGTGCGGGGGCTAATTGTGAGTCGATGTCGGGGCCCCTCGCCGTCACATGATTCTTTTTTCAAAGATTTCATGTATAGAAGAATCCGCGGTATTATTTCGCAGGCAAATTCAACCTTTGCATAATTTTCGTCGCGTTGTGTTCAAAATTGGTGTTGATCCAGTTTTTACAA
Source organism: Phymatocera aterrima (assembly GCA_963170745.1). NCBI lineage: Eukaryota > Metazoa > Arthropoda > Insecta > Hymenoptera > Tenthredinidae > Phymatocera > Phymatocera aterrima. The sequence continues at coordinate 4,295,118 of OY720671.1, forward strand.
TATAATAGGAGTATTTGGGAGGCGCGAAAAGTAGGAGGAAATAGGCAGTTGAACCACGTATTATTTCCCTGGTGGTCGTCAGACATGTTCCGAACACTCGCTCTCACAACAGTCGCCTGAATTGCCGCACTCAAACCGAATGATAATGGCGTTATTACGAGGATGTATCGACCCCCTGGTAGCACAATACTTTCGCCGCCTCGTTCCTGCAGACCCGGAGACGACTCGAAGACGCCTAACGGACGCCTAAGCGTCACTAACTTTTGCCGAGATAAATAATCTCACGGTTGAAACTTCCGGATAAAAATTTCTTCGTTGACCAAAGAATTGAGGAAAAAGAAAACTTTGAATTTTCCGTTCAGGCTGGTCTTTCGTGGTAGGTTATTAAACGCCGCATCGCGTCGATCCAGCATTGGCGAATACCTGTGTTATTACCGCAATCTCATTCGCGCCAATGCAGCACCCGCCTTCGGCTCGCGATGCTAACCCTCACACTCGTCGGGAATCGCCTACTTTCCGCACTAGTAGAGCAATATACTATCTCCCATCGCGCCTCGTGATGAGGTAAACGGGTTAAGAAAACTGCAATTGTACCTACTCGGTATGAAATTGTACGTCAATCATTCGTGAACATATACTACGCTATACTATACCTAAATAAATGTGCTACATACAAACGCGCATACAAAGATGAATATACGTGTATATTATGGTAAACGGTTTTCGCAACCACGACACGTCTCACGACACAATTTACTCTAAATCGAAATAGTGATTGCGCCGTGAGGATTTGTGAGAGGGCTGATTCCTAGGCCCCCGCAAGTTACTGCATGGACGTACGTCTCTCCCCTACGTGTATAGTTGCTCGCAAAAGTACGAGTAGTAACGGGCGTATAGAGATGGAAAATTGCCTCGATATGTTCGACTCCATCGCTACCAAATTGCCCGCAACTGCAGTATAATAACAATAACATATCACGGAATCGGACAATATTTTCGACTATTTGTCTTTAAGCAGCGAAACCCTCATTCCCACTCTATCGATCGCGCATAACGATTGGAAAGGCGACTCATTTCTTACCATTCGCTGTACACATTATTACAATTTTTATCCGTTTCAATCCACAAATCCGTTCGAAAATTAATGCTCTTCTTACGATTTTCGATTCTTGTTTTTTGCCGAGAAGACAATTAGCCGCGTGCGACCGGGAATGGTGACGATGAAGAGAGAACGAATAACTCGTGTTACGTAATATCATTTGTATATGTATGTATACAATAGTACACAAATTATTATTATCAAGTGGTAATTATCATTACTATGTTACAATATTACAGTTAAATTATACAGCGTCATCGCCAGCTCGAGTTCACAATGTAAGAAGGAATTAATAGCTATGAACAAAATAGAGGAGAAGGGGGAAAAAAAACCAGATGAATTTCTGTACAATTTTGAAATTGTCGGTGTCGAACGTTCGTGTAACAGCTCACTACAATTTTGTACAACGAAATAGTAATGTATGTATGTACAAACATGCATAGAACAATTTGAACGTACGCGAGTGTGCACAGCTGTTTCAGGTTTGATCGGTGTAATAATGAATTGGAAGTAGTCTGGAATATGATCAGTCAAATCTGATCAGGTCTGACCAGATCTGATCCACGGAATTCGTATACGATTTCATCTCGATTTTACATGGATCTGTTCACATATCGAGATCCCCGAACTTACTGTACGTCTGGCTGCGATCCAATCGATCGTAGAATCGGATCTATCCAAAGCTGGATAGATCTGGCCAGATATTTCCCATCTGACTAGATCTCATTGCGGAGAGCTTCGTTCTCCGACTAGATTCCATCGTTTCCGACTAATCACTTTGTCCCTAGTTATGTTGGTACATACATACATATACCCCGTGAAACACACATCCGCCGATTTCTACGCTCCGGAGATTGAGATCGGCCACGTAAGATATACTATGCGTAACGAATAAAATTCTAACGCCGATATACATACTGTATATCATGATCGTGGCTATACACATAGGATACATACGTACCATATTATCCATCTGACGTATTACATACGTATATACTCGCTTATCACGTGTACATACGTTATGTTAAAATGTATGTGTGGTGTACATGTGCAGGGTGAGTCTGTTCAAAGGTCTGAAATGGGTGGGACTTACTTGTGGCAAAGGCACCCCTATTCGGACTGCTACGATGTTACGTAGACTATGTTGAAACGTGGTGAGGATCTGCAAAACAAGCTTCGAAGACTTGACGATGACAATGTACCGTAGATTTGAAATTGCTGAATAGGCGTACCTTTACCGCAAGTAAGTTCCACCCAATTTAGATCTTCGAACAGACTCACCCTGTATGTGTATATACCTATAATGATACTTCTTAATCGTGTTCATTCAATTTTATTTACAAGCTTATACAACTACATGCCCCCGCACATATTATACCGTATATCGTATATTATATATTATAAATCATATACCTATATATATATATATATATATATATATATCCATTATTTATCGTATATCCGATAGTAAGCCCACTATTATTATTATTATTATTATTGTTGTTGTTATTCTTATTGTTACATAATTATATTTATATCCGAATATAGGTACACGTTGCGATCCGTGGCAGGCACTCTACTATATACAGCGGTTTTTATGAATCAATCTTAATAAGTAACTATTTCTCTCTCTCTCTCTCTCTCTCTTTCTGAACGAATACCCTATGTCAATTCGATTTTCCTTATATTTGCTTCGCATAGGTACATACTATAATTATACACTAATCAATTAATATCATACTATGTATATATATTATAATATATGATACGTATATTTACAGATACAACATTACATTACATTACATTATTATTATTATATTAAATAATTGTTTCTACTTAATTCCGATCATGTCTTCTATCATTTTTGCTTCTCTCACTCTCTCTCTCTCTCTCTTTTTCTTTTTTACTCGACGTTTTTTTCACTTCGTTTTCCGTTCCATATTTCGCGTTTCCCTTTCGTTAGGTACAACAATGCGCCACGGCCAGTAACGATTATAATTGTTTATCGGTAATAATTGTACAATTGTATTACATATATACGCTCACCTATATCCATCAGCTATGCATATACGTACACACATACGAATATTAAAACGTATATAAATTATCATCCAATTGGATAATTGATTAATCATACATCCTGCACGTAACGGGGATACCCATAGGTCCGTACTATACACCTGAACATTGAAACTAAAAAATTATGATTATCGATTTACAAGCTAATTATTATAGATATTATTATCATTATTGTTATTATTTATTCAACGATTTATCCACGGCCAGATTCTTGTTTTATGAAATATATAAACTTTCACCGCGTAATCCCACGGTATTCGTATATATATATATATATATATATATATATATATATATATATATATATACAATTGAATTTCTTTGGCTGTGCAATTTTTATGAACTACAAATTTTTCAGCTGTTTCTCTTTTTTTCTTGGGGGGTTTTTCATTGAATCATTCGTCCGCGTTGATTCGTTTATTTCTGCATTCGACGGACGAGCCTCTTCGCTTCGTCTTCCACGTCGCACGTATACTCTACTGTATAATTGATCAATTCGAGTATAAAATTGTGACTGTATTACATATTGCATCATAATTTTCGCCATCATGTGGAATCTCGGGTGAAAATCATGAATCGATAATTATATTACTACGCAGGTATCTGTGGTACCGCCTCGCAGTGCGATGGCAATGCGTATATGTAATGTACGTACGTTCGGTATATACCTACGTTATTTGTATACGTAAACCATACCTAGATGCAAGCTATTCGCATGGTGATGAAAATTTCTCCTCGCATTGTCATTATAATCGATAAATCATCAAATTGAAGCGAGTATCTTGCATATTCATTAGCATTCGAGGGGTACGTTCGTACGTTTCCATTTTCTTTCCCACCTATGTACTTTTCCATACCAACGTATTCACTGGGTATATTATCTTGCGTACATGGGTAGGTACACAGTAACGGCAATGATAATACAGGTACACATCTACCTATAACCTACACGTAACTCTCATCCATGCGCGATGCTAATGAATAACGGAATTCATTTCCGACCGCAGGTACTGTCATCGTCTCGGAGTAACAAGGGACGCGGGGGGGTGTGAATATAACAGAAAGGGTGGGATAAGCCCCGTTTTCATGCAATTTCTCGAGTTATTCTTACGATACGATATGTCTATATGTCTTCAGATATATACGTATATGTATATGTATATATATATATATATTACGTATACATGTATATATACCTACATATACTGTATTGCGCACGTACTGCATTAAATTAATTGTATTATCTATACACACTATACACGTAGTAGTTACACGGTAGAGTATATGGTATTGTTCTATTCAAGTAGAAAGAGATTAATGCTGTAAGAGCCGCACACACAGGGTGTAACCGAAAGACGGGCACGCTCTCTGCAGCGCCAGCGAATTCTCCGTCGAAAAGTGGATCGCAAGCCACCGCTTTTTTTTTTTTCTTTTTTTTCTTTTTCTTTCTTGTTTCAAAAGTCCCTGCCGTGCCCCCGTTTTTGAGATATCAACGGCGAGAAGACTGAACCCCGATCGGAGGAACACTTTCAGAATTTCGTACGAACGAGTCTCGACTGTTGAGTCTGTATACTGTATGAACCAGGCGTTCGTAGAGCGATTTATGGAGAAATCGAACGGTCGGACAACATTCGTCGCACGGACGGACCGGTAAGCGAAACGTTGTTCGGCGCTTGGTCGCAGTGTATCCCCAACAGCCGAGACTCGCGCTCACGAAATTGCAAAGGTAAACGTTCTCCGATCGGTTCGTTCGTATATATCGTTGATATCTCAAAGAGGGCAGCGAGGCGGACTTTTCGGAGGGAAAAAGGGGCTCGAATCGGTTTTCGACAGCGAATCCCGCGAGTAACAACAGCGTGCCATCTTTCAGATACACCCTCTATACATATTAGGCAGGTGTAATAGCCTATGCATGTACGTATGTATGTATGTATGTTCAATATATATTACACGTACATACGTAGCAGTAGTATGTATACCTTATAATATGTTACAGTAGGTAGGTACATCGTTTTCCACAATCCAACGTGCATGGAAACAGGCAATGAAAATATTACATATCCAATTTCAGAATGAAATCATATTATTACGCGGTGCGTCATTTGATCATTTTTTTTTAATATTTTTTTGTCCCCCCAGTTTTCTGTATTTTTCTTTACGTCGTTTCTGTGTGGTCTGGTTTCCGGCCATTGAGTCGATTGGATTTGAATTTTGAAAGATTTTGGTCAAATTTTGTTCCTTCAGTTTATTTAGTTGTTTCGTTTGTTCTCTTGTTTTAGTTTTTTGTTTTTTTTTTTGTTTCAGTTTTTGATGAAAAGAAAAACCGAAACCGTTGCTCGGCGGCCCCGTAACTACGTTATCAGAGATAAAATGAAAACCCAAACGATTATTCGGGCGGACTCGAAAGAAGATTGTAAAATCGTGCCGCTTCTCGATGACATAGATTGGGCAGAGTTATCATCCCTGGGTCCAGATCTTCCAGCATCCTCTCCTCCAACTCCCTTCTCGTGGCGGCCTCGGAGTCGAACGTCTGTGGCAAAGTCGAAAGGAGTTCGATGTTCAAACAGAGTTTTTATCAATGCCGGAGGAATGAGAAGAAGAGGGAAAATCGCTTTTTGACCAGCGATTGCGCTTTCCGTTTTCTTTGGTACTACTTCTTTTCATTTTTTATCGGATCATTTTTTAACCCAGTTTTCCATTTTTTTCTTACCCCTGTCCTTATTTGCAGCTGGCTGCGAGGCGTCTATTGTTTCATCGATTATCTCATTCGGTCGAGAATTGTCTGAACTACTGCTCGGCTGATTCTTCTGTCTAGTTCGCTGCTTCTTCTCAACTGTAAGTTCAATACAAATGAATTAATTGATCCGCAAATGAATATGCTCCGCGAGATCGATTATTACATTCATTTCAATCGCTGTTGTTGTTGTTATCGTCATTATCCTTATTATTGTTACGACCGCCGAGAAACACGATCGGATCTGATCTGATATGAATCGGATAGCTATAATAATTGGAAAATTTTCGATCTCATCGGACGCGAACGCAACTGAATTGTTCCGATCCGATCCGATCCGATCCGATCACTTCTTACCGGGGATCGTTGAGACGCGGTATAAAATGAAATAAAATTGTTCGTGGTTTTTCTTCTTTTTTTCTTTTTTTTTTTTACCTCGATTTGTAACCAACGGCATAGGCGTTGTAGTTGGTTGCCGCGGCTGAGTGGTTGGATGTGGAATTTCTGTAAAAAAAAAAGAAGAAGATATTGCTAGCTTGGACCGAAGTTAATCACAGCTGTTAAATCCCTCCGGATTTATTCATTCACATGTATGCCTACCGTGAGTGTATAATCGAATAATGAATTGTTTGAATCATTTAATGAATGAATGAATGAATGAACGAATGGATGGATGAATTAATTATATAATTAAATGAAATTAGAAAAAATTCATGAATTAATTGACGAATTAAATGTTTCGACGCAATGCGGTTCTTTCTGTTCGTTTGTTCGTATAGATAATTGGTTACTGCTGGGGGGGGGGTGAAAACTCACCGTACAATTTGATACTCCCATCCGTATCGCCGAGTGAATTTTTCGAGATACATTTGTAGGATCCGTAGTCCGCTGGACCGACGGATCTTATGGTCAATTTCATCGTGACTTTGTACTCTCTGTCGATTAGAACCGGTTCGTATTTCGCGCCTGAAAAAATTAGAAATTGAATGCATCCCCATTTCACATTCTTGTATATCTACAAGATTCGTCGGTAATATAGGAAGAAAATTGAGAAGAAAAACGAACGTTCGAGTTCGGAAAATTGAAACTGTGTACAGTGCGCGTGTATAATATCAATATATTCATATATGTGGGTTGTAACGGAAATCTGCAGCTTCTCTTTTACGCCCAACATCGTGTTGCGTGTAGTTAGGCACCACATACATACCTACCGAGCTTTATGCGCGGAACGATACCCTCGCAGTATAGTATACGGAGTTGAAACTACCCCCGAGAGATGGCGCCAGGAGGATAGAGTTCTAGAGTTCTATGGACGCGCGGATGAAAGTGCGAGAAACATTGAAGAGTTCGATTGTTTTGAGAAACGAGACACGATCTTTCGCCTTGGTGGCAAGAGTGATTCGCGTAAATTAAAACTGATCAGATTCTAAGTTAAATCGGTTCGGTCGTCTTTTAGCTCGTCGGAAAAGAACTCCTCGAACTTGTTCTTAGATTTCAACTCTGATTACGACAGTCGATGCGAAAATTTGGACGGTAAGAGAAATTTTGTTTCTTCTTCTCCTTCGCACTCCTGACTTCTAGTATGAAAAATCGAAAAACAAATATGATGACAATAGTAATTGAGCTCAGAGGAACGGGAATTTTTCAGACTGGCCCGTGGTCAGCCGAGCATCAGCTTTTTTATGTTCTTTCGGTTTCTCTGTATTTATTGGTGGCTATTAATTATCTACTCGTCTACGAGTTGTTGTATGCAAATATAAACGAGGGGGAAGGTTTGCTTCAACCAATTCCTCCTCGTCCCAATTGTACCGGCCGCGGCGCCCGGTTTATATTCAATTACGTAAAATTTTCTCCCAAGGTAGAATTCGAGAGTAGATAAAATATGTATTAGGGTTGAATCTCGAATTTGCCAGAGTCTCAAGCAATTATATCTTGTAAGATATGATAATATAATAATGTGATATAATGACCGTAGGAATTGGTTCGATGTAGATGCGATCGAGAGAATAAATGCGGTGGAGTGAATAATTTGCAACGCAACGATAATTATAATAGTAATGATAATAACGACAATAATGATAACTCGTCGTAGCCGGTTTCCCTTTTGCGCATCCGATCGGTTGAAGCTGGTGGCAATACGAGTATCTTGATGCGAATAAATAATTGTTACCGCATTACCGCAGTATAATTATAGATATCGCAGAGACGACACTCGGTCGGCTCAAAATTGACAACGACATGATATTTTTCTACAGACGATGATACTATACGCGTATGAAAATAACTAGGAAAAAATGGGACGAAAGAGAAGGGAAGGTAAAAAATGAAGTTTTGATCGCGGGGTTTTTTACCTGAACGATTTCACAGTTTTTCACAATCTCGGTCTCATTTTGTTTTCGCAAATCCGCGAATCGGTTCCAAGTTTTTTCACGAGAATATGAGATTATATTCTGCATATTATTCCATCAATAATCGTTATAATGATTTGTCAAATCCGGTTCAACTGCAGCAGAGCGCACTTCCTCACACCTGTACGAATTATTTTCCAAAATATTCCAAATCCATTCGAAGTTTTGCGAAAAAATGAGACCGAGGGAAGTTCGAAAAAATTACTGTAAAATCTTCCTGTCACGGCACCCCGTGCTTCAAGGGCTCCTCAAAGATCCTCACGATCCGCCACAGATTTATTGTGAAGGTATAACAATAGGTACATACATACAGCTCTAGCTACTGGCGCGTTCGTAATTTCGTTGACAGCCGAGCCTTCGAGAGACCATAATTAAATCGAGTATACCGGTAGAGATAGTAGATATATGGGTATGTGTACCTACGCACTAGATGCGTGGAGGATTTAACCTACAGCTGTACGGCTACGTATGTAGGTATGATGGAATCACGTGGAAACCTCCGAACGGAGAAGCATCACGGATTGAGTTGTATGAATGAAAATTCCTCCCGCATTCCATCCTGTAGCCGAATTTCAAAGGCAGAGCAATAAAGGAAAGGGACGAATGATGCTGGAAGAGGTGCACGAAGAGAGGAAGAGCGTGAGAGAGAGAGAGAGAAAGAGAGCGAGGAAGAGGAGCAATCTAACCCTACGGGACTCCTTTTCCCTGCTGCATCCCTTATATACACCGAAAAGTTGGAAATTCCATTCGTAAACTTTGAGCAAATGTTTTGTTCCCGAAGTGTGCGAGGTACAGTTGGTACAGGATTATGGGAGGTAAGTAGGTATGCAGTGCCCGAACGAGAGGAAGTCACGGCGATAGATTTGGAAAGCCGAAAGAATTTGGCGAATGAATAGAAAAAAAAAACCGAAAGAACGGGGAAAAAAGTGAATTGGTAAGATAACTACGCACGAAGGATGAAAAAAAAAAGAACAACCAACGGAATAAAAAAATAGAGGAAACACTCGGAATAGAAATTTTTAAGACGTACGGACAATCTATGTTATGCGCGTGCGACACGTATACAGTGCTCGATACTTCGAGAGTTTTCATTTGGATTCTTAGATTTTGTTCGTTTCCTCGTCTTTCTTGCGAAAAAGCAAAGGAAGGCGGATAAATCGATCGGGAATTTACATCGGCATGACCAAAAAGGAAAAGAGAAAAGAAGAAGAAGAAGAAGAAAGAACAAAAAATCGAGGACAAAAAATATGGATTTCGGAATAAAACCGCGTGCTTTATCATCCCTCAGGTCACGCCATCGTCTCGTTATCGGGGAGAGAGAGTGAACAAGATCTATAGACGCGTTGTGACGTATTTACGACTAGATACGTACATACAAACCCTCCGCTAGCACGGCACCCGGCCTCCGAGCAAGCTATGTGTGCGGTTCGTATGAGATACAAGCATACGATCCAGATGCCCTTATCGCTTCGGCTGCTAGCTATAGGCTCGAGGATGATGTACCTGAGCTATCGGTCGCGGAAGTACGATGAACGGTCGATATTTTTCTGTACTGCATACGTACACGCAGATATTTGCAAATCATTTTCGATGGCACTTAATTGTAGATAACTGGATGTCCAATGTCCCCCAACTCCGATGGAATAGAGATCGTTTCGATGTGGATTTATTGATTTCTACTAGGGGTTCAGTCGCTCCGAACAATCGTGTACACTGGACTCCCAAGAGTCGAAAAATTTCGTGAGATTTCACAGACTTCAATGATTCCGTGGGATTTTGAAGATTTTTTTAGATTTCGTGGGGGTTGGCCAGATTTCATAGGATTCCACGAGACTTCGCAAGACTTCGCGGGATTTAAAAGATTTCATTAGATTTCGTATAGGAATTCGTGAGATTTAACAAGATTTCGTGGGACTTGGCTAAATTTCATGGGATATCACGAGACTTCGTGGGATTTCGATGATTTCACGGGAATTTATGAGATTTCATAAGATTTCGTGGGACTTGATGAAACTTCGAGAGACTTTGAATAACAACCTTTGCACTCGACTCCAACGAAGAGCATGAGATTTCATAAGATTTCACGGGACTCTGTGAGATTTTGTGGATTTTACATACTTTACAAGTACTGCGACGATTTCATCGGATTTCAAAGATTTCGAAAGATTTCATCATAATTCAGGGGATTCCACGAGACGTCGTATGGGATCTCAAGGACTCCGCGCGTGAATGTCTAATTTCACCGCAAAGAATTTATGATCTCGAAGATTTCACGGGACTTTGCATATCGGCGTTGGTGCGCCGGACTCCGCGAGCGATCGACCCGCCGGATTTTTTGATATCAATTTTTGCGTGCACGCGTTATCTTTGTTTCCGTTCGAAGGCGACTCAGATTGGGAGACGGATTTTTCCGGGCAATTCGAACAGGTACTCCTGCGCAAGACCACAGAAAAATTCAGCAAATTTCCGATCATTATCCTGCATATAGAATGAAGGAAAAAGTAGAAAGAGAATGGAGGGGGTAGGGCAAAGGAAGATTAGAACTAGAAGGATCCAGCTGTCTCTTTGATTCTTATCTTCTCAGAGGAGAACATGAAGTTTATGTGAGTTGAAATGGTATTTCGGGTTTCGTAATACTCGTGCTAGGGGCCAGCCGACTTGGAGGCCATACAGCAATCAAGTCGGGGGAAGATTGTATCGACTAGCATAGTCCTCATTTAGAGGCATGCAACCCCCACACTGCTCTTATTCGAGGGATGTAGTCTCGTGTAGTGTAGTGTAGTGTGGTGTATAATGAAACGTGATTTTTCTAATTTACACGTTACAGTATTGTAGAAGGAGCGGAAAGGGTAGTATCAGCGCGTTGAGGGGTTAAAGGAAACACGTCGCTTGGCCCGGTTCTAATTACATCCGTAGCTATGCTACCTAATGCTAATCACGCGACGTCGTCGTCGGTGTAATTGGCTCCGGTTTAAAAAGAAAAAAGAAATCGTGGCGAAGGTGGCGGGGGGGCTCCCGTTGCTCAGGAATTTTTTTCACCCATCGCCAACCCTCGTTCCTCATCCCATCCCACTCCTCCAATTCATTCTACTGATTCTGCAACGCCGGTGCGTGTCGTGGGGCATTCCGAACCCGCGCGAGTAACAGACGAGTCAATTGCCTCTGCCGTTCACGTTTTTTAATCATTGTTTCACGAGAACAGTAAATTTGGAACGTCGTAGGTACATACGTACATAAATACTCGTACTTTCGCTATCATCAGGAATATATTCTCTTCTCTATTTCCACAATTTTTTTCTTTCTCGCTAATTCTTCGGGAGAAAGATAGATAGATTATCCGGGATTCCGGTCGTGGAGATCCGTGGGTAGAGGAGAATTTCTAGAACCTGCGCTCGACGGGAGTTTTCGAAAATATCGAAATGAAAACGGAGATTTGGTTTTGGAAATATCGAACTCAGGTGTAGCAGTATTTGCGCACTCTTCACTCTCACTCATTTTCATCCCTTTTCTTCGCCACCCATAATATTCCAATTCCGTTTTCGATCGTTATAATTTCTCGCTTGTTTCCGAATTCCGTGGTTCGAAGAAGAAATGCAAAACTGATCGGGCAGTACGATTTGTCAGAGTATAACCTCAATTTCGTACCAGTATTTCCGTTCTTGCAATACGCGGATACAAAATGCGGGGCAAATTATCCTACGAGCTTGTTATTTTGGATTTAGCCCAGAGGATTCTAATTATCAAAGTAGAAGTGCCCGCCTAGTGTTGTACGTATAACTATAGATGGCTAAGCCGGAGTTTCAACTCGAGTCAAAGTTCGCTCCGCGTTTGGTCAGTTAACGGTCATAAGTTGCTGCCGGTGTATTACTCAAAACATTCGCCGAAGTTATTCTAGGATGTATTTTCCGCATGGAGTTGGTATGGAGAAGACGAAAAAAGAGAAACTCCGAAAAAAGAGGAAAAAGAAGCACCGTCGAATTTCTGCAAAACAGAAGCTGTTCTCTTTTCTTTCAATTTTTGACCCCACAACCTCCTTCAAAAAATTATGTTGCTTTTCAGTTTGCTCACCTTTCGTTATTATTTCTCCCATCTCACGCGTCCAATAATTTATCGATTTCGGATAAGCCTCCGAAGTACATTCCAAAGTCATTTGCTGTCCCTGATGAGCCCCGACCAGCTGATTCGGAACCGATATCATCGGTGGAACTGAAAAGAAATGGAGATTATTGAATCGGAACGATTTTCAGAACACTTTCATTCGTTCGCGTTCGCATCCATCGTACAGGATGTTCGTATACTCATTACTCACAGTGAACTATGAGCGAAATTCTCTTGCTCACTGAAGGTGGAACACCGTTCGAAGCTATGCAAAGGTATGCTCCCATATGCAAACGGTTCACCCTCGTAATGTTGTAGACCGGTCCATCGACGTGCGCAACTAGAAGAATACACAATCATCAGAATTTTCTCAATTTCCGAATTTTCGTCTTTCTCTCTGTCACTTTCTCACTCGTAATCGAGTCGTCGAAAGAATTTTGGATACCTATATATTTCGATAAAATTTGTTAAACGTTTATCGAAAATTGGTCAGATTCAGTCTCATGAATTTCACCAAAATTATTGAACGAAGAGAATCGATCATCACTGCCAACTGAAGTCGGGTGTAGACTGCGCTCGCAGGAAGATTGAAGTGCTATCGAGATCCCTTTGCAACAATCGTTACTCATTGTTAAGAGCATTGTTATCACTTGGGAAACGAGATTCATCGTCACTCCCTCAAAACCGATCTGGATGAAACTTTTTCGCCTCTACGAATTTCGGAAACGTTTGATCAGAATTTCAAATTTGCCCAATTTAACCTACGAACGAGCCTAACCTAACGTCTCGGAATTCATGAAAACTCGAATTTCTGGCGAGATAAAATACTTGGCTACCTCCTGCCCAAAATACTGCATCCGATTCACAAAGTTTCATTGACAATGAAATCCGAGATCCGGCTCAAGATCGGCGACGAATCACCTTTCCCAAGTGACGACAGCGCTTTCAAGACCAAGTAGGAATGTGTGTGAATCGGTCTTTGGAAGCGCTTCACAGTACTATCGCTCTCACGAGAAATTTTTGGAGTAAACATGGAAAAGGAGGGCGGGGAAGGGACTGCTCAAATGATAGACACGGTATGTCGTCGAGCGAGAATCCGGACAAAGGAGGTGAGCTCCAGACTATTTCTTATCTTATAAGATCCTCGTCACGCACGTTGCTTATTAGCCGGGTTGGGTTTTGAATCGAGGGAAGCTCGCAGTGCCTCATCCTCATCCGAGAGTCCGGGACTCGCGGGGAACGGTACCCAGGTAGCCCTGCCGACCGTCGAGTTAGTCGGGGTCATCGCGTGCCCACATAATTATTCCAATTAATCACCAGACCCGTTCCTAATCTATCTGATCCTACGCCAGGTTATCACGCCGATGATAATTGGCTGGGACGCTGCTACTGCACGAGGTTATAATGTGCTTTGTAGTTAGCCTACGTCCGCGTCGTCGTCGCTCGCCCCGCGTGACACGGCGTGACGCTAGATTCTATTTGAGGTGTTCATATTTTCTCAGTCATCGATCACGTTCGTAAAGGATTTAATGAACAATTTTCCAGACTATTTTCGAAGGTGAAGATCCCACCGTGAGGGAAGATCATACTGGAAAATAAAAATTTTTTAAGTACTATAATTCTTTGTTCAATTGCAGAATTTTGAAAATAAAAATTTTTCAGCAGGGTGCAGTTGTCCCCGTTTTCTCAAAATTAGAAAAAAATACTAATTTTTGAAATTCGAGTGTATAGCTCCCGGAGAAAATGATTAGATCTGATCAGATCTAGTCACGTCTTTCAATAGTTGTAAGATCAGACGAATGTAATTTTTTGGGAGTAGTGTCGATTGTGATCATATTTTATGTGGTTTTTTCTTTTTTTTTGTTCATCTAATTTTTCTTCCAAAACAGTGTTTGAAATTTGAGAATCGAATTTGTGCGTAAAGATGATTCTTTTCCTATAATACGGCTGAGCGACGAGTATAGGTATGGCGATGAAAGTGTTGAGAGGAAGAGGATGAGATATTTTCAGAAGTGGAATAAATCGCGTCTTCATTACACGAATCCGCGTCTGGGGCATTCTGCGGTACCTATACATGTATACGTACATATACCTAACACTCGGACAATGCGTGGTACATGAAACTTTTTTAATGAATAAAATATGAACTCGCACTTTGTCCGGCGACCGCAGTAGTAGGTGGCTGGGGCGCGATCAAAATAATTTCAACATCCATCTTCCGTATGCAGCAGCGGAGAGGAAAGTGGATGGGAAGAATTTGGAAGCGGACTAATTGCTTGTTTAATCAATATTCACAATTACAGTCACGTAGGTATATACGACGCGCGATGCGATATGAGGATTAAAGAAATCGAAAAAGGAAAACGGAAAACGAAGATCGACCGAAAAAAAATCGAAATATCGTACCGTGGCGAGGGATGGAAACCCTTTGGATATTTTTTGGCATTTTAGATGACTGCATTTTCATGTTTTTCGTTCTTCTCCCCCGAATTCGGAATTGTAAATCAAAAATCTTGGTATCGGCTGCACCTCTGCGACACGGATATCCCACTTTTCGCCTGTTTTGCCACACGGCCCGGTATTCTGTACTCCGCTGTACTGTCCAGGCTTCACTACTATGGTCGGAGGGAGCTGAGGTAATTTTGGCTATTGAAATGCGGCCTCAGTCGAAATCCAAGCATTTAGGTAGTGACCTCGGTAGACCGCCTGACCGACAGTCTGCCTGTCAAAGGGTCAAAGGTTCGCGTATACGTGCAGTCTGCTTTTAGCTAATTGCCGATAATAAAAAGACGAGTCGGTGGCTAATAGCTGTATACGTATTAGGCGAACGTATACGTTCAGCTGGACAGCTTCGTGAATTGAGGATCCAGATATTTGCGGATTTGGAAAGATTACTCGTATTTGATGAGGATTGTGATGACGATGATGATGATGATGATAATTTTCGCCAATGGTACCAAATACGTACGCAGGTATGGGTACTAAATACGCACAACATGTGTCGTATACAATTTATCATCGGCTGCGGCATAGGATACGAACAATCGAAGAATTCGGCAAGAGTGACCAAACGGCGCTGGACGAATGGAAACAGAATAAGGTAAACGAGAAGAAATGGAATAAGAAAAGAAACTTCGAAAGCGAGCTGCAGAGCGGCTACGAATTATATATTGACGAAGGTAAAACTAGGAGAAACGAGTTTGAAATTAAATGAGGGATGGTCCGTGGCGTAAGGAATTGGTCCCGTCCCAGAGAGAAGGGCCGAAAAACAATGTGGAGGAAGTAACGGGAAGATGAAACTTAAGGATTCGCAATTGTCAGAGAGAAGGACAAATTTTCACTCATCCATCCGCTTCTTCGGGGTTGGCGAATAAAAAATAACTCCGATCTCCAATAACCTGGTCCTAGGTACGGGAATTCATGATAATGAAATCTTAATTAACACTTTTATAAGAACATGGGGTTGGAGGAGAGCTCGTAAAATAGAAGCGGAATCTTATAACGCCTGAATATACACTGTATCGCGGCATAAACCCCGGAGAAAAAAATATGAACGGAGGGTTAGAGGGCTCGCGAGGCCTATTATGATCGGTGGAGGAAACAGAAGCAACAAGTCGTCTGCGGTATAGTGGAAAAGAGAAGCTGGCGATGACGGTGGCGGCGGCGGCGGTGGCAGTAGTGGCCGTCGTTCGAGCTGAAGTCGAGCATCAAAAAAGTCGAACAACCGCAAGGAGCATACTAAGCGAATCGATTCACTCTCGACGACCTAACCGACGCGCGATGTGGCAACTCGCTGTCGTCGTGCCAAAGATAACGCCCAATCCACTTCAAGTATCGGGTCCTGTCTACTTGTACGAGTATATACACTATATGCATGTATGAATGCATCATACATTCTTCTTTTCCTTTTTTATGTATACGATGCGGATGAAGCAAGAAATTGTTGACCTCTAGTCGGGCTGCGCGCTAGAGGTAACGAATTTTTTCACGTTTCTCACGTTCAGTCTCATACTATCTATTTCTCTCGACCATTACGCACGGAATGGATAGAAAAAAAAGAGAAAGAAAAAAGAAACCCCCCAAAAATATAGCGACGGGTCGAAAACGAGAAAGAAATAGAGAAAAATAAAAGAAGTCATCGTTTTTTAAACACGTAAAAGTCGTCTTTGAATTACATCCGAGAGGGGAAACGAAATTGAAGGAGAGTGAGCCCGCAGACTATGCGAAGGGTGGTCTCCCAGGAAGAAGGAAGGGAGGTTCAGGAAGGGTTGTTATACGTCTCTCGTATAAGAGTCGTAAAATTGTTTATAAGTTTTCAGCGTCGGAGTTCGCCCGTAAAACGTAGTCTACGTATCCAACTGTATACCTAACTGTACGTACGTTAGTATGTATGTAGGTATGCATGTATGTATGTATGTTTGTTCGTTCCTATGTACGTATGCAGGCACCTATGTATTATAATGCACTTAGCGGATGTACACTCGCGTAACGCAAATAGGCGTACATGAATACGTGTACCTACAATGTATGTGTGCTCATGTAGCGTTGCATCACGGTCCGGGCGCCTAGCTCGTCTGGAAACGATAACGTCGCGTCGTTGTGCTAAAACTCGCTACTATCTGCTCGGTCTATATATATGCGTACTATATGCACGTAGCGCGTAACAATATACATATAGGAATAATGTAACCGGTAGATACGTATGTGGATTGTGGAAAAAAGTAACTGTGACGCAGATCGAGGATTGAATTGTGGAGAAAATGTTCACCCCCTGCCCCCTCCCGTCTATATCATTTGTAAATATTTGTATATGTTACAGGTTTTATGCACCCCGCCAACAGTTGGCGAGATAAGAAGCAAAAATCGAGTATCCAGAGTTCGACTTTCCATCGTTTCATTCGTCTGCTAATTTCGCCACATCGGAAGCGAACGGTGTTTCTATTTCGTGCAGGATCCATTACCACGTGACCATACGAACTTCCGATTCGCTCGAAAGCCCAGAAATCCAGTTTTTCCAACCCTCATCCGCCAATCAACGGAAGACCCTGGTGAGTAATTGAAATTCTCAAAATTCTAAGCTTTATTTTGTGTTTGTTGAAATTGGAAATTAGAGCTGGATATTGGTAGGGCGCTATCGATAACTGACTGCGCTATCGATAACTGACTGCAGTATCACTCCCTGAGATTCACAATTGAATCCGAGAACAGAGAATTTCAGGTCCGGATTTGAGTTTGAGTCCCGAGTTTCCTCACAAGAATCAAAAATCCGCCATGCGGTTAACCAAACGTCCGTCACGTGCGACGAAGAATTGATTTTCAATCACTTTTCAATTGAATCGAAAATGTAGGAGCTTCTTACCGTCATCCGTTAGAAAATTTCAAAATGCTCCTTGCGTCTGAATAATCGTTGCGAGGGATTCATCTTTCGAAGTTGTGTTCAGGACACTGACACGGATCAGATATCGTGGTACCGGATCCAAGGTCGGATCCCCCATTCTCTCGAAAAGTTTGAAAATTTCATTTATTGACAACAAATTTCTCACGAAAATTGACAAAAAATTGATTGCGAACTTTCGTAATGACCCGCGCGAGATCCGTATTCGAATCCCATCCTACAATATCTCCATCCGAGTGTTCTGGACATCACTGGAAGAAAACGAATTCCCTGCAACAATTATGTCGAGGAGACGCAAGGAGGATTTTTTGAAATCTTCCACTTTTTCACACGTAACGGTGGATAGCTCCGTCACTTTTCAAACAACCTTCGATCTCGTGGTGTCGTTCGGTTCGTTTCGAACAGCACTTCCGGAATCCGGACCTCATTCTAAAATGATGGCAAAACGACAGAGTACCAGGACTTTCAATTTCTTCCGTAGGCTTCACTCCCCTCGAGACACCGACGAATGTACGGTACACCCTGTATATCTATATATAGGCACCGCTGTACCTACATATATACTACAGTATAACCCGCGCCAAGTGCTCCTGTCATTTAAGATCGTGGACCGGTACGTAGGCGGGTGTACCTCGCTTGGTAGGTAGGTTGGATATGCACACGGCGATCCCTTTGTAGCCACCAGACGCCACTAGACACCCTTACGGGTCGCACGGTATCCACTCGTGAGGTTACGGAGGCTCGGGTAAGGTCGGCGCGGCGGGCGGTTTCTCCGTGATACAAAGAGCCAGAACTCAACGCAGCGAAGACTCGTCTTCTAGGTCAAGCGTGTTAGATTTGTCCTAATTACTCCTATAGTTCCGAATCTGAATCATGAAATTATGTAGGTATTCTGCGGTACCTCGCCTGCGTCGACGATGAGCGACGGAGAGTAGAAATAGAGAGGTGACAGTTCGAACGATCGATCAAACATTCCGGATCGCGGTTTATCGAAGCGTTTTTCAATCTTTGATAATCAGTTATACTCATTCGATCCCGGGGATCTATCTCTTTGGATTTGAACAATTGGGAATTATCGGGAACCGGCGAAAGTCCGAATGAAAAAGCCCGAATCGAGGGAAAAAGGTGATCGTCCATTTGCCAGTTTATTGGTAATTTTGATCGTTTTTATGTTCAATTGTGTTACATTCTCAACGAATCCGTACTACGGGAAAGTATTTTTGTGTCTTGTAAGTCACGTCGCGTCGCGCGGTTTTTTATGTATTTTATTCCATCGAGCCCTGGCTGCGCACGATGTCGATTGTCCTGAACAGTGAAGAATAACCGAGCGACACAGAACTCGAGAGATAGACATTGTTCTATATTACATACGTATATATATCGTCGCGTCGGTGAGGTAAAAGGATGTTGGAAAAAAGCCTCGACTCGTGAAACGAGAAGACAATATCGCCTATTCTTTTCGTCTCTTTACCTCCAAACAAAGAAATCGGTTGTCTGGATAAAAGTGAGACACTCAGTGACTCAGAGGCGAACGATAATAATTGTTAAGGAGGAAAAGGAGGAGAGAGAGCGAGGAAGAAAGTAGACGACGAAGGAATGGGAGTAGGAAATGAGGAAAGAGGAGGAAAGGGGAGGAGGGAAACCTTATTCGTATTCTTCTATTTAACACAAATCGAGAAATTAGTGAAACCAGTGATACTAGATAAACGAATGAATTACAGATGGACGAATCAACTATATCGTATACAAAAATAATTGAATTCTCCTTATTCTTTCGTGCTGCAGTTTGCGATCGACAAACGTGACCTGAATCCCCCCTCGAAGAATTCTGTCCTCTGCTCATTCCCCGGGAAAACTCGTCGGATCAAAACAGATTCAATTTAGATCCAATTAAATCTGATGTTTCGATCGAAAATTCGTCCATTCCAGATCTACTCGGATCAAACATCGCGCAATTTCGGATCCGGTCCGATCGGATCCGATTCATTGGGATTGGGACGAAATTTTGATCCGGTCGAACGAAGTAGATGAGAATAGAATCTGACAGGAATCGTATCTGAGTTAAACTCGATCAGATCTGTTTCCGTGACGTTTATCTCCTAAAGAATTGTCCAAATGATGGACTATGAATTGAAATTCACGGAAGTACATACATATGATACATCGAGAGTCTAGCACGGATTGATTCTGGCTTTACCTTCTTTTTCTTGACCCATGAGTTGAATCAGATCCCCGTCCTCCCTCCGCCACGTGATATTTGGTTTTGGTGAACCGGTGGCGGCACATCGAAACGTGACGTTGCTCCCCTCTCTAACAACCATGTCGGTGCTTGTAGGATAATCCTCGATGTCGGGTGGAACTGAAAATACATACACAGTGTGCACGAGGTGAATTTGAGGATCGCACGAAATTTCATTACCAAATGTGATTCGTTGGCCTCTTTAAAAATGAATTTCGCGCGAATTTTCGTTTGCAAATTTTCATCGCAAATTAGATTTCTTGAGAGAACAAGAGATCCAGTTTCCAATTCCATCCTGCGATATCTCCGGCTTGTTAGTGTCCTGAACGCTGCCTCGAGAGATGAATCCCTTGCGACGATTTTCGAAACGCTAGGAGGATTTTCAAATTTTCTTCACTCTAACATATAGCTCAGGGTGCAGCAGCTCGTGCAGCATACCTAACTCAAAATTGAAAAACAAATTGAAGATTTTTGGCTACTCTCCGATCAACTATGACATTATATAAATCTGTGCGGCCAGTAGAAAAATACGGCGAAGAAATTTCGGGCAGGTTTTTCTATGAGCGATTCGCTCGTTCCCCATTCACTTCGTATATATATGTACACATACATCCGAATGTCGAAAGTAAAAAAGATCTGAGCATAATAATAGTTTTTCACTACATAAACTCCCCGTCGCTATATGTAGCTAGTGTACTGCTATGCTACACTCGATAGCATTAAATGAGTGAGAATGATACACCGCGGTGTGAACCCACAAGCCTACGTATGTATAGGTCGACGGGTAGGTATACGCTACTCGAAATACTGTATTGTCGATTTTCACGGAGGTGGTAAAACCAGCGGCCCTGACAGAATGGCCTTAATGTTCAAACGGTTTGACGTATCCGTTATCATGCCGCACGCGCCAGTTCGTAGCTACGGGCCGCAGACTACGCGCGGGGCGGTTGGCGAATGCAGAAATTATATGAACCTTGTGTAAATAAAGAAATAAATATACATGTATGGGACATTCCTCGTCAACCTGACCACCCGAAATTTCAATTTCGCCACGACATTTTTGTCCCGGTATCTCTTCGAGCGCGATGGGTATTCGGTGGTATTTTTCCGGGTCTCCAAATCCTCGTTCCCGAACGCTCCGGAATTTTTTCGAAAAAGAAAATCTCACGAAAATTACCGGCCCGCGATCGGATGGGGTTTGAAAATTTCAACTTTTCAGCAAAGATCGGGAGAACAATCCTCCTCTCGTCGAAATTCAGACTGGATCGATTCTTATCAATGCTCACTGTTCGATAGAATTGTCATCCATCGATAAGACGTCGCGGGTGCAGAATATCTGCTGATATCTGTTCGTTCGAAAATCGATGCGAGGAGGGTATCCGTCGGGGATGAAAATTCGGAAAAACGCGAAGCGAGAGAAAAAAAGGAGAAGGGAATACTCGGATGAATGATGAAAACAAATTTAGTCCACAAATTGGAATTTTCGGAGGCTAAATTGAAGTGGAATGGCCCATATATCCAGATACATGCGGATTGAAATCGTAAATTGTAGGCACAGGCTTACCTACTATGTCCAAAAACCCAGTTTGGTACTTCATCGGATCGGTATTTATCTGACACATGTAAAAACCACGATCCGATTCCCTCACATCTCGAATGTGAAGACGCCACGTTCTGTGGTCGTTCACTGTTATCGCTATTCTGTAATTCTTCGTTATCACGTGATTCGTTATCGTCAATATCGTTTGCGTATCCACCCGCAACCAAGCCACCTTGAAACAGACAAATTTATCATATTTTCACCGTCGGCAATCGGTGCCGATTCACCGCGATCGATCCCATTCGATCATCAATTTCGCAGGATAGAGCGGGGCGGCACACTCGTACACAGCGATCTTCCCTTCCCCCATTTGTAGTGTACGAATACTAAACATTTCGTACGTAATAAATTGAAGCG
This sequence comes from Phymatocera aterrima, assembly GCA_963170745.1. Classification (NCBI taxonomy): domain Eukaryota; kingdom Metazoa; phylum Arthropoda; class Insecta; order Hymenoptera; family Tenthredinidae; genus Phymatocera; species Phymatocera aterrima. The sequence goes on from OY720671.1 coordinate 4,317,127, forward strand.
ACTTTGATCGAATTTCTGGTCTCTTTTTGCTCCTAATTTCTGTACACACTACAAACAGGAAAACATCGGTACGTACGAACGCGCCCCGATCTGCCCTATACTGTACATTGAAAAAGAAGGAAAGAACGACGGAAACAAGTAAAAAGGAACAATTTCACGGTTCAATAGGTTCAAAAGTAGGTATGTGTGCGTAACTTGTGAAATCGTATACCAATACTTCGGGATTCACAAATATTTGGCGAAAAAAGAGGGAAACATAGACGAGAACGAGAACTAGATGCGAGGATGATTCTTCTTTCTGGTTTTCTTCCCTTTATTATTAGTTTATTCATTTTTTTGATAACCCCGAGTTCTCGGACACTCTTTTCCACTTTGGAATTGTAACTACGCAACTACTCGGCTACTTTTACCTCGCAGGAATAGCTTTCGTTTTGGTTTATCGTCTGCGGAGCCGGGGAATGCGCGTATCTTATTCGACCACAGCTAGCGTACCGTTTGGGATTCCATTCCACTTCAAACGAACCTTTGGCGTGGATCAAGTCCTTTGAGTTCCGGTGTATAGAAGTAGAGGGTCGGTCGTGTTGCTGTTTGCGGATATTTAACGGGTTTAACACAGCTTCTAGCCAGAGATATTGCCTGCTTCCCAGCTATCACTACTACCGCAGATCATGTTGCGAAAGCGCATTCGCGAGGCCGCTTTCATCCGTCTGCCAAAGATTTGTCTTCTGGGTTGAAATCGTTCGTATCTCCGGATCCGATGAAACGATTTCATTTCTGTCCTGAACGCTCTTCCGCCCGATGAGAGACGAGAAATCGAACGGTGACGGCGATTTTCATGGAAATCGATGCTGTACGTGCCGGTGTCAGAAAATTCGGTGACGGATGCCGACGCACCGAAGAAGAATTATCGTTGCGCGTGAAATTTCCAATTCTTTTTCCAATTCAACGGATTCGCAGTTTCGAGTACGATTTTATGGAACGAAGAAGTACGGAATTGGGTATACTAATTATTCGAACCGTTCCAAAACGCTGATCGTATCGCGTGACGTTGAAAATGTCGAGAGCGAAATATTTTCCAGTGGTTAGTACAGCAGGAAGAATAATTGTTTGCGAAAATTTGAACCACGAAAGCTGCGTTATTCCGATGGTGAGAATTGTGCGATTAAAACGTGGAAAACTGTTTGACGGAATTCGTTAGTTCCTACAGAAAACCGTGGAAAATGATATCGGGTCTCGGAATTTGATATCGGATGATTAAAGTCACTACGAAACACAGTGCCTATGGGGCTCCGAGAATTTCGGCCTTGTGTTTTACTGACGTTTTTTATGACGTTTGAACCGTAACCCTTTGCGGTAGCCGGTAGGCGTGTGTGTGGGTGTGCGTCAGAACAACTCGGGAATCCGGAACTTAAACCTCGTAAATAAAGCAGGGGGTCGTCTCGTCTAGATTGGTCATAAATCACAGCTAGTTTCCGAGAGAATTATTGTGTCATAGGTGGAGAGTCGCGAGTTGGAGCATTGCCGCGATAAGGTTATGCCCGGTTTTGACCAGTTATCATCCGCTTCCCAGGTAAACCGCGAAAATCAAGTGAGAACGAAACGGAAACAAAAAAATTTGTGGTCCAGGGCACCGGGGGAGAATAGAGAAAAACCAAACGGATAACAGAGACAACTTTTAGCAATAGGGCGGACGTCGCGTCGGAGGCATTTTTTTCCTGCCGTTCCCCTGAACGCTCTCAATATAAGTGAATGAAAATCCAGAGCGTTCCCCGAGAGTCTTTTCTTTTCCCATAAGAGTGACGCTTTAAGTCAAATCAACGTGATCGCTTGAAATTCTTCAAAAATTCCCACTCCTACCAGCTTTTTGGTGTTTTTTTCACGCGCGGAAACGTCAATTCTCGAAGATCTATGGGAGAGTGAATTTTCATGTGACAGTAACCGCGGCAATACACGGGGTATGTGAAAAATCAAGATTTTCCGCGAACAGCACCACATTTCCCCAATAATTTCCGATGGTTGCAAATTTTTTGTGAATCACGAGCGAGGGGAAACAAATAATTCGTCAATTTGAGAAAAGCCCGTGTCATTCTTACGGGAAAAGAAACGAATCTTGGGGGACGCTCCACGAATTGGGCTGGAGAGCTGAAATTTTTAGGAGATTTCTACTTATTCATTTCGAGGGCATTCAGGGGGCGGAACGAGAAAGAAATATCCCCGTCGTCGGTCCTATTGAGCAGACGTCGATGCACAATATTCTGAAACGCGTGTCGGAAACGTTGTATTCTTTTCTTCTTTCGGTTTGTTTTTGGTTTTTTTTTCAAATTCTTCTTCAAGCTTTCGAGATTGATATATATATACTATATTATATATAGTGAATATATTGAATCTCCTTCTTGATACGAATTGAAGAAATCGAAAAAAAAGTAAGAAGGAGGTGAAAAAAAAAATGGAAAAGAAACAATTGAATGGAAATTATCTTGTGAAATGAGAGAGAGAGAGAGAGAGAGAGAGAGAGACTACAGGAGATTACTTGAAGCGAGGGATTTGTTCTGTACCGCGCAATCATCCCCTAATATAATTCATTCAAAACTTGGTAGGTATATTATACAGTATACACGTGCGTGAGCGTGTACGTACGTAAATACCTGCTCGAATCTGAGCTCTTGCACGTATATACATTGGATGAGATTGTAAAAAGAAAAACTTGGCAGGATATCTTCTCCCCGGGTATCATTGGACTCGTATTATGAATCAATTTAATTTGAACAACGAACGAGCCTTCTCCGTCCCCTTCCTTCGCAGCAGGTATATACTTTCCCCCTGTTTTTGCGATTCTTCGGTACTTTGACTCTCGTTTGTAATCGTCCGTGTCCATTTCCGTTGCGAAGCATTAGTCCTTGTTGGACTTGAAATTTTTTTAAATACCTTCAAATTGTCCCTATCGTAGGCTCGAACTTGGGCCACGGCATAACGAAGTCCATCTATATCTATCTATCTATCTATCTATCTTCTTCGACAGAATTCTCTGCAGAATTCTCAATCTTGAATTTGACATCGCCGATCTTCGTCCCTCGCAGTCTCTCCAACGAACTCGAAAAGCTCGTGAGAAGTATTTCTCTGTTGTATGTTTTCCTCGCACTTTCTCTCTTCCTTCCGAATTCGGTTTTTCTCCAATCACGAAACGAGAGAAACATGCAACGAAAGTACAGGTATGCATACCAAGTCATTTCGCGGTCCCGTGGCAGAGCCACCTCAAACCTCAGACCTCAACCCTCAACCCTCAACTCCGAGCCCTGAACCCTCAATCCTGAACCCTGATCCCTGAACCCTCGGAGCAAAAAGCTCGGTACCAACCAACCGGTGAAGGTAGCTAGCTATACCTAATACTCTGCCACGATTCACGCCTCCCACTACCACTAACACACAACTTAGCTGTCTCCGAGTTTACAGGGACACGAACGCCCCCTCCTTCCCCCTCCCCCTCCCCCTGCCGCGGGTCTATGAATTACTGCCAAACTTTATCCCCGCGAGTTTCTCCTGCAGATTTTGGAATCCAGAATCTCTCATCCCCCTACTTGGCAGCCCTTAGACGAAGTCGAGTGGCTCGCGCTCGAATTCACGCGCCCAGCAATTACAGCTCCTGCACTTTTCATTTCCTCAAATATTTTATTACGATGGTTATTTTCTTTTTTCTTCCTATCTTTCCTTTTCTTCATTCTTTTTCACATTACACACACACACACACACGCACACACACACACGAATGCTGCAGGGGGATAAGTTTTCCCAATATTTCCCTCGGTATGTAATTTGGAATTTTGCTGCGTTAATTCGGTTCATTTCTTTCAATTTTTTTCGACTCACCGAACGAAATTTACGTTCGATAACCGCCCAGAGCTGTTCGATGACTCAAATATGTATTCCAACGAGTTTTTTTTTAAAACTGCAGAGGTTTGATTGCGGCTGCAGCGGCGCGGCGCGTTCACTTTCAATGCAAATTCTACTTCACCGAGGCAAGCGGCGCGGCGCGGCGTGACGCGACTAGACGCGACACTTCACGCGTGGACAGAAGTGCCTGCCTGTATGAACGCGTATTTCGTTATATCCACCAATAGGCGAAATAAAAATTGATTAACTTTCATACCGCAATTTTAGCTCTCTGAAATCTATACGTTTCACTTTTTTGTTCCCCTACGTTTCGTTGTCTCGTATTCTCTCTGCTATAGGTATGTATTTCGAGGCGGGTGAAATACAACCTCGAAGTACAATTGTGTAAAAGTATGAAAATGATTAGGTACACTTCTAATACAATACACAGGTACATAGATATGCTACGCGACATATGCCGACAGGCAATAATATACAGATCGGCGAAATTTTCTCATTGTCAGTCTTCTCTCGAAAATTTTGTTTCAATGAACGAGCGATTTGAAAAAAGTTACCTCGCTGCTACCAAGTTTTCCCATTCGCAATGATCCCCCGCTTCTCTCTCAGGCATCATACGTACCTGGTATTCTAACAATAATTACGAATAAAATGACGCAACGAAAGAACGGAAGAGGAAACAGAAGAACGAAGGATCGCGAAAAAAGGAACAGATTGGAAAAAGAAGATTCCGTTTTAACGAGAACCTTGAGTGCATTAATATACAGTCAAAGTCGTCGTATAGTGGCGGTGCTCCAGATTCAAGTACTTTTCGTTTTAACGGTTTTAACTGTGTAACGAAAGGCCCCCTAGCACTCGTCGTTGTTCTCTCTCCCTCTCTCTCCCCCTCTCTCTCTCTCTCTCTCCCTGTATTCCTCTTCCCGACTTCCTTTACAGTACGTACCGCACAAATACACAGTTACTGAAAACACACAAATACTTTACTTCACCTATCTACCGCTTTATAAAACCTATACTATCTTACAGAACGTTATACCTACCTCCTCCACTTATTGTCAGCAATTCTAGGCGCTCCAGAGGCTGTAGTATGCTCACGAGTATGTACTGGTGTCGCTTATAATAATTGCCAAAGCGACATACACAGCGACGAGGAAAGTATACATGTATTTATACACATTTATATACGTACTCCGCCGCTGCAGGACGAAGACGCCGCAGAATCTCTTTTGCATAGTTAGGTGTACCTACCTTCTGCTCTTCTACACTCCAAGTATAGTTCCATCGCGTTATGTTATCCCCTTTTCTAACGTCCACCGTTTCTTCTGTCTTTTATTACCGTTCGACTCGGCGTTTAGCCAAAAGTCTAATTATTCCTGCGGCAGGTTGAACCCGTTTAACACATCAATTCTACAAATCCCATCCGACTCTCCTGTCACAGGTACACGAGGAATAATCATCGCTTGTCGATGTCACGTTGGATCTGGCAAAATCCGACTCGATCTAATTATTCTTGAAAATATATTCCGAGATCGCTCTTGTCGTTCTCTCGAAACTTTCTCAATTTTTTATCGTTATTCTAATATTGCTCGAGTACGAAAAAAGTAGAAGAGAAAGAAGAAGAAGAAGAAATGGAGGAGGAAGAAAGAACAGGCGTGAAACATGCTTTTGCAGCTATTGCATATCATCGACATACGTACACACACAACCCTGAATGTATTTCATAGGAACACGATCCTCAAAAGCGAGCCTGCGGAGCTTGCGGGAACGCGGGAGCAAAAATTTCGCGTCAATATATTACACTGCACAGGTATATATAGGTGTACGTTGGAAATATGTATAGCATACTATGTTTGTTAAACAATATCACCCGCCGCGGCCTAGTTGCCTGGGATATTGTACAGGCAAACACGAAAACGAAAAAGCTTTGTCCCCTGGTTGGCGCAGAAAAAAAAAAAAATTAACAACCACATAAAACTTCGTCGCGGTGAATATTCGTTCAAGTATTTTTCCACCAGCTGTGCATTTTGCGCAAATTATTGTAGACTGAAATATCAAAACTTTTCATTTCTATATCTCTCCTCTACTTTCTCCCGTCCGCGTCTGTAATCGTCGGGTCGTAGCGCGTTTTCCGAAACGACTTTAATCCTTGCGATTCCTTCTAGTTCGTTTCTTGTGCCGGATCGAGTAGAATGGAATTTGACAGCTGACCGCGACGTGTGTTTCAATTTTGCCAAATTTTGCCAACTTCGGCGAAAACCTTGGAACATAGTTTAAAATAAATTTATAAACTCAGTTTCAGTTGCGGATTTTCAGAGTGTGAAATTCGTATTCTCCGCGAGCGGCGAGTGCCCGGATGCAGCGGGTAGCCGTATATTAAAATTGAATGTAAAGTAGTTTGTTTTTTCCTCTTTCCTTAATTTTCTCCTCTTTCCCGGTTTCACTACGTTTCTCTAAATGGGAGAGAAATTTGCGACAAGTTCCGTACGCACGCGGTATACGTACGTATGCAGGCTCGAGCCAAGCCAAATAGTTGAGCAGGTGTTTTAATTACCATTTATAAACAGGAGGAAACCCTGCCGTAATCCACTAACTAATTCACTCGGGTTTTCCGCCTCCCTTCACGTCTGTATCATTAACTAAACGATAAACTATCATCTGTTCGTGCTCACTGGATTATTATAGTGCCTCCTGCCCGATCAACCCCTCGAGCATTCGCTACGTCGCAGACTTTTTTTCGTACTCGTAAAAATCTGACGGAGAATGAAATTGTGGCGTAGTTTTACTTCCCAATATTTGCCGCTTTCCTTCTTCCGCTTTATCTACGAATTTATAATTCGTCGCGGTACGTTCCGTCGGTCGATATATATATACATCTGGAAATCGTATCTTAAACAATTCGATGGAATGCCTCGCGGCCTTTCTTTAGCTAAGAGTCGCTCCGCCAACCGACGCGACGGTTCAACTGGATCGGCAAAAACGAAGAAGAGATAGAAGAAAGAGAAGAAGCAAAAGAAGAAGAAGAAGAAGAAGATGATGAAGTAGTAGCAGTGGGGAAGAAAGCTCTGACGCTAGGATGCTTGGTATAAAATTGTGACAGACGTTTCTCCACGAGATATCTATAGCTGTGTGCTATACCTACGCCTAGGAGCTGCTGTACGTAACTACTGTGTATGTGTACCTTTGTAAGTGAGTTTCAATAGAACAGATAGGAAAAGCTGTCTTTCAAAAGGGGAGTTTTTAAAGTCTGACTGAAGAACTTGCGGATGGATAGCTACCTCGGCTTCGTTTCGTTTGGTTTGGCACGGCTTCTCCGTCCGTCCGCGTCAGTCAGTCGAGCAGACACCAAGCAACGTAGCTCGATTTAACAAAAGCCAAAATCCACTCGGATGGGGGAAAAAACAGAAGCGCCGGAGCCTCTTCAAATCCAACCACGTCTAGGAGACACGTTGGCTTCGCGTTTGACATTCAATTTTCGAACAATGGCATTCTTCTTAAGAAAATGGAGCTGGAGGAGAGCAGAGGCGAGGAGAGGAACTCCTCGTCTTTGAATTTCCCTCATTTTCCCCATATAATAATTCCCCGCGCAATAAATATCAATGATAAGTCTACGGATCTATAAGCGACGTCACTGGTTCGTAGAGCTATGGGAAATGAGCAGCGAAGGGCTCCAAGCAATGCCTCAAGTAGGTGCAGTAGGGTCGGTATAGTCTGCGGCTTTAGCCTCGTCAAATTTATGAGCCAACTTTAGGAAGCGGTAGCAGTATGTACCTACCTACCTACCTACCCTCCGACCAAACGGACCCAATGTCGCGGAGATATAGGACGCGAATATTACCTGTACCACACAATCTCAGTGACGACGACGTCGTTCAGTTCCAGTCGCTGAACTCAGAGATTCCATTTTTCGGGGCGATTTTCGTGTTCAACTTCTTCAACTCCAGCGATTCGAAAAGAAGCGCATAGATGCGGCGCGCGCTAACATGTATACTTGGTGGTTAATTAGAATTTTTAATATCTCGCTTCGACTGATCCAGGAGTGTATAATACTCCTCCTCTGTAGTCACCAATTTCCCAGACTCTTTCACGGGGATGAAGAATTAGTATTTAGAAAGTTAAATTACTGTTAGGAAGAGCCTTTTGTCTCGGGGCTTATAACGTCGAATACGAATAAAACAATGCTCGAATTTTCGCGTGGCTTAAGTCTCCACAACCCCCATCCCCCGTTTCCCATCCCTGAACCCCTAACCCCAATTCCTCATCTCCCATTTTTTTATAATTCGATTTTTATTCAACTGTGTACGGGTATGGCAAACATCGCACGGTAGAAATCGCCAAGGTAATTCCTAGCTGACAATGAGAACAAATTGAACGCAACATGATTTACCGAAAATGAAATTAAGCGCGATGGATAGGGGGCTCCGTTGATTTTTACCCCGGCATGGGAATAATCAAGCTACGTGGTGATTACAGAGCCACCCACGTACACACACCGTGTACCTACTTTCTCTGTTTTGTCTATTTCATTCGTGTTTCCCACTGTCCGCTGTAAGAATGCGTTCTCGTTTTACGGATGGGCAGTCCTGAGGAGGTTCAGTCGTTGGAATCACTCCTTTTTTAATTCATGTTAGTTCGATCGCACATTGAATATTTGTGACGATCATCTACTCGTCAAATACGAAAACTGGCTTTGAAACTTTTGAAAAAAGAATTTGAAAATTATAAACGAATGCTGAGATATCAATGTTTCATTGCAAAGTGCTTTCCCCGCATTTTCACTGTGAGATCATTTTTCCATAATCTTTCCTCGTCGAATATTCAATTGTATGAGATTCCATTGGTATCGATTTTGAGTAACAAATAGCAATATCCAACGAATAAATGAAAAAATAAAAACTATATGTCGCAGTGAAATCACAGGGAATAAGTTCTCCGAACGAAAGAAGTCAACTTAGAACGAAATCGACCGATTTTAACAGATTTTTTATATTTTCAAAGCGCCTTGCGGGGAAGCATTCGTATCTGAGCACTTGCTTATAATTTTCTCAATTTCTTGTCCGATAATTCCAAGGCTGGTTCGAGTAAGTGATTGCTATAAGTATTCGATGTACGATTATCGCTAGATAACATTAATTACAAAAGCAGTGACTCCAACTACCGAACCTCCTCGAAATCGATTCTGTTCCAAGGTGTAATATCTCCCATCTCACGCAGGTATGTAACGTAACGTAACGTCTAACGTAACCCACCGTAATGTGAAGTGAAGTGAAGTGGAGTGAAGTGAAGTAACGTAAAGTAAAGTAAAGTAATGTAAAGTAAAGCGCGCTTCGTTTTAGATTAAAAAAGACCGTGTGACAAATCACAACGGAGTATTTTCTCCCCTCTACCCTTCCCGCGGCACCCTGCACCCTTGGCTATACGAGTAATTTGGCCCACGGAATAAGTAACGACCTTTGAACCTCGCCGAGGAACGCGACGCGACACTGCACATTCCTGCACGTGAAATCGCAGGCCATAGTATTTTCCCGGTGTTAGGTAACTAGCTACGATAATTCGTCTTTTTTATTTAATTTATTTTTTCTCTATTTTTCCTCTTCTCCCGAAGAAAATTCGTCTCGGAAGAAAGATCGAAGAGATAAAAAAAAAAACAGAAAAAAAAACTAACGGAAATAATCGCTTCTTTTTCGGTTAGAATTTTAGGATTTTATTGTCATGTCATTGCGAATTCGAGAAAGCTTCCCGAGAGAAGAAGATTATCAGATTCGATCAAATCTGACTATAATACGTTATCAGATCTAGTCAGAATCGATGAGATCGATCTAATTGGACAAATTTTTCATATGATCGGACGTGGTTTGATCCGAATCAGATCTGATATATGATCAAAAATTGTTTTTCATCCTGCTACCTGATTCATTCCGTGAAAAACTCGAAAAGAAAATTCGTGATTCAATATAAAACGTGATCGTTATATTATACTTACGAAACGAATAATAAATCTATTCAATAACAAGTGGATGAGAGAAAACATTATGGGAAAAGGATGATTAGAAAGAAAAACGAAGGACGGAAGGTTATGATACGGCTCGACAAAAAGAGAGCGACGGTACAGAAATTTGCTCGAGGTATAGACAAACAAGAGAGGGAAAAGGGGAGAAACAATTCATTTTGATAAATGAGTGTGTAAGGCATCCATAAAGGATATAAACTGAAATATGTATGTTACCCGTGAATTGAGCCACTGGATTTACAATTTAGTAGCAAATTTTGTTCCCTCCTACATTCTTTGAGCAATTTGTATTTTCATTTATTTTTTATTCCCCCCCCCCCCCCCCCCCCCCACTCACTTTCATCTCCTCTAGATTTTCATATCCAATACGAATTCCGAACGGTTCTGCAGGGATCTTCGAAAATTCATAACATCTCAAAATCTATCGGCAGAGTTATAAGAGTTGGAGATGAACCAGACAGTCATTCTTCTCGAACGTTTCTTCGACGTTTCGGAATTTGATGGAAAGTTCTGATCACCTCGAGCTTCCCATCGGTGTGATTCTACCGAATTATGAATCTGGCCCATAACCTATATCGAACTTAGTACTTGATTTCGTTATAATAATCTCACCGCGAAACGCCAATTCGCGGCTTGTGCAGGGGGTGCATTGATTCCGCAGTCGGGTGGTTTTCGTAGTAGCTCAGAGAACGGTGACAACGACCTATAACTTTCGACAGAAGTGCCTGAGGGCCGCGTTTTGGTACGACGACGAGACCTTTCAACCCCTGGGTTGTGGCACGCGGGCGTGACGACGCGACGCGTATCTCCGGACTACGGCTATATTCCGTGACTACAACCACCCGGCTTAAACCGGCGCACTTAAGCTAAGCTACGGCGGCTGGCAGGCTGGCAGGCTCATCCCCGACGCCCCCAATCGCCCCAGGAGTTCAAACCCCGCCTGGGACGCCCGCAATCCAAGTGTCTCTCTCTCTCTCTCTCTCTCTCTTTCTCCTCCTCCTGTTTCACACAAATTTTTTTCAAGCTGTTACGATTTTTCATACTCTCACGAATTGTTGGACCGCGAAGAAATTCATTTTCAAATCTAATGAGTGATGAAAAATTTCTAATTCAGGGTTGAATATTTTGTCATTTTTTCCCCGTATTTTGCATACTTTTGCAGATTATATAGAATACGCAAATTTCGCGAAAAACTGAGACCTCGAAGTTCGATGCGAAAGTATTGAAAAGTGTTCGGGAAAAGTAGAAAAAAAATAAAAAGAAACAAATGAGAAAATGTTTCATCTGTAATGAATACATACGAATTCAGGTAGCGGCAGCTTAATATTGGACCATGTATGATTTTTGACAGTGGATAAAAAGAGGCCGGCGTTTGTTAATATACTAATGGTTTCAAACAATGTAATGGATGAGTCGTAGCTAATTTTAATTAGGTTTCATCTCTGTACAGCTGGAGGACTGGAAAATTCCCCTCGTTGAACAAAAATTACAACTTTTTTTTCTTTTTTTGTACCTTCCCTGCGCCATTTCTTCATCCTTTTTTAAAGCTCGCCTCATTCACCGTAACTCCTCGAGGGCTATAACATTTTTCAATTCCAGGTAGATATAATAATGTAATAAAATATGTTTACGCGCGATTCTACCCTCCTTTTGAACCTGCACCCTTCACGTCGCGAGCTCACTTTTACCTCTCCTACCTCTACCCTTACCCTTGATGCTCCGTCTCCTTCGCCTTCTCCTTCTTCTCGTTCTCTAGCCCTCGCCTTACTCGTCGCAGCTAATTTCACCGTTCCCTCAGGATCGTTAGCCAAGATGGAATGAACTAGCCCCGGGTACAACGTAGTTGTATATATGTACATGCGCGAGCGTGTTCATTTCTGTATGTATGTATGTATGTATACGTATGTTTGTAGGTAATAATTATAATTATACACGCAGGAGAATACCAGCGGTATAAGATAATAACCGCGCGGGCCTATCCCTGTGCGAGCCAGGATTTTCCTCAATTACGTATAATTATCACAACTCTGGTAATTACCGAACGAGTTTCTATCAAGCTCTTGAATTAAATCGAACTAACAACTAACTTGTAGATAACAGGTAGAAGTTCAGCTTGTGAAATCTTATTTCAATTACCGCTTCTTACGCGATCCCGCATTCGGCACCAAACATGCTACGTCTTTTTCAACTGTGAAGTTATTTGTAAACGTAGGATTAGGGAACAGTATAGGATCCGCAGCAATGGTTCAGGGAATACTAGAAATTAGAGGTGTACGTTGGCCAGTGAAGGTGAAGACGCGGACCAAGCAGGACTACGTAAGCACAGCTAGACGTAAGAGAGAGAGAGAGCTTACCTTGTAGGTGGAAAGGTTTCCGACTACGCAAGCAAGCACAGCCTCTCGTCCCACTGGGACCGTCACGTTTGATATTGGCACGTCGAAGGTTGGTCCCTCTGAAACACACCGCGTCATACGCCTTCTGAGTAATCTCATGGTTGTTCAGTGCTGATGCTGCGCTCTATGCCAGTACTTGAGCTTGGGCAAACTCACTTAACTACACAATCTACGTTTACGTTTAAAGAATTGAGTCACGTAGGCATTCGTACTATTCCACTGCAGAACCTTGTGATAATCAATTTCTTGATCTTCTGCGTCGCAAATTCAATTTTGATTTGGTTTTTTTCCAATCTTGTTACGAAAGACCGGTGAAACAATTAATAGATTCAGAGGATCTGCGATTCTCGGCATTTTTTTTCCGCCAGAAGACAAAAGCCGGGAAATGCTGTAAAGTTTAGAACAAATTTTGATACAGCATTTTGAAGTACGACAAACAGGCTTCGATCTGTGTCTCTTCTGAACCCCGTATAATCTTCTTAAGATTGTCTGTCAGGTGATTTGAGAAACTGTGATTACGGACTTGATTTTTCCATCTCAAAATCCGTCGTCGACATCCTCGCTACAGTAATTTTTCAAGGATTTACAAGCGGTCCAGGAAAATGAAAATCGGATAAAGAACTAATTATGCGAGACCAGCGCGAGGGGGAGGAATAAATCAACGTGATATTCAAACTGTAAATTAGTACGAAGTACGTTGTCACTACTACTCTGAAGTTCTGGTTTCGAACTTATTCCTACCAATATCATAATCACAAAAATATCGAACCGTTTGTCTTCGTGAGAAGCAGTCTGAAACGTGTATGAAAATAGATAAGAATATGACTGCAGACGATGAATGGCGAATACCTATAAATCCGCAAACAATGAAGGATACGACGAATAAAGGAATATTGAAAAAATTTGTAAGGATGTAAGCAGGTATAGGATAATTTGAAAATATCCTCGGGGATAAAGTCGTCTTACCGATCGAACGCCCGCCCCCCTCACCCCGTCCTTCAATTTCTTGTTAAATTCTTTAACCAAACTGTCAAAAGTCGCTGGCACCGGTTATACCTATATTGTATCATGAGAATCGTAGGGGCGCACGAGACCACTGTGCGCAGTAGATAAGCACTGATCCCAATTACATGTTCGGTGAATGGGGGCCGCCAAGCCAAGCCGGATCACGGATTATTGACCTACCCCACAACTCGCCCCGATTCATACTATGCCATCTACCCACCCGGTATTCTCTCAATTTTTCCCTCTCCTTTCTCATTTTCTCTCTTTTATCGCCAGGTATACTCTTTGAATCGGTAAATCGGTAGCTTTCATATCATAAATCGTGGAGAAAATGAATTCGAGAGGGGCAGTGAATTGAATCCGCCAATATTTTCACCCTCATAGGAAATTTATTATACACACCCCGCGCGCGGTGTTTCCTTCGCATTTGCCGATTTATTCATAATTCAAAGCTGTTGATTAATCGATCAACCGCTTCAATATGAAATAAGTCATCAACATCAAAAGTTGGCGGGTAAAAATTAAATAAGGGGTGCCTTGCGGACCGTGGTGTGGGAATCGATCGGTACTTACTCCGAGTTTTGCATCGAGGGTAGAAGAGAAAGGGAGGGCCGTTGATAATTATCGAAATTCTAATCAGTATTCGTTCAGTACTACGGGGAAATGAGTAACGAAGGATTTTGGCAAGTGAGGAAAAGCAAAGGTAGAGGTGAAGGCGAAGGCGAAGGCGAAGGCGAAGGCATATGCAAAGCCGGAGGCGGAGGCAGAGGCAAATTAACGCAAAGCGAATGGAAATTAAACTGTAGGCGATCTATAGCTTTCTGCTAGAAGAGGGGTGTTAGAGAAATCGCGAGGAAGCGACGAGGCAAGAGCCATCAAATCGTCGTTACTTCTTGAGTTCTTGCGGTCTTGAGTAAGAGAACACGTCCGAATAATTCCTCGGTCCCATTATTCTTCGTTAATATCCACGTGATTTAATTCCTCCCTTGTAGGAAACTTGCCGATTATCATTATTATGATTATGATGATTATGATTATTATTATTATTATTAATATATCGCCTCGGAGAGCGATTAGAAATTAAACCAGCTAATTTCTCGCCAGATTAAATAATAGCTGGGTCATATATGTACGGGGTCTAGTTTGCAAACGTTTCAAGTTTCGAGGCGTAGATCCAACGCGAGTTTCTTCGAGAAATCTTCCGTTGAACCAGACGGCAAAGTGACGAAGAAGAAAAAAAAAACGGCGGTGCCACGAATTCCATGATTTTTCCGTCTTCGTTTCCGTTTTTCAATCCGCCCGAACCGAATCGCTTCAGTGTTCCCGTTATATTAATTTACAAAATTTAAAACCCACCTCAACGCTGTTATATCCGGGGGAGGGAGGGGGGGGGGGGGGGGGTGAATATTTCCGCATAAATTAATTCAATTCGAGTTAATAAAGGAGAGTAAAATTTTGCAACCCCTTCCCTCCCCTTTTTCCAAGGACCTCGTGGTTCATTATAAGTATACACAGTATACAATTAAGGCACGAAGCAATTGAGGTTTTCATTTGGTATCAGAGCCAACCCCTTTTTCAAGCAATTACCCAAAATGTATTAGATATGTAGGTAGGTGTGTGTACGTCACTTGTTGAATTTACATCAGAGTTGCGGTACGAGATGATCGATATTGAATTAAACACGCCCCTCCAGGAATCGATGCGTACGCTGTATCATGATACACCGACACTGTAGCTATGTACGTTCTTACGAAGTCGGTAAATTTATTGCAATATGAGAGGCAATATTGATAATGGATTATAATGTCGATGAAAATTACGAGAAACAGGGAAAACGTAACGATTAGATCTCATCCGATCCGTTCAGATCTAATTCGGTTGTCATTCAGATTCGATTCTCATTCAATTATATCAAATCAGATGAACATTTTTTCCCAATCGGATCTAATCGGATGTGAAATTATATGTACCTATACTCGACGATATCTGATCGGATCGGATCGGACGAATCATTGATTTGCTCGGATACGAATCGCGAATAGATCTCCCGGATACGAAGTATGCTCCGGTAATTGAATTCCTTCCGATCTTGCAACGATCTGCGGAGGAGTTCATATAAGCTATTGTCCGAACAATTTATCGGAGTCGCGCGCGCTGCAGTAGGTATGGATATTCGAACATTATTGTATGTATGATCGATATCAGATCAATACCGATCGGAAGAGAAAAGCTGAAGGACCTGCTCTATAATTTAGCGGCTGCTCTTCCATAACGATTTGTAGGTCAATAACTATTCAGGCGAGTTGGAGAATTTCGTGAAAACAAATTCGCTGGCCGGAAAGGTACGGGGAGCGAAATCGTAATCCAGTCACATAGCTATAGATAGTGAAACCCTGGAGCTTAATGGAGAGAATAAGCGGTCAGTCTGGTGCCCGCAATTAATCATTACACATACCGTATTAAACTCATAGCGTTGTGTTCCTCTCGCTAGCCGTGTAGCCCGGTATATTGGGTACGGCGCAAAATGTTCCCATACCGCAAAGCACGGGGGGTGTAATTAGACCAGATTGATGATGGCTCGAGCTTTTAAGAGTAAAAATATGAAATAATTCATAGGCCACATTATGCGTTTGCAGTCTGTAGAAGGAGAAAAAGAAAGAGAAAAAAATGTGCAGAAGATTCTTTTATAAGCGTGAGAAATTCTACCCCGACGTTTAACTACTATTCAGCTCCGTCTCTCTTTTTTTCGTTCTTCTTCTTCTTCTTCTTCTTTTGTTCTCATTTTTCAAATAATTAATGAAATGCTCCTCGCCCACCTCAGAAAGTGCAGAGGAGTTTAATTCTAGTTGCTTTTGAAATTTTTCGCCGTCAGAATGTTTACCGGGGGAAAAAAGCTCGTTCAGAATTTAATACCGTACGATAAAGAAATGAAATAAAGTACATAAAAATTGGAGCAAATGCTTGTCAGGAAATGATTAGTATACTTCTCTAAAAACACGTTTCTCGCTCATCCCTTTGTCCTGATATTTCGTCCAAATTTAATGCCAACGGAATCAACAATTTTTTTTCATTAACCGAAAAATTGTTGAGTGGGCAGAAAGTTTATGGAAATTCTTCCAGTTCCTAATGATATCGGCTGTATAGTATGAAAATTGGCAATTTAGTAACAGTGCAGTTTTCTGTCAGTTTTGGTACTCATCTTTACATGAAAATCAAATTTACCGGTCCAATAGTTACTTCGACTGATGGATCCATAAATTTATTCATTCGCTAAATACGCCGCATCAATCGAGAAAACTTTTACACGTACGATATGTAAAATACTAATTCTGGAGTCCGAGGATTCCCGCCCCATGGCCGAATGTTAAATCTAAAGAAATAATGTTCCATGCCGTAGGTTCAGGATCAAAGTACAAATATAAAAGCAGAAGTTTCTTCAATCGTGAATTTTTGTCTACAAAGGAATAAATTAATTAATTAACTAATTAGCAAGATGATACATTCCCTTACTGCAGGTATAAATTGAACCCCGACATCATAGTTCGCACTGGGCATAATATATTTCAGCATTTCGCCTCCCTGAAGAGCGGTAGCAGAGGTAGAAATTTGAGTAAATTATAAGATGGCGGCTGTATGGACGTATACAGGGTGTCCACGGACTGAGCGATTCTTTTGGAGGGTCGATTGGGAGAGTGAAGCTTGTTACCCTACAGTTGGAAACAGTGGTCTCCGTCGCGGCGTCTGTGAGATACAAGCTCATTTGAAAAGTAGAGCTTGTGATCAAAATTCGTGGCATTCCGAACCACAATGAGCAGCACCGACGCAGCTGCTCTTTTTGAAATCTACTGCTTCAAAACACTGTTGGACGGGGACAGCGTGGTAAAGTGTCGCGGCAGCCCACTGGCCGCCTCTGTGTAGTTGTACTTTTTAAATCACACGTGTCTCGCAGACGCCGCAACGGAGACCACTGTCTCCAACGGCAGGGTTTGAAGTTAGACTCTCCCCCCGATCATGACCTCGAAAAAAGGCACTCAGTTCACAGACACCGTGTATATATATACCTACGTGTATTACGGAGGTCTTAACAAAGTTGAAACTTGACTTGACGCGGGCGTTCACCACCTAGTCCGCTACTCCAAACGCCACGGGGGTGTATTATAGGTGGATTTGTAATTATCATTTAAATGGATACGTATTCAAGGATTCCTAGCCGGCTATCCCGCCGCCCCGCTGCTACGTCCTTCACTTCGTGCCCGTCTTAAGCCTTCCTTGAACCTCGAATTGAACCCCCGTGGCATAAGTGGCCCGGAGGATTTTCACCCGTAATAACAATAACAATGACTCATTTGCATGTCAAACCATCCCACGGCTTCGGCGCCTGACTCCCAGCCGCCACCCCCTGACCTCCCCTGTCTTCGTGGATCGCGTATTCAAGATCCTTCTAAGATCCTCGGTTCTGGATTCTAGCCGGTTTTTTCTCTTCTCGCGGAGCCAGGTCCATGGAAGTCCAGGAGGTCTCCTTCTTCCTCCCCTCTTCTGCTCTTTTCAGCTCTCGACATTTTATACTTAGACGTAGATGTACATACACTCCGACTCAGTTTGCCCAACCACCGGAAGCAATCGCCCGGAACACCGAGAACCGCGAGGTTCTCGCCGCAAACAAATCTCCCTCTCGTTGATTAAACACCAATTCATTAAACTAAATGCTCTCTAATTTAACGTTAGTATCATTTATTCACTAATTTTATGCACTGTGTGCTGTAGATCATATGCCACGCAATCTGGGGCAGGAATTTATTTTCTTCAACTTTCTCCCTTCAACTCTTCCGTAGAATTTTGGCAAATAATTCCTCCAACTTTTTTTTCACAATCTAGACGTTACCTCGTAACTCTTTTTATCGCAGTTTCGGTTGAAAAACCGAATTCTCATATTTGTTTCTCATACGCAGCATGCGGGAGAAACAGAAGGCGGGGGGAGTGTTGCGGGGCTGATATAATACGCCGGGAATAAATTTACCCGAAACAACATATTTAGGGGTAAAATTATTACCATATTCATGAAAGAGAGGTTCGGATCGTTCGGATAGCGAGTGCTCACGCAGGTGAGGAGAAGAAGAAGCAGGAGCAGAAGCAGAAGCAGAAGCTGATAACGAAGAAGTCTTCAGAAGAATAAATATCCTCGTACGAGAAGGAGATGTAATGTTTCCGAGGAGCGCGGGCGGATAAATATGTACTGCGTAATCGCGATTTATATAAACTGCAAACATGAATATGCATTACGGGGTGCGGTCCAAATAATCCACAAGAAGTATCATAGCTAAGGAGCGGCATAACATGCGTATCCCTCCGTCTATCCTTCGTTCTCCACTTTCACACAGAAGGCGCGGGGATCGTCAGCCCAACGAATTCCCATCGAATAATTAACCAACGAACGAATACGAGTATGAAAATGGCAATTGAAATCGAACGAGGACACGAATGCGTCGAGATTTCGCGAACACCGCATCACGTGCTGCGCGAATTACCTACAACAGAACTACCAGGATGAAATATTGATCCCCTGTTTCCCTTCGCTGTTATATATCCCAATATATATTCCACCTATTCCACAGTCCCTTATACCTGGTCCGAACTGGGACTATATCAATTACTTGTGGCGGTTTGCGAAGCGTGTGCGGAGCACATGTGTCACCCCTATGGCCGTGGGGCTACACGGGGATCGAGAGACTGCCGGAGGTTGGGGGGGGGGGGGGGGGGGGGGGGGGGGAGGGGGGAGTCGAGTCCTTTGGGCTAAATTAGTAACACGTATGTTCTGATTCGAACGGGCTGGGCTCGCTTGGTTGGTCGGGCTTGTCCAACAGGTCAAATCACATGCAGGAATTCAGATTCGAATTCGAGTTCATGTTCTCAATCGTTATTTCGTTTCCTTTTCTCCATGGCAGGGAAAACGTTCGGGTCAAGCCGGATCCGACTAGATCCGATCAGGTGAAAAAGTCTCAGATGATCCGATCTACGTCCGAATCATACCCGACCGCAGGGCGGGCCGGAACTATCGAATTGGGTAGAGCATGGTGAAAATTGTGCGTTGTGGTATTTTGATCCTTGGGGAATTTATACAAAGTTTGTATATATACCGGAGTTCGAGGTACTGCAGGTATAGATGATTAGGGAAATATAAAGCACGGAAGGGTTTAGAAACGGCGAATATTTTGTCGCACTTGAGAGTTTATCGAGCTATTAAACAACGTTTATTGCCCTTATCTAATTGCCTTCATCGCCTGAAATTTAATTCCCTCCACGCAGCGTCGCTCGCGTCGCGTTGTTCAAACTTGTAATAAGTTTACTGCTCCCAGTGACTGATGATGCCTCTATTACGCAAACTGACAAGTCGTTATTTTCCCGACTTGCGCAGTTGAATAGTGTAACGGTTACCGTGGGATTTCAAATAATCCCATAATTTTACAAGCAGGGAAGAATCTTGTCGCTGAATTTTTTCTTCTACCCGTCTCCTTCTTCGTAGTTTTTGCTAATCAGATCGCAAACGATCGAACGAAACGCGTCACAATTCATTCGCAATTCGCCCCACAACGCGCAATCCGGAGAATAGAAGTGGAAGGAAAATTATAGAAACGGACAAAAGGGAGGCTTTCGCGATGCTCAATCGCGGCATACATAGTATGTATGTATGTATGTATGTACCACCTCTCCGGTATAATGGTGTGAGCGGAGCGGAGGCTTCTTAGTCCCAAGATGCTCAACGATTTGTTGAATGTCAACAGCACATCGTAGTGTATACAGTGTGAAGTAACCTCTTCGAAGAAGGTTCGTTCACGTCGTATTCCCTCACTTCCTCACACTACCTTCTTCCCAAGTTCGTAGTGATCCTTTGTGTTGTTATGCCGGCCAGGCGAAGGAGTGCCATCCTTCTCGTTCTTCGTTCTTCACACTCAACAATTCAGCGACAACAAAATTTTCTCCATGGTATGTTTAATCCGTAGGATAAAAAAAGCGAGAACGATGGAAAAAGGAAAGTAATGCGCGTAGTAGATCGACAATGCTTTCTACCATTTAGACATTTTTCTCTCTTTTTTCCCCTTCTCTTTCTTCGTCCCAAATGAAACGAACGAAGCAGATGAGAAACGCGGATATGTTGACGCGGGAAGAAAAAATTTGTAACCTAGCTTCATAATTTTCTTGAAATATGATTTCTAAAGATGGGAAACAAAAAATGGCGCTCCCTCAAGGGTCGGTCTACTGACCCCCTCAAAAAACAGACCGCTCTCCCAAGACGCTCGTCAATTCTCTCCGGGTAGAGGTATACCTGCATCGCTAGTTACACAGAGTTTCGCTCGAGAGTAATAAAAACGGGAGAGGTTGCACCGTAGATATATAAGCCGTAGATGGGGATGCCAGAGGCTGCCGGCTAGAGGCTCGAGGTCGGAGGCCGGAGGCCGGTGGCCGGAGGCAGAAAAGTGGAACTTGGGGACTTGAAAGTCGCCCATACTCGTGCGAGCAAACAGGTGTCATAAAGCCAGTACGTGTGGCAGAGTGTGGCTAGCGATGGAGCGGCGGGTGGAGTCAGAAGTGAGGAGCGAGGAGTGAGGAGGCGGACGCTAAAACGTGAGAAGGAAACGTGCCTCCCCCCTCACCTTAGCCCCAAGAATCCCGAGTCCAACCCCTAACCGCTATCCAAATGGATATATTGGATATATTGAACCGAAAGTCAAACTCTGATTCTATCCATCCGCTTTCGTCGTGCTCGAAAGAGAAGAGAATTTTAGAATGGATAACAGGGGAAGGAAAATACACGTGGAAGGGATGTTGTTTTTTGCTTTTTCGTTTCTCGTACGGAATCTTCTTATCCAATAATCAAGGAAACTTCTACTTCGGGTATATATACCTATAACTCTACGCCTCCACGGAGCGTGAATAACTTCTTATTATCCGAAATAAACGCACCGCAAGTCGATGCTACCGGGTAAGAAATCTCCCTCATTTTACCCTCGGGACTCACATTGCTCCGGTCTGATGGGAAGGAAGCGCGTATAGTTTTCTGCCTTTTGTTCGTAGGGAATAAATTGCGTTCAAAATTCTACCTCATTACTAACAAGCACTACTTTACTTTCTTCCTTTCCTTCCCTTCCCTTCCCTTTTTTATTTATTTTTTGTTCTTTTTTTGTTTTTTGGGTTTCTCTTTTGGCCGCTGGTACGAAAATCTTTCGGTATTTTATCTCACGGCGGGGCGGATATCGGAATAAAAGCATTGTTTGAAATGGCTGAACCAATTTGACCCACTTTTCAAACAGTTTTGATGAAAACCTGACTCCTGACTCCCGACATCGTGAATTCGTGGATTCGATAAAATTTCTCGTAGCTTTATATATATATATAGGTATATATATACTTCTAACATTTCACACCGCTCAGAATTTTTGGGTGCGTAATCGTGGGTACTTCGAAATAAGTGGAATACAAGGTCGGACGTGGTCCAAATTGTAAATATGATCTGGAACCTATAGGGATCCATAATTTCTTCACATCGTTTCAGGCGCTCGTACAATTCCGCGCCTGATTAACCAATTCCAATTTCCAAGGGGCAATGGGCACTTTCGACCCAAAAAAAAATACAAGGAATCGGATGGCGCTGAATGAATGATTCAAAAATTACTTCTTCCTCGTCAATCCGTAACTCTCTGATCTAATCAAGCAGACTGACATCTTCAAACGCGATTTCAGAGGGTGAAGATAAGCCCTCAGAAGTCCGACCTTTCATGATTCCATAATCTCTCGATTTTCCCTTCAAACATTTTCAAATACGACCCAGTATACTTGGTCTGTGGCTCTGTATAGTTGTTTGTAGTTACTTGTTTATTGAGTCGTAAACCTAACGGTCGAATGTCGGGGTGGCTCGTTACTGCGGGTTGGGGGAGACGTAAACGGTGCATAAGCCGACGGGGCCACGTCGGCGTCGCTCGTTCATAGGCTCGTCGTAGTCTGGCGGGGTGTCTACGAGTCTGCAAGAAATTTTCAATAATTTGGTATATAACATCAACCTATAACTTATAGTACCTACTACTCTCTCGCGCGTCAACGCCCGGCGTTTCTACTACCCCATAGAGACCAAGAATTTTGTGGCGGAGGCGGCTGGAAAATCGATAATAGAATGAAAATTTATTACACATCCTTCCCCGGTCTAAACACCAGTCGCTGCGGACATTTTATACTCGCAATAATTCAGCCCTTCGTACTCTTTCTAATAACTTTCCCTCTTGGATCGCTATTCATCAAAATTTCTGATCGAATGACTACACAGTGAGTTATGTCGGTGGCTTGTTTGATTTTTTCAAATTCTCAAGACAAAATTACGAGCCAATTACATCTGATCGGATCGAAATCTTGTCCCAATTATATCTGATCGGATCCGATTAGTTCCGAATTGGATCTCATTCGATGTGAACTATTTTCTTAGGGGAACATATGAGACGTATAGAATCTGGTCAGATCGGAACACGTCTATTTCCTAGCCAATTATATCTGATCGGATCAAAACTCTGCCCCAATTAGATCTGATCGGATGTGATCAGATCAGAATTGAATTTGACTCGATGTAAACATTTTTCCTTCTGGGAACATATGAGACACATAGAATCTGATCAGATCGGAACGCGTCTGACTCGCAGCCAATTATGTCTGATCGGATGAAAATGTTGTCCCGGTCAGACTTGATCGGATGAGACCAGGTCAGAATTAGATCTGATTTGATTTGAACATTTTTCCCTTGGGAAGACATTCGAGAAAAACATAATTTCGCTTTAGATGCTATAATTAGATGTAAAAAGTTTTCGAGTAAAATTTTTCATCGGTAGTACCGTAAGAAAACGCGCAACTATAGTATTTGTATATGTATATGTATATGCATAGTATCTAGGTCGAGTTAAGAGGAATAATAATTCGGAAGCGGATGGTCCAATTTTGAAAATTACTGCTCTCCGAGGGATCGCCTCAGATATATCTTACGTTATAGCTGCTGCTGCTGCTGCTGCTCCTCCCTTATCTTCGAGAAAGACGCGCAGAATATTCGCGAGATAGCCAGATCTGTATAAAAGGGGCAGTTAGTGGGGAAAAAGATTTTGCAAAAATCTCATGAGATTCAAACCTTTGGTCTTGGCAAGGTGCTGCGGGAAAACGAACTGGATGGATCGAGCGGGTACGAGTGGTGCCCCTGTGTCTCTGTCTCTGTCTGTGAATATATACCGCACAGCTCTCGAGCTATGGATAAGATTGTTTTTTTTTCCGAAAATCCCGAGGGCGCAGAGTCCCCATTATCTACCAACCGCTTGACCACCTTTCGCAACTCCCAATTATTGACTGCGGTTCGTTAAACGTGGCGTTAAAGCGCTCGACGATTCCATTTGTGTCCTAGCGCACTCATGTGCGAATTCGATCGATGAAAAATGAAAGCCGATGTGAGTGGTTTTCATACAAAATCATAACAAAAATTTCAAATTCATTTCTCTCTGGTTTTTTTTTCTTCTCCCTCTCTCTCTATATATCTTTTTGTTCTTTCTCTATCGGCGAAAATTGGTCGCTACTGGCACAATTAAAATTCACCTCCTAGAGCGGACTTCATCGCCTATATTCTACAGTACATACCAGCTATGAAAAATAATTCCTTTTAATTTTATCTACGGAGATTTAAAAGCAAAAGTTGTAGATTATTGGATTTAGGGTTAGTAAATCGACTCCCAGATCTAATGAGGTTTTAATTAAATCCCATCTTTATAACTGCAGGAAGCTAGAACGAGAGTGTAAAAAAGAGAAAAAGAAGGACATTGTAGAGTTGAAATTTACGGAATCAGGTGAAACAATTCACCGGGGTAGGTGTAACAGAAAAATGCCGCGAATGGTTTTTATATTTAATTTCTTCAACTTTTCAAATTCGTTCTAATTTTTAACGAAATATGACTCTGGCGATTTAATTATTGGCTTGAAAAAATGTCGCTTCTTTTTTTCCCAATCACACGGCGGAATCTGTATCCGCGAACCATAAGTTGTAATATTCATGCTTTCTCTTTGTAATACTTGCGCGCGATCATCGGAATTCAAGAATAGGCACAGCACTTCGACGATGAATTTTTTCATCGTAGAATTTTTCTATGGAAGACAATTTTTGGCAATCGTATACGACTCCGGAGAAATTCTTCGTTATATTGTGATTTTTTACGCGTCGTATCGCGTCGTCGTCTCCCAGTTATATATTATATTATGTTTGTTCCAAGCAAATGCGAGCTCAAGTGAAGAGTTTCAAAGCGGACTTTCCGTTCTTGTATTAGCTGAGACAGATCTCGCTCTTTACGAAATAGCGCGAAATAGAGAAATAGGGGAAAGAGGGATGAACACGAGAGCCAGACTGGAGACGAAGAAAGGTTCGGCAACAGCTGTCAGATACTCCCATGCATTTATACAAATGTAATGGCTCCCAGTCTTCCCTCTCTCTCTCTCTCTCTCTTCCCTTCTGTTTTTCACTCGTTCTCCATCCCCCAACCCCTCGGGGACTAAGGACTTCTACCCTTCCGTTCAAGATATAATGTCTCGATGTATTCAGAAACGCGGACAAAGCGAACTAAAATATTCCATAGCGGCAGCAGCAACAGCAGCAGCAGCAGCAGCAGCAGTAAGCAAAGTTCGAGAGACGAAAACTCCGCCGCCACCCTCACCGACGTATTATAGTCTCTCGGTCGTCCACCCCGGTGAAAATTTATCTAGCTATGCTAGACTGCGATGTAGGCATGCCTCGGCTTTTCTAGTGAAGCTAAAAACCTAAAATTTGTACGACACCATCCATTCTGCTATTGGTACAGCTGTAAACTGTACAAATGTGATCAAGCAGTGCTAGACTGCGTCTGAAAGGGACAAGTGTTGCATTTCTGTCTGGGCGCCTGCACAGTGTTTCGTTAGACACCAGTCCCGCGAATCTAGTCAGGCGTAGATAGACAGGATACTGGAAAAATTTCTATATTCACATCCATCCATACATACTGTACGTACTATTCTTCTAGAATCTCCGGGTATCTCTTTCGGTGGTGGATAAAAACGTTTAATTCATTATATATATATATATCGTAGTATATACCTGTGTATACGCGGTATAAGAGTGAAAAAGAAAACCACATTTCGCGTATAATGGTCGGAAAAATTCTGAATCCGCTCTATCCGTATTCTCGGGACTCAAGAGTGAGAGTCGAATGCAAAAAACGTGGGATATTTTAGCGGATAAAAATCGTGGAGAGTGTTTCGGAGTAACGTTTTGAAAGCGGAAAACACGAGCTTGGGAATTTTGCTTTCTTTGGAAATCTTTCTAAGATTTTCCGCCCTTCCCTCCTCTCCAGAGTCATCGCTCTTAGTATAAGCGCGGACGCTGCAGTTTTCGAGGCAGCTGGCTCTCTTTCGCCCGTTGCGAACTGTTTTCTTCTTGTCTCTTCTGTATCTCGCCGATTTGTGCCAAGGCAAGGAATGGGTTTGGAAGAAAGCGGTGAAAACGTAGATGGAAATTCGGAGCTTTCCCCCCTTGAAATCCACCGCTTCAACGTCGACCGCTCGTTCAAAAAATCATCGTAATTGTTACAAAGAAAAATCTACAGCCGATTGATAAGAAGACTGAGAAAATAACGGAAGACAACTTCTTCCGGGATCAGCAGAATTATAGAGACGAAGAGAAAAGAAGGGGAAAAACGAACGTCGTGAAAATATTCTTCCAAACGAAGGACAATGATCGCAACCGGTTGTCTCCAGCCGCTCCGGAGAATGCATGTTGAAAAATTTCAACGTATGATTTTTATTTGTAAAAATATCGCAGCGTTCGCCTCACTCGAGCGAAAAAAAAATGAAAAAAACATTCTCCGAGAGACATATCACAAACAGGGAAAGTTTAAATTTTCATAAAGAGAAATGGAGAGAGCATTTTCCTTAACGTGGCGTCGGTACGGATTCCTACTACCGATTCAACGTTATACTCGAATGTGCCGCGTGCCCTATACCGTCCAAAGACGTATAAAAGGACTTGAAGAGGAAAAGTTTGAAAGAAAAATTGAATCCATACGTTTAAAGGTCACCGTACTGTCTGCGAGGTGTTGGTGGCCACGATGGGCAAATATTTCTCTCCCCGGGGGCCCGCGGAAGCGGGATGTAGAAACGGGGTTGAAAGTGGATGGTGGTGGTGGCGGAAAGCGGCAAGTGGAAATGGGATGAGGATGAGTCTGAGTCTGTTGGTGCCGTGAATGGGAGGGGGTGAAACTTTCACACTAAATAAAAACTCAAAATTCTCTTCGCAATAAGTTTAACGGTTCAACTCTGCGTTTGCGGATTCTCGAGCTCGGAAAATGCAACCTGAAACGGCTTTTTAACGAAACACTCGCTTCAAGGGGGTATTGCATTTGAATAATACAATTTTTACCTCAATTATTAGCGATTGGCAATCACCTCGAAAACGCGATCTGTAGTCACTGCGGTCGGGAGAAAGTTTTGGGCATTGATGCGGTATTTTGGCGGACAAGTGCTGCGCCCAAGTATTACAATTTTTCAGAAGACCGGTGGTATTTCTAAAGAATTGATATTTCTCATGTCACGTAACCTGAAGCTAGCAGAACGAATAATTCCTAACCTAACCTAGTCAACGTAGAAACCATCTATCCCTCGCAAATTTTACGAATCTTTTGGAAAACTGAAATACTTGGGCACTTTCTGCCAAAATACCGCACTGATCTCCAAAACCTGCATCCGATCGGTCGCGCGGGTCTCGTAGAAACTACAAATCGCGCTTTCGAGGTGGTTGACTACCGTTGGAAACAGTCGCGGTAGCAATGGTATTCAAAAGGTGCAACAACCCCTGAAAATTGACGGTGCAATTTCTGTTTCGTTTTCGTTCATTGTTCATCTCCTGCCAGTTTGTATTCTGTTTGTTCTTTTTCTCTCCCTCATCTTCGCGTTGTTCGTTCTTCTCGTTTGGCTTCGAATACGGAATAACGTAAATTAATATAATGCAATGTGATACAATACATGTACAAGATAATATAATATAATTTATAAGAACCGTCATATCGTGTGCGGAAGTTTTCAGCTCTCAGTTGTCAGAGGGAAGAGCTTTCGGGTAAACAGATTTCGGACGGGTGAAAAGAGACGGAGGAACGGAGCGGTGGCGGTAGAAGGTAGAGAAAGCGAGAGGGCGAACGTTTCACGTTGGATTAATTCTGTTTCGTTTTCAGGGGTAAGTGAAACTCGACAGCGGGTAAATAATAGCGGAATCCGTCCTGACACCTCCGTTGGAACGTGCGTTGGGACTAAATTCGAAAGATCTGTGCGAGAATTTCGAGTGTTTATATAAAATATAGGCAGGCATCTGCCCTCTTGCAGCATCTCGCTTTCTCTCTCTCTCTCTCTCTCTTCTCTCTCTCTCTCTCTCTCTCTCTCTCTCTCTCTCTCTCTCTCTCTCTCTCTCTCTCTCTCTCTCCTCTCTCTCTCTCCTCTCTCTCTCTCTCTCTCTCTCTCCTCTCTCTCTCTCTCTCTCTCTCTCTCTCTCTCTCTCTCTCTCTCTCTCTCTCTCCTCTCTCTCTCTCTCTCTCTCTCTCTCTCTCTCTCTCTCTCTCTCCTCTCTCTCTTCTCTCTCTCTCTCTCTCTCTCTCTTCTCTCTCTCTCTCTCTCTCTCTCTCTCTCTCTCTCCTCTCTCTCTCTCTCTCTCTATCCCGATGTTAAATTCATTTCTATGGCCGTATATGAAGAATGAAACGCGGCGCGAGGGGGGAGATACAGGACAGACAGGACAGACAAAAAGAGATAAATGTATGGAGAAATATGAAACGGTGTCATAATTTGTCAGCCGAAAAATTCTGTCACAAACGAGATAAAGAAAGCGGGGCAAAAAGAAAAAAAGACACAGCGGTCCTCTCTCTCTCCTTTTTTCTTTCTTTTTCCTCCTAATTATCAACGAGAGAGAGAATTTCGCGCGTTGTTTATCTTCATTGTCATCGTACATATACATACATACATACCTACTTACCTCGTGCCTAAACAAGACGGAAAAATGAGAGGGCGAAAGGATGAAGAGGAAGAAGAAGAACTCGAAATAATTGACGAATTAATACGAAACGAGGGAAGGGAAAAGATGGAATGAGAGGAAAAAGAAACGAAACGAGAGTAGAGAAAAGAGGAGCCGAAGGTACTTAGTCCCTAACTCATCGGGCGAGCATTGAATAATAATTAAATATTTCAATCCGCTTATACTGTACTATACTATACCGTACTATATTATACTATATACATATATAGGAGAGAATTTGAATCCAAGCCAGAGTTTTATCTTGATTAAAAAGCCTTTTCAATACGTAGCTGTCCCCACTAGTACTGCGCGGCTGGGGGCAGGAGGGGGGCTGCAGATACGTACCTGCACGTATATCGTTATATATTTGTATGCGAAAATGATAATAATTGAAGCAACGTAAAATAATAGTCACTTTCGCAGGAGACCGAACATCCGTGTCTCCGTATACCTACACCAATACTATGTATGCACGAGTATGTGTAATTCCTCATCCTCACAAGCACGCGACATTGACGATATACGTACATTATACGCTACGAGTATATACGTATGTTTGTGATACTGCTGAAATTTGAATAAATAATAGTGAAATGCTGAAAATATAGTGTCTTTGATAATGCCTGAGACGAGTATACTGCAGTATACATATAACTCGTACGTATACAGTGTCTGGTATAGTACGGTATGATGTAAAAGGGAAACGCGAGTTACTCGACTAATGGAATTGGAATTTGGAACGAGAGCGAAGAGAGCGAGGAAAGGGGAGGAAAAGAAACGAGGGTAAAAATCGGCATGCGTTGTCGTCCGTTTTTTGACCGGAACGCGGTTTCCCGATGTTTTTTTCTCTTCCGTTTCTTCTCACGCTCGTTGTCATTCGAATCGGGAAAACGAGTTACGAAATGACGTTGCAATACAATTGTGCGCGTATTACTGTATACATATGCGAATGTTGATTACACTCCACGAATCGCCCCGATTATTTCACGGCGTTTAACGGATTATGTTTTATTATACGTATTACGTGTGTACGCAGGTAAAAAGTTTCTTTCGTCTAATGCCGTCCCGTTAGCTCCGTGAAATTGAACCCTGGATATTTGTTTTCACGCGAATACGACCAAATTTTTGAATAATTGAAACAACCGTTTTCAAATTGTTGGCGAACCCTTTTTTGGGGTGAGAAAATCGGAGTTGGTAGGTACAATCGAGTATCGACGAATGCATTCTGTTGGGAGGAAAACGGGAATTAGACGAAAAGAGAAAAAACTCACTCGCTCGCGCGGCACCTGATGATCGCAGGAAGAGAGAAATATCCAATGAAAAATTACATTTGCGTGATTTTTTGTTTTTTTAAAGCGAACCGCTGCACCGGCAGATATGAATTTTTCGGTAAACTTCTCTGAAATTTTCAACTTATGTGTCGTCGAATATCCTCGAGTTCTCGATTCGGCGGAGAAGGGACTGTGGAAACGTGATTTTCACTGTTTCTTTCCTCCCGAACTAGAACTGATGAAGAAAATTCCCTCGGAGTGCGTTTTTTGCTGGACGTCCGAGGAAACTGTTACCTGTTAAATTCTCAGTGCACTACGATCCGATATTCCGTTCTCGAGGAATAGCCCGGGTAGAAAACGCGTGGTTACACGTCGCAACCTCACCCGAGGAAGTCTGCAGTCGTCGAACTCGGCAATAGTAGGTATCTAAAAAAATCGCCTCGATGAATTTTTAGTTCAAGATTTGAATCCTATTCTGGAAGTTATTCCATGAATTTTGAATTTTGAGTCACTCGCTCGCGAGAAACGAGCATACGAAGATTGTCTCGAAACAGCTCGATGCGTTCGCATCCCCACGAAGTGCGCGTCTTTGTAAATTAGTTTCTCGAGATTTTGAACAAAAAGGAAAATGGATTATTTGTTTCGCAAAACTTATGGCATCCGGGGGCCTCGGTCAGTTTCTTGCTGATCAAGTATACCATTAGATAGGTACGAAAACTGAACTATAACCGTTGGATTACACAGTGTGAACTAAATTGACATAAATACACATTTGATAAGGCTTGCAAGGCAGACTTTGGGGGGAGTTGACGTTTAATCTAACATCTTAATCTACTTAGGTTAGAGTTAGCTGGAGAATCTATGCAAATTAAGTTGGGGATTCGACTCAACGTGGAAAATTATACTCGCTTCGGTATACATTATACATCGAGCTTCGAATTTGGAACCACTGTAATTTTTCGATGAACCCAAAAACAGACTTCCATCGTTTCTAGCCCTCAAAGCCCAATGCCTAACACGGAAATTTAGAATAACGAAATCAATTCTACCGAGTCTAGTACGCTCGGCGGATTTGGAAAATATTGAAAGATTGAATCGGGGGCTGATTCTGCCTCGTTTTTCTCCTACGATACATACAAAGGTTCGTATGCACGCATCCTGCATTCGTCGTCATTCTCCTGCACGATTCGTTGCTTTATTTCGTCATTTTCGCATTCGCTCCATATTTGCGGCTGCAGGTTCCGAGTCCGAATTTGCGTCATGTTTCCTGCTTATGGAAATATGCGTTATAAATCCCGGATCCATTCGCGAATACGTTATTTTCAGCTGGCTGGTTTATTGCGCGAGAGACGGACGCCGAGGCTGAGACCGAGGCCAACGCCAAGCCAGCGCCACACCGCCAACGCCGGCACTTCCACTTCTATTTCTGCTTTGACTGCGACCGCCGTCGTTCGTCACGACGAATGGCAACGGGGGGTAGTTTAGGGGTTTAAAGAAATATACCAATGCACATAGGTACGTACACATGCATCCCCGTGAATACATGTATACCCACGTGAACGTTCGAGTTCTCTTTCTCTTTTTCGTTCACACATTCCATGTACGTACCTAGGTATAACGTACATACGGATCCACAAGCATGAGGATTTCACGCGCATACGTGGAAGTACAGCCACAGCCACGTAGAAACACAATACTTAGAGGGATGGAGAGAAAGCGCAGCTCGGGGCTGGCCCGACCCCTACCCCTACCCCTACCCCTACCCCTACCCCCGCCCCCTCGTCCTCTCAAGATACTCCGGGGAAACTAGGTAAGCCGTTGAAAACCGTCTGCAAAGATATTTCACGTCGTGGTCCGTGTGTAACTAAACCGTGTATAGGTAGCCATGTTCTGATGTAAAAATAGAATAGCTCCGGTGGCTCCATCCGGTTTGGCGCGGTGAACATCCTCCTTAGCTCTTTTACTGGCAATGGCGTGGCCGGGGCGGTATAATGCACCGATCGCGTCCAATTCCCAATGTGATGGGAACAATCGCTGATCGCTTTTCTTCTACCGCCATAGTATACCTTCTCGCGGGATCGAGTGCGGAGTTATTCGAAGGAAAAACCTTTTGGATGAAATCGGGTCTGCGGAACGCAGAACAGTCTTCTTCGATCCGATCGAATACAATATATGGTTTGACCGGGAGTTGGATCCGACGAGAGAACATAGGTAGGAGTCCGTCCCCTCCCTCTACGACTTCGAGTATGTTGAAGCGCTCCGGAAGCCGAGAGACGTCTATTGGTTTGCATCGGCTCGAAAGCGCATTTGAGGGTTGGAGACACACCGCAAAATCCTGATGCGAATCGGAGGCGCGTCCGATAGTTTTTAGTACGAAGAGTCTGATCGATCCCGAGGTAACCTACGCCGGAATGTTCCTTGACCAAAACAACGAAGAATCGTTCCGAAACTTTCCTGGACTCTTCAGTTTCGGGGGTGAACCGCCCCTGCAGAAGTTGCACCTTCTGACCGCATCTGCGAGGGTCGTTCGTCGATCGGAGTAATCATTATGTGATCGGATCATTGTATCGTCACGATATGAAGTACCTAACATTTCGGCATAGGTATTCGTGGGATTCGACTGACTCCCCGTACTGAAAACTTTCGGATGCCTCTCTGATTGACCAAATCTCAAGGGGTTTGTTTTTTTTCACCCCTCCCAGACATGTTTTTGAGCTCACGTATGAAATAAACGCGCCTCTCGGCTTCTCGAGCTCTGCAACATTTTTCTGTGCCATTCGAATGGGGGGGGGGGGGGGGGCTCGTGTTTTAGGGCCAACGGGGACGTTTCGCTCGGAAAAGTCGAATGAGAGAACAAAATTCGGCGAATGTTACGGGATTTGCGCGCGAATCGTACGCTCGTCAACATACCTACATTTCCATTTTCGTCTATTCCGAATCTTTCTCGACGGTCATTGATCTTCGAATAATCGAGGTACCTGTCCACAGCTATGATGATGGAATTTGGACGGAATCATGCATCTATGCACGTACACGCTTGAACGCAATACCAAACAATAATAACACGAGAAGCGTTCACATTATCGCGATCGATTCTTCGCCCTCGTTTTCCCTTGGGGAGCGGTTAGCGGTTAATAATTCATTCGTAAGAATACGAAACACTGGAACTCCCCCTCTGGCGAAAATAACCCTCGAGGCCATGTCCCTGTCCGAAAAGATCAAGGTCGTTGGTCGTTCTTTCGTTCTTCCGTTCGTCTGACCATCAGGTTCATCGATATTGCATGCGCGTTTTTATATCTGAACCGTTTAGCAGTCGCGATGAGCGGCTGAGCTCTCGTCCTATTTTCGCACACTGCAATAATTTTGCGGATAAGGTGGAAGTTTTTCTTCTACCATCGCGGCTCTCAGGTGTGTAATTTTGAAATTCTCATGTGAGACATACGGAAGGTGAGGAAAAATGAACAGAAACATCTACATCGTCGTATCTTCTCCTTCTCTTTTTTTTCGTTCGTTTGTTTGTGTGTTTGTTTTTTTCCAAATTTTTTTCATCGGCATAAAAGCTGCGATGCTTGGCTCGACGAAAAAATAGCGGAGAAATTTTTCAAAACAACGTTCCGACCAAGAGAGAGAAAGAGAGAGAGAGAGAGACCGAGCTTTAAATCACTATCTTTGAAATTCTTCCGCTATTTTACTTCGCAAAGTTATTTGTTATGGACGGGACAAGAAGTAAAACGCTGTAGAGCTGGCGCGGGCCTCCGAGAGAGAGAGAAAAAGAGCCGTTTGCATTCTGCAGCATAATTTTTCGCAGCGCAGGTACAATGTCGGGTTTAGAAATCTTAGACATTTTCACTGTTATTCAAAATATATATGAATTCCGGATTTTTTATCCATTTCGAATAATATAATGTAGAGAATATATATGAATTATCCGAAATTTTTCAAACTTACGCACGCACACATATATTACAAAAATAGTATGTAAGTGCAATGTTCTCGGTAGCAATTTTGGGGAAAGCTCGTATTTCTTTCGCAGGTGTTTCGTGAAAACTTGACGAGAAAAGAAAACAGAATAAAATTATTTGAAAAAAAAGAACCTTATAAACTTTGTGAAATGAGGAATACGGGAAAAAAAGGGGGTGGAAGGGACGGGGCATCGATTCCCAACGGTACGTTCCGTCGTGCGGAGCGTCCGCGACAACTTTGTTACTTCTTTAAACCACTTTAATTTTATCTTTAAGCTCATGTGGCGGGGGAACGGGGGGCGGCAGTAGAACTGGTATAGGTACCGACTCAAAACGCGATCGTGGAAAATTTCTCCTTTTTCTAACCTCTCGCCAGCTTCGAAAGCGACAATTTTCTCAGTTATGAGGACAGTTCGAGAATAATGAAAAATGGAATTGAAGTACGTACAGATATGTATGTATACACATGAAAAATCTGGAGAATTATATTACGATGAAATAGTTGAGATCTTATGGAAAGTTGACCTGAGTGTAATCCGAGGTTAATGACTATCGTTTGATTAAATGAACCGCGAAGTTTTCTCCATTGTGAATGAAGAGGGGCAGGTCGATGTTGAAACGGGACTAAAATCTGAACGCGTCGGCGAATTCAAACGAATTTTAATTAACCAGAAGCCAGAAAACCGGAGCTTTCATCCGGCTTTTGAAGTGCGAGAAAATCTCTGCGCGTATATGAGAAACGAGTGTTTGAAAAATGAGTATGGAATAAGTAATAATCCTTTGGACAACTTTTTCGTCGACTTATTTTTCAAACACCGATTTCTCAAGAACGGGAAGAGATTTTTTCGATTTTCAACCGCCAAATGAAAGCCCGATCATTCCAGTTTCTGGAAAATCGAAGATCAACCCGAACCGATCAACGCGGTCAGATTGTTCCCCAAGTTTCGAAGATGCCTCTCTTTTTTACACCCACCTATAGTTTCGGGTCCAAATTCCCGTCTCGCTCATTGTCAGGACTTTTGGCGTACCTACCGCAATATTACTACCGCAGCTCTACGTATAACTATACCCGTTACACCTTATACGTATTTCAGACTTTAAGAAGTACTTAAAGTTCAACGTTATATAGGCGAGAGAGTTCCCGCAGGTCTTGCCTGCACTTAAAAATACGGGGAATATTTATTTTCGCAAGTTGATTAGAAATGAAAAATGAAAAAGCAAATATCGTCGGAGCTTTTCACTCGTTGAAGTAAGTAGAAAAGAGGAAGAGGAAGGAGAAGAAAAATCTAGGCAAATTCAGCAACGTTTCGAGCCTTTCAAACCCCACCTACTGGCTAAAGTACTGCAGCCATACAACGCATACGTAATTATTTCGAGCCGTGTATACCGCATATATGGAACACATGTCTCACGAAAATCGACCATACATACGTACGGTGCTATACTTTGAATACTTTGAGAAAAAAACCGACGAGTTTTCTCAATCGGGACGAGAAATGGTGAGAGAGAAACATTGGAAACGAAAACAACAGAAAATGAAAATGGATCCACCGCCGCGCCGCGCCGGTCGCGCGGCCGCGAGGCAATGTGATCAACGACGAACGATATCAAAGACGTGAATTATATTATTATAATATATAATATCCTATATCTGGGTGAAAAATCTCATTAGACTTTAACGCCGGGTTTATAAGAACCCCGTGAAATATCGGCAGCGTTAAAGTCCCAATGAAAACCAAGTCGTAAATTAGAGATCGTGGTGATATAGTACTTCCTGACCCCCGTCCCCTCGGCTTCGCGTCCTCCCACCCCCGCCAACCGATCGAGAACTCCTTCTAATCTTGCGTAATTATCTTCGTCGATTCGGCCCGTCGTTAGATTGTGGCTCTCTTATTTCTTTCTTAACTTTTTACTCTTCTCATTCATGACCATATTTCTCTTTCACTTTGCGTTCAGACGGGAAACATCGACTGCGGACGTTAACGATCGTGTAATAATTATCGCAACACAGTTCCGCCGCGAAACATATGTACAGGCTTTCGCCATCGGGACTTTCGCAAGCTCCGCGCTTCCACCGCGTTCATCCCTTTTCCCGATTCTTCTTGAATTTTTATCATTTTCCTTCTTCTTTCTGTTTTCCGATTTCCGTTTTCTCTGATCCGGCATCGCCGATTCTGTGAAATTTGTCTGCACCGGAGATGAAAAATGTAAAATGAGAAGAAAAGGAGAAAAAGGAGAATGAAAAAAGAAGGAGGAAAACGGAAAACGGAAAACGGGAAACGGGAAACGGGAAAATGGTATGCAAGCTCTCGACGACACAACGCGCCGGGCGTCGGAAGCTTTTATCATAGCATGTGG
This sequence comes from Phymatocera aterrima, assembly GCA_963170745.1. NCBI lineage: Eukaryota > Metazoa > Arthropoda > Insecta > Hymenoptera > Tenthredinidae > Phymatocera > Phymatocera aterrima. The sequence continues at coordinate 4,353,099 of OY720671.1, forward strand.
GTATGTGTATATGTATATATATATATATGTACATCCAGCCGATGAAGCCCTGATTCGGTCGCGTATTGTATCTGTCAACTCGATGACGCAACGTGCCCCGGCTCTCTCCTACCTTTTCAATAATACAAAAAATGGAGGCGGGGGGGGGAATAAAAAATACGTCAATAAAAATGAATAAAAAATCGCCCATAGAAAACCACCGGCTGCCTTTGGAGAGCAGCTCCGTGCGGAATTCCTTTTCTTCGGAAAAGTCAATTTTCCTTCTCGCGCTGCAGCAGGCGCAGGTACGGGACGCGGCTGGGTATAGTACCTACCTGCTATCCCTCTTTTTCATTTTGTATACTTTACCTGCAACCGCGACCGGGGTAAAAGCTCGCGACACGAAACCTCCCGTTCTCTTTTTTCGTTTCGTTATTTACAGACCACGTCGGGATTCAGGACGAGCCGAGAAATTGCGTTGATCGAATCGTGTGGGACGAATTGTAAAAGAAAAATTTGAAAAATTTGATAAACGCGGATGAAAAAATTCCCAATGAAATATCTTCCGATGATGATTGTCGGAAAAATAATAGGTTTACGTGATCGGGGGTATCTACCGTTGCTCGAGACTCCCTCTCATCTTCAAGTTCGTTCTCGGATCATGCATTCACCTCCGAGTATCTCCGTTTCAAGTTGCAGACGTCCAAATTCAAATTCAAATTCGAGTTTTCAAGCCCGTACCTAATGTCCGACGATACGGGATAGAAGTGACGTTCGAAAATATTTGAAATATTCAATATTATAAATTCGATCTTCCTCGGTTCATATAATTCATGTATACACGCACTACAGACTATTTCTCGAGAGGGTTGAGAGCCGGTGAAAGATGCCCACGGGATAAGAATAAGAGGTTGTTAATACGCCTTGGTGGTTACATCCCTTCCTATAAAAGATGGCCGAACCGTTGCCTCGCCTTGCCTCGTCTCGCCTCACGTTACGTTACGTTACGTTACTTCGCACGAGAGAGGGGTATTAAAGTAAATGTATATCAACTGTCAACCGTATTGCCGCATTTTCAATTTCACTATGTATAACGGCAGATCGTAAAACATTGCATATAGGTACCTCCTACATGTACTCGCGTGTACGTACATACGTATGTACCTACTATATACGTCACGCAGGCACCGGAAGTAAGTATTCGCCAGCATCGTTCGTCTCGGTCGGGATGAAGTTTGTATATTGTCTGTGTACGCGCATACGGGAAGACGTGTGCACGCGCGTGTACGTGGTACATACGTGTATCGCGTATCCAAATGCACGCCGGCTTTCCACGGCCTTTCGGAACGTTGCCGCGCGCTTCGACAAAGCTAGTTTCTCTCTTCCGCGAGAGTTCCGGACCATTGCGGGGTAATGGCTCGTCGAGATTTTGCACATTCGGTAGGCACCATTCTTTTTTGTTGTTTTTTTTTTGTTTTTTCTCTTGTTTGTTCTCTCTTTCTCAGTATTTTCACTAGTCGAACTTCCGACGGTTGTAACTATCGACCGGTTCGATTCATCGAATTTCTTACGACAATATTCCCCGCGGTGAATTGAATTCCCGAAAAAATCGCAACATCGGAAATCTTCCAGAAGTTACGTCGAAGTCGAGTTATGCGACGGTTTTTAATTCAAATTGCCTTCTTCGTTGCCTTCTGCCTTCTCACAATGCTGGGAGGCGACTAACTCCCTTTCACATCGATCGAAAAGTTTTTGGGGCAGCTCCGATGTTAAAAAGAAAACCAACATCGGCCACGGGATACAGCAAATTTTTCCCAAAGTGTTATTTCTTTCTACGGTTTCGTATACAGTTCGCAAGTTAGATGACGCGAACTTCTCTTCCTCCCTTCGTCCGAGCTTTCGTATAATACACATAAATTTATTCCCCCGTATAGGTATAATATAACAGGCATATATATGTGTTCATATCTGCGGTCGTGATGTCGAATATCAGCGGTCAAGTGAATCCGCAAGCTTCTCTCTCTATCTTTATCTCTATCTCTCTCGCTCTGAACCTGGAGTTTTGATAGCAGCGTCCTTACGTTTGGGAAAACACATAATTGAAGGGATCAGAAGGATGATGAGAGGCGCAATACCGCGCGTTGAGGAATACCAAAATCTCTTGCTCTCCGGGGTACTGACCCAAATTTCAAACGTAGTATAGTATATTTAATTGAAAATTGCTGCACCATGGAACTGGAAACGTTGCGGGTATTCCGATGCAGCCGTCTATCTATATGCATGTTGGTACACACATAGCTATCATGCCTGATACCTACATATACCAGTTAGAGGACTTTCGGTCGGTCGTTCTATGAATTTATAATCGAACCTGCTCCCGATATGCGTGCGCTTGTACAATGAAAATAGTCATAATATACATATATACATATACATATATATATATCAACGGAACGCGTACAGTATATAACACAGGTTCATACATTATACATATTGGAACTTGCGAGCGTTCGATACGTCAATGTCATAAAAAATGATTTCCGTTCTCAATTTTTTTTATGCGAAGGTAAAATTTTTACGAGTTATCGAAACCGTTGGCTCGCCGGTATACGTGCGCGGGGAGGTTTGCGGTAGCTTTCGTACGCCACGTCGAGCTCGTTGTTTGTCCGGCGTAATTAGGTTAGGTTAAAAATGGAATAGTTTTTTTTCTTTTTTTCACATTCCGCCCCGATTCCTTAGCAGCGAGAGGGATTCCCTGTGGCCATTTCCTCCGCGTAAGGCTTCTTCTCCACGTACAAGCACACGCGCCCGGACACAGGCTAGGTGTGCACGAGCCTCCACGAAAGTTGACCGTTCTTTGGAAATACCCTCGGAAATATACTAACGCCGATAAAAGTCGAGAGAGAATTGGAAAAAATATGTTCAGCCGCGAGTTAGATCGAGCGTGCATGCTTCCGCATCTTTTATCCATGGATCGTACGAGTTGTATGAAAATTTGTTCAAAGCGGTTCAAGCTTCTTGAAAAATGAGTAGATTGAAATGAATCGGGGATACGCGTATCGTGCCGGGGAACGGTGGATCGCTCTCCGCTTTGAAAGACTACAATTTTGTCGCGATTTCGGAGACGAAGGATCAACCTATACCTCCCGTTCCGTACTTTAGTCCTCGCTCCGATGTTCCAGAGAATGAAAGATTTCTTATATTCGTAACGAAAGTGAAGAACGAAGCGTCTCCATCCTGCCGGAGCATCGCCGGTCAAATGATGATACGATCACGTGGAATAATTTACTGTTATGGATAATCGTATAGATGGGGACAATTTCTATCCCTGGTCTGCTCGATACTATACTAGCGACTAACGCGTTCCGAACGCGAGCTTCAAGCTTATGCCTAGAGACATCCACGTACGGATGTGTCCGTACGTACTTATACTACCTTACCGCTTAGAGGGATGTGTGGGAGGTTCGGCGCAACGTAGGTTCGTATATACATTGGCCCTATCTCCAGAGACTACGTGTTTAGAGTAGCGATTGTTAACTCGGGATGACGTAGGGTAATTAGAGGAGATTTACGAGCATGCAAATAGAAGCCATCGCTGAAACGTAAGGGATAACGTTCAGCCTCGGGGCGAGAGAAAGAGAGTAGGGGTCCCGCTGATCATGAAGGGAATACAAGAAATTCTTCACCCCCTGAACAAGAGAGGGGAAGAACAGGGAGAACAACTCTTTAAGAAGAACATGTAAGTTGCTTCGTGAACGGATGAGGAAAGGGGAAAATGGATTGGAGGGAAATGGAATGTAATATAATAGGATAATATGACGAAACAATCATTCAATTCAGTGATGCATCAAGAATTGAAGTTTCGTTTCCTTCATCTTTCGCTACGTGAGAATTCCTATACCTTTGAAATCAAGAATTTCGGCAAGACTACTTCATGGTCTTCTGGACTTTCGATCCCCGCCCTTCAGGCTATAGCAAACCCTTCATAAAGCTTGTCTTACGAGAATACCTACGTAGATCGAATCTTGACTATACAGAATCTGCTTCACCCGATGAGCATGTCGAGAGTGACACTGCGACAGGGCTTCGCGAAGAGGATAAGGATGAAGAAACTAGAGAGAGAAATTTCAATGCATCGTTGGCGGGGGGGATGGTGCCTTTGACACCAAAGAACTTCACGGTATACCGCTCGTCGTGTTGTTTCGTACCTTTTACAGCTGGTACGTATGTATATACATACCTACTACGCCAAGTTACTGTAACGCCGTTGCTGCGGTTACAACCTGAAACCTTATATTATACGAGCGCAGGCGTTTAGCACTGAGGTTGATTGGCTGGTAGGTAGGTGTGAGTGTATAACGAGACATCAAGCTCAAGGATATCGAGGAGCCTAGCATTACATGTAGAGGAGAGAATAGAAGTACAAAAGAGAAGCGAGGCAGACGAATGAGGCAAGAAACAATTTTGTCGTTTCAAGTCTCGTTGTTACAGAGGGATCTGCGATGTTCTTATTATAACTTACTCCTTAAAATAACGCTCGGGTATACCTATAATTTGATATTACTAACGTACGATGGGCTTGGCAGGCGGGGAGGTGTATATTTTACGTGGTTAATTAATGCGGTGAGTGATGTAGAGCAGAGAAGCCCTTGTAATATTCGGCAGCGGTATGGAGGTACGCGTAACCGTGTATACTTTGAGTAAAATTTGTAAACGCGAAATACGTGTATGCGGTTCTTCTCTTTATTCCATAGAATTTCCGGTACAACGGCGCGGACAAGAACAAACGGCAAAGAAAATCATCGAAGATGTAAGTGAGTAGGCATGTACGTGTGTTGGGTGAACATCAACCGCAACGTAAATCTCGCTTCGCTCGACATACATGAGTATACTTAAATTATATCAGCCGCCTCGTACTCCGGTATGTCTTCGCGTTACGCGTCGTTGCCGCCAAAAAGGCCAGCGACGCTAAAAAGGGGCGTTTTTTTCGCCCTTTTATTCTCTGTTGCAAAAATGAACGGGGCCACGATCCCAACAGCTGAGATTATTATCATGTACGTCGTCCTGGATATGATTGATATTTTTTTTCCTCAACTATTTTATCACTTTTCTTCCAGGCCGAGAATATTGCTCGTTTCACTGGCCTAAGAGAGCATGGGAGAGAAAACATGGCAAGAAGAAGGAGAAGGAGAAGGAGAAGAAGAAGGAGACGGTGGATCTGTCTTTCCAACTTTCATCTTGTTGGTGAGATATTCTATTCCAACAATTCAAAGCACCGGATTCAATTTGCATTGAAGTCTCGTCTCGTTGCGTTGCGTTTCGTTTCGTTTCGTTTCGTTTCGTTACTGTTCAATACAACAACACGGAAATACTGCAGGCATTGAAACTCCCGTTCGAAAAGTAGAAGAAGATAAAGATGAAGGAACGGAAAACGAAGGAGAGGAAAACTAATGAGGAGTAACTAGGCGAAGCGCGGATTGAGCTTGACAGGCTAAGATACGAAGTGAAATTTTCACTGCTTCACACAAAGCTCATTCATATTTCTTCAGAAGCTCTTCTCCTCGTAGAATAATTATTTGTCAAATTAGATCTGATCACATCCGATCTGGTGAAAAATTCCCTCCAATTTAATCGGGTAGGATCCGGCTAGATCTAGGTCTCATGCCTCTCGATCGCAGGCCCAATCAGATCCGGCAAGGAGACGAAATTTTTATCCGATCGCGTATTATCGCTACAATTGATCAGACCTGATCATTTCCTTCCTGGACGGTTTTGGTTAGATCATTCGTACACAGCTTTCGAAAAAAAAAAAAACCGGTAACACCGTAAAACCTGGTAGACTAAATTCTACTTTTTTGGTCAGTCGACTCGACTGAAAGCATCAGCGAATGAGTCATACGCGAGGATATAATACACGAATCTCCGGCTGGAAATTCACCTCACAACCGCAATGTAATGCTCTCCGGGCATGAAGTTTCTTTCCAGAGTAGATATACCAAACCGCTGGTGAAAATCTCGTCGTTCTATGCAGGTGTACCACCCTCGAGATTGCCACAATTATAATGTTACAAAATACGTTCATATGAAAGCAAATTCAATTCGTAGTCTCTCGTCAAGCTTATAATATATTCTAAAGTTCTACCAGGTATATCTCTGATATTTACCTCTGAATCTATTTTCCGCACACTAACCTACGATTTTTACCGGTGAAATATAAATCCTGAGGGAATACTTATTTTCCATCACATCCGACCTGTGTTTGGAAGAAGTAAAATACTCGGCCACTTCCTGCCATCGTACTCGATGAATTCTCAAAGTTTTATCGAAATCAACCGTAACGTTTGCCAAAAATCACGATTTCCGTTTTCGAAACGGTTTCTGTGAATTCGTGATGGCGAGCCCCGTGGCGTATCACGTGCCACAAAGTATCTCTGATACTCTCTGAAAGCATGTGGGAGAGACGAAAATTGATGAACGCTTTTCGAAATGAATTAACAATACATAATGCTTGGCGAAACAGAATGGATGTCTCGAAGAAGAGAGGGAAGAAAAATTAGGATCGCGGATGAAGTCGTAATGAGTAATGATGCGGAATATACATATGCCTATACTGCCTACGAAAGTAGTACAGAGTGAGGGACGAAATAATGCGAAGATCGTGACTTCGACTTCCTGGTCTGGAAAGCGTACGGGGGCGTCGCGTGGGGGCACTTTGTTGGGAGAAGAATCTACTACCCGCGTTATACTGCAATGACTAACCAACGCTAGTTTCCTCAATGGCATTTTCACGATCGCGAGTTAATTTCGCTCTTTTCTAGTCCGTCGAGCGAGCAATTACACTTTGGCCGTCTCTGTGTTACACGCGCGTGTGCATGCGTGTACGGGATATATTGCACTGGACGTGCGTGAGCTGTGTCCGTAAACGTATTGGAGAGGAAACAAAGCGCGGAAAACCGGGATTAAATCTTTCCAAAAAGAGAAAACCGAGAAGAGAGCGAACAGAAAAGTGAAAAGAGAAGGAGGCGGAAAAACAGCGAGCCTCGAACCCTGAAACAGTTTATACACGGGTCTGTATGTATGCGTTTACATACCTACGTAAATAGTGTCGGAGTAGGTAATGATATTAGAAAAATGAAGAAGAAGAAGAAGAAGAAAAAGAAGAAGGAGAAGGAAAGGGGCGTTAATTAAGAGGCGCGGCAGCGGAGAAGCCGCCGCTGCAGGAGCGTAACGAAATCGGTTAATTTTTTGAGAAAACTTTACGAAAACTCGATGGCGGAATATTATCAAAGTTTTTCCTCATAAAACAATAGAAGTATGGTTATAGAGGTATAGGTGGGTATGGTATGTGCACGTTGGAATATGAATGCAGAGTTCAGACGCATACGTATAAAACGTATATCCGAAAGGAAATGAATTTCACCGACAGGTATATGTACACCTACTACCGGGGCGGGCTGTCTATGCACGTGTGTATGCGGTGAAGTTTGACTCTGCGCGGTGGTCAGGATTTTCCGCAATTTTCTCTACTCACAGATCGCATCACCGCAGACAACGAAATGTGCCATTTCTTATTTCCTTCGCGTTTCTTCCCCCGTGGCGGTGGTGCAGTGCCGCGTTTAATTTCAAAAAAGTTGAAGAAATAAGAAGACGCAGATAACTGATCCTGGCGGAATTATATGGTCAGTGGATTATACCTACCCACCGTTTGGCGTACCTTATATCCACCTACTTCCAGCTCGAGCTCGGAGGGTGCCGTAAAGTAGGTGTAATATTAATGCGATCAGAACTTGGCCAATTTGATGAGCCATGAAACTAGCTGCTCTTCAACTCAACCCATTTAACCGAAAGGTTTACTGCCATTTTATCACGATCATTCCGAACTCCCTCCTCCCGATAATTATAATCAACCAGAATAAATATATCATACCTGTACCGTCCGAATTCCTCCTGCCGATAATTATTGTATAATCATCGTAATAGATCGTTGAGGATGTATCGCGCCTCTGGAACACCATTACCACCGCAACGGTCAACGATGGTTAACCACCTCGGAAACGCGATCTGCAGTTTCCCCGAGACCACGTAACCGATCGGAAGGAAGTTTCGGTAATCAATGCGGTGTTTTGGCAGAAAGTCCCTGAGTATTTCAAACTTTTCAAAAGATTGTCGAAATTTGAAGAGGAGGAATATTTTCTGTGTTAACTAGGTTAGGTGAATTGTCTGTATCTGTTATACGTTAGTTCGGTTGTGCGACATAACCTAGTCGACGTAAAAAATATTCATTCTTTCGAGATTCCGCGAGTCTTTTGAAAACGTCGAATCTTTGGGCGCTTCCTGCCAAAATACTGCATCAATCCCCCAAAACTTTGTTCCGACCGGTTGCGTGGCCTCGGAGAAACGGCACGTCCGGTCTTCGAGCTGATTGACAATCGCTAACGAAATAAGTGATAATTGCGTTTGCGAGGTCCGACACCCCTTCAATCTTCGGTCATATGTCACTTGATAAGTATTCTCAGATTGTTCGATTTTACTCTCGGAGTCCTCTATACTCTATATTACGCCCCGATTGACACTTCTCTCAGTTTTTTGATGAAGATCTCTCATGGGAAAACAATATTTGCCCAAATTTCTTGGATAAAGTTTACAGGTATATATTCCACAGTTAATAGTACGCTGTACCATATCCGGAAAAGTTGAGTCAACGATTATAATAATCGTAATACTATATCATCGTATTACTTATGTAATGGTATATATCTAAAATGTGTGTACATAGATATATAGATATACGGGGAAGTGCGGTGGGACCAAAATCGCTGAACTTTGAACAAACAAACTATGGATTTCTCTAACCGCTTACTATCGTTGCTTATAGCTGTGGCTATACGTGTAGAAATCTAGACCGTGAGTCTAGGCTGCGGGGGGTGCGGGGGGAGGTCGTCGTATACCAGTGTAAAGCAGCACACACACATAAAAGAGAGAGAGGAAGTTCAGGGCGAGCGAGAGAAATACGGAAATGCGAGCTCTTTGTAAATAGCAGCTTAATTATACAGATGAGCCGCTCGTCTGCAAAGCAAATCATGTATATACATGCATATATATATATATACCAAAGCCAGACCAATTTCCAGCACTGCAGTCGCAGCAGCAGGTACCCACCTGAAGGATCAAGGCAGTACTACTTCAGATTAGTGAATTTCACTACTGCCTATAGCCTTAGCTCATCGGCAGTGGTGCAGTTGCTTTTGAAAAGCTATCGCCCGACCTTATCTCTCGCCCTGACGGCGAATCGAAGAAATTACCTTCGCTCATCGTCGTATATTTGGTTTGCCTCAAACCATCATAGAGTAATGAAATTCCAGTGCTGCATCCTTGAAATTGTGAAAGAGAGAGAGAGAGAGAAAAGACACACACAGTTTCAGTAAACTGAAATAGACTAATAAAAATATGTGTTCCAGGGGTGAGAGATCACTTCTTCTGACCGAATCCGATTCAGGTTTAATTCTCATGCAATTAGGTCTGATGGGATGAATATTGTTTTCCCCGATCGGATCGATCTTATGCGGTCAGATCTGTTCGGATGGGAGTGGAGTAAAATTGTCCATTCCCACGGGGAGATCTGGTGCAGCTACGAGCTTTGAGTGTTCATTTTTTAGGTGGTGAAAATCCCTCCAGTCCACTCGGACTGAGGTATGCCCAGTATAAGGGAAGGGCTAGGCGAAGGCGAAGCCTAGAAGTTAGCGGTGGGTTGATTTATAGCCGGAGTATCGTAATTTAGAAAGTTTGACTCGGGAGTAGTTTTAGATGTGTTGTATACGATAGTATCAGATAACAAAACTAGTCCAAACTCTATTTTAACGTAGTAGGTAGCTGACGGTAACTAGTGAATTACAAACAGGAATGTATCACGCCCTCGCATGAGCTAGATGTGGAAAAACGACGGAGAAATGAGCGGAAAAGAAATGTGAAGAACGAAAAAACAGAATCGGAAGAAGGAAGAAGACGAAATCGAGAGATTAGATCGATCGCACCGGCTGGCAGCAGGTGCGCGGTTCTCTTAATAGCAAAAGTTCGATTTTATTAACTCCGTGAGAGAAACTATACAAGGCTACTACCGGGACCCGTCCTTGGACGTATAATAATTCATCGGTCCTCAACGTGACCAGGTCGACCGACCCATTCCGAGGTTCAATCATCGCCTGAGGTCTTCGCAAGCCTAAGCTCTGAGTTGAGCTGGGTATTTCTACGTGGCCACCACGAAGGCGGAGACAGACTTTATGAGTTCGCCATCCAGGTCTGGTCGGAAACTAAACTAGAAAGATCTAGATGGGTTATAATCAGTGCGTATGCTGCCATGGAGCCAAGTTCAAGGTACCGAAGTCAGTAATTTGGTATATGGCGGAACGTGGTAGGTCGGTACCTACCTAATCCCAATTAACTTGATGATGCGGCTGGTGATAAGTGGAAATTTCTGTGTGCGGAGCGTATGCTAGGGCAGATTTTTCTTCCCTAATTTACTACCGGTTCTACAGGTATATACAGGGTGTCCGTGAACTGAGTACTTCTTGGGCGGGAGGGGGATGATTGGGGAAGTCTAGCTCGTTACCCTGCCATTGGAAATAGCGGTTTCCCTCGCGGCGTTATTTAGCGAGATACAACTCATTTGAAAAGTCGCGCTCGTGATCGAAGATCGTGATATTTCGAACCGCGACAGGAACCACTGACGCGGCTGTTTTTTTTTCAAAATCTGCCGCGTCACTGCTCTGGACGAAGACAGCGTACGAATGAGCTATAGTAAACTCAGTCCGCGAATTACCTCCGTGATTGTCGAAGAGAAAAAGTGTCGCGACAGCTCACTGGTCGCCGCTGTGTGCTTGCCTGCCTGCATCCAGGCACCGGCCCAACTTTTTCAATCGCCTGTATCTCACGGACGCCGCAACGGAGATCACTGCTTCCAACGGCAGGGTGATGAGCTAGATTGCCCGAATCATCCCTCCAGAAAAAGCACGCAGTTCGCGGACACCCCGTACAGATATGAACGAGAACGCGACATATGTTTGTATGAAGAAGGAACGAAATAAAAGAAAAAAGAAAGAAAAAAAAAACAACTTTCACGATCGTCACGTCGCGGTCGAAGCTTGGGGCTAGTCTAGGAAATGTGAAAACCGACGATGTGAAATCCCCCGCAAGCTGAAGAGATTATAACGGATATCCTACGGTATGAGAAAAGATAAAGAAGAAGTCAGAGAGTCAAAGTCTTCGTAAAATTTATGGTTCAGGTTCCAGTAAAGAGTTTCGACACTGAAAGTTTTTCGGAATTTTTTTTTTTTCTTCTTCTAGAGCTTTAGGCTTGTACCATTTGGAAAGATAACCAGTTTTTTCGCTTCTGATTCAGGACTCGTTCGACACTCCCGGCATTTGATGAGTCTCTATAGTTCATACCATCCCCTTTTATTTTGGATAGTTTTTTTGTTTCCTTTTTTTCCTCCTTCTTTCGTTCACCAATTTATACATGTACCGAGTTTTATCTTCTGGCCCGTTTTCGGCAAATTTTTTTTTTGCTCCTACAAGATACGGTTCAAAATTTTACAACTCAAAATCACAGACCCGATGTTGTAGGTGAAAATTAGATCGATACTTACAGAGCTATTTTGACGGACGAGATGATTCATTTCTAAACAAATTCTCTGCAATTAATCTTTCGTTCTTTCGTTTTTCAATATAAGTTGTAAAGTCTAATACCAAAGATACAACACGCTGGACAAAAACTGAGATAAGGAAGAATGCAATTTTTAATACACACGAATTTGTTCATTAACGTCTGCTCATGTCTTCTTTGGTTTTCATCTTTTTTTTCTTTAATTACGAACAAAAACTGTGGAATCAGAAATCGAATAAAAATACCATCCCAACTTTTGGCAGAGGATCGCTAGATTTTTTGTCTGAATCATCGATTGCGGATCGGTTCATGGATTTAGAGAAAAAGAAAAAAGAAAGGGCGATTCAAAAACTGTCTAAACTCATATGTATGTGAACGCATGCCGGTATAGGAGATCGACAAATTTTGTATAACGCCGATTTCAAGTATTCTGATCCCCAAATGAAATTGCGAATTCCGAAATCGCGAGTCTGTAGAATGGAAAATAATTTCTGAAAATTGTTATTTTTTTCCACAGCTGTACTTCGTTGTCAATTTCCTTGGGCCTTCCGTTCCAATGGGTTTCGGAATTCGGACCTCTCGAGTTTTTGGTCTTTCGATCTTTCGTAACCAGCACGTTCCGGAACTGTGAACACAGGACTTTTCAAGCCATGAATATATTGACCAATCGGATATATCACCGATCGTAGTCTCGCCCATGCCGAGGAATCATTTTCGGTACATATTCACTCCCATGTATCCGTGTCTTGAATTTGTTGTCTCTACTCGATAACCTTTCGACATTTTGGATTTCCGGTAATCCGCCTTCCGGAACCTCGGCCCGTCTATTCCCTGGTATCGCGCAATTTCAACCCCCAGCCGAAGAATCGAAATGAATTGTGCAAATAAGAAACGATCTATCACACCTACGGTGCGAACTCCGGTGCGTTCTAATATCGATTCGTTGCAGTTATACTGCATCTACGTGTATCCACGTACATACGGATATATAGATAATGGAATTTCCAAAGGTGGTAGATACACACGTATAGGTGGTTAGGGGTAGGTATGAGCTACCTGAAATTGAATTTATGCATTTTGGTTGCATGTTGAATGAAATTACAGTACAGTTTTAGTCTTGGGGATGAGCCTCGGCCGACGAAACGACGAACCGACGAACCGAGGGGGTTGGCTATCTTGAAGGTTTAGACGAGGCCGGCAACCCCTGCCAACTCCCGGCAACCCTTGAGGAGCCGGTAATTGAATCTCGGACGGGTTGCGAGCGCGAGTAAAGCACGCGAGCATGCCATGGCACGGGGTGGAGGTATGGGCAGACCCATGTTCTCCAAGGGATGTTGCGACGTTTATTTACTGAAGTGACGTCACGCGTTAATTCGTAGCTAACGAGAAGTGGCAGGGCGGCGCACTACGTACGTATGTATCTGATGTATCTGTACGTATGTATGTAGGTGGCGCAGGTATCTTCGCCTACTTCTCTCCTTTTCTTCTTCTTCTTCTTCTTCGGCCTCTGACCCATACCTCAATTGCAAACTCTCATTTAACCTGGAGAACGAACGATTGACCAGAGCCGTCGAATACCGCGAGCACATTGGATTAACGCTTCTCAGATGATATGCAGATTATTGCTCGAAAGTTTCGAACGATTCGAAACTTTATCGTCAGCTTCTTACTCGGTTTTTTTATATTCCGCGTTCCCTCTCTCTCTCTCTCTCTCTCTCTCTCTCTCTCTCTCTCTCTCTCTCTCTCTCTCTCTCTCTCTCTCTCTTACTTTCTTCCGAAATTTTATTCGGTACACATCAAACATACCCGATTCCACATTAATCTTTCAGTTTGATCGGTCCTTCTTTCGGTTGTTTTTCCTCTTTTTCCTTCTCCTTCCCCTTGTTTTTTTTTATTTTTATATTTGTTCACTTCGGAGGTGCGAAGAATCCACCAAGGAACCAACGAAATAAAAGATAATCTAAAAAGTAGCTTACGAAAGTCTTGGGGGGGCAAAGTTTTACAAACGAAAAACCTTATACTCTGTAGGTATGTACATTCATACCGGTATATACTCGTGCTGTATAGGTATAAGCGTGAACTTTCTGATCGATTTTAAACTTTAGGCTCTTCGTTGTATGTACGTACGTATGTACATACAACGAACATCACCGAAGATCTTATCTCTCCTCTTTTTCCCCTCGCCTGCAGTGGCTTCTCTCTGATCGGAAAACCTGTTAAAAGGTTATCAAGAAGCTACTAAAAGTATTTTTTTCTTCTTCTTACTCTTCGCTTCTTTTCTTACGATCATTGTTATTAACTCCTCGAATTTATTCAAGTTTTTCCTGGTCTTATAATTGATTGGCTAGGGTACGAAATAGCCACACGATCTTGGATATCGGAGATCGGAAATATCACAGATTACCCTACCGCAGCAGCGAGATCGAAACTTTATACTTTCCTCTATTTTGCAGTTTTCGTTTTTTTCTTCGTCCTATCTCTCCTTATTTGCCTTTTCGTAACGGCTGAAAATGTGTCAATTTTCCATACGTCGCAAGAACAAACGAAAAGGAATCTTCAAGTTCCAAACAAATTATGGAGAAACGACAAATGAAGTCCATTCCTTTACACAGAAGCATATTTAGCGTATGGTACAACAACTATCGACGTACGAGATGTCTGCACGCGCGGAGACGCAGCTTGACTTCGGTATAAAATATACTAACTGGAGAGTCCAAGTATACGTAAGTTCGAGAAAACGGCTGAGCTTGCATCCCGGGATCAAGTAAAACTAATTCTACGTTCGTTGGTCTGCTACTTCACCAAGTTAACAATAATATAAACATAATGAAAAAGCTGTTCAGGTTCATAACCTAGCCAGCCTGTTCATATCGCCGTTCTTCATTTGCAGAAAAGCTAAACGATCACACCATTTGATCAGGTCTGGAATTCAGATCTAAACCTTTTTCAATCATAAGTGATCAGGTCTAGCCAGATTTTCGTTCGGATCCGAGCAAATCCGATGCTAGGAACTAGCTCGATTGCAACAGATCTTTAAATATCTGAGCGGATCGAAAGTCGACTACACCGACAAATGTTTCAATCTGATCGGATCAGTGATTAGATCTGATCCGATGGGACCGTTAAATAATTCATATCAATGGTACGTAATGAAGTTAGCACTCGAACTTTGCATATTGAGGGAAAGGTCTCAATCAATCAAGTAATTTAACTGACTCGACTTGATTGATTGCGACCTTTCCCTCAATTCATATCGATGCCTGGAAAGATTTGAATAGAAAACTGAAAGTGGCCAGTTTGGCTGTGAAGAGAAAAATCTAATGGCAGCTGTGGGATCGCGATCGTGCGATGTTCTTGATGGGATGACGAATACGAGTGTGAACCTATGCGAGCCTGTGCATTTCTAGATGGATTATATAGCTCTCAGCGCTATATCATCGCAGTAATAAATACTTTTTCTACAAATACTCGCTTATCCAACAAACGTGTATTCTTCCCTCTCTCTTGCTCTTTCTGCCTTCAACTATTGGCTTATCGAAGAGCGCGCCGTAAAGTAGGTACAATACAGTGTACTGCAGTACACTGCAGCGGACATAGGTAGTTTTAGTACCTCTTCTACCGGCGGAAACAACGGTGGAAGGTGAGGTTATGGATGTGAGAAAAAGAATCATGAGAAACGAAATAGAAAAATAGAAAGGGTAATATGAAGAATGGATAGAAAACGAAGAAGAAGAAGAAGAAAAATAGTAAAGGGAAGGTACTAAATTTACAACTACGCCTTCGCTTATTTCATACCTGCAATGTAAACGAGCTATGTCTTCTACCAGTTCCTCAATCAACTCTGGTAAAATTTAAGCGAAGTGAGACGAAGTTGAAATACGGAAATTGAAAAGAGAGAAGAGGAGGGAGGACTTTTTTGAATTTGAATCGAAGGAATGTCTTTTCTTTCTGCTTGGATGAGAGATGAAAAGTCACCGTGGAAACAAAGGACAGAAAATAGTATGAGATAGAAGAAACAGGAGTAAGAAATTGCAGAAATGGGATTTCCGAAAACTGGTTGAATAAATCTTGTTTCTTTGCGTATAAAATCGAAGACGAGGGAAAAGAAAGGGACGAAATGGTATAAGGTACTTTAAGCGGGCTGTAACTAGTCGAATGGGTCTTTGGCTTAATCCCAGTAAAGTAAATTTAGAATCCTCCATTTATTTTACTCTACACTCAGGTAAATCGCCGGCGCGGCCCGGCGCGGCCCGGCGCACCCAACACCGAGCCTCACTAAATTAGAGCCCACGGTCGAGTGCCCCGAAGAAAGATATTTCCGGCGCGAAGGGAAACGGGAACGGGAACCCGAATGCCGGTGCCCGGCACCTCTTTGCCTCAACCTTCGGTATACAAGAGAGAAAAAGAAAGCTACTCTCAGTCGAGTGCAAATACCGATTTTAAATAATTACACAACGTGGGTGTATTTATTTATGAGTACCTATGTACTCACCGGTACCAAGCCGCAAACAATTCCCCTTTGATCAATCGCTTCATTTTCGTTATCTCAATTACACTTCGTAAAGATGTATGTAATTTTC
The DNA here is from genome assembly GCA_963170745.1 of Phymatocera aterrima. Taxonomy (NCBI): domain Eukaryota; kingdom Metazoa; phylum Arthropoda; class Insecta; order Hymenoptera; family Tenthredinidae; genus Phymatocera; species Phymatocera aterrima. Next base: position 4,369,317 of record OY720671.1, read on the forward strand.
ATAAAATTTCTGTCGTCGTCGTATGATCGATGGAAACGTGAGTGAACCAGACTTTCCGCATTGCTTTTAGAGTGGCTTTCAAGAAATTCGCAAATCCCGAACTTCCATTTCCGGTCAATCATCCTTGAAAGTATACACATATCCGGGTAGATCTACAGATGCTCTTATTCATTTTGAAAATTCCTTCCCCAACGTGAATTTCGAACGGCTGAATCGTCCCAGCCGTTTCCCGAAGATAAGTCATTTTCCAAAAATTGTTCATCAGTGAACCATCGTCGAATAAATTTTCACGGTTTAAGGTAAACAAGCGATGTTGAAACAAGAACCTAACCCAACCTAACCCAACCCAACCCAACCCAACCCAACCTAACCTAAATCAACCCAAGTCCCAGCCATTTTCGAGGGACGTGAAATTGTGAAAAATCGTAGATCGGTGCATAAGCGACCCGACAATTATTTCCACCCGAAATCGAACTTCCGATTTCAGCTCGCTAGGTGATCAGGTGAGTCTGAAATTTGTGAAAGTAATCTAACAACAAGTAAATGCGAGCGAAACAGTACCATATATCGTATTGAATCGTATCGTGCTAAGCTGAGTGTCATTCTCTTCTTTTATATTTTTTCCAACCCTCTCAATTTTCCTTTCGATATATTTTTCCGCACGTATATACACATATACATATAGGCGTATCCGTTTGAGTAGGAAAGCCCAATACCTATACACAGCCCACACCTCGATCTCTTCCTCAAATTGATATCGCCGTGACATAATGGAGGTGCAAGACTAAAGCCAGAGATTTATCATGTCCCTCCGCTTGACACGCGATGGCAGACGGCGGCGCGGTGGTAGTAGATAGGTGAGGGTAGGTTATAGGTAGATTCTTGAGGGATGGTTAATATCTCTCCCCACCTATCGCGGAATAACCTATCAGATCAGATAAAATGAAAATAAAGTTGAGTGTCCGGATGTTTTTGGTTGTTAAATTTTTTTTCAAATTTAAAAATATATTTCAAACAAATTTTTTAATAAAATTAAATTCAATAAAATTGAATCTTCCAGTTTTCTGATTTAATTTTCCAAAAAAATCTTTTTTCTCTTCACAAATTTACTTTCATCATTTCCATCGAATTTTTATGTACCCGTTCACATGGTCCATTGACGACGTTCCGCCAATTCAAGTAGGTACCTGTGTATGCACGTACTCGTATCCCACAGTGAGGAATTTTTTATTATCCCACTCGTATATATTGATACGTACAATATATATACTCATATAGATACCTGCGTGCACATGAAATTTGAGTAGAAAAAAACGGAGGTATTTTATAGGTAGGTAGGTATACCTAATATGACTGTACATCACGAAATTAAGTACTTTTCAAACGAGTTTTAATATAATATAGCAGGGTATACAAGCTTCTTACGATTTTCTTTTTTTTTTCTCTCCAGTTCGCTTCTTTTACATTTTATTGGCAAATTTGATTGTCTGCCTTTTTCTTTTTTTCCACCCGCTCCTCCACTCCTTTTACGATAACGAAAAACGTCTGATAAGTTTTCGCATACTTGTGAAAAATAAAAACGAAAGATGAATTTTTTTTCACGTCGCTCCGCGACGCTATATACCTGCGGCTGTCTGTTTTCACTTACTCGCTTACTTGCTTGCTCCCACAGTCGCTCGCTTATTTCATCATTGATATATCCCCATACGTCCGCGTCACATCGCCTCTTGAATTTTATAAACCATCAAAGAAGAGGGAAATACAAGAAATTTCATATTTTTTCACTCGGATTTCAAGTAGCTGCAGGTACTGCGTTGGTATGGTTTGGTGTGCGCGCGCGCGCGTGCATACATACACCTACATCGTTCGCTGAATCTAAATTGCAAAGACGTGTACCATATATATGTATATATATATATATATGTATGTATATATGTACATTATACACAGGTACATGTATCTATACAGTATGTCGCATATACTTGTATATTATATACTCGCGTATCAGATAAAACGAGAACGAAAACGAGAACGAAAAGGGAATTTGTAAGAGACACAACTAATGTTCGTTTCATTTTTCCTCAACTTTTTTCTTCCCATGTACGATTCGCAAACGATAAAATTTTTGCCCTCGCGCCTACACTCTTTATCCGTTTTTCTCCATCGCAGATCAAAGACGTGTACATACGAATAAATATAGGTACATTCGCACGTACATGCATTGATCTAGTAGTGAGATCCTTTTTTTTTTGTTCCAATGCTTCATTTCGTTTTCTATCGAAAAATCGAATCATTCCGATAGCAAAAAAATAAATAAATAAATAAATAAATAACCGAAAACGGCGAAGAGGAAACGGAAAATATGACGGAAGGAGGAAAAAAGAAAAAGGAGAAAAAAAACCATGATCACTTCACGTTTCATTGTATAGGTACAACGAACAACGAATAATTGGCTAAATAAAAACAATAATCCGTTAATTAACGGAGTTGGGTACGGGTACACACCCATCTACGTAGCCCCGGTTACGTGCATATTCTGCGTCTGTATATATACATACATAGAACGCTGGTGGATGGGTAGAGTTGTACTGTAGGTACTGTAATTAAAAATCAGTTATACGAATCGCAAATAATTAGCAGATTTTAATAATCACGGACCGTACACGTCGCGTTACGGTCGCGTAACGTAACGCGTAGCAAGAGCCGCGCGACACCGATCGAGATTCGACGCGCCCGGCCCGTCGACCCTTCAGAGCGACAAACGAGCTTCGCGTTTTAACGATCTGCGCCAGTATTCCAATTCAGTCATCCAGTAATCCAGTCAGCCGCATTAAGCGCGCTCCGTCCAAGCGTCGCCTTTTCTCAGCTTTCGAACTTACTTCGTTCTTTTTTCTTTCCCTTTCTCTCCTGCTTCTTCTCTTTCTCTCTCTCTCTCGCTCTCTCTCGTTCTCTCATGCATACCTGTATCGTACGATATGCACAAACTTCTAACAATAATTTCCTACCTCTGTGTAAAAAGACAGGACAAAAAGCAATGTACAACAGGTCAAATCAGATCAGATCCGATCCGATCCGATTCGATATCAGACGCAAGATCCGTCTGAATCGGAACATCGGGACTGACCAGATCTAACGCCGCATAATTCGATAAGATCTGATCGGGAATAATTTATTTCGACCCGAACCCGAACAGTTTCAATCGCGGACGAGATTTCATATGATCAGATCTGATCAGAGCTAATTGTTTTTCTCTGGAAATTTCGCGTATGACGCGACGGCTGTAGACGAAATGGAATCCCTCGTCCGCGAATCAACGAAAATTGTCGAAAATTTGTTGAAAACGGTGCACAGAGGGATCAGGGCAAACCGGAAAACAGGAAGTACGAAGGATGAAAATAAAGGGAAATGGAAAGGGCAAAGGAAAAGGAAAAGGAAAAGGAGAAAAGGAAAAGGAAAAACAGTTTGATATTTCCAAGCAGTTATTTTCATCTCTGGGAGCGTGCGAATTACCAGTTTCATATAGTTATCCAGTAGTTTGGTATAATAAGGTAGGTGATGGGGGGTGGGGGGGGGGGGATGAAGTTGTAATAGTATGTCGGTCGCGTATTGTTCGGTTATTATAATTGGCCGTACTACTGCACTACTACGGCTTGAGCGCGCAAGCATTTTGAACGAGAGGGTGAAATTCCGTCGCACCTAAAGCTTCCTTCCACAACCCCCTTCGTCGTCTCACCGTCTCTGCGCTCGTATTACCCACACTCGAAGAAATTCACAGCTCCAGTCTCGGAGTCTAGTTGCCGCTACAATTATACGTACGAAATCGCGCGTGTGTATGTGCCCGCGCGTTAAACCAAAAAGCGCGAATCTACCAGATAATATACGTGCCAACGCGCGGCCGGTCGGGAGATTTTGTTGGCACGGGAATCCATGCATCCCTACGGATTACAATCGCGGTTACATTTTTACACAGCTACTATCGTTCTACTTCTTTTTTTTTCTTTTTTTCTCATTCCCTCTCTTTCGCCGTGCTTTTTTCCGTTTTTTTCTCTCTGTTTCACGCTATTGCTGTTTATCTCTTAATTCTTCGCTGTGTCGACTTCGGTCATTATGTATTACATACAGGGTGTTCGCAAACTGAATGCTATTTCTCGACGGGATGACCGGCGGAGAGCCGATCAGTGGGCTGTCGCGACACTTTTCCACTTCGACGATCGCGGAGGTCATTCGCGGTCTGCGTGAACTGTAGCTCTTCCGTACGCTGTCTCCGTCCGACAGAGTCGCAGCAGTACCTACATTTTGAAACGAGCAGCTGCGTCGGTGCTCCTTATCGCGGTTCGGAATACCACGATCTTCAGTCACCACCGCGACTTTTTGAATCAGCTGTATATCACGGACGCGACAACGGAGACCGCTATTTCGAACGGCAGGGTGACGGGCGGGACTTCCCCAGGCATCTCCCTCCTCGGAAAAGCTCCAAGTTCTCGGACACCCCGTACATGTAAGGAAGATACGATTACGCCGTATGGATACCAAACGTAGATCCTCGGGTTTTAAGATATTCGTAAAAGGCATCGAAATCGTCTCGCATATTTGTTCTACCTCTACTCAACTTCACCTCACGCTTTTTTCCGTGTCTCCGTCCTCTTCGCTTTTTCAATCTCCCTCGGCTTTCGGAGACGCGTGGTTATCCGAGAATTTCGAATTTTTTTTCAACGAAACGTTTAATTTTTTTCTCGCCGTTTCATGCTTTTACTCGTTTCATCTCTATGTTTGCCCCCTCTTCTATTTCCTTTTTCCTCCGTATCTTCTCTTCATTTCACGGCGGTCTAAGGTATAGGGTACAGCGCGAATCATATTCCAATGTACATTATACAGGCATCTCTATATTATCCACATAGCGTATACATCATATACAGTAGAGCGATACATAAATGTGTATAGAGCCGGCTTACGTAGATCGTTTGCTGTAGAAGCGAACCTCCATCCATCCATCCATCCATCCATCCCCCCCGCCGCTTCCACACACCATGCAAACGTTATTTGCATCGTACACTTAACGAGTATCATCCATGTATCTATGCACTACACATGTCTACCTGTATTTACGTGCGTATGTGCACTATACATGGCTACGTGTGTGTATATATATATATATATATGGCAAGGTTATTCGTTTTGAAATATTTTCCCTGAATAGGTTTCAGGCACATAGGTATGCTGGTTCAGGTGTGTTGGTATGTATGCTCTGCTACGTACAGAGCGAGCGGTTCCGCCTGCCGAATATCTACTACTGCTCCTCCGCATTCAAATAGATCGGATTTTCGCTAGTGTCGATATAAACCCCCCTCCCCCTTCCTCCCCCATGCCCCCAAGCCCCCGAACCGCCGACCTCTTCATCCGCGCCACCACCCACAGCGTTGCAGCACTATGGCCAAACGAATGAAACGGATACGCGGTTCGTATAGAAATTTCTATATTACTCTACAGAGTATGGTATGAGGTAGGTATATAGTACAGGGAACGCGCTAGATATGTACGCTATACTACACAAAGTGGTTTTTTCGGACCTGTAGTTCTCGTGTTACAACTATAACTACCCGCGTCCCGGATAGAGAGAAAATTGATGATTAGAAAGAAGAAGAAGAGCAACGAATTCGTTGAAAATAATTAAAAATTGAGAAATTGGCTGTAGTTCTGAATTTTACTATACATATTGAAAATGATAAACCGAAATTCCGGAAGAAACTACAAATGCAAAACAAAATGGAAGCCAAAGACAAAATTTGAAATATTGTGTTCGCGGTTGCCATGAAACGATTGCGAAAAATGCCAGGAGGGGTACGTCATATAATAAAAGTAATAATGATAATAACTTCGGATCACCTCCAGTGGATAATTCAATAATTCACCAATTTGTCTTATTATACAAATTGCGACAAACAATAAATCGCTGATCAGTTGGACGTGTGTCGCGTTTACTCGGTGAACTAGGAAATTTATAAAACCGTAGGCACACAGACGTGCTGTACAGACACATGGGCCTCGAAATACAAATAACCCAATTTTCAAGCTTCATGGATACGGGGACGGACGCTATATCGTGTGGCACATGCATACATAGCCGTGATGAACAATATTCTCATATTATTAATCGTGCATTCTTCAATATAATTAATTGAACGAACAAATTACTGTGTACTTAGGTACGCATATGGTCGCAGTACGTGTTATATTATTCACGACATACATCAGCAGATGAATGACTGATTCGTTTAATTTAAGTACAGCTCGCCAAAAGGAGTTTTCACTTTTTCATTTTTCAATCGGCGAAATATACTCGAAGCATATCGAGAACCTGAAGGAAATGAGAAAATAACGAATTAGGCATCTCGGAGCGCCATCCGTCCCGTTTAAGGTGCCATTAAAGACCCGCTGTTACTCATTGCTAAAAGCATTGTTAGCGCTTGGGAAACGCGATTCGTCGCCACTCCGTCACCACACAAGCGATCTCAATAAAACTTCGTGGATTCGGTGCGGTATTTCGGCGGAAAGTGGCCAAGTATTTCGTCTCTACGAATTGTTCAGAGGATCTGTCATAACCTGTAAGCGAACCTAACCTAGCAATCGGAAATTTATGAAAAACTCTGGATTCCATCGGAATTCTAGCGAGATGGAATGCTCAGCCACTTTTTGCCAAAATACTCCATCGAATCGACGAAGTTTCATCCAGACCGGTCGTGTTGTGCGGGAGTGGCGACGGATCGCGTTTCCCAAATGATAACGGTGCCCTCGACGGTTAGTAGCGATAGGTGCGAATCGGTCTTCGATAGCACCTCAAAATTGTAGACGAAATTTTTTGGAACAATTTTTTTTCCGAACTCTTGGTAACATCTGGAAAAATTAGCTACGTTTGATGAAATATTTGAAAATGTAGAATTAGTTGGAGCGGCGGGGTTTTCGTTGAAATAAAGAAAATCTTGGATATCTCGCCTGCACATATACCTACTCCAAGGTCCGAAATTAGGGGCTTAGAGGTTGAGGGGAAAAGGCTGACATCCGGAATACGTCGTAAAACATGACTGCTTTGTTCGAAGCATATGGCATAGCAGCCCCGGAGAAGGAGCTTACGTCGCTTAGATCGTTACTCCAACGATCAGAGTCTGTACAAGGGTCGTGGGGTCTGCCCCTGATCAGCAAAGTGGTTCTCGCGTTATTGGAGCCGAAAATGTTACACAAGATTACCACATATACCCAGATATACGTTTCTTCCCCCGCCCGTTCTCGGCCCCACTTCCACCCCTTTTCTCTTTTTTTTTCAACTCCAAATTCGAAAATATCGCTCGTGTCATCATCTCCCGCTTACGTTCGCGGGGTAAAAATATTCCATGCAAGAATTTGCGCTCTTCGTTTACGCGTGAAACTCGATTAGGATAACTACGAGAAAAAAATCTTAAAAACGTCCTCACATCAAATTTGATAAATCGAACCGTTTAGTGCAGGTCATGACTGTTCGGACAGTGAATCGAATAATTGCGATGACTGTTGAACTAATCGAGGTATGGGACTTTGTCTATGGACTTTTTTTGTGGGAATTTCGATTCCCTGCAAGATGGCGTCGTCAAAAATTCCCCAGCAGTTATCTCGGGCGAGTTATATGGCGATGAATAGCGACTTTTATGAGACCTGAAAGCTGAAATTTTCATCCGGCATTTCCAAATCGTGGACGATAGCGCTCTATCGATTTTATCTTGCTCTGCTCCCTCTATTGCTTATAGGTTGGTGTATTATATATAACCGTATATAACTTTATTACATTGAATTATGAAATCGACTGAACGGCTGCTGGTGAATATAAAAACGCGATTTAATAACTTATGGTGGCAGTTGTGACACTTGGATAAACCGCAATAGGGTTGTGGCTGTTCTTGAGGGATGGATGCTTTTTTCTGACGCTGACGGGGAAAGGAAAGGGGGCGGGGGAGGGGGTAGAAATATCCTTTATTCGAATCTAAACCAAGCTGCACACACTTTTTCCATTCCCTACATGTATTCGAATGGCAGTCCTTTTCTCTCTCGCGCATTTTTCAATGAAAAGTGCGAGAAGAGACGCGGGTAGGTGTATGCATATACCTATGGAAATAAAAGAAATGATGATGTCATGTGGCCCGTATATACAGCGAAATTCTTGGGGTTTTTGAACCGCGAGGCACAAATTGTTTGTGAAAACCCAAGAGGGAAACACTTTTCACAGAGAAAAACAGTTATGAATAAACCAACGCAAACCGCTTTCCTATCAACTTTTATGCAAAATTATTATACGTCTGGGTGCCGCGTCTGAAGGTGGGTGGGCGGCGGGGGTGGGGAACATCGTAGCTTCTCCTGCACGAGTCTCTTTTACATGTGGTTATAGGGACGAGGAGACGAGAGCCGGGCGGGGTCGGGGGCGGGGGTGGGGACGGGGGCGGAAACGGTGTAGAACTTACTGAGTGAACGAGGTCGAAGAAGAAAAAGAAAAAGAAAAAGAAAAGGGAAAAGAAGAGGGATGTACGTTTCAAGGATCCATGAATCTCCCGCCCTTATTAATTCAATCATCTTTTTCCCTTTTTTTCTGTTTCATTCTCTTTTTATTTTCAAATTTTATTTCATTCTTTTAAACACTTCTTCGTTTTCTTTTCCCATTTTTTCTTCACAAAGTCTCGCGAGGTAAGGAAAAACAGAAAGTGGGGTGGGAGTCGGAGTGGCAGTGGAAATGGAAGTATTGAAGACAGGTAGTGTGGAGGAAAAGTGTTTGAGAGACAGAGAGAGCAAGGAATGCTCGATTCAACATAAAGAGCAAGCTGCAAGCTCGAACTATAAAAGAGCTGAAATGGTAAAATTCAATAAAGGAGGTTCGTAATTAGAAAACTGCGGGCGGTGCTTCGTTTTAAACCTGTGAATGTTGCCCTCCCCCCGCCCCCCGCCTCATTCCCCCTTTCGCGCCTCGACGCGAACGTTTTACGCACTTCTAGATTTTCCGTTCACCCTTTTTCATATCTGCAATTGACCCGCATAAACTTTTGCGCAATAGCTGTTGCCTCTGTCGCTACGTAACCTAACCTAACCTAATTACTGCCTACGATTTTCGTGGGCTATAGCTTGCTTCGTTTTTTCTTTTTCTTTTTATGCATACGAAGCATCGTTAAATTTGACAATGCTTATTTTATCCGTGAATCGATAGTATTTATTATACAATATATATATACATATACGTGTAGACATATACCTATACATATGCATATATGTGTGTATGAACCGGAAATTAAATCGTGCGTTTTTCTTCGGGGTTGTAGCTGGATAGGCACACCCTATATGTAGGCGGACAACGTTCCTGGCGAATATTATTATCAGCGTAAAGAAATCTCTGGATCTAGATTCACTCTGGCTGATCTTTAAGGAAATGGCAGAGAAACGAACAGAATAAGTGGTAGAAGAAGAAAAAAAGGACGTAGAGAGGGGAGAAGACGAAGAAAAAGAAAAAGAACAAGAACAAGAACAAGGAGAAGGAGAAGAAGGAACAGGAAAAGAAAGACCTGAAAAGTTGAATCGGTGATGAATTTTTCCGCGATTTTCTCAATACGACGCGCCTCTCATTTACACAAATGATCGTACGCGTGTGTATACTATAATGATCCACTATGATGCAGTGCGAGATGAGATAGGTATGAGTATACATTAGCAGTAGAGGAAGTGATAGGAGAAAAAGAGACAGAGTGGGCGAGAGAGAGAGAGAGAACGAAGATGTTGTGTAAATTATTCGGGCGTTGATTACAGTCCGTATTCGCGTATTTATGCATTAAACCTATCTGTGGATAAACGGACTTTCATAGTATACAGCTATACCGTACATCTATATTGATAACTGTATCTGTATTCATCCTAATTTAGGTGCGAGTGTCTACAACCGGGCGAGAGCCGAGGAGGAGGAGGCTTAATCGCCAGGACTATTACCGGGGTGAAAAGCAGCATGCCGGACAGAGGACAGAGGACACAGGACACAGGACAACAAATTAGCAAGGTAGCGTCATTAGGCTGGTTTCCAAATTCGCAAGATACACATACGTCATTTGTACTACCTTCCAGCTTCCAGCTTCCAGCTTCGAGGTTCGGGGTTCGAGGCTCGGGGTTCTCGTTCCCCGGCTCTGTGTACGTAGTCACACACGTAGCACGTACATTCGTCCACAGATATAATGTAACCACACCACACCGCGGAGACCTGAATATGCACAGCACAGCCGGAAAATCAGCGCGCTATATGCATGCATATATATACGTTTGCCAAGTCGCATCGAAAATTCTGGCAGTGCATACCGGGTCTGGGCGCAGTTCTCTTCCTAGTTTGGTTACAGTCGCGCTCTATACGTTCCTCGAGATCAGATATCAGGCTAGATGCGTTGAATCCTCTCCTATCCTCTCCTCTTCTCTCCTCTTTTCTTCTCTCCTCACCTCTCTATAGGAGCTCAACTATTTCCTCTATAAACACGTCTTCTTGTACACTACATGCATGTAATTACTACACCTAAACGTACGTGGCGAAAGGGGTCGCAGTAGGTGAAAGGTCAACAGCTCAGAGAACTAGGGAATGAGGAAAGGTAGGAAGGAAGGAAGGAAGGAAGGAAGGATATAATTACGGTAATTACGAGCTACCGCGAATACTCATTCGGAAAATGAGTGACAATTTAATCCCCGCGTGATTTTCCGAATCATCGAGCTGCAGGTATCTACCAAATATTTGGAGTATACTTGTTTAGTGCATTGCACAGAAACGAGCGAGCAAAGAAGGTGAAAGAAATTTCACAAATCGATTCCTCCTCGTTTTTGTCTCGCCAGCTTCTCTTCGTCATTTTCTCCTTCTGATTTTCCAGTTTATAGAGAACTTTCGCGAAGCCGATTATCTATTCTTCCTTCGTTCGTGGATCGTCTGGCAATGTGAGGAGATATGCCGATTTTTGCCATTCCGACGGACCGACAGTGAAATTTTCCAAAATTTCACACTTTTCCGTACGAGCAAATTCGAAAAATATTATCACCGACCGTGATCGGAGGTGAGCAGAGATGCATGTATGTCTGTACTGCAGAGACATAATTTAGCTCTCGAAATTCTGCGTCTTACCACTCCGCGTCTGTCTCAGACTCTTCAATTCTTTCTTCATGGAGAACAAATTTGAAAATATATTTATCTCCAAATCTTGCCTGTATCACAGGAATGCGTGCCAGTTTTTGGCTTATGATACTGATCATTTTTTTCGCTTTCTCGACAATTATTTCGAACCAGTAATCACCTCGATCCACACCATGCTATTTTCTCTCCTCATTTTATAGTTCATAATATACAGCTGCCTACTGTAAAACTCTGTAAAACCTGACGAAGTCCGATCTATAATCAAGAGTCCATGATTCCCGGCCATTTTAGGGATAATGGTCATAGTATGTAGAATACGTGTTACAAACTTGTAATTTTCTTTCAGAGCGTTTCTAGCCTCATTTTTTTTCTCGTTTTTCTCTCCTTTTCACCTCTTTTCATTTTTCTTTCTAATTCTTTAGCTCCGCATCTGAGATACTCGACCCTGGTCTTATGTATACGTATACACGACATACGTATGTAGTATATAGATACACGGCTCACGCGCTGAGCAAAAAATGGAAAATAGAAAGAAAAAAAAATGTATACAGAATTGTGAAGGATACAAGAAAATTGTTGGTAAAACAAAGAAAAATGGCAACACAAAATGAAAAACGGAAGAAGTCAAAGTGTTGTTTGACCAGAGTTTCCACGCACCTAACCTACCCTACTTACGTGTACCCGTGGAATTGACGGTGAGTGAAAATAAAAAGAGCTTTGTTAAAAAACTGCTCGACACAAACTACCACGCTCGACCTCACAAATATTTAATTTAACTTCGAAATAGCATTCATTGTTCGTTCGGGCCTATGCGCTCGAGCGAATTTTCTTTTTCTTTCTTCTTTCTTCTTTCTTCTCGCCCGCCTCGTTTTTCATCTTTTTCCGCAATAGTCGTAGGTTCACAGACTGCGGTAAAATTGCCGATTCTTTCGATCCTTGTTTTTCCGTTTGGCCATTTTTTTTCGCTTCTCTTCTCTGCTCTCTGCTTCGAGATGCTACAGTGAAGAGTCATTTGCACCCGTAATTGCGACTGGTTGATATATACGCATTGTTGTCACTTGGGAAACGTGATTCGGCGCCAATCCTTAACCACGCAGCCGATCTCGATGATACTTTTTGCATTTGGTGCAGTATTTTGGCGGAAAGTGGCCGAGTGTTTCACCTCTACGAAATAGGGGTAAGTTCCGACAGATATTGGAGTTCGTCCAATCTAATCGAGAAACAAACCTAACCTAACCTAACAACTCGACATTCCTGTAGAACTGAAAATATCATTCTAATTATGGCGAGATGGATTACTCGGCGAATTTCTGCCACAATACTCCGTCCACTCGACAAAGTTTGATTCAGATCGGTTGCGCGGTGTAGGAGCGGCGACGAATCGCGTTTCCGAAGTGACAACGATGCTTTTAGCAACAAGTGACAATGAGCGCAAATGGATCCGTAGTAGCACCTCGAGGTATTTTCGGTATTAATCATGGTCGATAAGCTTGTCCGTGAGGAAACGGGTTCTGATTTTTGAGAAATGATGAAAAGATACGAATGGGAGAAGATATCTGCATGAATTTGAATTTCACGCAGATATACATATAATTCGAGCGAGTGAATTCTCATCATCAAAGGGAAAAGAGCTAAAAGCTCTGCACTCGTGGGCTGGAGATCCTTTGAAACGATCGTAGTGAGTATAATAATACTAAGTATCATAGGATGAGATGCACTAATCGTAAACTGCACGGGAAAAGTGAATAATAAAAGTTTGAGAAGTTGCAGAGGTAGGCGGGCGTGCAATTAGCGTTATTAAGCATTTCCCACCCCTCTTCTCCCAACCCTTATCCCCTATTCGCCAATTTCTCCTGGCAACCACTGCCACCCTCAATCTCTAGTCGCGGGTACCTCCACCCACCTACTAGCAGCTACCTTGCAAGTTTTCCCCCCATTTTTCTCTCTTTTTCTTCTCCTTCCTCGTACATTTTCTCACTTTCCCCGAGCTTTCTTTTAGTCACTTTAACCAACCACCCCTAATAGCAGCCTCATTTTTGTTTTTGCCCTTCTTTTTTGCCCCCCCATTTCTTTACTTTACTTTCCCTTACTCTTTTTGCTTTCTGTTTGTTTGTTCGCGTTGCTTCGTTTCGTCTTCACACATTACACCTGCAAGTAGAACGGTCTAATCTTCTACTGCAGGTACGTGAAAATCTTTGTACCCCGCTACTGTACGTCGAATCGTTCACAATAACGAAAGATGGAATACCGAGATTTTTCGATGTTCATAATAACTCGGGACAAATGGTCAGATCTCCTCAGATCTGATCGAATACAAAATTTACCTGATCGGATCTAGTTGGTACGAAATTTCAATCTGATCGGATATAATCGGATAACGATTAGATCTGAATTAGAACAGATCGGATCTGATCATTGTTTTCTCAGAAGCAATAATTCCTTTCGATATTCTTCATCCCCGAAATGTAAAATCGCAGCGATAATCGAATTTTCGGACTACGTATCTGCGGTGGAGAAACCGCAGCTTAGAATTTCGAAAATTCATTCGATATTTTTGATTTTCTCGAAGATTTCTTGGAAAATTTGATTGATTTTTTTTCTCAAATTTCAGCAAACCAAAGTCTCGATTCTTTTATCGACTGATACACTGAAACTGAGCAAAATCGCTCCGCAATTGATTCAATCATTCGAATTCCAGACGCTGTTTCTGTATGATTGAAATCTTTTTTCTTTTTTTTTTCTACTCCTTCTTGTCCACGAGTAAAACCACCGCTCTGTATTATTGGATTGAGTATGTACAGTATAACAGTCCAGATATTATACGGTATATAATACAGTAGTATTATTGTAGTGCCGCGATTTCGAGTGGGCTTCTCTAACCAAGAAATTGAACCACGTGGAATCGAGTTACACGGACTTTCAGGTTTCCCTCAACCCGCAAGCCCCAATCCTCCGCCCTCAAGCCCGCAGCCTCAAGCCTCGAGCCTGAACCCTCGGAACTGCGATAGAAAATTTGACGGAGAGACAGAAAGAGAGAGGGAGAGAGAGAGAGAGAAAGACGGAGAAACTATGAATGAAACTCACTCGAGACTTTTAGCTACAGTAATTCCTGTAATTCATACAATATGTACCGAAAATCTTTTACATTATACACCAAATAGCTTTCATGAAAACGAAAATCGAATCGGATTGCAACTACCTTCGCGGAATCTTACATCTATCGGAGATAATAATTACAGGATAACGCACTCGAATTCGCAAACGGAGAACAAAACGAACCGTAGCCCACGTAGGTTTTCGGACGAATTTTTACAATATGTATACATATACGTTTGTGATTGTGAGAAAGTACATCTGTACCCGTGGGACGTAGTGAATAAACTTAACGCGAACACCATCAGCAGGCGTCCGAAGTAAGCCAGCCGGGGTATTTTTGACTCTCACTTTACTCAAATTTCTCAATTTTTCAATATTCCAAATAGACGTGCAACGTACCTACTGACACTTCTGTTCTCTGTTCTCCAGGAGAGTTAAATTCGATTCTCATTCTTTTCCTCTACGGTCTCGCTATACTCGCAATCGAGGAGTTCTGACGACGGGGTACGTCACGCGACCGATTTCAGAGCCTTCTCGAAATTCGGTGCTCCTCAATTCCAGCTCCGAATCTACGTGTACGTAGGTACGAATACGTACGACCGCGCACGCGTACGCTAAACACGCGTACGTCAATTCCTACTTTTCGCAGAGTAATAAAAACCGAAAAATAAAAATGAAAATGGAAAGACAGCCGAAAGAAGAAACACGGAAGACGGTGATAGAATAACAAACCGGTGAAAGAGAGGAGGAAAACGTGGAGATGAAAATTTCAAAGAAGTAAACAAAATTTTTAGGCGCATTAGACCTCAATCTGGGTTGAACTAAGCGGATTACTGTGAAAACGTTTCAATCGCGGTTCTGCTTGAGCCATCTCTTGCTCGCTTTCACTCGCTCCACCACCCTCTCCGTATCTTCGTTACGTTCGTTTTATAGTATGCTCAGGAAATCCACGCGTGTATGGGTAAAAATAATGTAGATATCCTACCTTATTATTCGTGTGTATATGCCTCACGTCATACAGAACCTATAACTACGGCCTGAGTACACGAGTGGTACGAACAAGATTATATCAGGTACGGGAAAGGGAAACCGTAAGCACAGATCTGCCTACAACGGTACAGTGAGTGGCTGCTGCTACGTGTAAGACACACGCGAATACTTATATTCTGGACACGAGATACAGCGTTCACAACCGCCTAGGATTAAGCTAAACGTAAAACAATTCAGGATATATTTATTTATGTATCCTCCTGGTCGGAGGCTCCTGCGGGGATTCTGGCTTTGCGATTTAAAGTATACAGATACGTACGCATAGACATCGTACGCGAGTGTACGAGGACTTTCGGGAAAGAGTTAAAAGCGGCGAATATGAAGGAAAAATAATGGAAATGAGAATGAGAATAAGGGGGGGGGGGGGGGGGGGTCCTTCCTAGCGATTGGTCTCTAATTTTCTTAATTTTATTTCGCAATATGAAATAATGAGGATGCGAGGGAAGGGTTCATTCATAGAGAGATAAAATTAGGTAAGGTTTCGACAAGGTGAATCGGAAGTCCGAGCAGAACGTAACAAAATAGCGAGTCGATTCGAGTGAGTTGGAATTTCAATACAACTCATACTCGCGGTCGAACAAAATTTTTTTACCGCTTTACTCGGATCCTGTAACTCCTAACAAATATTGCTCGGAGATTCATTGCAACAGCTATCGCCAGAAGATATTGGATCGCCGAATTCCCGAAACTGTGATACCTACTTTGTTTCAACTGAACTTTCGCCAATAATCGTACCTGCAATTGCGTAACGAATTCAATCCGGGGTGGAGCGAGCGTGAAATAGAGTAGAATTGAAAGTTACTCAACTTTTTCTTTTTCGACGATTTTTTGCTGTTTTGATTCGCCTCGACGAGGACCGCAACAACCCCACTCCTACTACTACTAGAACGTAATTCTAAACCAATTACAATTGACCTATGCATGTGCCTACTCGGTACGTAGCTATGTATATACGTACCTACGCATGTATGTACATACTATAGCAGAGTGAATGTTTACTCAATCGGTATCGATTGTTGTCGCAATTGCCCCGGGTTGTGTACGCATGCAGGTACTCGGTACTAACCTTGTTACAATTTTTCAACTCCCCGTACGTACCTACATAACCGTACAGTGTGTTTGTTTCACGCGATTCACGCCACTAGGCAGAAAATTCACATCGGTCAAAGCTCCCGCGCCCCTCAATCGAGATAATGTTTGATTTTGTTCTATTTTTCAACCCCCATTTTTCCGGGGGCGGGAGGGAGGGGAGGGGGGGTGCAATTATTCCAATTCTACACCTTGTCCCCGTCGTTCGTATGAAATCCACGATATCCGACCGGGAAATTTGTTTCGCCGTGTCGATCGTGATCGACGAAACTCTCCTGCCCCTCCTTTTCGTTTTCTCTCCCGATTTTTCCAAACTTTTTTCTCCGCCGAATATTATCTCTCGTCTTAATCGACGTTCAACCACCCGCGGCGACGCTTCGTAGTGTTATACGCACGGAGCGTAGGTACTTCTTATCGCTTCGTCGAGAAGATTTCACACACCGCGTTACAAACTCACCCTTAATTCTATCTCTATCTCCGTTTCCATCGCTGTACCTCTGTACCTCGATGTATCTTGGCGAGCCGCTCGCGATAACTTTTAATCAACGTACGGAAGAGAAACTTTCCGAGTTAATATCAATTAGTATAAACTATGTGTACATAATCGGGGGTGGAAAAGAGCGAGGGAAACACGAGAACGAAAACGGAAAATAAAGAAAACCAGGAAACTTTATCTAGATAAATTTAACCGAGAGAGAAGGAACAAGAAACAAAGAATGAATCGAAACAGAAAAATCCCAGAGACAGAAAAAGAAGAGGGAGATGAAGAAGAGTCAGAGGAAACAAAACTTTCCTTCTCTTCCTTTCCCTAATTTCACCGGTTATTTCTGTTTCCCCGTTTCTACTCTCCTCTTCGTTTTTCTTCATCGGTGGATCGGAGATTTTACTGATTTTCATTCACTTCGTGACTCTCTATACTATAGATACGGATCACTGAGGAGAGCTCCGAGGTCGAGATTTTAATTTCCATTCTCGTAGGAGTTGATGAATTTGTAATTACATACCCCCCGTTGAAAGAAATTTTGGCGGGGGTGGGGGTGGGGGTGGGGGGCGAGGCGATACGAAAATATCAATTTGATTGACAGAAAAACAACACTCACCGATCGAATTGGTAGAACTTTGTGCCGAAGACGGGGAGGGAAGGGTGTTGATGAATATGACAAAAATGATCACAATACTATAACAGTTGTTCAATGATAAAAAATATTGGCGTTTGTCGCTCGCGAGTATTATTCTCGTGGCTGCATCAGGTTTACCGACGACCATCTGCATAGCGGCGGAACTCGACAACGAGAGACTGAAAGCTCGGCATCCCGACTGAAGCGTCGCGACGCCAGGATACTTGGACGAAGTACGAAACGGGGGTTGGAGAAACGCGCGCCTCTAGTCCCACCCTCGTTTCCGCGCTGCTCCACCGCTCTCTCTCTCTCTCTTTCTCTATACCTACATACTTACTCGTCTAACTGGAAGTTAGCGTTGCTCAATGCGCAGGCGCATCACCCCTAAAGTACCTCCGACAACCCTAATCTGCTGAACCCTCTCACTTATCTGCTATCAATAGGGGCACGTTAATTATCCCCCTCCAGAGCACCTGTGGCATGCTCTTTCAATCCTGACGATCTTCGTTATAGTCTCTTCTAAAACCTTTTTTCCTTCCTCCCCCCCCCCTGGCTCCCTGTCCTTCGGAATTAGCGAAAAAAGATGATGACATGGTACAGAAGGTGGATGAAATTCCGACGAGTTATGTAACACTTACACCCCTTTAACGCCACCTCGTTATCCGAATTTTAACGGGGATGAAATATTCGAGCGGTATTTTTACGAGGCAGTAGCTATCTATGTACGTACCATTACATCGGTATTTGTCGTGGATCGTCGAGCAGGCTTTGCCGTTTTTCTTCTTCTTTTCGGAAAACCGAAAGTGAGAATGTGAGAGACCGTGACCTGGGGATACGAGCTTCTGTTCCACGAATAGAGCGAATGTTTCTGTCAATTTTCATAATTTTTCAACAGAAAGAGTTACAGCACCAAAAATTCGTGGACGAGGGAGAAGAAGATCGGTAGGTTGGAATCGCTAGCTGTTCGCAACGAACCTGCCTCGGCGGAATTGTTTCGCAGGGAATATCCCAATCCGGGAAACTGATGGTTCGAAATTATCGGTTCTACAAAAAAAGTCGTGTCAATCGGTTAACCTCGATCTGCAGCTGACGCATGATTACGCTGTCAAATCTCCGTCCGGTACGCGCGGTGTACGTTTCACGGAATAATTTAGCTACGCGCGTAGCTAAGAATTCGAGACGGCGCGGCGCCGCGATTGAACGTGGTAAAATCAAATGGGGAATTTGGTTCCGGCAATTCTAATCCTGCGACATAGTGTCAGGTGAAAATAATGTACGTGAGGCAGGTACGCACTTACGTGCATAAATCCGGCTCATTCGGCTATCCGTCTATCTGCCTAGGTACAGGTATAGCGCGTAGTACAGAGCATACAGTGTAGGTATCTGGAATCTAGATGTAGAGAGACACGTAGACGACGGGTATGCGTGTATGTATGTATGCGTTCGTGCATGTAGGGGTTACATATCTATGCGGAGGGCTGAAAACCGTAATTTCATTATAACTAAGTACGTGCGATAGATCTTTGAGACAAAGACAATTTGTCAGAGGTGGCGGTTCAGCGCGCTATCGAATCGGATTCAAAGCGTGAAATGTTGACGTAGCTTAGTTGATAGCTACCCCTGCACCACGGTACTCGCTCGTCCGCCCTCTCATCCACCTACTACGTACCTACGTAATATATCCGTTACAGATAATACTGTAAAGCAATTGAATTGAGTACCGTGAACGACGATGCGCCGCGGCGTAGTGGAGGTACAGGGCGCCGCATTTACGGAGGCCCGGTAGCGATAATCGCACATTGAGTATTTTGACAATCATTTACTTGCCAGCCGTGGCCGAGAAATTCGGCAAACAAATAATTGAAAAGTTTTCCTTCAGTCTTTCTGAGGTTTGCCCGCTCAAATAAAAGGAGAACCTCTCCTTGGTAAAAGACAAAAACGCATTAATTTGCAACTTCGGTTCGGCTAGTCCGACGGAGTCACTACCGTCTATAAAAAAAATTGTTCAAAAGTTATGATCAGGTGCTCAGATACGAATGTTTCTGAGCAGAGCGCTTCGAATGTATTAAAAATCCGTTAGAATCGGTCGATTCCCTTCCGATTGTGAGTTGGGGCTTCTTTTGGTCAGAGAACTATTCCCTACGATTTCGCTGTGACGTGATTTTCATTTTCTCATTTATTCGTTGGACATTGCTGTATGTTACTCGATGAGAAAAGATTACGGGAAAATTATGTCACAGTTGAATTGGGGGGAAGATTTTTCCGGACGGAAGAGGCCAACCTGAAATGAAATCGGAAGTTTCCCATAAATTTTGGATATTCTCAGAGCACTTTGTAGCGGAACATTCATATCTCATTGTCAGTCTCATTTGTTTGTGATTTTCGAATTTTATTTTCAGGACGAGTTTCGAGCCCGGAAGTAGTTCTCGAATTCGGCGAGCGAATGATCGTTGTAAATATTCAATTTGCGATTGTCGCTTGATAACATTAATTACACAAGCGGTGAATCCGACAACCGAACCTCCTCGAAATGTCCCAAGCGGATATTTCCAATAGCAAGCGTCGCAGGATCGAATGCGTCAAGTTGAAGTTGCAGGGTTCTGAGGGGGAAATCTTATCGCTATATATATCAGGTTTTTCAACAGAAGTTTGTGTTTTTGGAGTAAAGCGATATGGAAGCTATATTTTCGAATGAGCCCCAATATCGTGACTCACAATCGGTTGAAAATAATCAGAGGAGCAAAAACACGTCAATCGTTGGATTCGTCCGAACGCTGGCTACGGTTTCGATCCCCGGGATCAAAAAATTGATTCTCTTTGTAGAAAATTGTCAATTACATCGATTTCCCTGAGACATCAACTTATGTGGCGAAACTATTATTGGCGTTGAAAGTCTCTCTCGAAACCGGCAAACTTTCATTCGACGTATTAATTTGGACACCGTTCGGTACTCGGGGTATCCGGATATCCATTTGTAACGATCTGAACACCCCGTGTCCTCCGTATACGTTCCTCCGCCGTTTCACCCTCCCAAATGTTAAACGATATATAGGTATAGGTAGGTATTCACCTTGTAGACTTAATTCTCAATAAATTGATTAGATTCAGAGATGAGCCTAATTCTCAATTCCTGCAGGATATTCTATTCCGTAGTCTGATATCGGCTCCGTAGTCAAGAATTCACCCCCTGAATATCAGATCCGCGTGTTCATTAAACCATAGAATGAGAAAGGTTCGTACAGCAATATATATACTCTGTATAGCGAGAGGAGAAAAGCTCGTGATAATTAACTGCGGAATTCAACGATTACAAAAAGAGGAGAAAAAAGTAAATTCCGATTACAACTTGCAGGACAATATCAAAAAAATTGAGAGGAAAAGAGAGGGAGGAAAGTAGTGGAAGCCTGATTATTATTCTCATGTTCAGAGAATTCTCGTTTCCATTCTTACGAATTTTTCTTACCAATTTTGATGATCGAGGCATTCGATTGGAGAATCGATGATTTGAATAGGAATTTACCATAACTGTAAGTATCGGCGATAGGCGATGGGATCATGGAGCATAAAATTCATTCGGATAGTCCGTGTAGAAGACTATACGAGAGCGTGGAATATGATCAATGAAAAGACAGCTGCGGTCAGAAACGAAGTGAGGTGAAGTGAAATATGGATTTTCAGTTGAGTAGAGAAAGAGGAAGAGGAATAGGAAAAGGGAAAGGGAAAGGGAAAGGGAAAGGGAAAGGGAAAGGGAAAGAAGAAAAAGGAACCCGCGCACAGCACTGAATGAAACCTTAATTGTTTATTTAGCGTACTAGGTTATACGTGAGCAATGAATCACTCCTAAGTATGATTGATGTGCTTTTCTTTAACCCAGTACCTACATACATCCCACCCACGTCGTTTATCGAATGTCTAGCTACTTTGAAAATATTGGTAAAGAATTCTGGGGCTTCATGCCTTGAACTAACTGACTAATTAACTAACTTCTCCCCTGTAAAATGAAGGAGAAAAAGAATCTAAGGGATGAAATACACGAAATATCAAGCCCAGCCTCGCCGTCCGGAAAATTCTCGAAACTCTATATTTGGAATACCTACTGGGGACAGAAAATTGATTGGAAAATTTATGCCCGCCTCGTATTTTCAACCAGGAAATAATAACCGCAGCAAGTCTAATAAACATTTTCGTGATTGGATTCGATCACATCTGATCGGATAGAATGTTTTCCCGATTAAGGTGCTATCGGAGACCCGTATGCACTCACTGTTACTCGTTGCCAGAGGCATTGCCATCGCTTCGGAGACGCGATTCGTCGCCACTCTCACGCCACGCAATCGATCACAATGAAACCTTGTGAATTGGATGGAGTATTTTGGCAGAAAGTGGCTGAGTATTTCATCTCCCTAGAATATCGAGAATATTTCGAGTTTTTCACGAATCTCTCTAATCATTAGGTTAGGTTTGCTTCTAGGTTAGATTGGAGAAACTTGAATTTCTGATAAAACTATTCAACAATTCGTAGAGGTGAAATGCTGAGCCACTTTCTGCCAAAATACTCCGTCCGTTGCAAAAAGTTCCGTTGAGATCGGTCGCGTGGTGTGGGATTGGCGACGAATCGCGTTTCCCATGCGATAACGATGCTATCAACAACGAATAACAATGACCGCGAATGGTTCCCAGCAGCACCTTCAGCCGTAAAACGGTCCATCATTCACGACCGAACGTGAATAAAGTAGAACGATGTGAACTAATTCGTACGAAAGATGTCCAAAATTTTGTATGAAACAAAAAATAAGCGAAACGGACGCCCGAAGAAAAAGTTTTCCGAAATCTGCAGTATATTCAATCTGATGTTGAATTCCATCTCTTATAGGTAGGAATACATAATTTTCTGCGTATAGTATATTCACACGTAGAGTAGGAGACTGTAGCGGAGTGGGTTGAATAAATAATAGGAGGAATGTGTTAGGTTAGGATACGGCGTGGGGTGGCGTACACAGATTGCAATTTGGCGGGTATGGTGCGGCGGAGAGGCGAGCACCCGCGTCGCGGTCGCGGCGCCTTCTTGCGACGCTAGAGGCGTTCCCAGACACCGGGGCGCCAACGAAGCCGGAAGACGCACTGCCCTACGCCTCTTATACCGGTTTCCGGTGGCCGCGAGAACGCGAGGCGTCCCGGAACGACGCTGTACGCTGCGCTTTAACCCTCGTAATCTTCAATACCGCCGAGATTATTAGTCTCGTGTAAATTCTCGAGGATATAGTCTGCAGATTATCACCTTTTTTCCACCTGCGTCTTTTCTCTCCGAGCATTATTATCATTGCATGTGCATACCGTGGATTGAAATATCGGAAAATATGATAAAAATGGAAAGAATATATCGCGAGTTTGCCGGGTTTTTGTTTTTTTTGTTTTTTTGCTTGTTCGTTCGCTTTGGGAATTGGAGATCGAAAAAATGGGAAAAGAATTTTCGAAACTTTGGATACAGATATCTCTTCCGAAAATTCTGTCATCGCATTCTCGTCGATACTCAGAAAAGACCGAAGAGAAAAACAGATGAATCAAGTTTACCGGATTATATTTCACCGAATTGTTTTACATTTTTGGGACGCCGATAACGGCACCCTGCCTACCTACACGATGAAATAAAATAGGAAACCGATGAAGCGCAGGGATTCCAATGGGAGAAAGTATCGGGGATCCCAGCAGAGTGCGGCGGCACCTGGAATCGAACGATATTTCAAACCCGGAATGGGAATATCATTGGACGTTCGTTGCGGCTGACAAAATCAATCGAATTTTAAAATCACGTATGGAAAGAGAGGAAACCCGCGGTTCTAGGCTCCGTAGGCTCTCGACTCCGAAACGGATTTTATTCCGTTCATTTTACGATTATTCTGTTTCACCGGTGTCCAAGTATACGAAGAATGAAAATCCTAGGAAAATCTTCTGGGACCGAACGCAGGGCTGGCGTAATTTCAGGACTTGTCATTGACCGGATGTTCGTTCCGGGTATACGGGTCAAAATGTCCCGATAAGCCCGACATCCAGCCTGTTCTTTTCCCCCTTTTCTCACTTTTCTTCTTTCCCATTTCTCCCTCCTTCTTTAGCCCAGGATCTCGCGTCTCTAGGTATAGCGTGGCCTCTTTCTTTCATTTTGTCGAATGTACCAATTAACCTGTCACAATATCCCGGCGTGACAACGACGCGACGGGGACGCGTCTCGCCGAAGCTCTGTCCAAAAGCAATATAAACGGATATAAGTGAGTAGAGAAAGTAGGTAAGACGTGCGGAAAGGAGGTGGATGAAGAAAGGAGAAGAAGAATGAGAAGAGGCGAAAGAAGAAGTTCATACTCGCCAGAGGCAAAAAAGAACAACGAAAACGAACTAAAAGACAAATCGTAATTAAAATCTGGTCACGGAGTACGTAGTTTATACGGGATGGAACTTTTGTTCATCGACATAATTATCAATTACGATACACCCGTTACACCGACCTGACATTTCATCATTTTCCCCGGTAGAAACAGTCCTACAGATAGTTGGCATAATTGAAGTCTTGGCAGACACTATGAAGGTACGTCGAGGACGAGAAAAAGAAGACGCAGTTTCCTTCTTTCGCATTATCATTGCAGCACGAGTGAATAGAAGCGGAGGCGGGCTCCGAAGCTACGAACGTACGTCTTACAATCGTCAGAGATTATAGCTGAAAATGAAGGAATAATAAATTTATAGGGAAACATTGAGCTTTCACTCGGGAAACAATCAGAGCAGAAAGCTCTGCTGTTGGTGTTCGATCACGAAAAACGAATACAGAAGATTTGAACTTCAATTATATTTATCATGAGACTACGTGTACTACATACCTGCCTGATACCAGCACCCGCTTTCTTCGGTTTTTCCCTCTTTCCATTTTCATTTGCCTCTGTTTTTTTTTTTTTTTTGGCAAAAAATTATTCAATTAAAGTCGTACTTATATAAGATGAGGTAACTTTCCTCTCACGGTGAGCGAAGAGAAAGAGGCCGATGGGCGGAGGAGGACGGGGAATTGATACCTTGTATACTACGGTGTTTTGAAGACGTAATGCCGCACGATAATTGGAAATCAACTTATTTACCCGAAAATTAACCTCTGAAGAAATTTTATCCTTCCACTTGTTATTACGAAATCGGGAGAAGAAGGAGAAGCAGAAGAAGAAGAAGAAGAATGAGAAGAAGGAGAGGGAGAGAGAGCAAAGCGAGAGGAGAACCAGGATTCGGAAAGTCCACGCCTTGCGGAGCGCATCTTTTTTCCATAATTTGAGCTAGCGCTGTCACTTTACCACTATAACCGCGTGCATATAGCCCGCGTAAGTTATTTCACCGGGAGGTGGTGTACTACAGATATCTACGGTAAACCTGGAGTTTGGTAAACAGGATAAGCTTGTTGGCCCGGCGTTATCTCGCCACGTTATTCGAGTACTATATCCTTGTAATTAAAGATAAATATTGGAAAATGACGACAGAATGCCTCATATACCGCCTCCGAGTCATGAACACCCGGAAGGATCACGATGATGTAGTACACCGCGGTATCTACGGTAACTCAACGGCAAATAGTTCAAACAATGAAGAAATTTGAAAAAACCAACCAGAAAAATGAGCAAGACGAAGACGAGAAGAAGAAGAAGAAGAAGAAGAAGAAGAAGCTGAAGAACGAGAACGAAGATAATCTGGAAACATATCTCCGCGCTCTTCACTTTTTCCTTTTTCCCCTTTCATTTTCCTTTTCTCCTTTGTCTAGTCAGCCGCGTTGAAGCCTTCAGACGTCGTTAATCAAAGGTTACAAACGATCTCTTACGGGTTTCAAAGTCAAACAATAGTAGCTACTCGAAGAGGTACATACCAGTGTAGGTGACTAGCCCGCGGTCTAGTCCACGGTGTGAATTTTTATCCATCGCCTGAGCAACCCGCCATCTAGGCTAGAGTACTCCGGAACGAACAAATGCGAGCAGAAGTAGAACGCCGTGTCGTGGATCCCTGAAGAAAGGATTGCGAGTATCGAAGATCAAAAAGCGAGATAATTTTCTACCGGTAGGTTACATAGGTTACAGGTACATACATACATGTATTCCCATTCCATCTCGCAACGTCTCTCCAGTCTTCAAGTGCGTGTTCAAAAATTGGCGTTCGCATTCGTAATTTTGTAACTGTCTACCGTGACGAGTGGCACTCGCGAAATCGTTGGTCGTCTCCCCAAGTAGCTCCGGCGTAAGGTACAGCGCTTGCTAAAAAAGAGAGAGAGAGAGGGAGAGAGAGACAGAGCCAGAGTATCATTATCCAATTTTCGCTCTCTTGAGTTCTTGAGATGCAATTAGGAACTGACTACTACTACTACTACTACTACCGGTTCGAGGCGGTCCACTCGCTGCTGCCCTGTGAATCGAACGGAAGCCTGTAGGTCGGTAGCTACTAGTTAGACACTGGGCATCTAGCTTCCCTGCGTCAACGTAGCGGCGACTCGCTCTTCTCCAGCCCCTGGAAGAGACCTGGAGCACCCTGAACCCCCGCAGTCAGTTTTATGTCTGCATTATCCATCACTGCGCCTCCACTTCGGCCCCCCTCCCGACACTGTCGCGTAAAGTTTTCCACTCGTTATCTGTGAGTGTAGTAACGAAGGCAGCCTGTCGGAAAATAATTAGGGGGCTTCTTCGCCCTGAAGATTAGACGAAAAAAAAACACGAAAAGAAATCCGGATCGGATCGGATCGGATCGTTTCTTTTCCTCGTTTTTTCGGATGGCATGAAGAGCCGGTCACAGATACGTCGTTATAGCGATGCCACTTTTACGTCTCCCCTCCACTTCCACTTCCACTTCCACTTCCTACTTCCTCCGTCCAGTTGTTGCAATATGTATGGACGGACGCACGTACACTACCGATCCGGTTCGTTTCATCCGCAGTCTAGGTGTTCCCTAACGACTGACCACGTGAAGGGTTCACCTTGGCTTAGCCTGTCTTCGTTTGCTTTCACGACCGACGTCGAGTGCCGGCGGTGTAATATTCAGGACAACGGAACATACACGGACACTCGACGACGCTTCTTTATTGGGTGATTTCGCGAGCTGCAGGACATCGAGGTACGCTCCGTGAACTCGGAGTTTAATTCTCCATCGGCCATACGGGTTGCGGGGCGATCCGGTCTCAACCGTATTCTCATGGTCTTTATATTCATCGCGAGAGTTGTGTGTACGTATGTACAATATAGCGCGAAAGTTGGCTAAGGGTTACGGTAATTTTATAGATGAGCCAATTTCTTCTTGTAACTTTCTACCAGCCGATCCATCACTGTTTGCGTTAGAAGAAGGAAACATGAAAAAACGGCGGAGCAAGGAGGATCCTGGGTACTGCAGCATTCCGGAATCTAGATTCTTGGTTGGTTCGGCGTCGGATGGGGTATGGGGTATGGGGTGAGGTGATGGAGAGCTGAATCTGAGATGGATCTGTAGTCCCGAAGAAACCTACACGCCTAACTGCACGGACACTAGCTTTCCAAACTTCCTCATTCATTCGTTTCGTGGGTACAAAATTTTCAACGGTTTCATCGAACCTCCGGCAAATTTTCACGAATCTCGGAACACCGCGATCGGGTACCTAATAGTCTGCCGTAATATCTCCTCTTCCGAACAATCATTTTTATAGATCCCGTATAGTATGGCCCGGAATCTGTGAGGACATAACCAGCGTTTTCTAAATTCCGAATCACGGCGTGGCTGGAATCGGTGTTTGATTTATTGGAAGAGAGCGTGCCAAAAGTGGATTCGGTTTGATTTCGAGTATAAAGTAACCTCGGTAAGGTTGGGCGGCTGAATATCATGTTGAAAAAAGAGACGGGAGGGAGGGGGGGGGGAGTCGAAGTGTAGAAAACGAGTTTCCCATATTACACACGGAGCGGGTATCGATTACCCGCGGATTAATGCACCGCATACATATCTAATATCCATAAATCGATTGGGCATTGGTATCCGTATGAAGTTGGAATTGAATTTCGCGTCACAGCTAGGTTACAGGGGCAGGGATAACGTACTTTGATTCGGTAGTCGATCATTTCGCGGCTGGACCTTCGGACGTGCGTTTGGTGGGAGAATTGTCAATCACGTGGACAACTCTGGTTAAAGTTGAACGAAAGATTCGTTAGAATTGTCTCCGATTTAGGGTTTTTTTCGCTTGATACTTGAAAATTTGCAGATTTTACAATCAACTCGGATCGCCGATGCCGATGCCGATGCCGATGCCCGTGCCTATGGACACCGGAGGTATCGTTACCTCCGGCGAAATTGCACCCGGTATATAGCATAGCCATAGCCCCCCCCCCCCCCCCCCCATTCATCGCGTTATAAACAAAAGACAAAAGGGCAATCAAGCCCATATGCAGCGGACCATGAAAGAGTCGTGCAAAGCGCCGCGACGCGGACACGAAGCGACGGAACGGGACGGGACGCGAAGCAATTCACAACGCGATTCAACGTAGAGCGGAATCAAATCCCTCAATTTTCGAATTCTACTCCATTTCTCTTGCTCTTTCCCTTTCTTCTTCCATCTCTATCTTCGTCTGCCTGCCTCGCCGCTCTCCCGTAATTGAGCGGGTTCTGTCAATTTTTATCTCACAGTAAATCGCGGGCTCCTCGGTTGTTTGCCAACAAATGTGAACCGCGTGCGTATATACACGAATGTGGGTGTACACCCCGGCGTATTTGTCGCCCGCTTCCCCCTATACACTTCATTCTCACCCTCTCCGTTCGCCCTCTATTATTTTTACCTCTTTTCACAATATTTGATTATGCGCGGATGCGTACCCATTCGGTAGCCGAAAGTCCGACTGAATCATCATTTCGTTTGAACCCTCGCCGCGATGTTTCTCGCAAAAATATGTCCAGTTACACCCCGCATAGCTTCGACCGTGCCTTTTTTTTGTCGGGTAATTAACAAGAGAATCAAAAAAGGAAAAATCGCGGGTCTTCCCTTGAAAAATCAGTCAAAACCACGCCAATCGTTTTTCGTAATCAGCAATACACACGCACGTGAGCTCCGAGTTGTATGTTCTAGATTTTGATTGTCAGTTACATTGACGGTTAGCCTAAACACCTGTTTCTGGTTTGGTGATCAATTTTACAGGTTAAACCATCAAATCGCACACGGGGCGCCTGTTTTAGGTGCTAAACATCATCCCCTCGTTGCGGCGGTTAATTCTCCGATGTATACCGCACCATATACACGTACGATATAAAGTTTTATCACTGTATATACCTACATAAAAGATCAATGCTAACGTTAAAGCTGTACGTATAATATTAGTTTGGGAAATTCGTGGTGAGAGGCGCGGATCTTTCGTATATAGTATGAAATAAAACCAAACTGTGATCCAGATATATGGATGGCTCCGTCCCGAGGCTTACTGTGAAATTCCTGTTTCTTTGCAGAATGTGTCACAAATTTTAAAGAGAACTCTTCGAAATTTCGTTGTCCTCGTATGATGGACCGAATGGCTGTGGCCTGCAGTGATCTCGAGGAGATGAACAAGGAGGATTCTCCTACTGTGGATTTCTGTTACCTACACATCACCCACATCCAACCCGGCACGCGAGCCTCTTCTCTGTAAGTTTCGAACCCGACTCGACTTCGTTACCGACAGCTTGGCGAGTTATGAAAAAAAGGTTCGCGACTCGCCGGAAAATGTCGGTGACGCGCCGGTAGCAGAAATCTGTAATTAGAAGCGCCTATCTCTACCGACTGAGTATTCAAATTACTTGAGTGAAAATGGAACACGTTTTTCCACTTGGATCTTTTCGAACCCAGTTTC
The DNA here is from genome assembly GCA_963170745.1 of Phymatocera aterrima. Classification (NCBI taxonomy): domain Eukaryota; kingdom Metazoa; phylum Arthropoda; class Insecta; order Hymenoptera; family Tenthredinidae; genus Phymatocera; species Phymatocera aterrima. The sequence continues at coordinate 4,398,665 of OY720671.1, forward strand.
TCAGCGAAAACGCACTCGAATCATACGAAATTGATACCAGCGATGAAGAAAGAGTGAACGTTGAGCGTGGCGCTCTTCGATTTACAAAATACGGGAAAAAGTTCAACAAGTTATCACTGTCGATGAACAATCTGTGGAAGTTTTTTTCGATTTTTCGTAAATCGAAGAGCGTCGCGTCCATGCCCTCCTTCCTCTCTTTCTTCGTCGCTGATATCAATTTCATATGAATCGAATGTGTTTTTGACGATCACCCATCACGCAGCTACTATTCCCACTTCGCTCTCAATTTGGTTATCGTTAAGACCGCGCACACACCTATATATACGTAGGGGTCGGTACAACGCGGCGTCGAATACTCAAACAGATAATTAAACACAGAACACGTTAAGGCCATGATTTATTTGAGTAGCGAACGACTGCTAGCTGCAGGCTAACAGAGCTTCGTACGCCCGTCCCTCCGCCTTCTCCGCCCACGCACATTGGCATATTATTCGTATACACCTATACCCGAACATATAACCTCCGTATGTACCACGGAACTGCGTAATATCACGTTTATATAATCGCGCGGGATTTCGAGGGGGTAAAACACACCCGAAAACATACCGAATACGGAAATATTCAGCCCTCTATGTACGCTGTCATGCCTGATATCTCGCGTCGTGACGCGGGCGTCGGTTTGGATAATATCACATGAAAGTCCGCGTTTAACAGGTAGTTGAATCAAAATCAGTTATCGATACCTACTGTTCCACTGTTCAATATATTCATCGCACAATATTACGTCCCTCGCCGGAATTCCAATCGCTCATATCGCTGGATTCCGTCAGCCGATTTTTTCCATTTGTTGGTAAAATTTTTCACGAATCGTGTAAACGATATTTCCGAAAAATGATACTATAGGATTTGGGCGGTCTCGCGCCCCATACAGACCATTGTTACCTAAATTACAATCGGAGAAGCTGATCTACGGGAGAACACTCATTATGTTTTCCAATTTGTCGAAAAAATGCAAACTAATTCCGATGCTTAGAAACGTTTAATTATCGGTTGATTAATTACTCGATCAATTAATCCGAAGCTCGTATATTATCCTACATTACATTGGGAATTCGAACTATTCACTATGAAAGCAATACTATCTGAATTCTACAAGTAGCATCGCGTCCTCTCATCGTCCCACAAAGGTTGGCGATGGTGGGAAGCTACTCGACAGATTTCACCCGTTTCTGAAAGCCTACACGCTGCATTCCGCGGTAACTTGATTACGGTACAGCGTGGCGGTTTCACTCCGGTCCCGCGCAATGCAGAGAGTGAGTGAGGGCTGGAAACTCGACGAAGATGTCACCATCTCTAGGCTCGAGTCTAATATTCGAGAATCTAGACTCACTATAATAGAGCCTATATGTAGGTACCGGTGTACCACATACATGCGATCCACACTTGAAGGGACTACTCACCAGCCTGGAGAGAGGGGAAGAGAGAGTGAGGGAGAGACAATGGAGAATAGAGAAGTGGAAGAGGAATAGGAAGAGATAGAGATAGAAGCTGAAAGCTGGGGGCTGGAGGCTGGAGGCCGAAGCCTCGAAGAGCGATGCGACCCTCAGCACTTACCGGCAACGGCTCCCCTAGAACGATCAGTACTTAGCAAGCAAATTGTGTTTGTCAACAACTGCACAGCTCTGTAGGTACAGGTATAATTGCTCGATGAAATATCAGCGAACTATGAAGTGGCTGAATAATTGGCCAATATATACACCGCGATGGGTATAAGGTGCGGGAATCCCCGATCGTGTATTCCAGACTATAGTTCATAAACGAAATGCACCAATTCTCACCTCAGCCTCAAGACGTGTCCGAATTTGAGCGGACTGTCATAACGAATCGACTGATCGATCAATCAGCCAATGAGAATGAGAGGACGTCTAGATGAACGGGAAAGAATCGATGACGCGTTCTCCAGCCGGTCGTCTGGAGCAGGTATATGTGCATGGATACATATGTACGTAGTTTAGCTTGCGATCAATTTCAAATTTGTAAGAAGTATTACGTACAACCCCGAACCGGGTTCCCGTTGGCGAAATGCCGATGACCATGGGAGAGCGGGTGCCCATCTATATACGGAAGTGAAATTGTTGTTCGGACATGAAATACTGCAGCGGCGGGAGGGAAGGTGAGGAGAAGAGGGCTGGCTCCAGAAGGTGGTGCGCTCTCGTTTACTCGCTGATACGGAAAAGCTGGATAGTATCTGGCCGGGGAGCCAAGAAGATTCAAGAGGAGCCAAGAGAGTTGAGACGAGCCAGGAATATGCCTGAAGGAATGAAACCGGGTGGGACCCCGCGCTATGTGGTATGGGATAACGAGAAGGTACACCGAAGAGAGAGGGGGAGAGAGAGAGAGAGAGAAAGATAGAAAAAGAATTATTCATGCCTTCTCGATTTCACCGAAAATTTGTATATTCGCGATCTAGAGTCGAGAGAGGTCCTCCTCCATCCGCATTTTATAATGACCAACTTCCGTCTTCGTTGCTTCACAATCCGCTGCATGGGGAGGTTGATACAGGCGCCTAATTCGGACGACGAAAGTCCATCCAAGATCAAAGTGCAATGGCAACGGGGAAGTACAAATCCCTGTTCCCAGTTTACGTCTTCATTTTATTGCCCGTAAGAAATCCCGGTAAGTTCTTTCAATCATAGATCATGCTCACATTCCTTATAAGGAAGAGCAGAGGTCATAAAATTGTGAACATTTCCATTTCACTGTGGCGCCTCGACACTCAGCGTGTGCCCCCTTTTCGCATTCCACGTTTTTATGGAGCCCAGTTCATGACGGTGGCCGATGACGACCTTATTCTAACGGATTGGGATCAGGGTACGTATACGAGACCGCAGGGGAACGAAACAACAGAGATTGGACGGGCGAAGGTGAGATCGAAGGTGGTGGAAAATCGGATATCGGTGAAGGCCCACGGTCACCGCACCGTATTGCTATAGGCATCCAGTTTTATTTGCATCTCGATCGAATCTTCCGTCAGGCTTGCGGGGAACTATCTAGACTCTGCCGGCTTCGACCTCGCAGAATGGATGTAGAGAAGGTACCCCGACCACTACCGATAACCACGCGTGACTTAGTGGCGGTCTAGGTATAAGCCACAGGGTCGAAGAGGTCAAACGGTCGAAGGAATGAAAAAAGAAAGAGTTTCCCGGAGCGGGAGGAACGGCCGAGCTGGTGGCTCAGAGCCGGGAGCTGGGAGCTGCGAGCTGGGAGAAGAGTTGAAGAGAGCGGCGGTGATTCTACGAGTAGAGAACTCTCGACGGTACCCACTACGACCACCTCCAGGGGTTGTTCCCATGGGAGCCAGGTCGGCGAGGTCCTGAAGTCCGCGGTCCAGGGTCCAGGGGCAGCGAGTCCACGGTACGATCTATCGTTTCATTGACCGCCACTCCATTATCAGGATAGTAACGGCGTAACCCTCCACCTTGACTGCCGACCCCATTGTTAGCTTATCGGAGACCGAGGTAACTTTCCCTCTCCCTGTCCCTCTTGCTCCCCTCTCCTCTCCTTTGCATCTCCGAACGAAAGATTGCTCGGACTGACCTCTGTCCGAGCGACAGGACCTTCGATCTGACCAATTCGACTACTGCAGGATAGTCGGCGCGGAGTAAACCGCAAGAACTTTCTGAGCAGGGTATATATTCGAGACGGGTAAGTTGAGTTTCCCTCGGTTCGCGAGTGTAGGTACCCGAAAGTACCGCGATACCGGCGAAGACTGGAATATAACTTCGGCGAAGAATCGAGGGGGGGGGGGGGGGGGGGGGGGGAATATTATTCAACCCCTTCAGAGTATTCAGGCAAGTCCGCCGTGGAAAACGACATTGTTGAAATTCTGTAATTTTCCAAGTCCGGATCTTGACGGTGCTGTTTATAATTAACAAAATCTCACCCTGAGATTGAAAATTGAATGAAAAATTCAGGAGCCATCCGCCGCTGAGTACACCGCAATGAAGACAGCGAAGCATCGGATTTGAAATTGGGTTCCCCTAGTTTACTCGGAACAATCGAAAACCCACTTTCGACGTGAAATTTCATGGATGAATGGGATCCGAAGATAAGTGTTACAGCCATTCGTGAATAACGTTTATTAATTTGTAAGTTCCGCATATATCTCATCAACGCAGTTTATTATTCTCCACCCGCTACTTGACCGCATTCGTAGACAATCTGCGCGGGTAGAGGAGGCTCTTGTTCCTAGCTTCTCTGATATAAACACATTGTAACATTTGTGAAGCGATTCAGCGATCGACCTCACAATCAATGAATTAGGAGAAAAACGGAACGATCGGTATAAAAAAAATATTCAACAGCTACTGAATATATACATACGACTAGGTTTTCTCATTCAAGTTCAACACTCGGCCGTCAGACGGACGTCTGAAGGAAAGCTGGAGTAACGCACTCTCAATTAGATTTGGAATTCCCGAATTGGTGGTAGAATGAATTACGAGATATAACGATAATCGGGTAATGAAACTGAAGATTTACAAGGAATTTTTACCCTCCAATTCGCTTCTCGATATTTTATAAATCAACTTGTTGTCTCTGTAGGCTAAAGGATTTTCCGAATCACGTTCCTCGATGTCCGCGTCGATTTCCTTCTTCGATGCCTCGCTGATTCGCTTACCCTTTCCGTAATAAGTATCCTCGGTGTAAATTCGATCCTTTTGTCTGTAGGTTCCGTGAATCTGTCGGCAAAACGAGAATGAAAAATCACCACGTAGCCACAGAAATTTTCCGTTCGCACAGTCCCAAAAATGGCCTTTACCTTGTCCCAAATGAAACAATTGAATCCGAAATTGACGTGGAAATATTGGTGATGATTGTCGTGGAAAATAGCATCAGGCTGCCACGGCTGCCACCAATAAGCCTTGAAATTGATACCGGAATGATCGATGATTCCGTGGTAGTAATTGTAGATGGCGATCGTGCAGAAGGGAACTGAAACCGCGTAATCAAACGTATATAGAAGCCTCGCAGGGGAGCGACGTGACCCTCGTCGAGGTTCCAGTTGCGTCTATTATCGTCAAATATTTAGAATTCGATGAAAACTCACCCCAATGAATTGGGACAAGGAAAAGCGGAGCGCAGAGCGTCATCTGAATGTGGAGTATCTCAACGGGGTGAATGGCAGTGACTGAAAACGCCGTCGGTTGTTTATATTTGTGATGCAGCTTGTGGAAATGCTTGTAGAGCCACGGAGTGTGGTATATCCGGTGAAGCCAGTATGTGGCGTAATCCTGCAATTTACGGGGGAGTGTTAAAAACTGTCTTTAGAATTCGGTAGCGGTTTAAAAACAGGCTGGAAGTGCGATTTGGTCGCGTTCCAGGATCACCGATCGACCTTAGCTTCTGGGCCGCTAAAATTATCGCCCCTGAAGACACCGCGACAGCAAGCCTTCTACTTCTACTTGCGCGTAGAGCAACTAAGTCAGGGATAAATTTGTGGGGCTGGCTGCGTGCCCCTAGACTGACATTTCACAGCTGGCGTATTTAGATCGTACGTGACCTTTCCGAGGGACGTAGCCCCCGAGTTTACCCTGACGGGATAAAGGCTGACGCCGCGCCGGTGAGATCCGTCTTTCATTGAACACCAGCCACGTATACTTGATTCAATTTCGCGATAGAATAGAATTCATGAACCTGTACTGTGGTTGGTCGACCGGCGTGTACTACGTGTCACCGATGGAGACTGACTGTTGCCCGGTTTTCCGCAGAGTGGAAGAAAATTGTCTTCCGCGAAGAAGACCTATCGCGATAATCGGGATTCTACCTCAATGAATTTTATCCACTTTCAAAAAATCCCTGCGTCATTGCCTCTTTCTTTCTCCCTTTCTTAATTCTTCCTATTGGATAATTGTACCCGCACAAAGGCCGCGAAAGTGTTCGGAAAGCTCGCCCGTGACCTCAATTAATAAGACGAAAACGTGTCCTCGCAAAGCTTCGATTCCACGAGCTAACGGACTCGACGGATTCCCCCCTTCGTCTGTATTCGATAAATACGCGCCACCCGTAGACTAAGTGAAATATCTTTCAAAATCCCGCGTGGTTTGGAAAATTTTCAGTCCTTCGGTAAACGAATGGTCGATTTCAGGCCGCAAAAGTTCGAACGTTAGATCCGGATCAAATTGGCCGAGAGAAAGCCCGGCGCGGACGGGATTCGGAGGGTAGAGAAAAGAAGGGACGGAACGGGACGGAACGGTACGGTACGGTACGGGCAGGGAAGTTCAATTACGGCACACTTTCCTTTCGGTAAAGAGCCTCGCGGGCCGCTTGTTAACCGTTCAATAATCAGGTTTGTTATAATACAAAGGATTTTTCATTAACTTCGTAATAAGCACAGCAGCCATTCGTGAATTTAATTACGTTCAGGTAAAGCTCGAAGACCCATAGGCACATCGCGCACATCCCGCATCCCAACGTCGACCGGATATCGACTAAGAAATTGCCAACTCGATCATTTATTTGTACACTTTTTTTTTCTCCGCTTTCCGTCTCTCCTTCTTTCTTTCTTTCTTTCTTCAACCGGGACGCGAACACGCGCGAGGCTCCGAAAGGCACTAGCTAATTTTCAACCGGCATGCAGCTGGTGAGGATGCAATGAAAGCTCGCCATCATCCATCCACGTATTATTATAATCATTGCCGTTATTTTGCCCGATTTCTTCTTCCTTTGTCTCCACCAAATTCTACGGCCGGGCTTATTTTTCTCAAAGATGGAAATTTCACAGGCCGATCACGTTGCGCGGTAAAATCTAAACGCGAAAGACCTCCGCCGCAAGCCGCGCCTCTCCATCGCCGAGAACGTTGCGGTATCTGCGCTTTCTTCGCAACAGCAGAAGCTGAGGCAGATGGCTAAAGCGACATCCCTTGCTCGCCCGTTTTCCTCATCCCCATATCGCTGCCCCAACCCAAACGTACGGCAGTTGTATCGTGAACGTCAGCTATTCTCCGTCAGCGTATTTAGAATGAAAAATTGCATGCGTAGGTACCTCCGGTATTTCATCTACTGACCGACCGATACACCTATTCCCCCGAATTCACCGTCGCGAATTTTTATTTCCCGCCGGGATTTTCCAGCCCACAGAACACGAGCAATCGAACGGTGGGGGGTGGGATTTTCGAAAAACGTTATCGCGTCGGTGGAGAGTGCGATGAAAAGGGATAGTGTAACGCAAAAAGTGACTTTTATCATTTTGAAACCGCGATTTCCGATTATCCCCCCCCCCCCCCCCCCCCCCCCCCCCCCCCGAGTTAAGAATTTTTTAAATACAATTCCTCGATTTCCGTACAAAAGGAAAGTTCTGAAAGTGAATTTTCGGCGGAAAAATTGAATACGAAATGTTGGAGGGAAAAAAGTGAAGTAAGTAATTTCAATATTTTTTGAGAAACCCGAACGTGAGATCAACGGCATATCCTATTTCGTAAAACTACATATTCCGTTCTCTACGAGTGGAAATCTACGTCGAAGATTAGACTTTCGATAAATATATATTCCGACGTCTCCGCAATCTTGCACCTGCGGTTGAGCTAATACGACGTTAAAATTAGTAATCGAATATCAAGATTCGCCGCAGCGAATCGCCGACGCCAAGTATTAATGATTATCAGGCGTGAAGATCACTCGTGAACTCGAACTTTGGCACTTTGTAAAAATTATACGTATACTAGCTGTATAACATATTATACTCCCAGCTGTGATAATCGAAAATGATTAGATCCTGCGTTTATTTAGATCGTAATTTCGATTGCTCGATAATGATCGCGAGCTTATTGTTCGAGGCTGACGTTATCGGCTTGTTCTGATATTCTCTGAATACGTAACCAATCTCTCTCTCTCTCTCTCTCTCTCTCTCCCTTCGTTTTTCAGTTTTTATAAAAATATACTTACCAGGTAAATGTAAATTATTGGCCACGAGAGGAACCACCAGGTCCAAGAGTACTCGTCAAATTTATAATAGATCGTCGATGGACCGCCGTTGCTGAAGTAGCAGGCTAAACTGGCCGTATATGTGCTCGTTATGAGGAGACTGAAAGTTCCAATAAGTATTTCGTGTCTTTCTAGCTCTGGGCTTATCCATTTGTGAGGCTGGCATTTCCATTCTTCCGCCTTATCCCGTTGACGAACGTAAAAGTACCACTGCCGTACCGGTGCCCATAAAAAAAGCGTTTTTTTGAAATCGGTCTTGACGTATTTTTCTCTCTTTTCTTTTTTTTTTTTTTTTTTTACTATTCCGAAATTTGGAAAGTTTCATGTTCCACTCACGTGAAGAAAGCCACCGATCGCAAAGTACATGGTATAGGATACTGTAGAGGCAGCGAGCCAATACCACGATAGATTTTCCAGATAAAATTTCTTCAACGATATCTTTGCCCAGTCGTTTGAATCCGACGCGTCTTCGTCGCTGGTGCCATTCGTCTCCGATGAACCGTAGCCCAAATGTTTCGCGAAGTGGACAACGACGAGGAGCCATTCACCTTGAAAGAAGAATTGAAGAAAACTATTTCGAAATTAGGTATATTACGTTGAAATTGTGACGCAGCGATTGGAAGCGAGGAGGAAGAAGGAGAACAAAAATTGTTTCTTCGGGATTTTTTTCTCGACAAATCTTTGTATCCTTGTCTACGAAATCGGGCGAACAGGACGAGTCGGGATGATAAGACAGGAAAGAAAAAAGAACAGTTTCGTCGGAGTCGCATGACATCGTACGCTGCGAATATTGCAGTCGGTGACGAGAAAGAGTAAGCTAATACGCAATTTATCCGCGAATCATTCCTTCGACTTATCATTTTTTCACGATCCTTCATCCCCACCGGTGGCCCAAGCTGTCTCATTAAGAGATAATGAATCTTCGACAGCTTGCTGAGATAGGCTCGAAAAAACGAAATGTATGTGAAATAGGTTTGATTCGAGTATAACGGTTCACGCTACGTGCAGGGTACTACAAATCGTAAAATAATTCTTCGGTGCTTCTAGTTTCTTTTCGCGTTTCGTAATTTTCCAATCGTTTTTCATGGACGTGCATATAATTGAGCGAAAAATCGGTTATCGACGCGAACTTCGATTCGTACGAGGTGGGAACGAGGAAACGTATACACTGCGACGAAAATTATTGTCCATTTTATTCGTGTCTCGATCCATTATAATCAGGTATCGTCGTTGATTTTGATTTGACGAATTTCGGATTAGCGACGTGCGAGGAAAGAGTGTTCGACGATCGTTCACACAGATCAAGATCAGGAAGAAAAAGATGTTGAAGCCGTAATTGTTAATCACAAATAATCTGCAATTTATCACCACCGACTAAGAGGTATTATGACAAATCAATCGTATCGCATCGCAGGTATGATACCGTTATCATATCCAGTGAATCGAGTACGTATATGCACAGACACATACTGTATAGCAGACACGTAATACAAGCAGCAGGGTAATCTTGTCGTATATAATTTGCCAAGTTACTGGGAACCCTTTTCGATGAATTTTTATCGACACGCGCGTAATGAGTGTGACGGAATCGATGTGCAAGGATCGTATTCGTGATTTTCGAACGGTTGCAAAAATCTTCTTTTTCCGTTTTGCCGTTTTTTTCTTGTTTTTTTTTTCTTCTCTTTTCTTTTTTCCTATCTCGGGGATCGATGATTGATAATGAAAAACGACTCTTCGTCTTCGGGCATCGGGGGTTGAGGATGAAATCCAAAGCGATTAATAAACGTGGAGGATAGAAAATTGACGAAGAAATATATAGCTAGCGAAATTTGTGAAATGCATACGGTAGGCACACATGCACGCATCCACGCATACCTACTCGTCACACGCTTGCTTGTACGCATATCTGGAGTGAGTAAACTCCGGCAGAAAATCGATTTGTATAATGTAAACTAGTACACACTCTGGGTATATGATATAGGTTGAAATAAATAAAAGTTGGTAGGTATTGGATATTGAATGTTTCTAGAGAGCGGCAGCGGCAGCATTGCAGCAGCAGCAATACCTGGATACCGCAATACAGGAAGATGAAGATGAGTAAAGTTTGTCGTGAAAACGGTAGATCTTGTAACTGTGCGAATCAAAGTCATGCCAATATATTGTAAATCGCGGTATGGGATTGCGGGTACGGGGCGATACCCCGAGGCGTCTTTTTAATCCTCGGGAGTTTTCCCGCGTCCAACTGCGATGTATACCTACCTATATCGATTCAACGGATTCTTTATAACGTAAAATTCAAACGTGGCCGCGTTACTCGTGAAGACGTCGAGCTTTTTTACCGCACGACCCAACGGTCGAGCAGGCCTGTCTTCCGGAATGAATTTATCCGTGGATACGTGTGATTCGACGATTGTATGACTGCAGGGAAGAAAAGTAAAAACGAAAAACCACCGAAAAACCTGATTACGTTCTAAGTGGGTACAGGTGAAAATTTCATGGATTCTTTGGTTCTCTGTCAATTATCTTTCGCATAAAACGCGCGAGGACAGGGGCGTCGAGAAGGCGAGAAAAAAGAAACGAAGAGAAAACCAACGACAGAAATAAGAAAGACAGATTGCAGGAAGTTTTGCCCTTTGTTCCCTCCCACTACGGGGCTCATGGCTCTCTTCGTTCCGTCGTGACAATAAACTTCATTCATGAGGCAATTTGGCGTTGAATACCATTCCATGGAATGGTCATAATATGTGTTTTCCCGATAACCTTAGCCCCTTAGACTCGCGGTTCAGACTCACATCACGTTTTCTGGTCATCCGCACTAGTGTATCTCACTGTACTACAGTTTTCTATGCGTGTTTACGATACGGTAGGTATGCGTGTACACGTTTATCGCGTACACACATCCATGCCGTATACCTATGTATATCGCGCTGGCCGTAGGAAATCTGACCGGAAATTATGATTTTTCATACTTTTTTCGATCTCTTCCCAAACTATTCGTAATCCATTGCCGACGGTCTGCTATGTATGGCGATTTTTCTTTTGTTTTTTGTTTTTTTTTCTTTTCAACCGATTTCTCATATTTTCTACCACGTCGATCTGTTTTTTTTGAGTAAGTGTACGGTAGTTTTTTTTTTTGTTTTTTTCGAATTTTTATTTTCAAAGTTTTCGGCTATTGCAAAGCAGAGAGAGAGAGAGAGAGAGAGAGGGAGGGAGAGAAGAAAAAGGTTCGCGTGTGAGAAATTTTTCTCGCCTTTTGGTTTCCCGATGCTTAATTTTTAGTTTTTTTTTTTGCTTCATATTTCCCCGCTCGGCGGAGGAGAGGAGAAGGGAAAAAATGGGACACATGCACGCGTGTACGGCGCAGGTATATACTTACCGCGCATCGTGGCACCGAGGAGAAAAATTGCACAAGTGGCAATAGCCGAGCCAACAAAATTCGGAAGACGACTCCAAATTTTGTCCAGCTGATCGCTGTACTTCTCCATCCAAGTAACGGCCATCGGATCAAAATTAGCGGGCTTTTTTGGTTTTTTATCGTTCGACGGACTCGACGTCCCCGAGGACGACGTATGGGACGAACCCTTCGTCCTCTTAACGCCGTTCGTCATCGTTGCTCGTTCCGCGACTATACTCGACTGAGATAAATTTATTAGCGTTAAATTCACAAACCGATCGGTGAACCCGTATTATCAATGCCCGCGACTTTATCGCAGCAGCCTTATATACTCGTATGTTATTATTATACAGCATATATGTACGCCGTAGTATGGTATTGGTACGGCATAATGATAATTGTCGAATGTCAAGAGACAGCCGCGAGATTATTAAATTTGATAATATCGTTTAAGTCCCAATTCATTGATTATCCGATTGTACTCGTACTAATTAATTTGTACCTACGATTACTCAATTTTCTTGTCTTCTTTTCATTTTTCTTTCCACTCTTCCGTCGACCTATTGCATTCTCGTTGCTCAGTCCTTCATTGTCGTCTGATCTGTTATCGAACTCGGGCTACTGTACTCTTCTCGTATTAATTACTCATATCGCAATGATTCCTATGCCTCTATCTCTCATTTTTCTTCTCTATCTCTCTCTCTCTCTCTCTCCGTCTCTTCATCTCTCTTTTATGCTATTGTTTTACGCTATTTATTGATCTTTCGTCATTGTTACAGCTATGCATGACTTATACCACTGAACTTTTATTATTAATCCTATTCATTTCATACTCCTTGTTTATTCGGACCATGATAAACGATGCATGATCTATAGTTACCCAATGCTTTTCCATAATTCTGTGCCATTTTACTAGTCTTCGCCTCATCACGATTCGTATATACGCTTGCGATTTCCCCTTACGATACATGTTCGTTTGCACTTGTTATACCTATAGTGCCGTATCGTATATTTGCCTCGAGGTCCTCCAAGGCGTAAATATATCTCTCGGTCAATCAATTAATCAATCAATCAATCAATCAATCTCTCTCATTTTATGATTGTGATCACTTCGGCTTTGTTTTTGTTATTCTTTATACTAATCTTCATACAGTTCGTCTTTATTGTCGTATATCTGTTAATGATGTGTATGTTTAATATGCAATATGTCCGTGATCCTCGGGGAGCTGTTGCTCCAGGATCAATGAATATTTATCTCTCTCTTTCTCTCTCGACTCTTTATCTCAAACGAGCGATTGAAAGCTTCTCAAAATAGTTGTAATAGAAAAACATTATACAAAACAATTACAGAAACAATAAGCTTTCTCACAAATGACAAGAAATTAGCTTCGCAGATTAATAGGTATCGTACCGTATTATAACTAATTTTTGCATTATTCTCACCAAGCGATAATCGCACATGAAATATTATTCACTCGCCAACTATATGGGAATCGGCCTAGGAATTCTCGAACAAAAAATTTGAAAATTTATGTACGAGTGCTGAGATACGAATGTTTCATTACAAAACGCTTTAAAAATGATAAAAATCTATTAGAATCGGTCGATTTCATTCTAAGTTGGCTTCTTCTGGTCAGAAAACGATCCCCTCCGGTTTCACTATGAAATCATTTTTATTTCCTCGTTCATTAGTTGAATATTGCCATTCGTTGCTCAAAATCGATGCCATCGGAATCTTGTAAAATTAAATTTCCAATAAGCAGTGATTATGAAAGAATAATGTCACAGTGGAATCGTGGGAAACACTTTTGTGAAGGAAAAAGCCAATTTGAAATGAAACCGGCCGATTGCAATAATTTTTCTAATACTTCCGAAGTAATTCGTAATGAAACATTGGTATCTGAGCATTTGTTCGTGATTTTCGGACCTTTGTTTTCAGGAATTTCGGGGCCAGTTCTCACAGTCGGCGTGTAAATGATTGTTACAAATATTCAATGCGCGATTATCGCTTGATAACATTAATTACGAAAGTAGTGATTTCAACGACTGGATCTCCTTGGATGATAACATCGAAAAAAAGGGGAAACAGACAAAAACTTGTGATTTCGAATTCAGTTAACTGTATTTTTCGTATCCCCTTTTTCCCGCGCGTTTGTTCCGACTTTGCAGGTAATAGGAACTCTCGGAAAATACAATTCAGAATTGTTTCCTCTTTGAAATAATTTGTTCACAAAACATGCAATAACGTTATTCTCGTACACTTTCGACTTTGTTCAACCCCTTTTCCTATATATCTCCCATAGTCGGTGGTATATCTACATATTTTATAGGTGTGTGTGTGTATGTATAACGCAGGCCGATCATCCAGATGATAAGTACGTGCTTGAGATAACTACACGTAACAGTACGAGCTCGGATTCTATGGCCGCGGTTGTGTACCTAGATCATACAATAGGATGGTGCAATACGTGTACTCGTATGTAGCTACATACTACGCGCGTGCGATCGCATACGCGTGCGCCCGCACCCGCGGAGTAGTCTGTTGCTGCTAAATATTTTCCGCGTATTACCCGTTCATCGATATATTACGGCGCAATGACTAGCCCCATCAATGTAATCTATGATGATAATCAGTTGACACGGCTCAAATTTTTATCCGTGCGACTGAACAGCTCTACGCTATTCGCTCCCAGGACTATACATACCTGTAGTCAAATATTATATGTGGAAATTCGTACAACGAAACTTCATACGGCGCACTCATTCGTCAGATTTTCTATTCATTTTTCTGCTCTAGTTTTCGTGTGTCTGTCTTCATTCGTCTCGATTGATAAAACGTCGGTAGAAAAATGAACACAAAGCCTGTGAGAACCGTGATTTGTGGTTGCTTTTAATGAGAATGAGGAACGAAAATGGTAGAAAAATTTATCTGGGACAGATGTTCGTCCTTTCCCTTCTTCGTTTCTCTCAAATTCTTTTCTTCTTAATATAGTTTCTAGATTCTTGATACCTGCCTATATTTTCACCGAAATGAACATGTTTTACAGGTCGCGGGATTCATACAAACCCGGCTCTTCTCCTGAACGATTCTACTGTTATCTGAATTTCAAAATTGCCGCTAAACGCACACAGTCCGAGGAAAGAAAGTAATCTTATTTACTGACCGATACGGTTACCGTCACATTTGTTATCGAGAGATGAACACGAAACAAGGACCGCGGGAGCAGGTCAAAAGTAGATATCTACGTTACCATCGGTATCTATTTACTCGATCGGTAACTCTGCTCAAACACGGGTTCGAATAATACAAAACTCACGTAGTGACGTACGCAGAGATCTCTGACGTACGCTTTGAGAATCTGACTCGCAGGTCGTAGTTCGTACGTTGACGGCAGTTGACGTTTCGTACTTATTGTTCTGCTGCTACACAATTCCAAAATCTCTCTCAATGGCAACCGAAGAGAGTTACGAACAGGTAAAAAATACGTCTACAAATGAACGATATCTGCTCAATTAATAGAAATTAATTTTCTCAAATACGTAGGTTCGGATTTATTGACAATTCAAATAACCTAACCTCGATATTTTGGCATCGCGTCAGTTCTTGACTTTTTTTGCCAACAATATCAATAAACGTCTTTATAATTATAACTAGTCATTCAATGGTCGATTAAATAATGTGAGTGATTTGTTTTTTCTCCTCCCACCGAAATTACTAATAGAAACAAAAGAAAGAATAATCGAAAAACATAATTCGCTGATGAACGTTCGTCACCCTAACCTAATCTGAAAATCGCGTCCGCGTAGTTTTCTTCATCTTCGTATTTTGTTCCTCTCTCATCTTTGAAAAATGAACAACTACATCGTAACTGTATTCAATAAAACATGACTAAAAATCAAATAATGTTCAGTTTGAAGATGAGGAAACCGAGATTCCGATTGGAGGAACTCTACCCGGTGGACGTAAACGGTTATTTTCAAAGGAATTACGGTGCATGATGTACGGTTTTGGAGACGATCAGAATCCTTACACAGAAAGCGTTGATTTTCTCGAAGATTTGGTCATTGAATTTATTACTGAAATGACTCACAGAGCAATGGAAATCGGACGCACTGGTAGAGTCCAGGTCGAGGATATCGTATTCCTTGGTAATTGATTATCCTATTATCTATTATTATAATTCTATATTATCTACTACGTATTCGAAAATCTTTGAATAATCGTTCTCTCAAATATTTCAACTATCAAGAGTGGTTTAATTTTTCGTCTTTCTCCATCCTCCTTTTCGTCTCGTGTTATTACCGATTCTATTTTTATACTTTACACGCGAACGCACAGTGAGAAAGGATTCAAGAAAATACGCCAGAGTGAAGGACTTATTGACGATGAACGAAGAGCTTAAAAAGGCGAGGAAAGCTTTTGACGAAGTTAAATACGCAGGTACTGTCAATCAGTAGAAACAGAAAAAAACAAAAAATCAATGACTGATTAATTGATTGATATTATGAAGTTGAAACAAAAAGAAACAAAACAAATAGATATATATATATATCGTTGGTAGAGGTGCGTGAGTTTATAATTTTTCGTTTATCGTTTATTCAAAAGAACAGATTCTGATTCAAGCTCTCCGAATTTGCTATCAAATTTTTTTTTCTTCGTCTTCTTCTTTTGCTCTCTCTTCTACTTCTTCTTATACCTAAAACATTCCATCCTAATCCTTGTTTATTTTTTGAGATTTTATTTTATTCCAGATCTCGATTCTTGTCTACATATTTCTTCATCTTCCTCATTTTTATTTTCATACTTCTCTTGCTACGTGACTGTTAACTTAAAATCTCCAAGATTTTGACAGATTGAAGTCACCCGTTTTCCTGAATAAAATTGAATATGAAAAAAAAAGTCTTGAAACAGAATTGCTAGTTTATTTCTATCGCATAAACATACATCTCATGTCTATTGGGTATTACGATTTTGAAATTGAAATTGGACCGAGTATGGTATACTTATTGGCTGAGCATTATTTCTGTGTGTTTTTTTTCTTTCCTTTCTCATCTTTTCATTTGTTGGGAATGGGTTTAAACGATATTTTATTACAATAATCGATAGAATAATAATAATAGTAATATCTGCATCCCTTGAATACAACATATATATAGTATAATGTTATGCTCTGTGCTATGTGGACTGAAACTAAATTGTACTATAATTTATTACCTATTATTCCGATTATTCTGAATAGTTGAATGATACGAGAACGGAGCAACAAAAAAAAAAAAAAAAAAAAAACCAGTTTAAGTTCCTTTTATTTCATTTACTAAATAATGTATTTTTTAATAAACGAAAGAATATATCTATATACCTGTATATAAAGCATATGTATATATATACATATATCTATATATATATATATATATATATAGGTAGATAAATGATCATATATAATATACATGATATTAATATAAGGTAAAGCATGTTTAT
The DNA here is from genome assembly GCA_963170745.1 of Phymatocera aterrima. Classification (NCBI taxonomy): domain Eukaryota; kingdom Metazoa; phylum Arthropoda; class Insecta; order Hymenoptera; family Tenthredinidae; genus Phymatocera; species Phymatocera aterrima. The sequence goes on from OY720671.1 coordinate 4,415,521, forward strand.
TGATTGTTACGATAGGATTGAAGTACAATCATGAATGCGAGTGTCTTGCAATAGTTTTTGATTGGTTTTATGCTGCTATTATAGCAAAGTAGTAGAACAACCCAAATAATTTTATCGTTATTAATTAATTCGTTACGTTTACTTACGTTTAGTTTATACAAAAAGAAGGGATAATTAGTTAGATGGATAATGAAAAAGAAAATATGCGATTATTGGTTGATCAATTTAAGAAAATAAAAAATTATTCATCAGAGAGAAAGAAAACTATCTCTTGTATTTTACCGACAGAATAAAACATCGACCTGTCTAAAATGTACTCTACCCCGGCGAGAGAGAAGAGTTTTAATCTGTGAAACTACAAAAAAATAATGAACAGATAAAGTGAAACGAAACGAAACCAAAAACAAACGGTAACGAATATCTAACTAAGGATTCATCTTACGGAAAAGAAAATAACTTCGAAAATATGGTTTTGCTTCTACAACGTGCTGGATTATCGGAGTTTTTTGGGAAAAAGCGAAGCGTTCAATACGGAATACCATAACTCCTATGTGTCTCGCAACAATAGGTAATAATGATACTAATAACGTGAACAACAACGAAGACTTATTTGTATAAGTAATTAGATAATAGAATTGAATTTATTTGTATTCAAATTTGGTAAAAATTCTTTTCTTATGTTTCTTTTTGTATTGTCTTTAACGTTGAATTGAATGTAAATTATTACGATGTATATACAGCTGAATGCAAAGGTGAAAAAAAGTTCATATGTATAAATTTTGACTGTGTATCTCAATTTATACCTCGGTCTGTGTTTTTTTTTTTTTTTCTCTCTCTTTGCTCATTTTTCTCTCCGCAGTCGTAAGATTGATTGATAATAAATTTTCTTAAGATTCAAAATTCAAATTCAAATGGAAGCCGCGCTTTCAATAATCGGTTCGAATTCTATACCGCTAACTTCACGATGCGGAACAACGGATTCGAACCAAGCATAAAATCAAAGCATCTATTTTTTTTTTTTTACCTATTTCAAGACCTCAATCAAATGAATTTATTTTCATTATTTGCCTATATTATGTTAGAAAACTATTTATTATTCGAATTTTCAATTTAAACGGAGCGACGGATTTGAACCAAGCAAACGCTTGACTGAGGATTCTTCGGCCGGCCGGGTTGCGGCAATTAAGCAGACGATTCGAACAGAATAGAACGTTGAATTACGCAAAATTTGAAGAAAAAAAAAACAAAAGATAAATGGCTTTCAAGAAAGACTCTCTCGAAAATATACCAAAAGATGCGGTTATTTTATCCTACGACGAAGCATTTGAGCATCAAGTTGAACTGATAAGAAATTGGGACAAAACGAGTGAGGTGTGAGTAATTGATATTGATTTACAATAAATCTAATGTTCCTAACCTAAAAATAAAAACTAGTACATCAAGTATATGAATTATTATACGAATCTTTATGAAGATAATTATTTTCGTTAACATGAAAACAATGTAGAAATTAGTCTGCCTACACTAAAATCAAATTCCATAGGTAATTTTCACTTTCTGTTGACCTACAATTCTTTTTCTCTCGTGCTACCCCAGGTGGCCTCTTAGATCGGGAGTTGCAATCCTTGGTATAGCTGCTTCGGCGGCAGGAATTTATATTAATGGACATTACAGACGAAAACTCAAATTACGTAGTATTGGTTTCATGTCTACTTACCTACCCATCGTAGTATTACCGGGAATGATTTCCGGATTAGTACATAAATTGGTAAGAAAAGCTGTGGAACAACAACGACGTTGAAAAACGATTGTTCTCTTCTCCTACCTGACGTTTCTTCGTTTTTTCTTCCTTGCATTTCTTTTATTTCTCTTCCAGTTCGTTACTGCCGATATAATTATGGAGGACATAAAATGCCCGGTATGTCTTCAAGCTCGAGCTGCGTTCTTCCAAGCTACGATAGGCGCCGTTTATCCGATGCTTCTCGGTCCGTTAGGAAATTTCATGGTGAGGTTTCGTTCCCGCGTTTTGCTTTTTTTTATTTACTTTCCGGTTACAGATTTCTCAAAACAAATTTAACAGTATTCCCTTGGATTTACGAATCAGACTGAAAGATTATAACGTTAACGGAACAAAATCGGAAAGAAAGAAATCAGCTACTTCTATGGCTAAACGTTTACTCTAAGAATGCAGTTTTGGTTGACATTATTTCCGATGAACACATCTTCTTATTTCTGAAGATCCATCGCAGAAATATTTTTTGCAAAAATCTTCTGCCGTCCAAAGGGTTGATGTTATTTTTCTGGATTTTGTTCCATTAACTTTACAAAACATCCGGCGTTCTGAATAATTCCACTGATAACACATCTATACATTTCTTTTTTTTTTCTTCATGATTTTTAGCATGCGACGCGCCACGCGACGTACAGATTACCGAACATATTGGAGAACCCGATGGGCTCTGTGAAAGTGTTGATCAAATTTGCTCGACCGATAGGAACACAACTTTCGGTAATATTAATTGGTCAGGCACTTTTAGGCTCGTGGTTCACATACTTGGAAGGAAAAACGTATGATACGATAAAACAGAAAATGTTAGCAGTAGAAAAAGAGTATGACGATAGTAGAAACAATTCCGGCAACTAGATGAATCCATTCACCTAATTAATTATTGGAATTGATTGGATTACCTACACACTATGGAACACGTAGCTTTTCAGTTTCACTCTTGCTTTTCATAGGAAAAGTACATAGAAAAAGGTACTTATGTACGTAAAGAAAGGCATGATAATATAAATGGTATAAATATGAACATGAAGCATTTACATACCAAAGGACTGATTCTCCCATTTCTTTTTGTTTTAATATGATCTAGGTAATGTAATTATTGTATGTAGTCATGGATAATATAAAGATGAATAATCAATTTCGGTTGTAAAATAAATAATTTAATCACAAAAACGGGTGAAAAATGTGGACAAAAAGAAGATGCCAACAATTTATAGAAAATTTATCATTTATTTTATTGAGTTGTCAAACGTTCAAATTTCAAGTTTATTTGCTATCGTTCTCTTTTTTCGTTTTGCTGTGATCTTATCTTACAATTTTCAATTTTGATTTAAATGAGTTCATAATAATAATAATAATAATAGGTAGGTATTCGTTACCGTTTCAAGTTTTCAAATTAGTTTTTTTTTCTCTTTTTTCCCTATTACGTTTGTTCAACTTCTATTTTTTATTTTCAACGCTACTTACAATTAGTAACTACCCATAAGCTATAATATTTGTGTAGTGTAGCATATCATAGTATTTTTTGGTATGTATACACTAAATCGTTTTACATACATTACAAACTACTACTACTAATCTTACTACTACAGCTATACGTTTGCTCTTTATAATTTCAATTAATTTTTAATCAATTTTCATCAATTAATTAAATTAAATTTATCGATATAAATGTAATCCACAACAATATCTAGGCACAATATGATTTCCTCTGGTTTTTTTTTTCTTTTTCTCTGCTATTTCATATGTTTTCATTATCAATTCAGGAAATGGTCCCATAAGGCTAGTGCCCACTATAGCGCCATAAACAGCAGTGAATCCTACTAATCGCAGCAACCAACAGCCGATCGCTTCCACAAACTGGTGGGCACGTTCCCACAAGAAAGCGTGTGAATTATAAAATTCAGTGCGGTGTGGCAAGGTTCGCCGTTGTTAGCAGCGGTATAGCGGTCACTGTCCTTTGAACGGAGATAATTCAGATATGAAACTTTCAATAAGGCCGAAGTTCATAATGTGAACGGCGACAGAAAATCATGACAAATAGTATCGGCAATAAAAGTTCGACGATAATGAACCTCATTGAACAAATTTTCGGCCTGTATTATTTGTCGTGATTTTCCATAGCCGCTAACGTTATAAACTTCAGCCATTCGGAAGTTTTCGAGAGAAATATCGTGAGTTTGCAATTTAATCCTACAATTTGTAGTATATCAGATACTGGGTATTATTATTATTTTCTTTTTTCTGTGAATCTCGGATCTGAAATTTTGTTACAAAATTATTTTTAATTAGTTGCAATTCAGGAAAAAGAAGAAAGAAAGAATGAAGAATAGGAATTTTTGACTAACTTCTGTTGATAGAAGTAGGGATTCCTATATCGCAAAAAGATTACAATCCACAATTGAAATTGGCTTAGAAATAACAGAAAATAAAATAAAATAATAACAAAATCGGAAAGAAAAGAAAATTTTTAACAAACACGAGTTTATTTGCTCACAATCAGTCACGATTATCATTAACGAGCTCACTCTATCTCTCTCTCGATCTATCTCGCTGTGTTCAACGTATTACGTTAGAAACAATGTGTGGATTAATAAAATTGGCAGTGAATTAAACCAGCTGCATAATATTAACAATATAGATAGCAACATTATTTATAAGCTGGAAAAGCTCTAAGTAAGTAAAGCTATATAACATAATATAATATATTATAATGTAATACAATGTAATGTAATGTAATATAAAGGGTCATGTATCGATCGTGGGAAAAGTTAATTTCAGAGAGGAAGAAGAAAAATTTTACCTAAGAAAGAAAAAAGAAAAAGAACATCCATGAATCGCGAGATAAAACTTTCTACTATAATGATAGCATGGTGGACTCCCATGGTATCTACATACTACCGTATCCGTTATTACGTTATACTATACTTTAATTTGTTTTTAATAATAATAATAATAATAATAATAATAACAATAATATACACTAATTTTTCATCGCAATCGAGATCCATCGAGTGACTGGATTATACTTCTCTTTTCTTCATTTGTTTCTTGTCCAATTATTTATCTAATCCTTATTATCATTGTTATTAGGTAACTCTGGAATATTGCAATTCAGATATTCATTGAAGAATATTGAAATTTGTATTTTTTGTTCGTTTTTGTTTTTGTTTTTAGATGAATTCTGAAGTTGGTAAAAGAACATTACCTTAAGAATTTTAGATTGTAAATGCATGTACCCAGAGGTACTCACCAGCTTCTATTCGGTTATGAATCTTTTCATTAAGGCGAGTGAGAGAATTGAACTCGATAATTTCTCATTTCACAAAAATTAGGTATGCTATTATTATTACTGTCATTATTATTATTATTACCATCATTATTATTGTTATTATTATTATTACAGTATATAAAATCAATGACGTCAACATTAATCACAGAGCAATGAAAATCACAATGAGATCGTCATTATTTGTAATTTGTAAAGTAAGGCTCTAAATGCCTTATTATTATTATTATTATTATTTTGTTTTATATTTTTTTTTTCTTTACGATTAATTTTCAATATTATACATATATATATATATATATACTTATATATACATATGCATATTTATATTTAATATTTATTATTACTTATTACATATTATATTACAGATATATAGATTATTATATTCGCTCAACAAACTTTTATTCGTAAATACCAAAATATGTGGTATATTAGAATAAAATAATAGGTAGTCGATATCCAGAATTTAAGACACAATGAGAATATAATGAACCGTGATCTAGGTAGTTTTTATTTATTTTGTATTTTTTTCTTTTGAACTCTGGTAAAGCTTGGTTTTCTCTGTTATATTTTAATTTTTCTTTATTCTATTTTATTCTATTTTATTTTTCATTTTTCTTCTTTTTTTTGGTTCTCTTAAACAATCATATCAATCTTCATCAGAGAACGAATGAGAGTTGGTATTCGTATTTTCGGAGATTTATAATAGGATAAATTTTGTAAAATTGAGTTTGTGATCTGATCACAAAATGCTATGGCTATCGCATCGAAAGTAACAACTATAGTCAAGTAACAATATGGTTATAACAATTTTACTAACTAAAAAGAGAAGAAAAACATAAATTATATCTATATAGGTATATAAAGAGATTATAACCCAAGCAGTTATTGAAGAAAAATCAACTATATACCTATAATCATAATAATGATATATAATTTTAAGAGACGATGTAGAAATACACGCGTACAGTTAGGATTTCGAATTCATACGATTATTATAAATCGATATGATAGGTACAGGGAAACAAAGCTGCGATCAAATTGAATTAAAATTAAAATTCAATTGAATAAGAAGAAGGCAGATATCCATGTATCGATAGTATGTCTACCTACACAGATATTCCGACATGTTTATACATATAGTAGATACCGTAGATACCTATAATATTGAATATTTATGATATGGTAGGTCTATCTATTATAAGTAACTCGGCGTGAGATATCTATTCGGCAACAGAAAATCCGGTACTCTTTTTTTCTTCTTTTACTTTTCTATGTATACATAGGTATATGATACACTTATAGGTATAGGTACATACATATAGGTATCTATTTGAATAATTATTTTTGTCAATAATATTAATAATATTGACAATAATGATGAAAGATTCTTCATTATTATATGTTCTCATTTATTATTCATTACTATTATTATTAATATTATTAACAAAGGTTCTGAAGCTATTTCAGAGTGAAAAGCGTTTGAATTTGTTTATTTGATCGTTTTATGTCTTCTTTTTGTTTTCCCATTGAAAAAAAAACAAATGAAATTAACAAGTCGGCAATTAATGATGATAAGTACTCAAAGTCAATTTCTGAATAGGTTTGTTGGTGGTTTTTTATCTTTTTTTTTTTTCTATGTGAACTTGCCCTGCAAGTTCAGGTAAATGTTTGCTTAAAAATTCAACGCCGTGTTTATTGCGAATATAGTGAATAAAAGGGCCGGGGGAGGGGGCATTAAACAAAACAAAACAAAAAATACATGGTTAGGAAAAATTTTGAACACGTTTTTTAATATCCTATTTTACAGGATATAAAGAGAGAAAAATAATAATCATAATTCCTATCTCAGATCATGGGCGTAGGTAGAATTTCAACTAATAAGCACCTGGTGAGTTTGAACTAAAGAAAGAAAACAAAATCTCGAAAAATCGAACTAAAGCAATCAAAAGTCAAGCGACAATAATGGAAATATATATTTCTAATAATCCGAATTTGTTGAGAGAAAAGAGAAGAAAAAAATTGTGAATGAACTTTATATTTTCTTGTTCTTTTTTTTTCATTTTTCTAGAGAATTGAGAAATAATTAAGCAAATGATTGCTCGAATTTGTGAAACATCAATCAAGGAGGAGGAGGAGGAGGAGGAGTTTGAGAAAACATAAACGGTAGAATGCGGCTGTGTATACCAGAAGAAAAGAAATATAATAAGCACCATGTAAAGAGTGAAAACAAATTGCACGTAATAACAACAATAAACGCCTCTTCTTATTTTGTTGGTGTCATTTAGGTTTGTGTGGATCATATTTATCTTCAAACATTCCATTCGTACTACCAGATTGATAATGATAATCGTTAGCGGTACTACCATTCTGATTTTCAGACTGAGACTGAGATTGAAATTGGGATTGGGATTGTTGCTGATAATTAGACGACTGTATTTGCATCGGAAATGGACGATTCCACCAAAATGAAGAAGCCGAAGATGAAGGAGGAGGAGGAGGAGGAGAAAGTGTGTAATTTTGTGGCGGTATCAAAACCGGCGGAATAATGGATGGCTGCGGTATGAATTGGCTAACAAAAGGTAAGGGGTGATAATAATTACGGTGATTCGGTTCTTCTATTAACATCGTCAAATTATTACGTTGAGGAATCATCCTTCCGTAATGATTTTGACGAGAAGGAGAAGAAGAAGAAGAAGAAGCAGCGGAAAGTGATGAGGAAGAAGTAGAAGACGAAGAAGAAGAAAAAGACGAGAAAGAAGTAGAAGAGGGAGAATCGCGTCGCGTATGATTTCGGCTATAAAATTCATCTGAATTTTCATAGTTTCTACTATTTTTAACCTTATCTGTATCCACAATGCTGCCGCCTCTCACAACAGTTTCGTTACTCATGCTGCTTTTGTTAGGTTCTTTATTATAATAACGAGGCAGGAGCCCTGAACAAGGACTCCTAGCCAGCTGCTAGCATTGTTGACTGTGATGCCAGTGGCTCATGTAATCCTGATAGCTCACAGAAACCTTCTCGCTCCTGTAGCGTGTCAGCTTCAAATTTCTTCTTATATCTGGCGTTACTATTCCCTTGAATCCACCCTTTCTTAACAGCGAGTCGATTGTCTGTATTTGGTCCCATCCTAAATATTGAAAACAAACAAAGCAGAAGATGAAGGAAAAACTGTATTTATTGATGTAGATTCTAGATGCTTCAGGAGCTGTTGTTTTACCTTTTATAGCATTTTGAAGAACGTAATGAGATTTCTCGAATAGGCAAAGAATTGCACATACTTTTCTGTATTGCGAAAGAAAAGAAAGGGAAAACAATAATATTCGGTTGATACAAACCCTGCTCGATAGCTACTTCGGGTAAATAAGTGGCAGTGCGTTTGTGGCCTTTGTCGTTGTGAAATTCGATTCTAATTCCGTGAACTCCAACCTCCCAATCCAAGTAATCTGCGCCGTCTTCAAAATGGCGAAGTATCGAAACGCTAACGTGAAGACGAGACAGTTCGTCTCTGGTTATTGGATTGAAACGCGAATCCTTAAAAGCACTGGAAGAAGATTTGAAGGGCGATGCTTTAAAACTTTCTTCATTTTAATTACTATTATTATTATTTTCGAGAGCCAAAACAGAAAGATATCCGAACAAAAAAGATTCGAATAAATAAATTTGAAGAAAAAAAAGAAACAGAAAAAAAAAAAACTGGTCAGCAACATCTGAAGACAATAAGGAGAATCAAATTTCTCTTCGGAGTTTTCAAGTTTTATAAAAACTAAGGATTTTGTGATTGACAATTGTATACCTAGTGGCAGCATATTCACGTAAACCAGCATGAAGATGCATGGCGTTGAAAGTACCGATGCATCCTCTCAAACGTTTGTCCTTTCCAATAGCCCAAGTCACAAATAATGGGCTGGAAGTGGTCTCTGAGTTAATTATTCAACATAATAATTATCTGCATCACAATTCACAGAGAAAGAGAGAGAGAGAGAGAGTAAAAAAAGAAATGGAGGGGGAAGAGAGGGGCTTCGGACATGAAAGTATAGCGACAAGACATAACGGAGTAGTAAATAGCAAAAACAAAGAAAAACGGTCAAGTTTGTAAAAGTGAATTTAATCGGAACGCGCCGATCGATTTCGACGGTCTTTATTTCATTTGGAAGTAAAAGAAGCTGGCTTTTATTTGGCGTTGATAATCGTAAATATCTTCAGGCATTGCTGAGAAATAAGCTTTTCAAAAATGACTGTTTCAATGCTGTCATCTGTGCGAGGCAAGCTGAGGTTCATTATGTTTGAATAAGGTTGTAAACTATTTAGCCTCATATATAATATAAATAATATAATATACATAATACATGATATCTCTGGTTTATTATAATGGGGGGGGGGGGGGGGGGAGCGAATCGTACGATGATATAGAAGTATTATGAAATATGAATGGCTGCAATTGCAGTATATTATCGAGAGAACAACAAAGGAAGACAACAAAGAGATCTCTCTGGCCGGTGAGGGATGGAGGAGGGAGTAGAAAGTAGGAGCGGCGGGGGAGTAGGAGAGGCAGAGAAACATATGTATGCATGCAGCACAGAGAAAAAGAGAAAAGTAGAACTAGAGAGGGAGTCTCAGATGAAGATGATAGAACAACTTGAGATACTCACAATGCATCGTTGCTAAAGTTGGGCGTTTTTGGAGGATCGAGCTGATGCAGCTGGCAGTACAAGACGTCAAAGCAGAAGAAGCACATTTCTGGATGAGCGATTATACCGTTTCGTAAACCATTTTGTAAAATAGTAGAAGTAGACGTTGGACATGGTGCTGTCTGGGTTGTGGTACCGTTGCACGATATACCCAACGAGTTATTCAGCTTTTGTTTTTTTGTCCCACAACATCCACCCGCCATCTTTATTTGTTATTATTTTAAATAACACAATTTATTTATTGGGATTATTTTATTCTAATTGTTCTCACTGAAATCACACGCAACACGATTATTCCGAGGAGTATTCTTAAAATCAAACTGTATACTCTCTCTTCTTCTTCTTTCTCTGATTCTTCCTTCTCTTTCTCGCTTATTCTCTCGGCTCTTCTCTACTCGAGTATATTCTCCTTATTTACACTCGAATAGCGCGAGATCCGATCGCCTTGACGTCCTACAATGGTCTGTTTAATAATCCGCGAGATGACTCTGTCCTTCGTATTTCACATTGAAAAAAACAGCTGTTTCATTCCCCTCGAAAATAGCCGCCATTTTGGCTACCCGCGCGCGCATCTACGTCACTTTCCTCCTCTCCGCCAGGTGACACTCGCGCTTGAATTTTTTGCGGGACATCGTGATCTGAGCGCGTCCAGAATTGAAAATATTTGAGATCAAAGTCTTAGTCTCTCGTTCTGTACTCAGACAAAGCAATTAAAAAAACCTTCTTGAACGCTCTTGCCATTCTGTGAACAAAGTATCAAAATACTGCGTGAATCATCGCCTGGGAAATGAAGGAGAGGCGAGAAAGAGACAAAAAAACAAGTACGTTGAACAATGTTTTATACAATAACATTCATTACGTATGATACACAATCTTTTCATAGAACTTTTCTGCAGTATAATTTTGAAGGTGAACTTCGTATAGTATAGAATTGCAAAAATACGAAAAATTCATCATCCATTATTAGGATTATATTATTCAGAGAGATTCAGACCGAAAATAATAGGGGTATAGACTGATGATAATTGAGAGACTAGTAAAAATCGGCATGTAATTATTCGAGGATAAATGAGAGCCAGAATTCTTCTTCGACTTTTTGCTCTTAGTGCAACATTGGTATTCATATTCGTCAGCAATTACGTCTTTTAATATACGAAGGAAATCTTCGAGCGGGCATGTTTCATTACAGCCAGGTATTTCCTGTGTTATTATTTCTTCGGAGGCTGATCCAGTCCAGAGAAGCACCTGCAAATGGGGAGAAATAAAAATTGAAATTGCAGTAAAAACGATACCGATGAATGCTCTTCGAATGAAAAAAAAAAAAAAAAAACTCCCCAAATAATATCTTGCCAATTCTTCGGCCAAAAAGACTTCGTTTGAAATTCAATTAGATATACAGCTGTAATTTCTTACACGGACGAAATAGCAATTCTCTTTATCCTCGTCTTGAAGAGTTTCAATTATTATCGCAGATCCGTAGGGTGGTAGCAGGGGGTTGTTTGTTCCAAGAGTTCGGGCTAGACGAGCAATGTTGTCCTCGTGTCCGCTAAGTAGGAATGCTTTTCTGCCGGGTGGAGAAAGAGTTTTGTTACAGAGGTCTTTGATATCCTCGGTAATCTTCCTCAACATAATACCTGAAAATCAAAGAACAATTATAAAGGATGACAAAATTATGTTGGATCCGCTTTCAGTATCGCGTGTAGACACGAGAAGAAGGGGAAAATCTCACCCCCGCCCAAGCGTTTCAATTCTGTGGTTCCGCTAATGAGATTGAAATCAAGGGTCGTAATGTTTTTCATAGGATCGGGAAACACCTTCGAGGTCCAATCCGGCAATACCAAATTTTGCATCCGCTATTCAGGATAAATATTTACGTTCATTAAATCACAGATTTTGTTTTTTTAACTTCTATTTCTTTCCTCGCCGCGCAGCTATATGGTACTACATACTAACCTCCTCTTTGAACAAATTGTACAAATAATAAACAGCGTGAGTTGTGTTAATCGGTTTTCCCGAATGCTCGGTCAAGTAGTCGAAAGTACTTTTATGCTCGTTTATCAATCGCTGGGTGTCTTCTTGGGCGAGAAATTTTTTGTACGCAATTCTGTTCCTGCGGAAAATATATTATACGATATAATATCCAAAAATTCGCCAATCCCCATAATAGGTCCTAAATTATGTTTCCGGCGAAATATGTCGATTGACAATTAACATCGGAAATTGTGAAATTTGATCATCGGTGTAAGGATCTACCACGTACAGTGCGCATTGTTGCGGAAAAAAAAGGTAATCCGTTGCAATAGGTTCGCAAAACGTGAGTACCGGTTGCCAGGGTAAATTATTATTCCAAATTTGTTCTCCAACGGAAGGAAACAGGCCAGCGAGTACAAGTTGAAGAGACATTTCAGCTCTCGGATAGCATGTTGATCTCGCGTAGATATCATCCGGCCAATAAGCGGGACCGAAAAAAACGTCGTAGCGTTCTCGAAGCATTTTTCCTATCCTGTACTCCCGCATTTTTCCCTCCTGTACAAGTTTATAACTCTTTTACATCATATTTTCGCTCGTTTCAAACATTGGTTTCATCGAGATCTGTTCATAACTCGATCCCCGGCTTCTTTTCTACTAAAAAATTCTATTTTCGTACCTTTACTGTAATACCTATGTGATATATACTCACGTTCGTCAGGCCTCCGTTACCAATCGGGCGAAAAGAATAATTTCTGTACGGGTCATTCGGATAATTCTGGTATTCCTTATGCGGGACTTTTTCCCCGTGGCGAAAAACCTGATAGTTGGGAAAACAAGGAAGAAAATCAGAGAGAGAGACGGGCCATTGGATCGATTCGAAAACGACAGAAAACAAATTGCGTCGTTTCTAAAGCCGATTTAGAAAAATCTTTTCACTTACCACGTGCAGCATCTTCAATTTCGGCTCGCATTCTACTCCCGTCAAAAAACAGACGACGACGAACGTTGAGACGCAGAGTAGTGCGGTGAATACGTTTTTGCAAGCCTGCATACCCATCGAGAATTGAATTCGAAGAGAAGAAGGAAAATAGAACAATCTTCAGTTGTCGAATCACAAACACAAAGGGACAAAAAAATAAAATAAAAAACAATTTTCCGCAAACCGCACCGGTCCGCAGTCTGTAGTCGAATAATAAACCGCTGCGGCGATCTTGATACTGTAAACCTAACAGACTGCAACTTATCTTTTACGATACTTTTTTCTACACTGAAGCGAAACCAGAAATATATTTACGGCGAGTGTGTGGGAGCGGCCGAGAGAGCTTGTTATAAAGAAAATGTACACATAGGGTGTCTAATTTTAAATAATCCAGTCGAATATATATATAGATATATCTAAGCAATTACTTTTCTACAGTATCCCTACTTATACCGGACAAAAAAGTTCTACGGTGAACGAAAATTGAAAATTTGGCGGCGGGTGACGCGAGCTAGCGTATCGTTTTTCTTTGATCTTTGTTCTTAAAATTTGAATACCGAATCCGTTGAGTTTCGTTAGTTGTCGACAGGAAATTGGTAATCTTCAAATGGCCTCAGGTTTCATCTAATACGTTTGTACTTCCGTTAGAACAGTACGGCGTATAATTTAACGTAAAGATGAAAGATGCCCCATCGACAATAGCTCGTTCGCGATACTACGATCGCATACTTATACTGCCGTTACCAGTCAACATGATAAGAAAAATTCGATTTGAACAAAATTTACAAGGCTTGAACTGATCAAAGCGGCCTATTGGACTTACATATTTTAGACGTCTAATGCAGCGATTGGTTTCCCCGTCTCGGAGACAATCCTCCGCCAGAAAGACGGTATTTGGTTCCGAGACTCCTCTTACAGTCTCAGCACGTCATATCTGTTACGCTTAATTCACAGATCAGAAGATATATATGTAAATTCTAATAAATCGCCAGACAGAGAAATCTTTGCGCTGTACAGTGACTGGCAAACACCACGGCTACTTTGAAATCCCTTTCCCATCAATTATACATTATCGATTCAAGGTCCGTTGTCGAGGAAAAATTGTAATGAGTCAAAACGCACCTTTACGCGTCACCGAAGTGCCCTGAAAAATATCATGCTATGCGCAGCCTTGAGCGCGAAGGAGTTGAAAAAAATCGCCATAGGAATCGCTGCAGTATGGGGATTGAATATCGCCCAATTGTCTAATCGATGCTGACCGATAGCTGGACCATAATAGCACACATACGTACCGAAAAAAATTCACATTTCACATCGGATATAATCCTTATGATTTGCTCAGGCGAACGAAAGGAGTGGCGCTCGCACACCGGCGGGTGTAATTACTCGTAAGAGACCATGCATGCACCTATAAACGTATATACACGCGATTTCAAGGATCATAAATAGGCGAATACGTGAGCAGTGTGCAGAAGTTAGATCCGTTCACTTACAGGCTGCTATCTCTTGCGAACATTATAACCCGCCTGGCCGTCAGTTCTACAGTTGAGATGGTATATTTTAATGGCCGGAGATAGGTAGCAGGAAAAGATTATTGTCGATCTAGTGACGCAGTTCGTAGGTGTGGAGGCGGAAAATGCATAGTGTTCAATTATTACAGGAACGCAAGGCTTTATTTCTCTGAATTTGCGAACCAACATACGTTACGTACATCACCGTATATGCTGTACGTTGAATAACTTATTTCCTAATTTACCAGTAAATCAAAGTGTGTATCGATTTCCCTGGTAGACTCATTCGAACGGACCCCTTTGTCGCGTCGGTCAGGGTAATAATCTTTTCGGAATGATACCTGATGAGCAAAATCAAAGGAGAGATCAGTTAGGAAACAGGGGAGAAAAAATTAAAGAAGCAATGGAAAAAGAAGAGAGAGCGGAATAGCTCGTTTACGGATTCAATCAGCCAATGCAAAGACCACCGCGCCGGAGCGTGTGGGTATGGGGTTAAATTAACGTTCGATTGATCCAAACCCACTTACGTATTCAATAATAAAATTACTGTCGAATTGTCTGGCCTCCGGAAGCCCACAGTTGGTATTCCGAACAGCCCCCTATTGAATGTGGCGATCCTCACGCTGCCTGGCGGAACGTATCTGTAATTGAGAAGGGAAAGAGAAAAGGAGAAAAGAGAGATATCCTTGAGAAGCGAATCGTCTCCTGATCGTTAGTCTGACGTAAACCATTGTATCTTGTGCTATTAATGAATTCCCGGGGTCGGGACCCTCGATCCCTCTATAAACGCGACACGTCAATCGGAAGACTCCCGAATGTCACTCGGGTCTGGAGTTCGCGCCGACGAAGTCGGCCGCTTACATCGCCGTTCCTGATTCAATTTTCGAGAGACATCATCGTACCCGCGAGATGAGAATTGAAATATTCGTATTTCTCGAAATCGCATTGAAAATAATCATTGCTTGCAGGAAGACGACACGCGACAGACGTGAGAATGATTTGAACTCACTTTGAAAAATGCCCCATCACATAGAACGTAGGTTGCTTATAGAATTCGTCTCCGGTGCTGTTCACGATTATAGGCGAGTCCACGAAATTGTTGACCCAGTTTGGACCTCCGCGTAAATCTAGTGCCATGTTCCAATCTACCCAGCCAACAACCCAGTGCGATATTGTCTCGATGATGCTCTGCGCGTACGCTTCGGCTCTTTGCCACGATCCCAAAACCACTCCGGTACCAACTTGAAATGTAATTTCGCCTCAATGACTCATCGGCAAAATAGAGAACACGAAAATACTAGTCGCCAGGACGATATCGAACATTCGCTGTCTTCTTCAGCCTTCGTTCACTTACAAGTTGCCGGTGGTCCGGCGCAGGATTCGGTATAGATGATGTACTTCTCGGGGAACAAGTTATGCGTCTGATCCAGATTGTCAACAGGATTCACCATATCTAGATACCAATGAACCGCGGTCCCTGCTACCACCTCTCGCGCTCTAGGATCTTTCATCACCTCTCTCGGCCAATCTGGGAGAAGATGTCTCAGGCCATCCCCAGTTATAATGTCGATACCCCCAAATCCAGCTTCCTCTAAAATCGGTGACAGGAAATTGACTATCCAGTCACGCTGGTCCCACGCCGACCATCCCATCGCATTTATCGGAGATGCAAGGAAACCGATCAGCGGTTCATTTTGCGGAGTCAATGCCCAAAAGTCCAGACCATTGTTCTTGTATTCTTTGAAAAATCTACAAATTTTCTGCCGTCAGAATCGTCCGGTAAATTTTCATTCTGCGGATACACCAGGTACCGAGGAAAAAAGTGATCATATATCCATTTCATCCGATCAGATCGGTAATTCGTCCGGCTAGACCTAACATATAATTGGAAATCTGATCGGATCTAGGAGCTTTTTACCGGGGAAGAAAACTCACTTTACAAAATAGTTAGCCCACGATTGCCAATATTCTCGTTTTAGAGAACCGGCACCTGTCCAAGCCTTGTTGGTTTTCATCCACGGCGACGCGCTCCAAGGTGAAGCAATCAGTTTAATCGGGCGTTTATTCTGCAGTTCCGCAGCTCTCCGGAGATATGGAATCTGGAATTCACGACTTGAATGAATAAGTAATCGAGACAGAGAGCGGGACCGTTCGCAATAGAGAATCGAGAGCGTTAACTGATTCGAGATATCGTCCACCACCCACCTTGTACAATAGGTCTTCCTCAGCGAGAGCGAAGTGTTTCAGTAATACGTCGTTCTCGACCATCGCGTAGCTGTAGCTTCTGGTAGAAAAGTCCGAAGCTCCCATCGGTACCCGGACAATCGTGTACTCTAATCCATCCTCGGAAAAGTACGACCTGTGTGTAAGGAGGAAAGTCTGTAGAGCCGCGATTCGTGATTCATGACTGGAAATTCAAACCTGGACCGTCGCCATCCACAGAACTTACTTTAAAAGTTCTTCTTGAGCCGGCTCGGACAGACTCTTGATGTTCAGTCCGGCACTGTCGCTCATCGAGCTGCCGAATCCATGTATTTCCTGATAAGCGATCGTGGAATTGACCGCGATCGAAGCGAACCATTCTAATTGCGAGAGAAAATATTAGGAGTGGATTTTTGAATCAAAAATATTCTCAGCGATGGCAAATCTGACTCACCGGTTTCTACGCTGGATCGAAAACTACCGGTAGAAACGCTGAATCTCAGTCCCGCTTTGCTCGACGATACAATCGTGTACATTGAATTATCACTGGGCGGTGAAATCCGCGGTGCATCGTCGCAGTACGTCGAATTGCAAACGCAATAGACGCTGCTGATGTTCAACGGCGATTTTGGGTACCGCGGAGAGCATTCTCGATGTTTCTGATCGGCAATTGTGACTTGATGCGCTACGGATTATTAAATTACCGTTTTACAATTAGTCTGAACGGTCGAGTCCCGACCGGACAGTGGGAACCGGCAGTTTACAATCGGATGAAAGTGAGATGCAAACCTGAGAGCACGAACGTTAAGAGAACAGGTGATATCCACATTTTCACAAACGTACATACGTACACACATAGGCGTCCAGTATACGCGATAGAGAAGAATATGTGACCGCGATTATTTCCTTATATACTAGAGTTTTGCCGGAAAATTTCGACTGGCTGGAGAGGAGAGATAAGATAAAATTTATTAGACCCGGTATTCCATTTCCTAGATCTCTTCTTTTTTTTTTCTTCTTTCTCTTTTTTCTTTTTTTCGGTTTTCATCTCTTCGTGGTACAATCATTGCACCGACATTGAGTCAACCTTTGCGGATGAGAACATGTTTGTTGAGACAAGATGCAATTATATACGCAGTTGCGCTCGATGCGTATGTATATGTGTTTACTGATGTTACCGATTTCTTTTTCCTCACAAGCTCTCCGACGCAACGTGACCCGGTTTCGATTAGGCTTTATGATGCCGTACAATGGTTCAGCGAAGCGTTGTTCAAATAATAATAAAAATGTACAAATGTAACATTTTTAGATGGTTCTGTTTTTTTTTTTTTTTCGTTTTTAACGTAGTTTACTCGTTCTACTTTCCAATATCGTAGGTTATAGATGGATGGATAGATATTATAGCGGATATATATATATACCTATACAGCTTCGTTGAATTGCGGAACGAAAGGCAGATATTTCCGTGCGTACGTGTCGTGTATGCATGTAGATTGCTGCATTACACAATTTATTTTATGTTCATTCTGTGTGTTTTGACACAATACTCATTATTATATATGAATGCAATTACCGCCGAGCTCCGATATCTAGCTTGTTAACCTGATTAATCAATCATACCGCTGCACTGCAGTGATTAGAATCCAATTGTCATTCTTCGACTTGTTCTCTTGTTTTTCAATTTCGGTTTTCACGCAGAAATCATGAGGGATCATTTATCAATGGGAACGGTATTCCTCTTTTCTTCCCGAATCGTATTCATGAATCAGCGAACTCTCGACGGTTTATTAAAGTTATGCCGATAGATTCATTGTTCGTTAATCGCTGCGAATTGTTGAAGTTTTCGAAATATGTTAGAAAAATGAAGAAAATGATGGCAATTATTTCTACGATAATTTCTATCCGTTTTCCTTCTTCTGCAGGAGGCATATATGTATATTTTCATACGGAGTGTACGAAATGGTTGGATATGATCGAATCTGACCGGATGTAGTCGTATCCGGTCTCATCTGATGGGACGAACTTCTGATCCGATCCCTGTTTTTTTTTTTCTTCGATACCGCGAGAAATTTTCTTTCCGATGAATTTCACAGTCGAAAATTTTCGAAACGTGGTACGAGCGTATACGACCGTAGTTTCTCAACGGGGAGAAAAAATGTCCGCGCGGGAATTAATAACGATATCGATGAATCAGCGAACTCCGTGACACGCCTTATTGTCGGCAACCCATTCTTCGCAGAAGTACGACAAATCGCGTGAAAGCGGCATTTCAGGCTTCCAGTGCGAAGTCAGTCTTACTGGAAAGCGCACTTGTCGTACATACACAATACGTGATGCTATCGAACGATCTCGAATAAATTGGCCCGCTAAATTACGCTTTCGTTTTATGTTTCGAGCGAGACGTTACAAATAATCGTATACCTATTCCCAGGTGTACTAATTGCTGTAGGTAGAGGTATAAATTCTCCCTTACGTAATTAGCGACGTGAATCACCTGCTCTAACGTAATTCTTAGCTTCCGTTTAACGAGGCCTAGCTATAGCAGAGCTAGCTAAGATACGCCTCGGATCTGGATGGTGTCAGCTTGTTAAGCCATCCCTAATCCTCAAATGAAGAAAGGTGGTTGTAGTACGTAATGATGTATTTTTTCCTCCCTCTCTATATCCATCTCTCTTGTTTTCTTTTCTCGTCTCTCTTTTTTACCTTCTCCCTTAACCCTCTGAAACAAGGGTCGAAATTACGACCGAGGATATATAATAAGACGTTGAAGTGAATATAAGCCTCTCTAGAGACACTTCACTATGTCACTATATTATACAGAGAAAAGCACAATGAAAAGTACATCGAGGTGGCTGGTTGGTATGTATAGTATGTACATACATACAGTATACCTGCAACAAAGGGGAATGAAATTCACTAAATTTTTCGTGATTTTCATTCGTACAATATAATTAATTGAGCATTGGTCGGTTGAAAATTTCCCGATTCTATGTATGTACCTGTGGTTGGCATTCTCTTTTCTCAATATGTTTCCCCGCGGATTGCTTCGGATTTTTCGAAAAGTTTGAAAACCGAGGAAAAAACGCAAAACGCGCGTGATCGTTTTTCTTGTTTTTTTTTTTTTTTTTTTTTTCTTCTTGCTGGAAAATGGGCAAATCTACTTCCACGACATTTTTCTGCGAGACATTACGGCATTCTGTGCCGGTTTTTGTCATCCCGAATCTTCGTCATCTTTCGACACGGTAGTGAGATAATTGTGAAAAGAAAAAAAAAAAGAAAAAAAATTCATAACGATCCGTTGAGAAATTTTAAGTCTGCAGATACGAAATATAATTTGCGAACAGCAAATTTCATTTACATGGACAGGTATTACTCATGGTGCAGATATATTCGCGGGTGCATAGAGATAGTCGACACACAGTCGGGTTGGCGGAAGACGCGGTTTTCTCGTGGTTCACGAGCGGCTACGTTACGCGAGGGAGGCTGCGCGGAAAAATCGATAGGAGAAACGGAGACGACGATGCGATGGCACGGTGCGGTATATACAGCAGCAGTATAAGCAGAAGCTGTGGGCTGCTGGCGATGGAGCGCAGTCACCATCCAACCGGCATCAAAAACACAACACGAATTTCGTACGGTTTTTGGTCAAGACGCGCGGGTATTTCAAACGTCTGTCTGTGAGGAAGGGAACGCGCGGGGCGCGTTTCTTGTTCTCTTTTCATTTTGTGTTCCTCCGTTCTTATAAGTAGGCGGTTGCGTCGAATCGTACGTTTTTGAAAATTGTTCCGATACGTCGTATTTTGACATTTTTATTAAATCCATAAGCGACAGCTGTACAGCGTCTTCGGGAAAGCAAGTAAAACGAAGAGATTTACCGCTGCGGGAATGCATCTATGTATTACGTGGTAGAAAAAAAAATGACGGAAGAGACGGAAAGATCGTAACGCTAGAATTTTCGATCGGCAGAGGTTCTCCGAAACCGGGAGATCGTGGCCGATAATCACGATGCAATTGAAAACACTCTTCTCTTTCTTCTGTTTCTCAATTCTCAATCAAACTTCCTATCTTCTCGTAATACACACACGCGCGCGCGCGCGCGCACAAATTTCTTGATTTTTCTCCTTCATTTCCTCGGCGTTACACGCTGTTCTGGACGCTCGAATTTGTACGCGCCTACGTATTCATTTCTGCCACCGTAGCCTGTATACGCATCGGGGTAGTTAGTATACGTGGACAAATGTATACCTATAATTGTGCGCGCATACATACTGTATACTCCTATGATTTATGAAGTTTAACCGAACGTGCAGGAGGATAACAGATGATCCTTGATATTCAACCAATAGTATTATATACTACCTATAATCGGAGGTGAAATTTCCACGAGTTCAAAATGCGCGTAAACAAGGCTATAAGAAGAAAGAGACGCGAAGTGAAGTGATAATTTTTTTGTCGCCTCTTTTCCTCTCTTTCTGTTTCACTTTCAAAATTTTTCCTTTGTTTCTTTTGGGGGGGGGGGGGGGGGGGGGGGGGGGTACCGAATCAGTCAAATTTGAAGTTCCACCCGTCTAAGCTCGCGAAATTCGGAAGGTCTTTCAAGTTTTTGTATTAATTTTGAATTAAAATCTGTTCCTTTTTTTCCGTTTACCATTCGTCAGGCCGCAATATAATTCAACGTGGATTGCATGATGTTATCTATCTACATAGACCCGGGCAGCTCCACAGAGGATCAAAATTGTTGAACATATATACGTACATATGTATAGGTACGTACCTATGCATAGTGTATAAATTAATTGCAATGTCTGCAGCCGCGGCGGTAATGGATTTTGTCGAAAAAATCCACTCCGGCGACGATACCCTGGGCCGAATTTTTGTGTGAAAAAAATTCAATGACTGCGGTACAGCCGGGTAATAATTAATGAAATTTGTTGAATCTGTAACGGGATGCACGAAACGACGTGACCATGTGATCGCATTCGTTATGCATATACTGTGAACGATGTATCCTGAATCCTGCGAGTATCGAATCCTACCTACCACGTATGAGTACGCGCTCGAGTTCCGATAGAGGCAGAAATATAACTCCGTAGTAAGAGAAACAGGAAGTGGAAGTGGAAGGTGTAAGGTGTAAGGGTGTAAGGTGTAAGGGTGTAAGGTGGGAAGCTGTAAGTGAAAGTTGCGTGCATTAATTTGAAAAGCAACAGTATTCACGGCCCGTGCATTTTGCTGCTAACACAAAAGTGAAAAATATATATAAAATTCAATATAATATGGATTATTTCGAATTCGGATGAAACCATTGCCTCAAGTTCGCCACATACCTGTACGTGAAAGTGTTTCTCTACTGGTTTTCATTCTTTTACAATTTCGATTCTCCATCGGATACTCATCAGGAGAGCGGAAAAAAACGAAAAACGAAGAAATGGGTACTTGATAAAAAATCATGAATTCAATCAGGCCAGGACTCCTGGGGGTGTGGGAGGAACACCTAACCACGGAGGTAAGATTTCCGATCATTTTTACACACTTCTTCTCTATAACTCCGCCCCCCCCCCCCCCCCCCCCCCCCCCCCCCCCCCCCCCCCCCCCCCCCCCTCCCATACACAGGTATCCGTTCTTCCTATAACCACGCGAATAATTTATTTTCGCAAATTCAATTTCGATCGGGCTCATTGCTTCCGCTCTTCGATCACACTATAATTGTTAGACAATTATTGAGTAATTCAATTACGCGATCGTTAGGTATACTTTCTCTCTCTCCTGATCGTCGCCGTGACGTAATTCGAGCCCAACGATAAATATGCTGATTATTTTATTCGGTTTTTTATGTTTTTTTTTTTTTTTTTTCTGTCAAGTTTAGTTTTATTTTAACCGATTTTTTTTGCCGACCGAAACGGCTGACGTTTTCCAAAAAAAGAAATCTCAAATTCGGGAAGTCATAGGAGGAGCAGCGTTTGGTACTTTATGGTATTACATTCTTCTTTCGCCTTCTCGATTCTTCGTTTTTTGCGCTTCTGATCTCTCGTCGATTTTATCTACACATACATGCCTACCCCCGCGACACCCCCCCCCCCCCCCCATCCCGCCCCGCTAATCGTTTCCTGATTTTTAATCCCGTCCGGGGGCAATGTCGTTTAACAGTTTTCTCTCCCGTGTGCGCGCCCGGCTTGCTCCATACACGCGAGCTTCGGTCTGTCGGATACGCAAGCAAACGGCGCGCAGGATTTTGCAACAAATCCATAACTCTAACCCTGGTTCGACGCGCAAACTTCACGAGCTTCCACGTGGTTTTCTTCTTTTTTCTTCTTTTCTTGTTTTTCCTTACTTTCGGTTTTCCATTTTCGTTATCTTCCTATTTTCTCCCTATGTTTTCTCTGTCTTTCCATACATCCCGGAACATTTCGCATCCACACCACTCTGCATACATTTACTGTATATTCGCGTGTAAAACACATACGTACGCCCGTACCATAGGTATAAGCTTGCCAAAACAACAGGGGTATGAAATATTGAAAAAGAAAAACACGAGAGGGCGGGGGGGGGGGGGGGGCAAGTGGAAGAGAATAACACCATCCGCTCGGTGTTTTTACAAATCCATATGCGTCTTTCTATATATCTTTAGGCAGAAACGACGAGAATTTTGACCCGAAAATATAATATTTCCTTGTCTTTTTGAGTTTAGTTTTTGGATTTTTTTTTTTTTTTCTCTTGTTGTTTTCTTCGTTCGTACCCGTAACGCGAGTTCTCTGGTACCTACATGCGCATACCTATATATACATTGTTCGACAAAGTTATCATTCGGGGATAACTTGTTTTTCGTTCGCCTTTCGACGATATCGCCGCGTACGTTAAGTCAAAAATTAAACTCGGCGGTGAAAAAATTTGAATGAAAATCAGTGAGAAGATTACGTTCAGTAGAATGATACGAATTTTTTCTTTTCTTCGCGTAATTCGAGCTTTGATCGCGAAATCTCAAGTACAGCGCCGATTGCAGTGGGTATACACTTATTGTATCCTTGTACCGCTCGTAATACGAGGTGAATCTAATTCAACACTTTCGTTTTTACTGTTTCACCAAAAAATCGGTGTGAGGAATGTTGAAATGCGGCTCACGGCGCGCTCCGTTTGATGTAGGTATATGCAAAGACCGCTGATCGAAACCGACAGTATGAGCATACGATATATACCTACCCACTTCGTACCTGTAAACGAAATAAACGAACGAATGGAGGAGTGGAAGAGATCTAGCCGTTCCTTCAATCCTTGACAAATCTGTGCATCATAACACTGCACGCCGCAAGAAGGAGGAAGGCAGAAAAAAAGGGCATTCCACGTTCATTTCATATTTCATAAATGTAGTATACGAATGTAGGTATGTATGTACCGCACGAGATGCCGGAAGTCGAGAGAGCATCTGCGCTCTGCAGCGGGTATAGGCCAACAAAAATTTCTCCCTTCTGCACGCGTTCGTGCAGAATAAATTCTTCAAATGGCTCATACGTATGCTATATGTATGTATGTATATATACGTATACCACGCGGAGGAATCTGACTAGTAGAAAAGCTCCGTGCGTGGTCAGACTGTCCTGCAGCCTATGATCGATCTTCAGACTGAACCAAACTAGACCAGACTCTCCCGCGCTTGTGGCTATTGCAAGTCGCGATCGATGGGAAACATACGTGCTAAGAAGAATATTTCCCTGTATCAAACGAATTCACGGTCGAACAAATTTACAGCAAAAATTGAAGAAAGATTCCATAGAATTGAACCAATTACTTGGATCGGATCGACAAATCAATTTTGAATCGAACGAATTTTTTGGTTGTTTCAATAAAAAAAATTTGTTCGACTTTTAGGCGAAGCAGTTTTTTTTTTCTTCCATTTAAAAAAAACTTTTCTCCGCGTTTAAGACGAAATTCGACGGTCGGAGGAATACTCAATTCGGTTGATCTGCAAGACATGTGAAATTGATTGTTATTAATAATGGATCACAACCCTGTCGTGTCGTTACCGTCGTTCTTCAGCCCGTAAATTCGTGGCGTACTTAAGGTGCTATTAAAGATTCCCGGCATTCAACAATAGGGAACAATGCATTCAACCATGTGTAACAATCGAGATTTCATCCGACTTTAATAGCACCTTAAGGTGCTATTAAAGACACATTCAGACCCATTGTTACTCATTCTTAAAAGCATTGTTATCACTTCGGAAATGAAATTCGTTGCTAAACCTTATACACCAAACAACCGATCGGAATGAAACTTTGGGGAGTGGATGCGGTATTTCGGCAAGAAGTCGCTGAGTATTGTATTTCTACGAAATATTGAATCTTCTATCGAAAATGAAAATTTTTCCAATCTAACCTACAAACGAACCTAAACATTACTTTCGTAGATTCCCGAAAAACTTCTCTTGGAATATCAGGAAAATGAAATATTTGGCCACTTTCTGCCAAAATTCTGCATCTGATCTTTGAAGTTTCGTTTTGATCGGTTGTGCGGTGTAGGAGTGGCGACGAATCGAGTTTCCGTAGTGACAATAATGCTTCTAAGAATGAGTAACAATCGGTCTTTATGTCTGGTGAATATGTCTTCGACAGCACCTTAATACCTATCCGCATACATGAGGCGGTATGCCCACTTTCGAAACCCCGGGCAACCGTTATTATATACTTGAATCACTTATATTCTAGGGTCCTACTTGTAGCTGAGAGGTTTTGTACCCACGTGAACACAAAGCTTTTTCAATTTACGTGCGCCCCTTCGCTATACCGCGCCATAATAATGATAATGTACATCGCATACGTAGGTACATAAGCATCTTCGTGGCTAAAATATTTGGGATAGAAAGAGGGGCACGCGGGAGTCTGATGAAGAGTTTATTGATGATTTGTTGAACCGCGATAGGTGCTTTTCTCCTCGATTCGTTCTCGTTTTCAATCCTGCGAACGATATTCGATACGACAGCACACTAGGTGTCCTGAATCACAACGTACGTGTACCTACCCACGACTGTATTATAAATATCGAAGGATAAAGCGCGACGGTCTTTGTCTGCGCAGAACGTAAAAGCGCTGTGTGATTCGCGGACTGTCAGAAAGCGGGGTCGTACATGGATGTCAGGTCACGGATTATCGTCGTCGGGACTGTATACGTAGTACGTACGGAGGGAACACGAGCGATATGAGAGAAGGAACAAAAAAACAGACAGCATGCGGAGAGATAGGGAGAAAGGAGAAGAGAAATGGACGAGAAGAGAAACAAAGAAGAAGAAAAATACGTAATTCAAAAACACAAACCGGGTCGCCTTTGCCCGCTCAGTGCGTTGAATAATATGCGAAAAAATTTTCAATGCAAAGCCGGAGACCCTCGACGGCAGGATGTGCAGGAAGTAAGGACCTCCCGCGCAAGCACAAACCAGCCACCGCAACCCCGCGGCCATATACTGTAGACTGCGTGGCTATACTATACTATACTATATACCTGTATCCCTGATGCAAAAGTCCTAGTCGGGGGGGGGGGGGGGGGGGGGGGGGGGTTAATCGACCAGCAAACAATCTTCGCCATCTTTGAAATGGTCAGAGTAGGAGGTAAACTTAGAACTCCTGAAAAAATTCCCCGGTGGGACAGGTTCGGGAGACGATTTGAAGAACGTGATAAGAAGATGAAGACGCGGGAAGAGAGCATTGAAATAGCTGGCAAACCATCGGCAGGATAGATTTGTCCATCGACACCGATACCGCATTCGATCGTCCATCATTTCCGGACTAGACAGAAAAATGGTAAACGGAAAATTTTCAGGCCACGTTGTACCAGGTTCAAAGCGACTGTAAAACTGTAAAAGAAAATTACGGTATCGGGTATCGGGTATCGGGTATCGGGAAACGCGTGTATTTCAGTCCTTTGCAAGGGGTAGTATAGGTAGGTATCGAAAGTCAATAAATTCCACTTTATCGTTATTCTTAGCCCGTGTTCTGACGTGAGTGGGTACTACATACATTCATATACGAGAGTCATTGCAGGTTCGATATCGGAAACGGGAAACGAGAAACGTGCGTCGCGTTCTCCTTCCTCTTCCCCTTCCTTCTCTTCGTCCTCTTCTTCTTCTTCTTCATCAATTCACCTGTTTAAATCTGGAGTATAAATTGTTGTTCACCTCGTTAGGCTTCTGCGGGTATTCTTCCATCGGTGCTACTTCCGACCACCATATCTACTTTATAGGTATATGCGGGGAAATTTAAGCGCCGTTTTCAATCCCCTTCGTACAGAAATTGTCGCACCTGTTTCGCCCATGCCTCCGCCTGCCCCGCGAACAAGAGGACAAGATATATAGCTGTATACGATTATTTGTAAATTATTTATGACGCAGGTTCGCGGCTCGACGCGGATATTCAATACTGCCGAAGTTGGATTCAAAATGGCTCAGAGATGGTGGAGCTGTCAAGCTAACATGGCGAACTGTCAGTGTGGGGCTATGATAAAACACTTGGTCGGTCGTCGCCTCTATCCAATCCAAACCGTACCAATACTTCCGGACCGCTTGCCTCAGCTTGGTTACAGTCGGTCATTTTTCACACCTGAAATAATAATGCGGATATTATGTTCGAATCCAAACCTGAAGTTCGTATCTTCGTCTGCGAAAAGGTATGAATAATTCATCGCCGCACTAGCGCGATTATGCCTACGAGGAAACGTTCTTGAGGAACTAAGGTAGCCTCGAATAATCGGAATTTATGATTCGTGAACGAAGTTTACTCCGATCTCTCAATCTCTTCGTTCTGCGGCACGTTCTAGAATACCGCGCCAATCGGAGACCGGCGTTCGCGTGTGAATTTGAAGAAAAAATTATATAATATGAATCGTCGGGAAGATCCGCTTCTGCGGCAGCACCGCAGCCGTTTAATGCAGCTGGTTGAAGTGACCAACATCAGGCCTGGACGTGGAAACGGTAAACGTCGTGGGCAGAGATCGGCGCAGGGTTCAAGCCCCAAGTAAGGATATCGGTTGATATACCACTTCGCCAGTTTTCTTATCTCCGAATTTTTGCAAATAAGATAGAAACCAGAAAACGCATCGGAGTTATTCTTCTTCCTATCTTTCTTTTTTTCTATCGCGATTCATTCAGCAGCAATGGGGGAGGCAGCGCCAACTCCAGATCGGTAACACTCCAAGACATTGTCAGAAGTGATCCTGGCTACACGTCGAATATAGAACATCTCGTATTCCCTGAACGTAAGAACAGCAATCCGAACCTAGCGCCGGGAGACTCACCGCCAAGTAAAACCAAAAGTGGCGCTCACTCATCATCCTCAGGTATGTCACGGCTCGCAGAGGTCTTTGCTCGCCACTACGCCCGCGGCTCGTCGCAGGACTCTACCGTAACGTCTCGCAAAAACCACGTGAACGTAAGTGTTACTTTCGTATGTCGTACACACTTACATACCTATACCTGCTCACACTTCGAGTATTTTGCTTATTATTTATATGTATGTGTTTGTTTTTTGTACCTTTTGGGAAATTTTTCATATTTTTTAACAGCATTCATACTAATTTGAGTAAACTAGAACTAACGATTGGAATCGATGGTTCGAAGAGTTCAAAAATTTATATAATGATGTACCAATATATGTAGAATACCGAAGTCTTATTGATCTTGCGAATAGAAAAATTCTGAGTCGTTAGCCACTCTTGAAGTCAGTTTTAACTCTTGCTGAGAAGTCTTTTGAAGTCTCTTGAAGTATTGTGAAGACACTTGAAGTCGTGTGACGTCAGTTAAAGTCACTTGAAATTACTCGAAGTCACGTGAAGTCATTGGTTGAAGTAATGGAGTCACTCGGAGTGACCACAAGTCATGTGAAGTCGCTTGAAGTCATGTGAAGTGATTTGAAGTCAATAGACTCCGCGAAGTCTTAGAAGTCTTGCAGTGCCGAAGTGAGGTGTTCAGTTCGCTAATTCACCGGAAATAGTTGACCGTCCGGAAAATTAAAACAATGAACAAGATCTAATGCTTCGAAAGCCGAACGAAACAGGCGAATTTGAGAGTTGAACAAAAATGAAACACTACTAGTAATATCGTTGAATTCACGTCGCAAATTCTTCTTAGGAATTTCGAAATTTATAAATCGTTAGAGATATTCGAAGACCTGCGAAACTCTGCAAAGATGAGGGAAAAATATGATAAGAATAACGATACCGAAAACTGTTTCATCCGTCTTCGGGACGATATTTACCCAGAAAAACAATTACTTCCCGAGAATTCGTATAGGTCAGAAAATAGACGTTCTCCAATTCCAGAGCGTGTCTTTGGACGGAGATATAGTTGGAAGTGCGGGTGGTGCGCGACAGCAATCTATTCCATCATCTTCATCTTCTGTTGTAACAACGGGCCTGAGTAGTACCGGTAGAGGAACGAACAGTGACCGACGACGTCTTGGCGGCCAAAATTCACAGCCTCACTCCCAGCAGCAGCAGCAGCAGCAGCAGCAACAGCTTATCCAACAAGCATCTCAGCCGGCTCGCCAGCACTCTGCCGGGGACGGCATTCGGGGGGATAATAGTGGGCCTGTTAAGGCCCCTCGGCGTCTCAGTCCCTCGGTGGACCCGATCGAGCACTTGGTCCAAACAACCGCACCGCGTTCCTCGGAAAGGTAAACGCGATAATTTTGTGTCTCCTGAGTTTATTCTACTCTTTGTTTCCTCCGTTGCTTATACCTCTACCTCTAACTTCTCGAAGTTTTCACATCGTTGATTAAGAATTTACGAAACAAAAACGAAGCGAGTAGAGGCTTGCTATCCGTTTATCGAGTCGGTGCAGTTCACTGATCATTATAATTATGAGTGCTACGGTCGGCGAATAGTCAAAGCAAAGGAAGAAAAGAATAACGATCATGTGCAGCGATCAGTGCGGGACTCGGACCTGGGATTAGTGCATGAGTTTCGAGAGTGCGTTTCCGTTGGTTTCAACTCGTGTGTTATCATTTCCTTCGCGTTCTTCGATTTCCCAATTTTCCGAAATGAAAATGTCATCGAGAAGGTAATTTTGATACAATTTGTAATCGTTCGCTCGTCGTCGAATTTCTCGCCTCTGTTCCTACTCCTGTTATTCGTCTCTCCGAAATCTTATGCAATTGTACAAAATCGAGTAGTACCCGTAATTGCTGGTTACGAAATCCGAGATTCGCCCCCGTTCCCGTCACCCAACGCATCTGATCCTCGTATCACGTCATATCTGCTACTACGCACGCTAGGCTTCCACGTTTTGGTATACGCACGCATAAATATATACATTACGCACACGTAGATCGATGTACGCACGGATACCGTACCTGCAGGCTCCTACCTAGCCCCATACGGAGAAACGAAGGCGACCGCAACTATATTTGGAGTTGAGTCTGTGTCGTCGATCTGCGTCCCCACCTACATAGGTATAATAACACGACCTCGGCCATGAGTTTTTGGGACCGATTCTCCTCTAGCCCCTCCGATTGAATTATCGTTAAACAGTCTTTGAATCGGATTAATTAAACAGCCGAGTTAACTACACCTGCATCTTTACTCCGCGGCGATAATGATACAGCTCTAGATTCGTATCTAGGTGCTGCAGATTACGTATTGTCGAATGAGAATTCTTTCTCGGTCGGAGAACCGACTTTCTTAAATGTCAAGATCGTTGTTTGCATGTATGTACCTATACTGGAAGGCGTGCGCTTGCTGTATGTTGCACTACATAGACTACTTGGGTGAAGGTACGCTTATGTATCGGTGTTTCAATCCCCGGTATGTATGTACTGCCACTTTCCTTATCCGGAGTCCGGATCAAGACAAACCACTTTTCTTCTATTCCACCTTTTTCAAAGTACTAGTAACTCATTCCCGGCTTCGCCCTCCGTGATCTATATCTCACTTTCTGGATCATCCAATATCCTCCGATTTTCCGTCAAAATCGTTATTCTCCTATATGTTTTATCTCCGTCAGGGATCTCGGGCGAAAATCGGCCGGTATATTCGTTCCGAAATGGGAGAAAAGCACCCCGCTATAGCCCCCGAGATGCGTAGTTCAGATCTCATTCTATTCTCCCGTCCGTGCAATGAACTGCATTCCGTTTCTCGTCACGAATTTTCTCCGTTTCTTCTTTCAGGGGTCCGAACATATCGATTCTGCATCTCCGCGGATCGTCCGATACTCGAGAGCCCCCCGGACAGCAGACGAATCTTTACGAGAGCGCCGTGAAGTCATCAACGAAGTCTCTGGGATCAAGTACCAACAGCATACCCCGGAATTCATACGCGAGGAGCGCGACGGCGACTGGCATGAGTCGCTTGGAGCAGGTGCCGGGCGGCGGGAACTCTTGCTCAACCAATGCCGCCGCATCGTCATCGACGTCGTCATCTTCGAGCAAACAACAACGAAGTCAAGATGGCGTTCATCAGGAGAGGACAATGCCCGCGGCAGGACCCCCGCGCCGACGGGAGGACAGCTTTTTGTCCGGGAGCGGCGGTACGTCCGGGGAATTATTCGCCAGCGGTAATTGCAGCCGCGAATTATCCCCGGTGAGATGGTGCGACAGAGAGGTGGACGGAGTTTACCTCGGAAGATCGGGATGGGTTCAAGTCCAGCAGAGATCGTTGGATGAAAATCGCAAGACGAGCTACGAGAGCGGAGCTGCCAGGCCGAACCCGAACCCAAACCCAAATTCTACCGGAACTTTGCCCCTGACGAGGCGAGCCACCGTCAAACTTGCCGACTACCACTGCAGCAATAGCGAGCCTGGAAATTGCCCGGATTTGTTCAGCTCCTTGAGACCAGACTTCCTCGCGCTTCATGGCCCCGGATACGAAACCCCCGGAACCGCGTCAACCTCGCCCCACAATATCCCCGAGTCGTTTTCGCCCCCGTCAATCACACCGATCATCTCGCCGCCCCCTGCCTTCCAGGATTCGACGACGAAGAAGTCCGGATCCGGATCCGCATCTGGATCGAGAAATCACGGGAGGACAGCTTTTGGAAAGCCTCCATTTTTGCCGAGGTCCAATGCGATCGTCGACAGCGACGTCATAAGTCCTCCGCCGTCTCCGTCCCCGTCCCCGTTGAATTCGCCGTTGATTTCCCCGTCGCGGAACACCGTCAACTGGGGATCTCTGGTCTCATCGCCAACGAGAATGATAACCCAGTGCGGTATCTCCGGAAGATCGAGACGCCAGGCACAGTCTCCGGCTTCGACGCCGCAGCAACCGTATCGTTTGGCTCAGGCTAAATCATTGGAGGATCAGAGCGGCAGTAGAAGATCCCAGTTCGTTCAGCGCTACAAGGACTCGTCATCTTCGTCGTCGTCTTCGCTCGGTTTTCGTAGTCTCGACAGTTGCGTCAGTCGTGGTATCGCCATGCCGAGGCTCGCCGAAAACACAGATTCTTCGATAGAAGGCTACGAGGACGGGGACGAGGACGACAACCCGAGTTCCTCCTTAAATTTGAGTTCTATATCACCGGTGGTGTTGAACTCTTCACCCGATTCCGTAAGGACCAACGGCGAGAAGATTTCGCCGTCCGGAAGAACCGGACGTGTCGCACAGTACCATTGCAGCAGAGGACAGATCCCCAGGAGATCACCGGGCTCGAGTGACACGGGCGGAAAACAGATCGCGTTCAATTCTCCCTCTTCATCTTCGTCCAGTAGCGGCGACAGGCAAGGCAGGTCGCCGACACCGAATCCAAACTTTAGGAAGAACAATAATCCTGGCTTGATTCATCGCCAGGAACAAAACAGAAGAATCAGCGCTACCGCCTCGCCCGATTCTCTTCAGACCCGCGTCAGGCGATCTAGGAGTCTTCAATTGCCCGAAAGAAAATCTCCCGGATCGGTACCCCACTCCTCGAACGTTTCACATCCTCGTGAACATTTCAGGGAACCCGGAGAGCCCCGTAGAGTTGTCGTCAAGATTGCTACCGCCGAAAGAAGCAACGATAGATCGAAACGCCACGTTCTACCGAATCGTGAGTCGACTTTCTTGTTCATGCGAGTACCGATTTTTCAGACCGTTGTGGTCAGTTCCGCGATCCACAGATAGAAGTATGTCGAAAATCTTGGCATTTTTTTGTTCAGTATAAGTTTTTCAGCCGTTCGTCGCATTCCCTCGAAACGTTTTTTCCCCTACTCCGCCGACAGCGAGAAACCGTCATAAAACACTGAATATCTTCCAAATTGTTCACAGGGAAAACGCAGTCGACGGACTGTGCGTTGAACGATGAACTGATACGGGAAGCGGAAGTGGTTACAGAATTTCTCTACGGCACGCGAAGTCGTGCGGCGGCGAGGAACTTGCTAACAAATCGGCAATACGACCGGCGCGAAGAGGGACGCGATATTCAGGACCAAAGACGATCTGGCACAGGATCGTACGATGTGTATTTCGTTCCGTCCGGCACCCAGCAACAACAACAGCAATCCCAATCCCAATCTCAATCCCAATGCCAGCCCCAGTCTCAGCAGCATGTTCACGGCAGCAAACCAGCCCAACAACATAACCAGAGACCGCGAACCCTGCAGCGAGGTAGCACAGCGCCGTGCCGTAAGTTGTCGCCGGAAGGAAGTCAGGAAGTGTGTCGTATCAGTCCGGAATCACAGTCCCGATGCAACAGCAGCACTTGTAGTTTTTGGCCGTACTGTTCTCAGCGTGACTCGCAGCTCTATTCACCGGGGCAAACCGGCTCCGCCACGTTTTCCGGCAATATGAAAATGTCGCAGAGTTATCCGGCGCACAACAGACTCTCGTCGGACACCGGACTCGGGCAAGCTCATTCCGGAGGTAGGAATAGCGCCTCGTCGTCACCGGCTTCACTCGAACAAATGGACGAACGAGCCTCCGTTAGGAATCGGGAAAAACGAAACGATCACCGGAGAGAAGTCGTAAGAGAGGGGGGAGCCGATGGCGTTAACGGGAAACACCAGGCCGTTAAAAATGCGACGATGAAAACATCCCGGAGATCGCCGGCTCCCGCCACTGCTAATGCTGCTATCGGATCGTCGGGGAATAACGGTGCGAATTTAGAATCACGGGACTACCTGCAGCAGAAATCGACCGGAGATGGCTTCGAAGGTGCAGTTTCAGTCGGGCAGAGTAAATTGTCGCCATGTGGGATCGGCGCTTCGTCAACATCTTCTTCCAGCAGCGACATCTGGGTCACCACGTCCGACAGAACGGTGACCAAAAGTCCCAGGAACGCTAAAAGCTCGGGAGCATCGACACCCATGGAAGATGCCATGATCGGGTCTTTTGTTACTCTCGCCGAACCGAGAGACACTATTATCTCTAGACCCGGAAGTGCTCCGGCTCAACGCGAGGATTCTCAGTGTAATGATCCTGCGTTAGACCCTCATCAGCGATCGCTTTCACTTCCTAAGTCTTTCCTAGCGCACAACGTTCTCGAAAGGTAAGATGAAAGAAAATATTACGCGATTTAGACGTAGCTTATACTATCTTTCCGATTCTCGTTTTCTGTTGGGCGGAATTTTCTCGATTTTCGCGTACCGGATTCTCCTTCAATTTCGCGCGCGTCGTGACAGTCGCCGGTTTGCTTCTCTCTCTCTTTCTCTGTTTAGCGTGAAACGAGGTTAAACCTCGCAAGGTCCTCCAGTGTGGGAAAGTGTTACTGGAAACATTGCAATAAATATTGCCATTGCCCATCCTTGCTAGTGCCAAATTTTTTCCCGACGTACATACTACATACATACAGTTTCCTCGGTGCGCCAGGACCAGATTCTCATGTTATAATCGAATGATTTTCTTACCGATCGTCGCTCGATTTATCTCCGCGATCGTCTTCGTTTTCGTCGAACCCGGAACTCCTCCGAGACGCGAGAATTTATGCACGAAAGTGGAGTAGTATCGCGGATCGGAGATGCCGCGATTGCGCAATATCGACGAATCGATGATAATTATTAACAAGCGATGAATTTTTTGGTAACTTTCTCGACCGTTACGTAACTCGCGCGTGATGTGTATATATGTATGGATATATACGTACACCTATGCTACAAGAATATGAGGAGAAGACGAAGAAGAAGACGACGAATCTGCATTCCGAAAGTTCGAATACACCCATCGCATGTGAAATGAAAAATTATTAACCCGTGTGAGACGGCATTTAAATCGAGTGATTAAAAATTTAATGCTCCGCACTCTCAGCAGAGGTGACGGTTCTGTGTGTCCTACTCCTCCTCCCCCTCTTTGGAAAAGAAAAAAAGAAACCCTCGGGGAAATGTGTCGAGAACCAAGTGGCGAGTCGCGAGTGGCGAGTGGCAAGTGGCGAGTGGCTATAGCGGGGTGAATTTCACCTTCCTCTTCCCTCATATCTTCGTCTATATTTATAGGGGGAGGAGGATGTGTCCACAGTTCATCCCTCTCTCTTTTCATACCACCACCGCCACCACTACTATCTCCACCTCACGGCAGGGTGTAGGTATAATATGCGAATTTGGTACGTGCCTCATCGGTATGCGGATAGGTATACAAGGTAAGGTATACGTGTAGGTAGATATAGGTAACACTACCTTCTCCCCCTCTCTCGCCCTCGCCGCCTCCTCCTCCTCCTCCTGCTATACTCGTACTTCGGAGTGAGGAGAGTGAGTCTCCCACGTGACTCGGTCGGCAACGGTCACGTGACTCTTGGCTCTATGACGCGCGTGCTAATTCTCTTCCCTTTCATACATATACCTCCGCGTGTCTCGCTGCCTTTGAATTTCTGCCTTCGTGTTCGCGTTTCGCGTTTGTGTTTCTGTTTGCGTTTGCGTTTGCGTTTGCGTTCGCGTTTGTGTGCTGCCGCTGGGAAAACTCCGAGAGGCGAGTGCCCAGGCGGTGCAGTGTGGCGTTCTATTCGCTAAACTGCATCCGCAGTTACCTCGGTAGGGTGTAAAATCGGCCGCGTAATACGGGCGTTACGTGCGATGTTGAAAATTTCACCGACGACTCCGAGCTTGAAAACGAGAATTTCATTCCAATCAAAATATGTAGAACGGTGATGATTTCAACGTAATATACAAACACTCCTGGGACCCGCGGTACGTGAACTGGATTATCGGTGACCTCTGCGGTACGCAAACCCATCGCGTACGGCTACCTACCTTTACTTCGCGAGTGTCGCGCGGTTCACAGAGATGGGCAGATAGATAGATAGAGATAGACAGATAGACGGACAGACAGACGGACGGATAGATATGAAGAGAGACGTACCTGCGCGACCCGTACACATACGCACTGGATACCTGTGATATTATTGCACAACGATTTATAATAACCCACGCGATACGGTGTTCACTCCCACGCCGATTTTTGAACTCACTCGATTTATTTTATTGACCGTAAGATATTGGATGAGAATGATCAACAGTGAGGAAGTGTCAGATGGCGATATCTCGTGGGCGACCTGCAGAGTGATCACCGAAATATATAGATCTCCGATTATTCTCAACTGGACAGTGTTGGTTATTGGATAAAAATTGATAATATAATATCTTGATAGGTATATTTGAGTACAACCTGTGGCGAAATTCTCAACGGTCGTGTAATTAGCAATGAATAATAATTGCCTCCATAACGTCTGTTGTGTGTACGAGTTTCTTGAAAGCAATTGATCGACGAATCGCGACCGACAATGTTTCTTCCGAAACTAATGAAATTATAGAAACGGAGATTGAGATGAATTTGTCAAAATTCATCGTCCTCGTGTGGGAAGAAAATGGTCGAGGAAGGCGATCTAGAGTCTTTTATAATCTGGCCGATTATATAATACAAGGAACGTGATGGCTCGACCGAAAACTCTCGAGTATGTATCCACCTGCTGTATAGGAGAAAAGAATAGAAGAAAGAAAAAAAACTGTGCAATCGGAAATTTCAATTCGTTTCGTGCATTGTCTTTTTATTTTACTATGTATATACGTACATATCGTCGCTTATCAGTGTAGCGAAAATTCAAACTGTGCAGATCTATAATATAAATTTTTGATCAGCGGAGAAAATCGGAGACTACATCTAAGCGGAAGAATTGAAAATAAGAAAAGAGAAAGATAAGAAAAAAGCATGAATGCGTCTACTATTCTCATCCTCCGTTGTTGATCATTTGATCTTGATTCTGGTGCACCTTTCAAGTCTATGGTCTTGCCTTGTCTCTGAACGTAATGCCGGAGTGGCGCAAACTTGAGGTAAGAAACTGTAACGGTATCCACGATATCGACGACAACGAGTCTTCATACTTCCATGCACCGGACCATGCTCCGATGCAGGTCCAAAACTGGTTTCCAACATCACTACTACGGCACTCCGGCACTCCTCTTATGAGATATATTTTCGAGACAACGCAAGCAGGACTTACGTGATGTCAGATGTAACATACTTCGGGGTACACGACTATCGGATTTCAAACTTTAGAAGCCGATCATTGCCTCTATAATCAGCTCCTCGGTCTATTTAATTATAAATACTATATTATGTTACAGGGGAATGTGTTGAGGAGGTTCGATCGTTGGATTCGTTACTTTTTTATAATCAATGTTACCGACAATCAGCGATGGTCGGACATTGAATATTCGTATACCATCTGCATTTACTCGGCAACGACGAGAAAGCTGGCCGTGAAATTTCTGAAAACGGGAATTTGATAATTATGAACAAACCCTCAGACATCGATGTTCCGTTGCACAGTGCTTTGGATATATCAAAAAATTTTCTTCCATAATCTCTTCTTGTTGGAAATTTCATTTTATGAGATTCCGGTGGCATCGATTTCGAGTAACAAATGGCAATGTTCAACTAGTGAATGAGAAAATAAAAATGATTCCACAGTGAAATCGGAGGGAATAGTTTTCTGAACGTAAGTCGAGTCAACTTGGAATGAAATCGACCGGCTCCAGCAGATTTTTAACATTCTTTGAGCGCTTTGTAAGGAGACATTCATTTCTGAGCATTCGTTAATAATTTTTCAATTTTCTGTCCAAGAATTCCTAGGCCGGTTCTCATAGTTTTAAATATTCAAAGTGCGATCATCGCAAGTAGTAATTCCAACGACCGAACCTCCCCAAGTTCGAGGCTCACGTCTCTCCCGAAATTTGTACAACGTATCATATCGAGTATGCATGTTCTCTCAACTTCATTCTCTCATTCCATTTGGTATTGTACATTCTTCTAGTAACAGCAGTAGTAACGCAGGGTCTACGCCTTGGCATCGTGGTTTCGATTCTCAACGCTCAACCCCAAGTCCAAACTGCCTCATCCCACAGGAAACTCAAGCACCTCATACCGCACCGGTTTCCGTGAGTATTTCCTGTCAGCCCAGTTTTGGTTAGTCTCTTTCTTAACATTCACTCGCGCCACCTGCTCTTCCCTTCTCCAGTATTATAGCGATTTTTCACGCCGTCAATGTTCGCACTACCGCCACGCGTATATATGCATACTTAATTTATACATATCGCGCTCGAGATAATCACATCGCATCCGAGTATCACGGATTCGAATTTTCAAGGGTAATTTTATACCTGCGCTTCAATTTTACGTCGAACGAACGCCTCCCACGTTCGTCGTTCGCGATCGTTCCAAATCGCGTTACCTACTTCCGCCCCGCTAAACCGCGGTGGCTCTCGTAATTCTGTAATCGAAAACTCGACTCAAACTCTCACGAGGGTTCATTATTATGTTCCGAAGGTTGTCAAGACGCGCATGTTTATCCGTATTAACAACGAAATCTCTCAGCCGCCCCCGGCGATTGTTCACTTCCGGAATTTGTCAATTATCGTGATTTTATAACCCGGGAACAACCGATCGAATTCAACCCTCCGATTGCGTCCGATCAGAGGTAAAATTTCCCCGACTATAGGTTCGACTCGATCAAGTCTGACACGAGACATGGCCGGATCCCGGATCGGAGACACAAATTTTCGTCCAATCGGCGGATAATTGATCGGCAAATAAATCTGACTCTGATCTAATGGTTCTTTCCACGTAAAACTGGAAATTCTCGCCTCGCCTCGCCCTCGCCCTCTCTTCCCGTCTTTTCATTCCCATTCCATGATCATACTTGATTTCGTATTATGTAGTCGTGGGAATTCGCAACCACGTTGTAAACGAACTGGTGTATATTATGCCCGTTCAGTCGCCGTCTCGCGTTACCTTCGCTAGCGGATCGGCGGAATCACGTATGGAACGAAAGTAATTAAAATTTATCATCCGCGGCTAATCGATATCCAGGTGAATTGCCAAAGTTCATTTCCCCGCGGGCCTAGAGCGCCAGATCAATTGACATAATTTATTCAGGCTCCTCTGCCATCCCACTGCGGGGCTGTAGAGTTTCTATAATTACTTTTACTCCTCTTCTATGATGTAATAACACAGTTATATCTACGTAGAATATTAATCTGTTGGTGAAATATGTATGTATAATACCGTATGATGATATTTTATCAATTTTAATATATAAACGACGTGGCGTAGGTACTGATTGGATTGGAAATTCATATAATTTTCAATCAATTATTTACAGGCCATTAGAGAATTTCATTATGCGTTTGTTCAAAGTTATACGTCAATTTCTCATACCAGCTTGACAAGCTTCAACGTCTGCCGCGATCTGAATTCCCAATTTACATATTGCCGTCTATTCCTGCAGTTACACACTCGCGGATCCACGACCCCTTCTCGCTTCCTCTTCATTCCGTTTCGTACGAATCCCGTCTACTGCCACATCCACAACTGTCTCGTCATATAATTTCAGATTCGGATTCAAATTGTAGTAATGAGAAATGAAATTCAACCCTCGGCCGTATCTCGGTGTTCTCTAGGTACTCCCACGAACTGGAATAAGTATGAATAAGATATCGAATTTCCCGATCGATCATTCTCCGTCTCGAAATAGTCTCGCCGGAGTACAATAACTGTACAGAGCTTTCCATTCCTTCCTGAGCCTTCGTCTCGGAATTGCCTCACCGAAATGCAATAACTATACCAGTCGAGCTTTCCATTTTTTTCCGCAGCTCCGGAGCCATCGCCGTTCTTTCCCTTCCCAAATTCCGTCTATCATACGCAGTCTATATATACTGCAGTATTTTTCGCTCAATGCAATATTGTAATTCCAGCCTCTGCACGAACAGCTGGGTGCTAATGGCCTGAAAGAACGACGCAGAGCTCCGACCCTTAACAAGGCTCAACGACGGGCAAAGGCATCTAGTACACCGGCTCTCCTCGACCGAGATCAAGACGGGTGAGCAAGAGCATATTATACCTATACGTATCCCCATACATGTATATACATCCTGCCATACTCGCGCTATACACATCCGTTTTTAATTATACCTATACCAACACGGAAAACACATTCAACTCGTGCGTCCATTGATTTTCAAACAGATCGTGTAACTAGATGAATTATTCGTAGGATACCCTATAATGCCGCGAGGACGTAGGCGCCCAAAGTATACGATTTTGATACCGAAAGATCGTGTCCGCCAAAATTTTGTATTTTTTTTGTTTTTTTGTTTTTTTTTCTTGTTTTTCTTTCTGATGATTTGAAAACTCGTTAATACGCGAGGATTCGTCGATATTTGGGAAAAGCGAAAGGTTTTTTTTTTTTTTTTCTCTCTTCATTCTCCACAGAGCTGTTACGAACATTGAGGCGTGAGGTCGTTTGCGGGAAAATTTGTTGTTTTGCAAATTCTCGCGCCGTTTTGCTTCAGCCGAACGATTTTCGAAATTCCCTTATTCCGGACGTATTTTCGTCTTTCCAGACGAATGCCAAACAAAAGGAAAAAGAAATTCTACGACCTTCCGGCTTCAGGAACGCCAGAAGGTCGTACAACGTCGCCCGCGTCCTTGCGGCGTTATAGTAACGCGATGTCAGCTCTTCCCAAATTCCCGATCCCCATTTTCCAGTTTTCCGTGTATAATATATGTGTAGATGGTATAACATTAAAAACCGCTTTCTCTCTCTCCCTCTCTCTCTCTCTCTCTCTCTCCCTCTCTCTCTCTCTCTCTTTCT
This sequence comes from Phymatocera aterrima, assembly GCA_963170745.1. Taxonomy (NCBI): domain Eukaryota; kingdom Metazoa; phylum Arthropoda; class Insecta; order Hymenoptera; family Tenthredinidae; genus Phymatocera; species Phymatocera aterrima. The sequence continues at coordinate 4,455,970 of OY720671.1, forward strand.
CTCTCTTTCTCTCTCGCTCCCCCTTCGCCTCTCCGCGGCTCTATAAATCTCCGCCAATTCCGAAAAGGCCAATAAAGAATATGGATAGAAAATAGAAAGGTATATATCGCTGTATGGGGGCGCAGCTATAACTGTCGTATTTCATCTGCTCGGGCGTATGCCACGATCCGGAGAATATTTTTCTTTGGAAAAACATCTAGCAGCTCCGCAGGGGCGGTTACGGTACGGTTTCAGTATATAGGAAAAATATATACTCGCAATATACATATACTACAGGTATATATAGTCTTAAGAGTATGTATGCGGCCGGGTTCAGACTTTCGGAGATCCTCCTCGTACCCAACCCCGAACTCGAACTCGAACTCGAACTCGAACTCGAACTCGAACTTTATACCTGCGGCCGGTAGTGACCCTTGAAAATCTGTTCTTGGAAGGTGGGGCTGCTTCTTCTTCGTCTTCTTCGTCGTCTTCTTCAATATATATATATATATACATACATACACGCAAGACCGATATTCGGGGATGTATTCGTTTTCCTGTCAGCTTTCAGTCGCTTTCAGACTGTCGAACGAACCGTTCGTATCTATCGGCCGATATCTTTACCTACCTAACAACTATATAGGTACCTACGCAATACACTGTAGACTATTAGGGACACCGGAATCGCGATTTTCTCGGATTTTCCGTGTTTTCCTTCATTATCGAAAGTTTTTACTCGTTTTCGCTCGTAAGAACGAGTAAATCGACGATCCGAGCTCACGTTCGTTGATTCGGAATCCAGGCTGAACCCACGCGGTACAAGATTATCGTGAAAATAATCCTAGCTCGATGCTCTTTCCACAATTTCGCGAAAAAACGAGGAAGAATAAGAGAGTAAAGAGAGAAGAGGAAAAGTGTCTGACGTCGAGAGTTTGTTCCGTCGTGGCGGTCTTACGCAATGGAATATTCGTGCTCCCGTTACACGGTTTATAAATAATAACAATTAATTTTTACTGTCATTGTTATCGTTATTCGATTAACGGGGAATCTGCAGGCGTTGCCTATACGAGCAATGAACAATTATTATCCAGAACGGGAACCGGAAGTCGCGGGAAATTCCAACGTGGTAGAAAGCTGGTTCGGTTTTCACCGTAACTTTTGTTCGACGTCATTGAACCACCAGTCAGTATATACGACAGTCACATTCGCACGCATATATATATATATATATATATATTATTGTCGCAATCTGCGAATTCAAACAGATATTCGGCAGGTGCGGAAAGCGATAAAAGACATGCAATTTCCTCGTATGGCATTCCGTTTTCTGTTATCTTTGTGCTTTTCGTTTTTCCTTTTTTTTTTTACCATACGGTTTCTTTTGTTTATACATATCGTCGCCTGGGAAAGATTGAATTTCCAAAATACAGCAGGGCGAATGTCACGCCGAGTATTTCTCGGAATTTAGTTTGTTCTTTTCTTTTTCTCCTCATGTTTTGATCCCGTAGACGGGAATGGTCGGCCGAGGAGATAAGCGACAGAATAAACGTGATTCACACATCGACAGAGCATCCGGTAGCCGAGGCGACAATACCGTTGCTCTCTCACGTGGATATTCGTCTTCAAGAATCTGGAGTTTCGTTGATCCCCGGGAATAATAGCAGCACCGGTAGCTGCGGTAGGAACAGTCAGATACTGCAGAGACAAAATGCTCAAAATCAAGAAAGCGTGCTCCAAAAATTTCGCAAAAGCTTCTCCCTGAGATTTCATAAGAAAGGAAGTAAGGAAAGCTTCGATAGCGCCGACGGACATGGATCCGAAGATTCTAACAACATTCCTATACTGGATGAAGACGACGACAGAGATCCACCGCCTCCGCCGGCGCCCAATAGTCAACCACAAATGAACCAGCAATCAATGCAACACAAAGATGATCCAACGAACGATCAGAAATTCCGGTGAGTCTGTATAATTATTGTATTCTCTTCTACTTCTTCTTCTTCTTCTTCTTCTTCGATGAATTCCTATTCTTTCGATAACTCGTGAATCAAGTTGACAAATTTTCCATCTCCGCTTCTTCAACCGAATCTTCAGGTTCGGTCCGTTGGTGTGGCGAACGAGCAAGGAGAGAAAAAAAAACAGCAAAGCTGCTCGTAGTGCGAAGTGCAACAGCGGCGACAGCGGGATACAGATTGAGGTGAGAAAGGTTTCAAATTAGTTCGATTATTTTCCGGCGCATTCAGTCGCATTGAAAGAGAAAGAGAGAGAGAGAGAGAGAGAGAGAGGAGAAAAAACGGTAATCGTCAAAATTTTTATCAATTTAGCAAATATTGTGTACATATTATACGTATATCGAAAGTTTATCATTCCTTCGGGTGAGTTTATTCGATACGAATTTCTCTGTAGATGGTATCTGGTGGAGCATCGACTGGGGGAATCGGAGGCGGCGGGGGTGGCGCCGTCACAGGAGTCGGCTGTGATAGCTCAGAATCTCACGACACTGACGTACAAGATGACATGGACAGCCCTCCCGCTCTCCGGAGACGAGTCAACGACAAATCCCGACCCCAGTCCGAGCTCATCAACCAGATACTCATTGACAAGTTCAAGGTATTTTTCATCTTTTCACTTTTTCACTTTTTCACTTTTTCACTCTGCATTTCTACTCCGTTTACCATTTCGAACTCGAGAATTTACGTGTCTAGCGAAAATCCGTTCGGAGTTCGTATAGGTCTTGGAATTCGAGGGCTACTCTCGCAGTCGCAATTTCGAATTTGGAATTTCCAATGAATTCTAAGATCCTAATCTTGAAATTTCCGAACTAGAAATTCGGGAGTCGATCTTCTCGTTTGTTTTCTATAGTCAGTCCAGAAGATTTGAAATTTGGACTCAAGGATTCCGCAGACTTGACATTTTTGCTCCCAATATTCGAATTTTGCAATTCCGTATAATCTGGGATCGAATGAAATTCTCTCGTCGATCCTTGAATCGAAAATCCATCAACTGAGGATTTTGGGACATAAAAAAACGAAGCCTGAAATTTTGAGCCAGGGATTAATTTGATCAGTTCGTTCATAATTGGATTATTTCACGGTGATTCAGGATTCTTATAATTTCCGTTACAGATCGCTAAACCAATTCGCTCGGTTTCTCTTTTCTTTTTTTTTTTTCGTTCGCCTGCTGCTTGATCGCAATGTATGGTTGTTGACCGCTGATTACTTACTTTCACTGACCGGTCGAAAACAAAAACAAAAAAACAAAAACAAAACAAGAAAACTACACAGAGATCTCGCGTTGCTCGTGTCGACGTTTCATATCTAATATTTCTCAACGGATGCTCGGTGTGTCCTGCTTGCCGCGCTGCTGGTCCACGCAGCGTGGAGCAATGACTTGTTTTCCCTCGTGAGAAATATTACCGCAAGACCGAAATTTCTTGCGTTAATTTTCCACGAAATTTTTGTGAAATTTAAACATTAAAAATTCACGACCAGCTAGCCTCTCGGTGACAGTTTTTCTCCAACCGTATAAAAATACGTGAACGAAAAACTTTCGAAATACGACGTTTTTTCCGCGGTCGCGTCTCTTACCACGTATCAGGGAATGTTAATACATATGTTACAGAATTGTTGCAATACGTCGCGTATTCGTTTGAAATCTAAATTCTCTTAAACTGCATCAGAATATTGCAACTCGGGGAAAATAATGTTCAGACTGCATTGTCAGGTCCGATCCCGATCTGGTTCACATCCAATTATATCCTAGATCAAACTAGATCCAAAATTCTATACCTATGCATACGTACAAGGAGATTGAACGGTCCGAATTTCGGTTCTGAATATATCCAATCAGATCTATCCAGATCCCGTGTCAAATCTCGCTGGACGAATTTCGCTATCTGATCGGACCCGATCAGAACTGATCTACGGATCCGAACAATTTCACCCGGAACTTGAATTGTACGATATTAATTTGAAATGTCGTCCGTGTTCCTTATTTGTTGATGCGGTTCAAAATACAGACACCCCGTATATGTGTAATAAGCATCGTACTATTATATCGCGGACATTCATATTATATTCTTATTCGTATTCGCATGTGTGTGCGACTACTCGCGGGTATAGTTACGTACGTACGTATGTACATACTTGCGTGTGTCCTATCGCGTACGTAGTATATACTTCGCGACTCGACGAGACTCGTGAAGTATATCGTGTATCATTATCTATGTGATGATTTCCTTCGTGCAGGATGTGTGGAAGGAAATACTATTTTTCACTATCTAACGTCAGTCAGTCAGTTAGTTCGTATCAAGAGTTTGACCAAGAAACGCGATTACGGTTCTTCGATGTACGATATATTTCAATTCGCGACAATTCTTTCGTATAGCAATAATTTCATTCTCCAAATTCGTGTTGTCGTTGTGATCGTTATCGTCGCCGTATAAATCGACGATCGATCGACGTCCCCTCGCCCGCTTTTGGTTTTTGGTTTTTGGTTTTCTTTCACTCTTCTTTTTGCTTCCTCTCCATATTCTCAATCCACTCGAGTCGACGATGGAAGAATTTGTGTGCCAATTAAACGTGGAGTGAAAAAAAAAGACTATTTTGGATATTCTACCTCGACGATATACGTGACCGTAACAACTCGGGGTATTAGAATTGTGGCCAACTGGAGAAATCTCTTGGTTACATATCTGTAGATACGAGTACGACGAGTCACTCTGTTAATATAGTTGTTATAATTCACCTACCGTCGGCGCAAAAAGTTTTGGACCGTGAATTCGAGCGATCATAAAATAACTTCGGCGAACAAATTTACTGGAATTCAAATGAAAAACTTTTGCGAAACGCCGAATTATCTGCGCCCAACGATCCCTCGCCAATTTCTGTTCATAAATCGTGTAAAAACGCGATCAGTTTCTAGTTCCCAATACCTACTGAACTCGCAGCAATCGACGTCGATAGTTTTTCGATCCCGCAACCTGTGTCTCAGCCGCGATATTCGTCGCCGAATTTCCTCTCTTCCCCTCCTGCGCCGAGGGCAACGACAACGATTGAAAAACAGAACAAATCCCATGTATTGTGTATACAAACTGCGAGCAACAATTGGATCGGCGCGGCGGCGGAGACGAAGAGGGGAAATTCATTGACGAATATCGCGGCTGGGACCCAGGTTGCCGACCGCAAATTTAAAAAACTATTGACCAATTGCGATAACCGTTGGACGTTTTGCATTTTATGCCCCGTCATTTTATTTATGTTATTTTATTTTATTTTTTTTTATTTTTTTTTTTTTGTAGAAGTTATGATCATTCGAATTCAGAGTCAAAACGAGACCTTTCTGCGTCGACGGTGGTATAATTATTATCGACGATTATAATAGTCGATATTTGAAATTTCAATATCCGTAGTATAAAGGTAAAAGTGGAGTTGAATCACGTACCGAGATACCAATGTTTGCTAAAATGTGCGGATGCTTCGATACTGAATTATGCGAAACGGTGAGAGTCGTGAAAATAAATTATTCATTTATTTCAAATTAAAATAAAAGTTGTAACGCGAAGATCCGTACGAGTTAATTGTAAGAACGAAAAAGAAAAGAAAAGGAAAAAAAGAGGGGGGGAAACCCGAACGGTGGGAAATTTCTACTTCTGAGATTTTCGTATAATTTTGTTCGAAAAAAAACATTGTCAGTTCCTTCTAATTATATTGTTCGTAAAAATTCGTCGTTTCAATCGATCAAACTGTGAAAAAAGAAAAAACAACCATTCCATATGAAAAACCACGAAATATTCCAATTCTCACCAAATAATTTGTAGAAATTATTTAGAATTGTTTTCACTCTCAGCGAAATCCTGACTGCAGACGGTGAAGATATATATGCTTCTACGAATGTCTACGATTCTTTTTTTTTTTTTTTTTTTTTTTTTTTCACATCTCGCAGCCTTTTGCGAAAGAAAAAAAACGCACAACGACGAAAGAACAGAGATCCCAGATATCCGTAGTTTGTTTTGCATCCGAAGTTACAGATCCTTGTTATATAGTTGCTCGGATGAAAAATCTGCAGTGTTTTCGGCGATCGGATTTGTTGGGAGAAAAGTGAGAAAAAAAATTCTGCAATATCTCACGAAAAAACTACGTAATGTTCCAATTTCACGGATAAATTTTTAGCGAACTTCGCAGGTCGTATTAATTACCTTCACGAGGAAAACGAAAATTTGTATCCCGTCAATTATTTATTATGTATACAGTAACAACTACACGTATTCGATCTTTGAAAACCACGTACGATAATTGAATGCATAACTGTATACCGGTATAGTGTATAATTTATATTTTATAATACCGTCCAGGTTTCTCCGTTTTTCCTCTTTAATAATTCGTCATACCGTCGATCGGGATTAACAGATTACGTAAAAATAATACATATATGTATATAAAATAATAACGATATAACAATCTCGCACATATATACATATATACAACCGTATAAAAAATTATAATCATGTGTATAATATTATTTCATACCTATATACATATATTTTTAGCGATGTACAATAAATTTATTCATTTATTTGATTGATTTTTACCGTTTTTCGTTTTCTTTTTTTTTTCTTTTCTTTTCTTTTTTTTTGCCGCGTTTTCTTTCGTCATTTTTGCAGGCAGACCTCCAGAGCCGCGCCAACAGCAGACACAATCACGTTCGAAGAACGAACAGCGATCTCGGCGGTCAGAGACTTTTACAGTGGGACACCAGATCCGGATACAGTCACGCTCATAATTATCGCAGGATGTTGTCAACCCCGTCGCCCATTAAAACTCGCCCTCCGAGACTCAGTCCGAGACATTCCTCCAACGACATTGTTACGCTCAGAAGGTAACGGATTATACAATCAACACAATAATAATTATACCTATAGCTAGGTATATCGTCGTACAGTTTCAATCCTGAAATTCAAATCAACGATATTTCGTTCTGACGACAATTTCAAATTTTATGAATTTGAAAACTAACAAAAATCACACGTGGAGGAAAAACGGATTGCAATAATGATTTTCAATCTCATCTGCCGTGCATCGGGATTATTTCATTTACGTTATTTTTTCATAATTGGATCGCAAAAATTTGTATGAAAACGGTTTGTGAATTAGGAAAACTATATATAACCATAGAAATTCAGGAAACAAAAACTGAGAACACCCGTTACGGAGCAAAAAAAAAAACAAAGAAAAAAAACGCGAAGTCAATGAAAAAGTAACCAAAAATTAAGAATGAAAAAACATTAACTTAAGGAACAAATATAAAAATTTATCTAAACTTTACAGTAAATCGAGGGAAAATAGTGGTAGGTATAGTTTAAACTAGGGTATCAAATTTTTCATTCTCATCATCGTATACATATAGGAAATATTATTATATCTAATTGAACGATTTTTTTATTTTACAATTGCGTAGGTATGCATATATACCTATATACGTGCGACGTACACTCCTCCTCATTAATATGGTTTTGCTCTGAAGTTAGCTACGATCGTGGGGTGAGTTGCTCCAAGGGTGAGGCAGAGGCCAATCGGCCCGGTGCATTTGAATAAATTCGAAAACACAACGCGCTGATTGGTCTCTGCGTTACTTCGGAACAAACAAGTTGTCGCAACCGAAACTGACTTCAAAGCGGTACCATTAATGAACAGGAGCGTACGTATCCGTATACACACATACATCATACATCATATACCTGTAATTACGTAAATTAAATATTCTATACCGTATTGTTATATTGTAATTGTAATTGTGATGTGGTAATGATTAGTATTATTGTTATTATTATTATTATTAATATTAATATGATTGGTATTGGTATTATTATTATTATTATTATAGACCACGATTGCTCCTTGCACAGATGTTACAATATTGCCATTTTTAGATCAAACGTGAAAAAAAAGAAAGGAGAAACCAATGGCAAACTGCAGTATAATTATCCCATGATAATCTAATCTTCTGTTTTTTTTTTTTTTGTTTCGTTTGTTTCTCATTATTTTATTTTTGTTTTTTCACTCTCTTTACATTTGATGGATCAGTAACTCGAAAGGGAGGACCGCTAGGACAAATTTAAGACGATCCCTGAGTCAACCGTTGGGCATTAATCAACTGTCACCGTTAATGCGCGCTAAAACTGCAGGTGCGGATCACAATTATTATTCAACTGTAATAGAGAATAATTGCAGAGTGAAAATGAGAGAGAAAAATTGATATGAAAATAGAAAGATAGAGGAAAAAGAAAAAAAAAACTATTGAGAAAAATGCAAAAATTTCAGGCACGAGATTACCAGGTGGAAATATTCTTTCGGAAGATGAAAACGACGCAAGATGTGGAGGCGGAGGTGAAGGAGGAGGATCATCCGGCGGCGGTGGAGGCGGAGGCGGTGGCGGTGGTGGAACGTCGGACGACGAAATGATGTCCGACTCGGAATCATCGGTGGCGTCGTTGACGGATAGAAAAAAATCATTCGAACAAACCATGGAAGGAGATATCGCAATTTTAGCCGAAGCTGTTTGGGACCATGTTGCTATGGAACCAGAAGAATTGGCTTTCAGGGCTGGAGATGTAATCGACGTTCTCGATACCATCGATAGAGATTGGTGGTGGGGCAGCTGCAGGAACGAACACGGATGGTTTCCGGCCGCATTTGTCAGGGTAAGAGAAACGTCACGTTACTAATGTCTTTCCGCGCTTACGTCCTTGATTGTGTCGTCAACGGTAACGCGACGTACGATGAATAAATTATATGAAGAAGAAAAAGATGAATAAAAAAATAAAGAAAGAGGAGCTCTGATTTTTGTTCTACGAAGATATACTAAAAATTTGTATTTATACTCTTTGTTTTTCTATTCCATTTTTGTACTCATCCAGCTACGGGTCAGCCAGGAAGATACGGTCGAAGATTGTTTGGCTGCTATGGCGTCAGGTGTTTCGACTAATTCACAACTGAGAAGAAGAACAAGTGTATCTTTATTGTCCAACGAACAAGTGCGGACGAGTGTTGTTAGGGAATTGGTACAAACTGAAAGAGATTTTGTTAAAATACTACGAGACGTTGCCGAGGGCTATATAGCCGAGTGTAGGAGAAGGACCGACATGTTCAGCGATGATCAAATCGATGCGATTTTTATCAATCTCGAAGAACTCTTAGAATTTCAATCGGACTTTTTGAAAGATCTCGTAAATGTTATCGACTGGAATTCACCCCACAAAAGTTGCGTCGGGGAGTGCTTTCTGAATCACGTGAGTGTTTTTTTTCTCTCTCTCTCTCTCTCCCTCTCTCCCTCTCTCTCTCTGTCAGTTTTTTTTTGTTTTTCTCTCTCTCTCGCTTGTCTCTTCGCCACAGTTTTAGATTTTGTTTTTAATATTCGGCCAGCAAAAAAAAATACTTTCGATCGATCCGAGATCCTGCTTTATCTGCAATTTGGATTTAATGAATTGGGGAAAAGAAATTTTGATCCGATCAGATAAAATGTAGATGAAAAACAATTGGATAAAAAATAATCCTGGAATTAGTCTGATATCTGGTCAGATCTGATGATTATTTTTTGCGGATAATTTGCGGGTAGTTCTTTTTTTTTCTGTTGTTCTTTGTTTTTGTTTTTGTTTTTTCTTGTTTTTGTTCAAAAGGTAAATCAGAGAGAGGTGCAGGTTTAATATTGTTAATTATAATAATTACAGCGATCTGGCTTCCGGATGTATTCGGAATACTGTAACTGTCATCCAATCGCGATGGCAACTTTACAGGAATTGTATCAGCATAATAGATACAGTAAATTTTTTGAAGGCTGTAGGCTCATGAGAGGATTGATTGAAATTCCTTTAGACGGTTACCTGCTAACACCAGTTCAAAGGATATGTAAATACCCTTTACAATTAGCTGAGTTATTGAAATACACAAAATCTGATCATCCCGATTACGAGAAGATTCAAGAAGCTCTCGAGGCCATGAGGGGCGTTGCTGTTTTAATTAATGAGAGAAAAAGACGAATGGAAAGTTTGGAGAAACTCGCCGCTTGGCAACAAAGAGTCGAAGGATGGGAGGTAAGTTTTGTGTTCCTCAACTATTTGCCACTTTCCTCTTTTCATCTTCTTCTTCTTCTTCTTCTTACTTCTCTTCCTCTCCTTCACGATTCCTTCTTCCACCTTTAAATTCCGATAGCAACTGTTATTTCACGTTGAAAATCCTCAGATCTGATCAAATATTGTGTCAGATCTAAGTTTTTCGACTTTCGTGTTTTCAAGCGATAATTGTACATTGAATATTTATAACGAGTCAATGATTCGAATCATTGACTCCGTTCGCAGCTACTACGAGAACTGGCCGTGAAATTCCTGGAAACAGAAATTTGAAAATTATAAACAAATGCTCGGATATCAATGTGCTTAAAAAATGTTACAAAGTTTACTGGAATATCGGCCGATTTCGTTTGACGTTGGGATATTTAATTTCATTCAGAAAAGTATTCCCTGCAATTTCACTGTGACATCTATTTTTTCATATTGTTTTCTTGTCGGATATTTGATTCTATGAGATTCCATTGGTATTGATTTTGAGTAACAATTATAGCAATATCCAACTAATAAATGAGGAAATAAAATTTATGTCACAGTGAAATTCCAGAGAATAGTTCTAGGAGCCAACTTAGGATGAGATCGACCGATTCTAATGGATTTTTAATATTTTTAAAGCACTTTGTATTGAAACATTCAGATCTGAACATTTTTTTATCATTTTTCAATTTTTGATTTTCAAAATTTTTAGACCAGTTCTTATATAGCTGGCGAGTAAATGATTGTCCAAAAGAAAACGTTATTGAAATATGTTTTTCCAGGCTGAAGATCTGATCGAAGTCTCGTCGCAGCTGATTCATCAGGGTGAAGTTATCCGAGTAACGACAGGGATGTGGACGAACAGTATAACTCTTTTTCTATTCGACCATCAGTTGGTTTATTGCAAGAAAGACATCCTCAAGAGAAACACTTACGTTTACAAAGGACGAATATACCTCGACACCAGCGAAGTGATAGACGTACCCGATGGAAAAGGTATTACAGAAAAAAAAGCCAACAATTTAACAACAACGAAATATTATAAGAAAAAAAATGCCTCGCAGAGAAGCAAATTTTTGTGTGTTATTCCATTTCTTATTTGTTCCGATCCAAAAAAACAAACAAAAAAAGGAATGAAATTTCATATATTTGCAATCATCCGCAGATCCTCAGCTCGGGGTAACGGTACGACATTGTCTCAAGGTGTACAGTTGCGTACGTGATAAATGGCTTCTATTTTGTTGTCGCACCGCCGAAGAAAAAAGGCAGTGGCTTGCGGCGATGGCCGAAGAACGAAGACTAGTTAAACAGGACAGAAACGACGGTTTAGATTTTCCCCCGGCGGCGAGACAACTTGCCAAAATTGCTGCTACGAGAGAGCGATGTAGACCACCGAGCAAACCGAGTAGTAAGTCAATTGAATAGTTGATTTTTATCCGATTTGTAAGGAGAAGAAAAAGAAAATCTTCTACGGTTTTCTATTATTTTCATTCTCCCTCCATTTCTTTTCTTACTCCATATCCCATACTATAATTACGCTCATGTTTCAATCACCCCTCCGCAGATAAAACGTATAAAAGGAATTCAGCCTACGAAGTACCGATGTTACCGAATCAACACGGTGGCGCCGGAGGTACGGGCACTAATTCACTTGGTCGGAAGGTTGGTACTTGGTTTACATTCGGCAGCAGTAAAAAAGGAGCGAGGCATCATCATAATCAACCATCCTGAGCCAGGCCAACCTTCGTACCATATATCGATTTGTAGTTCAATTGTTCAACGGTTTTATTATTATAAATAACATTTTTCATTCCACGATCAAAGGTTCTAATGATGATCGAAGAGAATGAAAATAGATGAAGAAAAATATCATTATCATTATAAAACCTGGACTAATATACTACTTACCATAAAAGTATTGGTATGAAAATCGATAGTTTACAAAATTCGTGATCGCAATTATGGTTCGAAGGTTTTTAATATACAATATATAATGTATAATATATATGAAAAATACCTATTTCATATTTATAAGCTAGACTCGTTTTCCTCGTTCATCTTCGCTTGTTTGAACGAAAAACAGAAGAGGAAATGAGACAAGACGATGAAAAATTGAAATAGAGGGAGAGATAAATGAACAATGCAGACGCTATAAGGATATAATGTGATGACGATTCCTCTATCACTGTTATATCATTATTCTGATGATTATTATTATAATTGTACATACGGTATATGCCTGTAGTATTGATAACGAATATGAATATAATTAATATAGATAATATTAATTAATTAATGAAATAAGACACGAATTTGATTTATTTATTTAAATAAAATTCAAGGCTATATATAAATATGTAAATGGTTATCATTATATACTCGTTACATACAGTATACAGGTAGATATATATATATATCGATAATATGGATTATTAGAGTTTCACATAAATATTGTGGAACATGCGACTTTTTATAATAACAATAATAATAATGATGATAAGGAATATTTAAAATTATAATGTACATAGCTGATATCGGAGTTGTAAAGAAAAAAAGTCTATCTAATCATTCTTACACATATGATACATAATTTTGAAGAATTATACATATTCAGTAACGATGAGGTGGAGAATAATTAATTGTAGGTAATAAATCCCGTAAATATGGAATGTTATATACTTGATTATGATAATAATAGGTAGGCAATTGCATCTATACGTATTTGCTGAAATAATCATGAATACAACGATTAGGCAAATCATTCGTTATAAAATAATCCTATATTTATTATTATTATTGTACTTATGATGATTATTATTATTATTATCATTATAAAGAATAAGTATAGTACCTATATTACGATCAGTATGAAATTAATATTAGAATATTATATACATCTACTAAAAGACAGTATATATAATAACCGATAAGCATACAGCGAATGAAATATTGGAAGAAGATCGATCATACAATTATAGAATTTATACGTTTTTTTGTCAATATATTATATTATTATTTTATTACTTCATTACTTCATTACTTCATTTCGTTCTCTTTTTTCCCTGTGGGTTGTTTTATTTATTTCATTCCTTATATTCATATTGACTTATTATAGTAACAAATTTGCCAAATTATACCTATATTCGTCTTTCTCGTACCTAATTTATAGATATTTCTTTCTAATTTTCCCCTTGTAAATGGAAACAAGCGAACCTACTTATTCATATTCAATAATTCGACGACAAGGACACACTGACGATTACAGTGACTACGATTGCACTATATACGCTACGTTAATAACGATTTTGCGAGAGATCGTTAGATATGTAGATTTGTTTATTTCTTGTTTTGCGTTTTTGGATTTTGTTTTTTATTTTTCGATTCCTTCCGTCATGACATATCGCCAGCTGCCATATTCGACGGGCATACCATCAAAATTAGCTGCTATGATAAATACTCGGCTGTCTTTATAATACTTAATTTTCAATCAACGCTTATTTAATTATAAGTATACCGTGCCATGTATGTACTACATAGGTATATATCTCGTTCTTGATTCATTTTTCGTTCTTTCTAGTTTTACGTTATGTGTATTAGTCACATATGATAACATTTGGTATGTATACGTACAGCCGTAGGTATGTTAATGAGTCTGTACTACATAATATAACTAACACGCAATGAAACCACAGGCTCGACTTATTGTCCATAGTATAATACTATAATAGTATATCATTATGGTAGATTAGATTTTTAGATAACTATATTCGTATACGTGTGACGAACACTATATAGCTGGTACTGCAGAGTCCGGACTGCGGTCGCTGCATGTGCGCAGTTAACTGTATAATATTATTAGGTATGTATTATAATATATTTCTAATTATAAGACATTGAAAATATGAACGTAGTGAATCTGCAGCTTATATTGACATATTATTACATTCATTATAAATACCAATGATACGACGTAATTGGTATATTCATTATGGAAAGACTGAAATAAGATCGTGAAGCGCTTATTTGAAATGAAATGCTTATTCATCACACCCCCGCAGCGTGTATGTATTGAGTCTGTATAATAATTAATTATTCTTTAATCAATTATAATACATTATGTAAATATATTTAATATTATATCAAGCTGTTTGATTCTGACACGGCCATTCCTTTAATTTCATTGTATAGTAAATATATGTAGATAGTATAGGTACCACTTTATGATAGAAATAAGTTGCAGGGAATGAAAAAAACAAGATGACAGGAAAAGAAAATCGGGTGAAAAAAAAACCAACCGAAGCTACATTATGAAATTAAAGTCGTACGTTTATCGAGTAATTGAAACGGCGCCTATAATATACATACCTAATTAATACATATATCGACGTTGCTAATAATAATGCGTATAATCGCAGTTATCGAATAATTCTTCTACCAATATCCATACTGTAGTATATTAGGTTTCTACTATCTAAATTTGAATGGGCCAATATAAATTCAGTTAGTAAATACACATGTACTTGCGTAAGTTATATACATATGAGTATACCTACTATATTATTATATCAATAATATTGAAAAATTTGTATCCTATAATATACTCATGTATTCTCTATCAAAACCCTTCGAGTTTGGTATATAAGATTTTCTATTGTATCGATCTTTTCTAGTTCTTCAACTCTATGTCTGCGGGGTCGATTGAAATATGGACCGGCACTGTATATATAGGTATACATATAAATTATGGAGCAATGGAGCCCAATATTACACAATGAAATATAATATAATATATAATATAATTATAAGATGAAGACTAGACATAGAAGCTATTATCCTGCAGCGCTGCTGTATGATCATATGATTTCTATATACGACTTACGAGGTATATATAATATTCTAATATAGTAGTATATATATTAATAGAAATTGAAAATATTTATCGTTTTCTCTTCAACGGTACTAATATAATATGTTATAATTATTATTGATACACACTTATATAATTGTTAGTATGAATATCTTCCACTCGATTAGTTCTTCTGTCATATATTATGATAACAATAATAATGGAATAATAATAATTTTAATGATATACCTAACACGTATTTTTCAACGCTTCGAAATAACCGAGGATATATAATTATTGATTATAATATATAATACGTGGATATATTATATATGAATATATACTAGAGCTGATTCCTTAAAATAACTAGCTGTAATTGAACTATACCTATAGATAGGTATGTGTAGTTGAATCTTGCGTTTTCTCATAACTATTTTCTTCGTTTCATTTTCAATTTTTCTAATTTTTGTTCGGCTGTTTTTTCTCCATTGATGAAATGGAATACTGATATGAATACATAATAATGTACCTACATGTTGTACCTACGCGACGAGGACAATATACGTATACATCGTATACATACATACACATATTTGACGTATGTAGATAAAATATATAATTGAATAATTCATTATACTATGTATATACTAGCTGGATACTGCAGACGACAGAGCATACCATTCAATTTCATATATTATCATCTATTTTTATATTTTGTAAATTTTTGAGAAAGAAACAAGTTCATTTAAATTCATCGAAAAGGGAGTGCGGAGCACGTAAAATTTTTGAACAATTATTTATACCATCAATGAGGTATACATGCATTATATACTGTACAGAGATAATATTATATTGTAATTTTATAGAATTATAGGTATAATATATATGACTACTATACGCGCTTATCAATATCTGCATTTCTGTTACATACATCTTTTAAAGATCGTTACAAAAATTATACTCTCTCTAAAAAAAGACGAAGACATACAAATATGTTAAGTTGAGTGTTAAGTTTATTGGTTTATATTGGAAAACTATAATATATATATATATACTTACATGAGCGTACCTATAATGTATAATATATGTATAATGTACCTATACATATAATACACGATTTATGTCATTCTCTTTTATGATACGTAATAATTGATATACGTAATTAATTGGTTCTAAAACAACAATGATTCTGATCGTTATCACAAGGGATCTAAACAATACATACCTATATATACATATGTATGTATCTAGGTATTATACAGGTTTACTATATATAGAATATTTGATTGTCCGGCACATATTTGTAGTCGTACGCGCATATATACATACCTGTTATGTAAATATACGTATATAATATATTTGTCAAAATAATATAGAGCCGCGAAGCACATGTAGTAATTTGCACAAATTTATATAATAAAATGTATATGTATATACATGCATATATACATACAATATATACATACATATAGTTATACTGTGCTTGAAAGCAATAATAATTATAATTATATTACATTGGTATTGAAATACTGTTACTGATCAGCTATTATCTATACCTACACTATATCGTCACATTATATAATTGTAACAATTAACCAATAACGAGTAAAAGATTATAAACCAAAATACTATAATATATACATATAATAATATATACCATACAGGTATAAATACGTATGAGAATATAATATGTTCATGCTACATGCAATACCGCAGCATATATTATTATTATTATTATTATTATTATTATTATTATTTTGTTGTATGTATAAATATCTATGATAATCCATACACTTCTACGTAATAATAAGAATTTATTTTATACATAGCTGTAAATATAGAACAGTATATATAATGATGATGATAACAATGATGACGATGTTGTTCACAGAATTAAATAAATAAATATACATATACATACACAATGTGGTGATAAATAATTACCTAAACGAGAAGCATACGTATATACGACCTAAATAGAAAACGAAATTGGATATACATTATAATATAGATATAGGTATATATATATATATATTATACATAGGTATAGCAATATATAGCGATGCGCTGTAATGAGCTGTAGAGGCTGTAATCTATAAGGCATAAAAATAATATAATTTAAGCTATCGAAAAGTAGAAGAGAGAAAAGAAAAAATGAAGAATATTTAACTACACTATAATCACGTAATTTCTATATATTTCTATATATACTTGATCAATGTGATGATTCAAATCTGTTGTGTAATTCATAATTCATACTGCTGGTCCCAGTTATGTATTTATGTATATTTACGTTCTATTATATGCCAGCTACATTGCAGCATCGACGATGCGAATACCGTTAAATATCCCAATAATTTTGTTGGCTTACTATAGTTTATTACGATCATTGCTGCGTGCTATAATGATAATTTGTGCCTAGTATAGGTATAGACAATTGATCTGTTGATATTTTGAACACGTTTACGTGGTCTATGTTCATTGTGAAATATAAATTATTGTGGTTGAAAATCATTTGCTGAACATATTATATAGATAATTACAATAACTAAGATATTCTGTTGCATCAATGTAAATATAATACCTTTTGTAATAAAAATCTTATTGATAATCAAATGTTGTACGTTTTTCTGTAATTCCTCGTACTCAGGTCCTAGTTTGGTAATAAGTATCGTAAAATACTCGTTCGTTGCACGATTTCTCGGATGTTGTGAGAATTGCAGGGTGTGTATCATTATTGCCAGAGAAGAAAGTCTGCAGTTGCCTGCAGAATTCCAGGGCTAACAATGGGATCTTGTTTCTCTTCGCCTCCAAAAAAATAAGAATACCTAATAGATACCATATCCGCCGAGGAGGTAGCATTAGCATAGGGCGTCTCGTCAAAATTCTCGATTTTTGAATTTTTAGGTCGAAATTTCAGTTTGGTATCGGGAGAACATATTCGCCGAGGAGGTTGCACTATTTTTGCACGCATGTGTATGAGGGCATGGGGACATGCATATGCGAGAGGGGAGACAAATGCTGGCATGGCAAATCTCGTCAAATTTCTAGGTTTTCGAATTTTTAAAGCGAAATTACAGTTTGGTATCAGGCGAACATATTCGCCGAGGAGGTGGCACTATTTTTGCACGCATGTGTATGAGGGCATGGGGACATGCATATGCGAGAGGAGAGACAAATGCTGGCATGGCAAATCTCGTCAAATTTCTAGATTTTCAAATTTTTAAAGCGAAATTACAGTGTGGTATCAGGAGAACATATTCGCCGAGGAGGTGGCACTAATTTTGCACGCATGTGTATGAGGGCATGGAGACATGCATATGCGAGAGGAGAGACAAATGCTGGCATGGCAAATCTCGTCAAATTTCTAGATTTTCAAATTTTTGAGTCGAAATTTCGGTTTGGTATCAGGAGAACATATTCGCCGAGGAGGTGGCACTAATTTTGCACGCATGTGTATGAGGGCATGGGGACATGCATATGCGAGAGGAGAGACAAATGCTGGCATGGCAAATCTCGTCAAATTTCTAGATTTTCAAATTTTTGAGTCGAAATTTCGGTTTGGTATCAGGAGAACATATTCGCCGAGGAGGTGGCACTAATTTTGCACGCATGTGTATGAGGGCATGGGGACATGCATATGCGAGAGGAGAGACAAATGCTGGCATGGCAAATCTCGTCAAATTTCTAGATTTTCAAATTTTTGAGTCGAAATTTCGGTTTGGTATCCGGAGAACATATTCGCCGAGGAGGTGGCACTAATTTTGCACGCATGTGTATGAGGGCATGGGGACATGCATATGCGAGAGGAGAGACAAATGCTGGCATGGCAAATCTCGTCAAATTTCTAGATTTTCAAATTTTTAAAGCGAAATTACAGTGTGGTATCAGGAGAACATATTCGCCGAGGAGGTGGCACTAATTTTGCACGCATGTGTATGAGGGCATGGGGACATGCATATGCGAGAGGAGAGACAAATGCTGGCATGGCAAATCTCGTCAAATTTCTAGATTTTCGAATTTTTAGAGCGAAATTACAGTTTGGTATCAGGAGAACATATTCGCCGAGGAGGTGGCACTATTTTTGCACGCATGTGTATGAGGGCATGGGGATATGCATATGCGAGAGGAGAGACAAATGCTGGCATGGCAAATCTCGTCAAATTTCTAGATTTTCAAATTTTTGAGTCGAAATTTCGGTTTGGTATCAGGAGAACATATTCGCCGAGGAGGTGGCACTAATTTTGCACGCATGTGTATGAGGGCATGGGGACATGCATATGCGAGAGGAGAGACAAATGCTGGCATGGCAAATCTCGTCAAATTTCTAGATTTTCAAATTTTTGAGTCGAAATTTCGGTTTGGTATCCGGAGAACATATTCGCCGAGGAGGTGGCACTAATTTTGCACGCATGTGTATGAGGGCATGGGGACATGCATATGCGAGAGGAGAGACAAATGCTGGCATGGCAAATCTCGTCAAATTTCTAGATTTTCAAATTTTTAAAGCGAAATTACAGTGTGGTATCAGGAGAACATATTCGCCGAGGAGGTGGCACTAATTTTGCACGCATGTGTATGAGGGCATGGAGACATGCATATGCGAGAGGAGAGACAAATGCTGGCATGGCAAATCTCGTCAAATTTCTAGATTTTCGAATTTTTGAGTCGAAATTTCGGTTTGGTATCAGGAGAACATATTCGCCGAGGAGGTGGCACTATTTTTGCACGCATGTGTATGAGGGCATGGGGACATGCATATGCGAGAGGAGAGACAAATGCTGGCATGGAAAATCTCGTCAAATTTCTAGATTTTCAAATTTTTTAGTCGAAATTTCGGTTTGGTATCAGGAGAACATATTCGCCGAGGAGGTGGCACTAATTTTGCACGCATGTGTATGAGGGCATGGGGACATGCATATGCGAGAGGGGAGACAAATGCTGGCATGGCAAATCTCGTCAAATTTCTAGGTTTTCGAATTTTTAAAGCGAAATTACAGTTTGGTATCAGGCGAACATATTCGCCGAGGAGGTGGCACTATTTTTGCACGCATGTGTATGAGGGCATGGGGACATGCATATGCGAGAGGAGAGACAAATGCTGGCATGGCAAATCTCGTCAAATTTCTAGATTTTCAAATTTTTGAGTCGAAATTTCGGTTTGGTATCAGGAGAACATATTCGCCGAGGAGGTGGCACTAATTTTGCACGCATGTGTATGAGGGCATGGGGACATGCATATGCGAGAGGAGAGACAAATGCTGGCATGGCAAATCTCGTCAAATTTCTAGATTTTCAAATTTTTGAGTCGAAATTTCGGTTTGGTATCAGGAGAACATATTCGCCGAGGAGGTGGCACTAATTTTGCACGCATGTGTATGAGGGCATGGGGACATGCATATGCGAGAGGAGAGACAAATGCTGGCATGGCAAATCTCGTCAAATTTCTAGATTTTCAAATTTTTGAGTCGAAATTTCGGTTTGGTATCCGGAGAACATATTCGCCGAGGAGGTGGCACTAATTTTGCACGCATGTGTATGAGGGCATGGGGACATGCATATGCGAGAGGAGAGACAAATGCTGGCATGGCAAATCTCGTCAAATTTCTAGATTTTCAAATTTTTGAGTCGAAATTTCGGTTTGGTATCAGGAGAACATATTCGCCGAGGAGGTGGCACTAATTTTGCACGCATGTGTATGAGGGCATGGGGACATGCATATGCGAGAGGAGAGACAAATGCTGGCATGGCAAATCTCGTCAAATTTCTAGATTTTCAAATTTTTGAGTCGAAATTTCGGTTTGGTATCCGGAGAACATATTCGCCGAGGAGGTGGCACTAATTTTGCACGCATGTGTATGAGGGCATGGGGACATGCATATGCGAGAGGAGAGACAAATGCTGGCATGGCAAATCTCGTCAAATTTCTAGATTTTCAAATTTTTGAGTCGAAATTTCGGTTTGGTATCAGGAGAACATATTCGCCGAGGAGGTGGCACTAATTTTGCACGCATGTGTATGAGGGCATGGGGACATGCATATGCGAGAGGAGAGACAAATGCTGGCATGGCAAATCTCGTCAAATTTCTAGATTTTCAAATTTTTGAGTCGAAATTTCGGTTTGGTATCCGGAGAACATATTCGCCGAGGAGGTGGCACTAATTTTGCACGCATGTGTATGAGGGCATGGGGACATGCATATGCGAGAGGAGAGACAAATGCTGGCATGGCAAATCTCGTCAAATTTCTAGATTTTCAAATTTTTAAAGCGAAATTACAGTGTGGTATCAGGAGAACATATTCGCCGAGGAGGTGGCACTAATTTTGCACGCATGTGTATGAGGGCATGGAGACATGCATATGCGAGAGGAGAGACAAATGCTGGCATGCTAAATCTCGTCAAATTTCTAGATTTTCGAATTTTTGAGTCGAAATTTCGGTTTGGTATCAGGAGAACATATTCGCCGAGGAGGTGGCACTATTTTTGCACGCATGTGTATGAGGGCATGGGGACATGCATATGCGAGAGGAGAGACAAATGCTGGCATGGCAAATCTCGTCAAATTTCTAGATTTTCAAATTTTTGAGTCGAAATTTCGGTTTGGTATCAGGAGAACATATTCGCCGAGGAGGTGGCACTAATTTTGCACGCATGTGTATGAGGGCATGGGGACATGCATATGCGAGAGGGGAGACAAATGCTGGCATGGCAAATCTCGTCAAATTTCTAGGTTTTCGAATTTTTAAAGCGAAATTACAGTTTGGTATCAGGCGAACATATTCGCCGAGGAGGTGGCACTATTTTTGCACGCATGTGTATGAGGGCATGGGGACATGCATATGCGAGAGGAGAGACAAATGCTGGCATGGCAAATCTCGTCAAATTTCTAGATTTTCAAATTTTTGAGTCGAAATTTCGGTTTGGTATCAGGAGAACATATTCGCCGAGGAGGTGGCACTAATTTTGCACGCATGTGTATGAGGGCATGGGGACATGCATATGCGAGAGGAGAGACAAATGCTGGCATGGCAAATCTCGTCAAATTTCTAGATTTTCAAATTTTTGAGTCGAAATTTCGGTTTGGTATCCGGAGAACATATTCGCCGAGGAGGTGGCACTAATTTTGCACGCATGTGTATGAGGGCATGGGGACATGCATATGCGAGAGGAGAGACAAATGCTGGCATGGCAAATCTCGTCAAATTTCTAGATTTTCGAATTTTTGAGTCGAAATTTCGGTTTGGTATCAGGAGAACATATTCGCCGAGGAGGTGGCACTATTTTTGCACGCATGTGTATGAGGGCATGGGGACATGCATATGCGAGAGGAGAGACAAATGCTGGCATGGCAAATCTCGTCAAATTTCTAGATTTTCAAATTTTTGAGTCGAAATTTCGGTTTGGTATCAGGAGAACATATTCGCCGAGGAGGTGGCACTAATTTTGCACGCATGTGTATGAGGGCATGGGGACATGCATATGCGAGAGGAGAGACAAATGCTGGCATGGCAAATCTCGTCAAATATCTAGATTTTCAAATTTTTGAGTCGAAATTTCGGTTTGGTATCAGGAGAACATATTCGCCGAGGAGGTGGCACTAATTTTGCACGCATGTGTATGAGGGCATGGGGACATGCATATGCGAGAGGAGAGACAAATGCTGGCATGGCAAATCTCGTCAAATTTCTAGATTTTCAAATTTTTAAAGCGAAATTACAGTTTGGTATCAGGAGAACATATTCGCCGAGGAGGTGGCACTATTTTTGCACGCATGTGTATGAGGGCATGGGGACATGCATATGCGAGAGGAGAGACAAATGCTGGCATGGCAAATCTCGTCAAATTTCTAGATTTTCGAATTTTTAAAGCGAAATTACAGTTTGGTATCAGGAGAACATATTCGCCGAGGAGGTGGCACTATTTTTGCACGCATGTGTATGAGGGCATGGGGACATGCATATGCGAGAGGAGAGACAAATGCTGGCATGGCAAATCTCGTCAAATTTCTAGATTTTCAAATTTTTGAGTCGAAATTTCGGTTTGGTATCAGGAGAACATATTCGCCGAGGAGGTGGCACTAATTTTGCACGCATGTGTATGAGGGCATGGGGACATGCATATGCGAGAGGAGAGACAAATGCTGGCATGGCAAATCTCGTCAAATTTCTAGATTTTCAAATTTTTGAGTCGAAATTTCGGTTTGGTATCAGGAGAACATATTCGCCGAGGAGGTGGCACTAATTTTGCACGCATGTGTATGAGGGCATGGGGACATGCATATGCGAGAGGAGAGACAAATGCTGGCATGGCAAATCTCGTCAAATTTCTAGATTTTCAAATTTTTAAAGCGAAATTACAGTTTGGTATCAGGAGAACATATTCGCCGAGGAGGTGGCACTATTTTTGCACGCATGTGTATGAGGGCATGGGGACATGCATATGCGAGAGGAGAGACAAATGCTGGCATGGCAAATCTCGTCAAATTTCTAGATTTTCGAATTTTTAAAGCGAAATTACAGTTTGGTATCAGGAGAACATATTCGCCGAGGAGGTGGCACTATTTTTGCACGCATGTGTATGAGGGCATGGGGACATGCATATGCGAGAGGAGAGACAAATGCTGGCATGGCAAATCTCGTCAAATTTCTAGATTTTCGAATTTTTAAAGCGAAATTACAGTTTGGTATCAGGAGAACATATTCGCCGAGGAGGTGGCACTAATTTTGCACGCATGTGTATGAGGGCATGGGGACATGCATATGCGAGAGGAGAGACAAATGCTGGCATGGCAAATCTCGTCAAATTTCTAGATTTTCGAATTTTTAAAGCGAAATTACAGTTTGGTATCAGGAGAACATATTCGCCGAGGAGGTGGCACTAATTTTGCACGCATGTGTATGAGGGCATGGGGACATGCATATGCGAGAGGAGAGACAAATGCTGGCATGGCAAATCTCGTCAAATTTCTAGATTTTCAAATTTTTGAGTCGAAATTTCGGTTTGGTATCAGGAGAACATATTCGCCGAGGAGGTGGCACTAATTTTGCACGCATGTGTATGAGGGCATGGGGACATGCATATGCGAGAGGAGAGACAAATGCTGGCATGGCAAATCTCGTCAAATTTCTAGATTTTCGAATTTTTAAAGCGAAATTACAGTTTGGTATCAGGAGAACATATTCGCCGAGGAGGTGGCACTAATTTTGCACGCATGTGTATGAGGGCATGGGGACATGCATATGCGAGAGGAGAGACAAATGCTGGCATGGCAAATCTCGTCAAATTTCTAGATTTTCGAATTTTTAAAGCGAAATTACAGTTTGGTATCAGGAGAACATATTCGCCGAGGAGGTGGCACTAATTTTGCACGCATGTGTATGAGGGCATGGGGACATGCATATGCGAGAGGAGAGACAAATGCTGGCATGGCAAATCTCGTCAAATTTCTAGATTTTCAAATTTTTGAGTCGAAATTTCGGTTTGGTATCAGGAGAACATATTCGCCGAGGAGGTGGCACTAATTTTGCACGCATGTGTATGAGGGCATGGGGACATGCATATGCGAGAGGAGAGACAAATGCTGGCATGGCAAATCTCGTCAAATTTCTAGATTTTCGAATTTTTAAAGCGAAATTACAGTTTGGTATCAGGAGAACATATTCGCCGAGGAGGTGGCACTAATTTTGCACGCATGTGTATGAGGGCATGGGGACATGCATATGCGAGAGGAGAGACAAATGCTGGCATGGCAAATCTCGTCAAATTTCTAGATTTTCAAATTTTTGAGTCGAAATTTCGGTTTGGTATCAGGAGAACATATTCGCCGAGGAGGTGGCACTAATTTTGCACGCATGTGTATGAGGGCATGGGGACATGCATATGCGAGAGGAGAGACAAATGCTGGCATGGCAAATCTCGTCAAATTTCTAGATTTTCAAATTTTTGAGTCGAAATTTCGGTTTGGTATCAGGAGAACATATTCGCCGAGGAGGTGGCACTAATTTTGCACGCATGTGTATGAGGGCATGGGGACATGCATATGCGAGAGGAGAGACAAATGCTGGCATGGCAAATCTCGTCAAATTTCTAGATTTTCAAATTTTTGAGTCGAAATTTCGGTTTGGTATCAGGAGAACATATTCGCCGAGGAGGTGGCACTAATTTTGCACGCATGTGTATGAGGGCATGGGGACATGCATATGCGAGAGGAGAGACAAATGCTGGCATGGCAAATCTCGTCAAATTTCTAGATTTTCAAATTTTTAAAGCGAAATTACAGTTTGGTATCAGGAGAACATATTCGCCGAGGAGGTGGCACTATTTTTGCACGCATGTGTATGAGGGCATGGGGACATGCATATGCGAGAGGAGAGACAAATGCTGGCATGGCAAATCTCGTCAAATTTCTAGATTTTCGAATTTTTAAAGCGAAATTACAGTTTGGTATCAGGAGAACATATTCGCCGAGGAGGTGGCACTATTTTTGCACGCATGTGTATGAGGGCATGGGGACATGCATATGCGAGAGGAGAGACAAATGCTGGCATGGCAAATCTCGTCAAATTTCTAGATTTTCAAATTTTTGAGTCGAAATTTCGGTTTGGTATCAGGAGAACATATTCGCCGAGGAGGTGGCACTAATTTTGCACGCATGTGTATGAGGGCATGGGGACATGCATATGCGAGAGGAGAGACAAATGCTGGCATGGCAAATCTCGTCAAATTTCTAGATTTTCGAATTTTTAAAGCGAAATTACAGTTTGGTATCAGGAGAACATATTCGCCGAGGAGGTGGCACTAATTTTGCACGCATGTGTATGAGGGCATGGGGACATGCATATGCGAGAGGAGAGACAAATGCTGGCATGGCAAATCTCGTCAAATTTCTAGATTTTCAAATTTTTGAGTCGAAATTTCGGTTTGGTATCAGGAGAACATATTCGCCGAGGAGGTGGCACTAATTTTGCACGCATGTGTATGAGGGCATGGGGACATGCATATGCGAGAGGAGAGACAAATGCTGGCATGGCAAATCTCGTCAAATTTCTAGATTTTCAAATTTTTGAGTCGAAATTTCGGTTTGGTATCCGGAGAACATATTCGCCGAGGAGGTGGCACTAATTTTGCACGCATGTGTATGAGGGCATGGGGACATGCATATGCGAGAGGAGAGACAAATGCAGGCATGGGAAATCTCGTCAATTTTCTGAATTTTTGAATATTCACGTCGAAATTTGAGTTCGGTATCAGGAGAACATAATCGCCGAAGAGGTAGCACTAATTTCTACTCAGAGGGAATGCGTGCAAGGGCACAGGGATGAGAACATGTGTATATGAATGGAGCATCAGAAAATGTTATGAGATTATTTCCTTCAAACTCGGGATTTCAATTTGGTATCGGGAAAACATGTTCGCCGAAAAGGTAGCACCAATTTTTACTCTTCGAAGTTTCGGGACGGGCGAAGATGATTGAATAAAAATAACCCAATTGTCTATCGATTGAATTATCTTCAGATATACTTAAGGAAAGGAAAATTATAAATGAACGTACAAATACGATGGTAGAATTGAGTCGGTAAATTTGTTTATTTACATTCTGTAATTTACAATAATAAAGTATTAAAATTACAATAAAATACACACAGGATCTACAAAACTATTACTAATTGACTGCAGCTGCAATATGGTCTTCAGAATCCTCGACAATCTTATTAGGAACCCAGACGCAATTGTTCAATTTTCTAGCCCTCTCTTCTAGAATACCGTAAGCGAAATGGTTCAAGAGTATACCGGCGGGTATAGCTATACCCTGGAATCTATACAAAGTACCAAAATCATCGGTGGACAATTTGTGAACAGAAGCAACAGTGCATCTTCCGATAAGTCCTGTATGAGCGATCATGGGACCTTTGCTGATGTCAATATGGTCACCGACTCTATAGAGCACAATGTTATTTTCATTGTTTCTCGCAATATCAGGCAGCTGCGAGGTCTTATACGGATTATCTTGAAACATCTCCAGTGCAATATTTTTCTTCACTACTAAACGTTCTATAACAGTTTGACTTTGAATAATTTTAACAAAAAGAGCCGAGAGCGACTGCAGTTCTGCCTTCGTTGGCTCCCAATCTTCGAAGCCGAGTGAAACGTCGTGCAGAAAACTTCCCGATCTGATATTTGGCGCTGGAAAACTGTGCAGATTTACTCTGATACTATCCTTGAAGGCGTTTTCAGCAACAACACCCAACAGCAGCGAGCACGTTCTCCAAAATGCTTTATTCACAGCGTGCGCATTGGGCACATGTGTTGACAAGAATTTGATATTGCATTCGCTAACTAAAGGCGAATGCATGTCCCAAGGTACTCCATTGACTTCAGCGAGGGCAGAAACATTTTTAAGACCCTCAGATATGTGCCTGGCGCAGTCATAAGGCGTCGATAAATTCTTGTTCATAACAAGAGTCACTTCATCTGACGGTCCGCTGTACTTAACCTCAATTTTTTCAACTCTACCAACCGAAGATCTCTGGCGTTTTTTCTCGCTGTTGAAGATCTCGTTCTGTTTTATTCTGATCTCTGATTTAGTCAGGGTACTCAGGCCGACTCTCAGTATCCCTTGTAGTTGTACTTGCAGCCTCAAATTCATTGAATTAATCATTTTGTAGCCGTGATACAACATCTCCCGATTAGTTTATGTTCCGTAGTTTTAGGTTAGCGGAGAAGTATTCTCGCCGATAACTCCGATTATCCGTCTCAAAAGCAAGTTTATTCTCCCAGGTGTTAGACTATCATCTTTTTCATCCCTCGATATCGTCCTCTGTGGATAAAATTACAATTTTCTCTTATTATCCAGCGCGTATTCGTTTATAAAACCACGCGAATTCAGAAATCAGATTCCACACTACTGATGTGTACGCTAACGTTCGTAATTTGTAAAATTAAAATTTGTTATTCCATGGTCTGCCGCAACGAGGCGCTAGTTGTAGAAATGTGAGAAACTCTCGAAAAGGATGCGATAATTAACCATCAATTCTGAACTGCGATAAAGGGATATATTTTTTAAATTAAATTTTCGACCGTTCTCGCATCTGGCAATTCGGTTAAATACGATGGCGGGACTAGAGGGATATGAAAGAAATTATGTGAACCGTCCTCCATCCGAGCTTTGGGAGATTGGAGCAACATTTCCCAGTAAATATCACGGTCGAGAGGTTATACGTCCGCTAGATATCCCGATCGTACATCCCTTAGCGGAGGATAGTCCGCCTCCGGATGACGGTGAGGATAATTTACGTTCCGAACATGAGATTCTCGCGTTTGATTGACAAACGAAAAATTGTTCATAACAATTACAGATTTGACGGTTAAAAAGTACGTCGGCCTAGGCTGTGGGCTCGCTAGTTTAATTACAGAGAATCTATTGATCCATCCGTTCATCGTACTGCGAAGACAGTGTCAAGTCAATCCTGGCGCAGTCAAATATCATCTAGTTCCCATTACCTTAGTCCCAGTTATCATGCGCCTCCATCAAACACAGGGATTAAGTACTCTTTGGAAAGGAATTGGTTCTGCACTATTAGTCAGAGGCTTGACTCTTGCAGTCGAAGATCTTGTCTCAAAAATAACACCATGGCCAAAGTAAGGTGCATCTCGATTCAATTTTCTTGTATATTCTTCCGTTTTTGTTTCATCTTCGAATTAGCAGTGTTTGATAACAAATGGAATGATTCTCATTACAGGGAAATCACATGTAACAGTTCTTTGCGTTCATTCGGACAGCATCTCCTCTTGAAATGGTAATATAGATGGAACTTTTTAATTCCAGAAGACGGCTACAGTCTGTTGAAATTCTCAAGTTCTTAATCCATCGCTGCTTGAAGATGTCTCAATTTATTTTTTGCAGCGTTTCCATTGGAATAGTGACGCCATTTTATTCAGCATCTTTAGTAGAAACAGTACAGTCTGAAATAGCATCTGAAAGACCTGGAATTTTAGATGTATTCAAAGACGGAGCGATAAGGCTTCTCGAAGTTGGCAATAAGGGGAGATTAATACCAATCTATGCACTTTTGCCACCGACTATAGCCTACGGTGTAACAAAATACCTATTTACATTGATAGTTAGAGGAGTTACGAGCAGGATAATGCACATCAGACATAAACACTCTCAGCAGTTAAGGGTGCGACGGTGTTTTCTTCTTATAACAATACAACGAAAAAAGTGCCTTGGCAGAAACTTTAATTTTAATAATATGTTTCTATCGCAGGGAGCCTACAGCAGAGACTTAGTTTCCGAATCTGTAGTTCAAGACATCGAACTGCATTCTATACTTGTATCGATGTGTGCAGCTGATATAATATTCTATCCACTAGAGACGGTCATTCATCGGCTTCACTTACAAGGGACGAGAACGATAATTGATAATTTAGATACTGGAAGAAGCGTTACTCCTTTATTGACCGGATATAGCGGAGCCATAGATTGCTATCGTACAATAATAGCGACGGAAGGTCCTTTCGGATTGTATAAAGGCTTTGGATCCCTAATTCTACAATTTGCAGCTCATGTATTAGTCATTAGAGCCACTAAATGGATATTAACAGAACTCACCGGCGTTATGAGGCCAAAACCAAAGCCTGCAAAAACACCACTGCATGGTTATTATAGCGGAATATGAAGCTATTTGTTCTATTTTTTTTTTCTTTTTACGTTTAAAGCGCTTGGAGAGGCAGGGTTGAACCGGAGATTTTGATAAGATTATATATTATAATAAACTTTGTTTATCTAGTATTGTATTTTGCTAATGATATTTTTCTTCTTTCTTTCTTTCTTTTTTTTTCTGCTTTTTTATCTTTTGTTTTTTATTCTTATCTTCAATTCATGAGTCACAAATCTTTAACTCGAATCATTATGCGATCACTTTGAATGAATTGAATACACAGGCATAATTGAATCAGTACCTATTATAACGACGAGGATAATTATTATAGAAACCAATTAAATCGTGAATTGAGAACAAAATGATAGGCAATAGTCTTCAGTTGTGAATATCAATAACTATAAGAAACAATTAATTTATTCAACTGAAAATACCAATTAATCACTTGTCCAACTGTGTGAAAAAATTAATTAATTCGAATTGATGAAGAAAAGAAAACGTACATAGATATTTTTCCAAAAAACATGAGCAATTTTTATTCATTTCTAAATATAGTTGGCACTAATTTTGATTCATTGCTAAAAAAGAAAAAAGGAACATAACAAAAGATGGAAGAAAACGAAATCTTTTCTCTTTCTATGATGCAGATTATAAATCGAATTGGTCGTGTGTAGTCAATTAATTTCAAATAACGAAATAAATGTCTCTGAGTCGTTTGCTAGTCAGAAAAAAGAAATAAGAAATATCGAATAGTATAGTATCTACGAGAAATATAACGAATATAATGAATATTCTATGAAAGATTACGACAAATTATCACTTTGGTAGCTCTTTTTTAAATCACACATAACTGTTTTTATTCGAATATTATTATCATTATCTTATCTCCTTTCTTTGGGATGGAAAAGGACGATGAAGATTATAATGAGAATTCAATAATAGAAAATTGAATTTAGTCAAAACCATAAAAAATATTGTGTATTGGTAAATTTTCCAATAAGTTTAGAAAATGAAAGATCCTGTAAATATTTCAAGCCCTGAAAATAATAAGTAGATTGTAAATTTCTATAGAATTATCACAGCTACTACCCAGACTCTCGTTGCACTATATTCAGCTGATTTTTTGTTTAATTCACTTGTAAATACGTTAAATTCAACTCGAACTACTCACTTGCTACTCTAATAGAATTCAAATATTAATAGTAGGTATGTAGGTATAGGTACTTAGTTTAGATTGTTACGTTACATATAGCAAAAGCAAAAAAAAAACGGTCAAAAGGAAGAGTTCTTGATATACCTGTTACTAATAACAGGAAAACTATCATTACTACAGAGATAATAGTACATAAGTATTTAAATTTAAATAATAATGTATAAATTTGAAGATTCTATGGTACTACATAATATTGAATAAACGGAGATGAGGACGATAAGGATGAAAAAGTAATTATTATTATTAATTATTTAATTCTTGGTTTGATATAAATATACCCTGTTACAATAGTATGGAAATTCTCTTTCTTTCTCTATCTGTCTTTTTTTTTTCTTGTCTCAAATTTCGTTCTCTATCAGCTATAATATCCTTTCAATTATCATAATCCTGCTGGTATCCTCTATTTCTTTTTTCGTTGATTTATTTTCTAAACGTTTTATCCCGAGTGCCATATTATACTGATAAATTTCAACGATAGGCAGTCAACGCTATACTATTCAATATTTATATTACACGCATAACAAGACGACGAATAGTATTACATAGATATAAGAAAAAGGATTTCGAATCACTAAGAAGTTTTCTTTGCCATCGATTCAATAATAAAATTTAATTACGCAAAATGATTGAACCATATTACAGATACTTTGGTAGCTTAGATAAAGATTCTGAAAAACAAAACACGTTTGCAAAATTTCGGACAACATTTCAGATTTTAGGATATTAATATGGCTCTCACGAAAAAGCACCTTATTTCACTCCTCCGTTCTTCCTCTCTATGTAATTTTTTTTTTATATTTCTTCTACAGAGTTAAATATTAGAATTTATAGCATATTATACTCTATAAGGAGAAATTGAAAGTGAAATCGATAAAGAACACTTAATATTTGTATTCATTTATTTATTTGTTAATCTATAATATTTTGGATTCGGTAGTTGAATCAATTCCTAACTATTTATTATTCTTTCAATTTTTTTTTCTTTCTCCGTTTCGTACCTTCTACTTACGATTCAAACTTTTTTTTTACGCGGTTTATCTATCACTCCTTCCTTATTTTATTTTATATAATTTTAGTTTTTTTCATATACTGTCTAACAGTAAGCTATTCCTCTATTTACAATATATTACAAAGAATCTCTTAATCGCATCTCTTTCAACTTTATGGTCTGAAAGAGATTCTCCCCTTCTTCTTTCTGGTTTTCTGCTTTCTATTTTTTCTTCCATTCCAACTCTATTTTGAGTAGAATTATATTCTCAATTTTGTAATAAGGATGAAATCGTTCTGCGAACTACAACTATTGATTGATTTATTCGATTTCTCATTTGTTCATAAATGAAAATGTTAATTAGGTATCCATTATAGTAGACAAAAATCATTTATAAATTTCAGTTCATATATATGTACATACATACATACGTGCGTACAAATACAATATATATATATATATACCTAATGAAAAGTACAATAATATACAATAATAATTGTATTCTCAAACAATTTTTCTAATATAAATATTAGTTATTTTTCCACTTTTACTTCTTCTTACATCACCCGATAATTTCCTCTGCTGAGAGTGTGTGTATTATGAATTTTATAAATTAGTTGAAAAATATGAGAGCAGTTTGTTTTCTGCTCTTTTTTCTTTTCCAATCACGTATAGGTAAATCAGAAATTATTTATTTTTGTCAATGTCAATGAATTATTTTATTTCTTATACGTGGATAAAAATTAATTCATATTCAATATAAACTTGAATTATACCTATCACTATCCCTTCTCTATTCTTTCTTTGAATTTTATCTTTTCGTTACGAATGTTTCCAAAGGTTTTAAATTAATTAATAAAATGTCCCTATACATTTAGGTAGGTGCTTCACAAACAAAGAAACGAGAGGAAAAGAAAAAAAAAAAAAATAGACAAAATTATCTATTTTTATGTAATATTTATGTAATTTGGATAAACTTTTCTGTTCTTTGTTTGAATATTTTTGTTTTTCATTCGACCCGTCAATAATAAAGAACCGCAACAGCAGCAGATTTTAAATCCGAATGATGATCGAATGATCACTTTCCTTCATATAGGTATTTATTAACAAATTCGAAATTTATTTATTTAATATTCTGTTAATTTTGAAGATGTTGAGCCTGCGGTAGTTCATCTTCGTTCGCTTCGCCACGACGCGTATACTGTGGTTTTTCATCCCCTTGCACACAAGCCTCAGTCACGTGCACAGACATCACATCACTTCCAGGCACCTCGAACATCGGTTCTAATAATAAAGATTCCATTATCGCCCTCAAACCTCTAGCTCCGGTCTTTCTGTCCAGAGCAAGAGCTGCAATTGCGGCCAAAGCATCTGGCGCAAATGACAAATCCACCTAATTGAAAAATTAAAAATAATTAATAAAAGACGAGAATACATCAGATGAAATTTCATAAGCGGTCGAGAATATCAATTCAAGCTTGTAATTTATAAACATATTTTACCTTATCCATAGAAAATAGCATTTGGTATTGTGGAACCATAGCGTTTTTCGGTTCGGTGAGAATCCTGACAAGCATTTCTCTGTTGAGAGTATGGAAAGGTACGAGGACTGGAAATCTGCCGACAAATTCCGGTATCATACCGAAATCGATGAGATCTCTGGCTTCGACTTGTCTAAGAAGAACATCTTTCTCTTTATTATCATCGTCCGTGGAAGGCGACATATTGGCAACATCGGCTAAGCTCGCTGCCCTGCGCCCCGGGCTTTCCGAAGATGGAGTAGCACCAAATCCTAAATATTTTTCATTTTTTCTACGAGATATGAGCCTGTCGAGTCCGTTGTAAGCTCCCGAAGCAACAAAAAGTATATTAGTAGTATCGACCTGGAGCGTATCACCCCTTAATTTTCTCGAGCTATTCTTTTCCGGTACATTAACAATCGTCCCTTCAAGCAGTTTCAACATTCCCTGCTGCACACCTTCGCCCCCGACATCTCTGAGCTGATGAATGCCAGGAACGGCTCCGATCTTATCTACCTCATCGAGAAACACAATACCCATCTGCGCTCTGTCGACTACGTAGTTTGCGTCTTGAAGTAACTTTGCTATGACGCTCTCGATATCTTCCCCGACGTAACCGGCCTGAGTTAGCGTCGTGCAGTCGCAAATAGCAAAAGGAACGTCAAGACATTGGGCGATTGTTTGCGCCAGTAGAGTCTTTCCCGAACCAGTAGGTCCCAGTAATAGGATATTACTTTTTTCCAATTTTAATTGATGCTGTTTACTGTCTAGGATGTCCGAACCGGTATGAGATTGATTTACGGATGATTTTTGCTGCTGGTCCGCACTCAGTTGTTGAGAATGCTGGAATCCTACTCCTAAGGAGTTTCCAATGCTAGATATGTGAAGAAGGTCTGCAAGAAAAAAAGGAAAAAGATATATCTTCAGTTCTTTTGTTCCAGTTTCTTGAGAATAAAAATGGAGTATTCGACCAGGGTATTCAAACGGACAGAGATAAAAATGAAAAGAATGAAACACGATCAAAAAACAAAAAGGACTTATAGGATTAATTGGGCGAATTGCTATTTACGTGGCTTGAGACCTCTATGTGTGAACGGATGATTTGATTCCTGTGTTGTTGCTTGGCCAGCGCTGACTTGGGTCGTATTTTGCATCGGTAAGTTATTATGTATCCGTTTATAGTGGTTGTATACAGCTACGCTCAGCACTTTTTTAGCATATTCTTGTCCCACTACGTGCTTGTTTAGATACTCGAAGATCTGTAATGAACGAATAAACAAATATGTAAAGAATGAGACTTCTGACATTCTATGGATCTTAAAAGTGCAATAATCAGTGCAAGTGAATTTCTGTGAGGAAAATAATACGAAATCGAGAGAAGTCTCCAAACAGTTTAAAATTAAGATCTACATCGCCCAAAATTAGGCAATTTGATTAATTCCATAGCTTATTGTGTTCCATGACGAGATTCACTTCGCCTGTGTCTCAACTGCATTGGTAGATTCTAAATTCTGGATAAAGTATAAATGTTCAATGTAATTGTAGAACTGCACGTCAAGGTAGAGACTTGACACTTGGCTAAGTTTCAATTGTAGAAGTTATTCCTAGACTGTACGTCGACTGTTACAACTAGCAACAAGTTTTAATGTAAAAATAAATATTTCAAAACAATATTGTGCAATGTCAGATCATGGTTCACGGCTCAAACAAACTCGCGACTATTTCACATTGAAATTTACATAGGAAAAAAGGATTATTATTGCAAAATCGTTGGGAAGATAAATAGTTATTGATATAATTGGGAAACCTTCTTAGGCGGAGGTGGTGGTTTTCTAGAAAATCCTTGTTTCGGTTCTTCAGGCCTCAGAGCCTCTTTTAAGCTCCTTTTGGAATCGATATCGGATAAGACGACAAAGAAATGATGGCATTTTTCGCACTTTACGAATCTGGTGGAAGCTGGAATGACGAGAAACGATTGAAAATTTTACATATTCAATACATTTTTAACAAAGTTTATACAAAATGAATCACTAAATCAATATTTTTTACTTACAAACAAAAGTTTCGACATGCGTGCAAGGATCTCCGCACTTAGGGCATGCGAGAGTACTTTTTTTGCCTCCTCCTCCGCCTCCCCCTGCTCCCGTAGTACCGCCAGCTGCAGTAGTGGTGGTTCCAGTCGGTGGATTACTAGCTCCACCGACATCTTTGTTAGTCGGAGCTGGTGGCTGATTGACATCGCTAGGAGAAGATTTACCAAGGCTCCCAGAAGTTACCAACGACCTCGTAGCAACGACTCTGACAATTTTGTGTACTGAGGAAAGTATTAACTTAAAAATTCAACTTCGTAGATATCGCCAAATGAAAAATGTATTGACGCAAAAAACCCGGTTCTGCGTTTTTCTTTTTCATAGGTCTCCACATATTCTGTTTAGAGGATACTCGCCGTGCGCGGCACACTCAACTTTCGTTTATCGAAGTAATGAGATATTTTGTTTTGTTCAATCAATCGGTCAAGCAATCGATAATACGGATATGATTAATCAAGAGATATAAAATTCTTTTGAAACACTCACCATGGTTGGTAACATTGTTCGAGGTGGCTAAGCGACCAGCACTGACCAGGCAACATCGAACGCAGCTCATCCTAGGTTATAACCTCGTCTTTTATAACAGAATGCAGGCAGATGTTTAATTCTGTATTTCGAAAATTTGTTCTTATTTAGTAAGATTGTGAATTTATAATTGATTTTGTTTTCTGTTCTTATTTGGCCAAGATTGTGGCCTTTGACGAAAGGAAAAGAGAATAGTAACGAACAAATAAATGTAAAGAATGATGACTGAATTTTTTTTTCAATACGAAAAAAATATTCAATCAATCAATTTTTCACTTTCTTGTTGTTGTTGTTGTTGTTATTGTAATGATTTTGAAACACAAAGAGTAAAATACAATGACGATTGAAAGAATGAAAAATGAAAGAAAAAACGCGAAGAAATGTTATCACAACTTCTATTAAAAGATAAGTGATGAAGAGATAGAACGAATAAAGAATGAGATAAAATTTGTTGTCTGATTGGTTTGTCGGAAAGGTTATAAACCAGGAAAACGTAATATTATATAGATAGACGGTCATACATACAGCGAACGAGTAACTGATTAAATGCATACACACATGCATGGATAATTGACATTTAATGTATGTTATATACTTATAGTATTATATTTATTTAGGAGGAAAAAAAATAAGAATGAATTGCATGTTTTGATCAATTTTTTTCTTTTCTTTGTTTCACTTAAGACGAAAGATTTCAAGCGTTTAGTGATAAGCGAATTCTATAAACCCATAAATGTATCAAGATGATAGAATAGGGATAATGGAGAACAAATAAAGAAATAAAAATAGATGGAAGAACAAAAAAAGAAAAAGGCAACACAGTTTGATAGCGTGGTGAGATTGTAGAATCGTGGGTTAACACATTGCAAAATATTTGGCATTCAAGATAATTTTATGGCTAAAGTGGGTAAGGAATAAAATGAAATAAAACATCGATTTGATTGGATATTTGTAGATATTTCGCTGACACTAGAACTTGCCAAGAAAACAAAAATATACAATATAGTTTACTACTACATTGCGTTACGTATGCATGCATGTATGTATAAAGTAAACGTATGGATTGTGTGTCCCAATGTCATGCACGGAATATAGTCGTTGGCGGTAGTTGTCGGCGTCGTCGCAGTTGTCGTTGTCGTCGTGAAAACAAAATAAAGAAATAAAGAAATAAATAAATAAATAAATAAATGGAGCGCAGAGGGAAGGAAAAAAAAAAAAGAAAAACGGAATCTGCAGTGGCGAATAAAAAAGGGAGCCAAGGTCAGAGGATAGCCAGGTGGCAATAAAAATGATTGACCAATAATCAAAACAGCAATGGACTATTTCTTTAAATAAGACGAATGCGAATATGCGAAACCTATCAACTGTCAAAAACACACGTCACCCATTGGCTACTATTATGTTTAGCAAACTGAGGATGAAACACAATTTAATGTTGTAACCTATGCGTTGTATGTAGGTAGTTTACCTGAACGATGCGGATGATAATATACAATGCCAAAGATGTGTTGTTTGCTGGTTCTTGGGACTACTGTGGTCGAAATATCAAATACGCGTACGACGACCCATGACTATCTGGTATTGAGATGATGCAGATGCATGGCGTACGAAGGAACTGAAATAGAACTGACTGAACTGAATTTCAACTACTCGTATTCAGCGCTGACAGAGGCAGCACCAATCTGGTTTCTGTAATATCGATTATTAAATAGTTGCTTCAACGCTATGTTCAGGTTATTGAGATGAGAATCCGCCATCATTTATCACGTGGAAATATAAAAAATGAAGCGTCAAATGGT
Organism: Phymatocera aterrima; assembly: GCA_963170745.1. Classification (NCBI taxonomy): domain Eukaryota; kingdom Metazoa; phylum Arthropoda; class Insecta; order Hymenoptera; family Tenthredinidae; genus Phymatocera; species Phymatocera aterrima. The sequence continues at coordinate 4,493,687 of OY720671.1, forward strand.
TTGCCTTATTATACCTAACCTGTATGTTTGCTGAAATAAACATTTCTGCTATAATTTCCAAAGATTTATTATCCTTCTGGTAACCTAGTATATGAGAGAATGTCTAAAATCGAAATAAATAACGAGGTAAGTTCCTTATATTTGAATTTTGATTTACCATTCAAATTCTTTCATTTTTAGGTTACCTTGAAAATCTACGCATATCTGTACCTTCCACCATAAATCGAATGTGTCGAAATTTTATACGATTTTAACAGTATATAATATTAATGAAAACCGTACTTTAAATTTCACGATCAGAAACACTCTTTGCGATTCTATTCAACTCGAATGGAGAAAATATCTACCATAAATTTAATCTCACGTTGTGATTTTTGTATTATTTTGAGGTTATGATGAGTAAAAAAAATTTCGCATTTCATTCAGCTATTTCTTTTTTCTCTCATAAGAATATAATTTTACAGATCGTGCTGATGAGGCATATTGTGCGCAAGGCGCGGCTGCATATTATCCGAAGATTGATAAAGCAGGTGAAGCTATTTGGGGGGAAAAAGGGGGACGAAAAACATAAAGAAAAGTATAAAAGGAAGGCGGATAAACTCGTGGAAGAATTAATTGTTATAAAGAAGCTAAAGGAGGATGAAATTTCCAGATACTCGATAAAGAACGAAAGAACTTTGGAAGAGGTTTTAGCAAACGAAAAATCAGACGCGGAACTAAGAGTCTTGGCGAGATTAGCGAGCCACAAAATTATTTTGGGCGGAGTTGCTAAGTTTAAAGAGAAATTTCCCAACTATGATGAACACCTCGGACCTGGGAAAAGAAAATTGATAAAATTGAAAAGAAAGGCTGGAAAAATAGCGAAGAGAGAAACCAAAATAGCGCAGATCTCTGGAAAAGAAGAAGAAAAAGAAGAACAAGAAGGAATTCAAGAAGGCGAATCGAACGACAATTCTCTGAGAAGCGAAGAAATTTTTGGCGAGAGTTTACCTCACAAAGAAGAAAGTAACGAGCAATCTGAATCGGCGGGGGAAGCAGAAAAAGGAGAGGAAATTAAAAACAGTAAACGACAAGCTGAGACTAATTCCTCGGGCTCGGACATCAAGAGGATGAAAACAACGGTAAAAAATTTGCCAAGAATTCAAAGAAGAGAGGAAAAGCTACTGATGTCTGTAAAATCGAAAAACAATAACTTGTCCGGAATCAGGCCAGCAAGTAAAGAAGCCACGGTAAAAAGTTTTGCAAGATTTTTAGAAGAGAAAAACGAGAATAATTCAGTTAGCGAGGCATCTTTTAAGGATAATGATAAACAACTAGAAAACGAGGACGGTAATAAAATCGAATTAGAGAAGGAAGTGGATTCATTTTTCATGACGGAAGATGGAGTCGGAGAATACCTGAGCGTTGTTGTTCCAAAATCGAAATTGACGGAGGATGATGACGAGGAAGGTGCGCCGGCGCAAGGAATGAGTGGGGGGAATTTTTCCAGGTCAAGGAATAACAGATTCTTCGATAAAGTTGATAGTAGATTTGACAATACGAAAAGAAATAACACCGGAAGGGATAAAACTGGTTTTGTTAGAGGCGACGGATTCAAAGATAGAAATGAGTCGCGAGGTTTTAATAATAATAATAATAACAGGAAGATCAATGAAAGCGGGATGAAAACTAGAGGAGATTTTCCAATTGGGAATAAATCAACGAACGATAATAATATGCATCCTTCCTGGGCTGCCAAGAAGAAACAACAAGAAATATTGAAACTTGGTTTTCAAGGTAAAAAAATCGTCTTTGACGACGTTTAACGGCAGATTCCTTTTTTTGGTCTATTTTAAATTGTTCATTTCCTTCTGTACGGCGAAAAGAGAATGACTAGATGAATTTTTCATTCATAATATCAACGAACACTGAGTAAGAGTCTTTCTTTGGTTACAATTGTTACCTAATCATCAACTTGAAATATGAGAAATGAGAGAAAAATAAATAAAATTTTTACTGCGTTCTTTTCATCGACTTATCTTTGTTCTGTTTGTTTGTTCTACTCTCCTTCAATTATCCACATCGAATATCATTTTTGATCCAGAGCGATGAGTATGCTCTATCGAATATCTGCGTATCATTGAATTGATGTTACTTGTACGAGATATTGCGAATTGAAATTTGAATACGAATAACAAGTCGTAATTCAAAGAGTTTCCGCCAATACAGGTAAACGCAGAGAAAAAGGAGGAAAAAAAAACTAAACAGGCCATTTTAAGAACGTGAAGAATAACTAAACGCAGTGATCGATGGGAGCGATCTCTGTTTAAAAAAAAAAACGGTAATCGAATATTCATTGTCGCGGTTTAAGTATATCGATATTAATAATCTTACCGACGATATCGTAAAGGCGTTACAATAATTTAACAATGGTACAGAGTACAATATAACATATAACTACGTAACTGCGTTAGAGTACATATATACAGTATCAATGATGAATATAAACATAATAACATTGATTTATTGAATTTGTAAAAATTTCTGACAAAATATTATTATTATTATTGTTATAACACACTATCAATATAGAACATAATTTATTTATTTCTATCGCTGTATGTATAGGTATATCTTACGCTACAGTATATTATAACTACATAGATAGGTATACTAATTCGCATGTATACATTGACATTGCGAAAAATCAACGATCTCGCGATTACCGCAGTATAATAGACCGGAGTTCATCACCTATCGCATATATCTGTAGATACGATACAAAAGGATCAAGAAATTGAAGAAAAATATTCAAAAGAAAAAACCATAAAGCCCTTGGAAGAGAAAGAAGAAAACGTGTGCCCATAAATTGTATGCATATAATTTTAAACGAGTATAGAGATTTTCGTTTTCCGAGCCGACAGTAACCGATCTGAAATGTGAACACGAAGAGGTAAAGAAAAACTGAAAAAAAAAGGACAAGAAATTCTGACGCGGAAAATAAAATGTGCGGAAGTCTGATGGAAGATAGAGAGAGAGCGGGAGGGAGGGAGATAGGAAAGCGGAGAGAGGTGGATGTAAGATAAGTGTATGGGTATAATTATTTATTTGTTTATTTGTTTATTTATTCTTGGAAAGAGTTCGCTGTTTCTCGGCGTGAGTAACTAGCTGAGAGTCGACCGGAAGTCCTTTCCGACGACGTACCAGATCCATATACCGTTTCGCACGGTTTCCGCTGTCCGCTTTTTCGCCGAAGTGTAGATACTCCTCTTCCGTTGACGGTACCCAATATGGATCTTGTTCTATTACCTGTTGTCGAATAAAAATGAAACATGTAGAGAGTCCACAATGACGAAAGGCTATCAAGTAGGAACAACAAATTAAGAACACAGGAGCATCGAAATGAATGTAGGTACCTATACCGAAAATTATCCCTCAGAATCGGCGAGACTACGAGCGGTGAAATATTCGATTGGTCGAAATATCCAACGCTTGAAAAGTCGTCTGTTCACAATTTCGAATCGTGATTATAACGGAAGTTAGAGAATCCGAATTCATGAAATCGAGAAACCAAAAAATTCGAAAGGTCAGAATTCCGAAGCGCATTGGTATAGAAGAGCCAAGGAAGCAAGAACCCGGGAGACATTGAAAAAAGATTTATTGTCTTGTACTGAAAAGATAATCGATTACTTGTCATTTTTTCGGAATTTTGGCACTTCGGAACTCTGGTCTTTCGCCATTATATGTTCATCCAAGTTTTATCGTTTCCGAACTATTATTTTCGATCCTGTTTTCTCCGGTTTATTGGCTGAAAGAAACGTTGGCCGCTTTGATTTTTCAATTTGAAAAATATGAACCTTCGAAATTTCGTCAATCTACATACGCTTCGTTCGTTCCCTCGTTCGGTAAACTATGTGAAAATACATTTACGTATAAAAGCGCGTTCGGGTGTACAGCCTCCCGATTCAACAGCCAATCAATTCAGTAATACATGAAAAATGAGAATTTCGCTTTCTCTATCTTCCGCTACTTGAGAATTCGTGCCTTTGAAACTGGGAATTTCGGCCCGTCTACTTTTTGGTCTTTCGGAATTTTATTATTTATTCGAACATCAATTTTTCAAGTTTTTTTCAAAAGAGTTATAGTCAAATAATTCCTATCTAAGGACAAAATCGTGATATTTCATCCTCGTATTTCGAGTATATAGTATACCATATAATATGTAATACGCGGGTGTTGCGTGTTAGTGGTTTCTTTCATCTCGTAACTATCTCTCTTGCTCTCTCTCTCTCTTCCTCTACTCTCTGAATACGACTCTCTCTCTCAGATACGGAAGATTATGAGTTTTTTGGACAATACTTATCCATCTACGAAAAAGAGAGAGGGAGAGAGAGAGAGAGAGAGAGAGAGAGAAAGCGAGAGGTGGTCCGGGGTCGGGATCTTGCGTAAGTCGGTAGCACTCTGAATTAGAGAGTAACCCTCCTCTTCGTCCCCGCCGTAACGCGGGTCTTCGCGCAGCTCGCAGGTTTCACAGGTCCCTCTCTCTCTCTCTCTCTTTCTTCTTCTTCTTCTCCCTCATCATCAGTCCATGCAGTGCGTCTTGCGCGGTAAACTTTTCTCCTTAACTCGTCTGTATAACGTCGTCTCCTCTTCCTCCGCCGTTGGCATCGCTATAGCCCGCCCGGTGGTTTATATTTCGTCGTCGCGTCCGTATAGTAGTACTGATAATAGTAGTAGTAGTAGTAGTAGTAGTAGTAGTAGTAGTGGTAGTGGTAGTAGTAGGAACAGTGAGTACAGCGCCATAGGTATAAGTATAGGTATAAATTGTAGGTTTGGTAGGTGTAAAAGTATGCGTTGTTTATAAAGGTAGAGTTGGGTCCTGGTGCAGGTCCGTCCTCCTCCTCTTCTTTCCTGGCTCCCTCCGACCACCTTCCGTAGTTCCTTCTGCGTTCGTCCCTCGGACAGCATTGGCATTGCTTTGCTTCTCTTCAGCTTTCAAAGTTCGGTTCGCTTATCCGGCTCTGGAAGATCGTGGAAGAGCTCGCGAGCGGGATCGCGGAGAAGACTTTTTCACTTTGCATCTTTCTTCCTTTCTTCCGACACTTCTTCCTCCTCTGCTTCTCCTTCTTCTCTCTTTCTCTTTTCCTCTCTCTCTCCCGCACCTTTCTATACCTTTTCTCTTCTTTCTCTTCTTTCTCTTCGCTGCCGTATTGAAATTTATAAGATGTGGACACCTGGCCGCCGACAACTAACAACCGACTGGTTTTATATCGACTAAAACAGACGGCTTTCAACCGCACGAAATAATGACAGTATTTTTACCGTCTCTCATTCTTCTTCTTCTTCTTCTTCTTCTTCTTTCTCATCTTTTTTCATTTCTTCTTTTTCTTCTTATTCTCACAGTTCCTCCTCCTCTTACAGGTATACGTATAACTCGCTCGTGTATGCTATGATGTTATATAGCATTATTATACAAGCTCGAGACCGAGGAGCAGATGGTAGCCAGATTTGTTTTCCTCCTCCTCCTCCTCCTCCCCCTCCTCTTCCTCCTCCTCCTCCTCATCTTCCTCCTCCGATTCCTCCTTCTCTTTCTTCGTCTTTATAGCTTATAGCAGACTCATAGCTTACATTTTATAAGAATAATATAAGCCATACGCGGTGGGGGTATAGTGGTGCCCCATGCAGCAGTATTTTCAAGAACAGATCTGCGGTGCTCTAATACCTGTTGCGTTGCGTCCCGTTGCGTCCGCGAACTATACGTATACGCTACGCCTCGTGGTGACCCCAATCTTTTTGTTTACCCTCCGTTAATTGTTTATTGTTCTGCCTTACGTCCATATCTTCTTCATTGTTTATTAATTTATTCATTTTCTCTCCTTGTCTCCTTCCATTATAATTAGTTCATATACTAGTGTGACATGAATATTATAGTATAGTATAGTATAGTAGTATAAAAAACATATATCCAACAGAATAACAGAAAAACGAAAAAAAAAACGGAAAGGAATGCGCAAAAATGCGGAAAACGAAAATTGATAAACAAGACGGATATGTAAGGATGAGAGAAACGAATTCCCAAGGGAGAACAACCGAGAATCATCGGCAGATCGAATCAGAAAATTCATTTTGTGAAATGGCATCAGCAGATCATTTCGTATCCGAGAAGATATTATACCTAGATCGTATATATATACACATACGTGTAATAGAAGTTTATAACGTTGCCAAGTTTTTAGGTAAGAAAATCAGAAAATAAGGAAATTTGATCAAAATGAGAAACGAAAACTTCACGTGCGGTTTTTGCTCGTCTTTTTCGCGATTCAGGGAATCCACCTCGTCGGGCGGCGTTGGTAAAAAAGCGGGAGAGTATTTTGCTCCGTCGTAAGTACGTAGGTACACGTACAGTACATACATACATACACGTACGTGCTGCGTTGTAATGAAATTTTGCAGCCTCATAAAACACTGTTGAAAATAGTGTATAAACGTTTGTACGTAGGTATGTGAATACATACATACCTCTGAACGTAGGTATGTACATACAAGTAGGCATATACCGTGACTAAGAGACCATAGGGTGCTCGAGAAGACGAGAAAAGAGAAGAGAAGAGAGAAGAGGAGTAAAGCGGAGCACGGAGGAGCAGATAGAGCCGGAGCTAGAGCTCGACACGGATGCTGAGTCCAGTGGCGCGTGATGATTGATGCGATAAAAAAAAAAAAAACGAAAACGAAAACAAAAAAAAATGGTAAAAGATCGCGGTCTAGGAAGCGCACGTTCCCCATACCTATACCAACACCAATACCCGCCCCCCTGTATACCTGTATTACATGCACAATACGAGACAAAGCCTGGTGTAGCAGTAAAAGTAGCCCCCGTATAAAGAATATATATACAGCTCGTCACGAACTTAAAGAACCTGTACAGCAGCAGCACCAGCAGCTATAGTGCTACTACGCGCGTAGGTAGCTGCAGCAGCTAGCTTCTCTAGTGGGCAGAGAGCCCGGGCACCACGTAGCGTGAGCTGCTCGCTCGCTTGCTCAACGCGACAGCTGAATTAACTCGCGACAAAAACATCCATGGGTGTAATACGTTGTTTTTTTTGTTTCCTCCTATCATGGCTGTTTTTATTATCCCCCCTCCTCCTCAGATTTCATTCGCAGTGGTCCATATTTCTCACACTTGGTTCCACCATTTTACAATTCTGTATTCCACATTTTGCATGCTCGTCTTCTCGGCGCATATTCTTCCCGAAGCATCGGTCAATTAGTCAATTTGTCGATTTTTGTTGTAGTTGCGTACGATTTTTCGAACGGCACACAGACTCACGCAAACACACGCGGTTCCTATAAGTTTGTTGCCGTATAGGAGGGAAGTGTCGAGGCCCGGAGGAAACGTTTCGAGAGGCAATAATCTACCTACACAAAGTATAACCTGGTCATCGTAAGTTGGGTTGGAACCCCGAAAATTTGAAGCCGATGGTCATCGAAATTTACACCCATAGCAAAGCCAGCCCCGTAGCCCGGCCGTAGTCACCGCTATGGGGCTATTGAGAGACCCATTGAGAGGCTGGAAGAGGCTTGTGGTATTGTAAACCCGTCATAGGTTGATTGTCTCTATTGTTAATAGTACAATGGAGCAGCGGGATACTGAAACTTACACCTCGATTTGCCTCGAAATCTGTGCTCCTCCCGAGGCCCGCAGGGCCTAGGGACTAGGGACAGGGGCCAGTCGGTCCCTGACATTCATTTATCGTCTCCCCGACGGAGAAGGAAGACGGGAGAAGAAAGAGACGAGGAAGAAAGAGAAGAGAGATCGATTTTCGGCTACTCGGAACAGTCGACTTTGAGTCCTGAAATTCTCATTCAAAAATCGTTGTCCTGGAATTATACAGTAGACCATGAGGAAAACTGAAAAGCTTGACCCCCGGGGTGTTTTCCGGAAACACTTCAACAGCTACAGTAGGACCCTCGTCGCATCAGCAACAACGAATGGCGGATTGAGAATTGAGAATTGAGAGTTCAGAATTGAGATTAAATTGATCATCGAGAATTGAAAACTGAGAATCGAGATTTGAGAATGTAGAATTGGAAATGTAGAATTTCAGAATTCACGTCCCTGTTAAATCTACGATACTGTTGCTAATTTGTAAACTGAGCTGAATCTAGTGAACCGTAAACAGAAAAGTGGAACATAGAATAGAAAATTGTATAGTTTTATCGAATCGAATACATGCCTACCTGCAACCATGTACGTAATGTAGTAGCTACAGTGGCTATAAACTGCTGTAATCATATTTACCTCCCAGTGGCTGAATACGAGTTGAGGACTGGCGAGCCCGGATGTCTGAGTCCTGAGTTCTCGAGCGAGATGAAAACTCTCTGGTACCGGAAGTGTTGCCAGTACTCGAAACTGTCCACCAAAACCTGTGGCACTATCGGCGGCAACGACTCTACCTTGCCTCCTTCCAAATACGGCGTAAAGTTTGCCTGTAATCAGAATAAAAAAGTCATGTGCCGTTATAGATTTGTCATAGCCGAAAACCAGAACAAAATTAGAAAAACGAAAGCCAGAAAAATGTCTGTTTCTCCGTCACCAACTGGTCTTTCTATCTTCTTCGTTTCCATCATTCGGAACAAAAATCGACTCGTATACCGTATTGCCGATACGGCGATTGATCAGATTCAGAGAATTTTTTCACTTTTCTTCGTCATCTACATTCGTCTGTAACTTATAAATAGACTTCGTAATGTTCGATTTTTCGAACATACTTATACGTACATATCTTACAGTAGATAAATATATATATATTTCCAATTTCTAATTTCCGCTACCTACGTAGCTATTACCTACGTGGGTAGAAGCTAGACAGGAATATATCAACAAATCCTTCTCTCTCTATCTCTCTATCTCTCTATCTCTCTATCTCTCTACCTCTCTCTCAACCTTTTTCCCGTTTCCGCACCGAATGAACACGAGATTATTTGCTCCAACTTCATACGATTTCTTGCATAATAATAGTGAGACGTGAAAATGGGGGGCGAGATATCGTTATGAACGCGTATCGCAGGTACGAGAGCGAAAAGGAGCGCGATGTATACATAGGTACGCGTTATGAAAACAGAAATAGAAAAATGGAGAAGAACAAGATAACTGAAACATACGTACATGTATGCAAGATTGTATGCACGTAGGCGAGAGTGAGAGAGTGAGAGAGAGAGAGAGAGAGAGAGAGAGAGAGAGAGAGAGAGAGAGAGAGAGAGAGAGAGAGAGAGAGAGAGAGAAAGAGAGAGAAAAAAACGGAGATCCGCATAGCTCTAGCAGCCTATGAGAGAGTAGCTAACTTATAAGTTAGTTTAGAGCTACATCATCAGCAGCGTCAGCAGCAGCAGCAACAGCGAGAGGAGCAAAGAAGATTTATAAGCCATCAGAGAAAAGAAGATGAAAACAGAAAACAGAAAACACGAGAGATGAAGAAGCGAAGGAGGTGAAGGAGGAGGAGGAGGAGGAGGAGGAAGAGGAGAGAGAGGAGAGGAGGGGAAAGAAGAAGAAGACCCCGCGCGTTCGTTCGGGTTTCCGGTCGCGCCCTGGGGCACCTGCGCGCACCTGCATCCCCCCCTGCCGCCGAGGCCACTGAGGCCACGTTGAGGCCGTTGAAGGAGGCAACCGAGGAACCGGCGCGGCGGCGCACAGGCATCTCCGCACCCTGAACTGACATGAGAGTACAGCTCCTTACGCTCACGGTGCTGGTGCTGATGCCGGTGCTGATGCCGCTGCCGATGCTCAGGGTCGAGTTTCCGCGGTTTCGTATTCAAGTATTACTATACATCGATTCGTTGATTCATCTCCAATTTTACAATGAACGAGAGATAGAAGAAGCCCGTTCCGAAAAACAGGGAACAAAATGGCAAAATGACAAAGCTGACGAAAACAAACAACGGCGTATATCCCCATGTATATACAAAATTTTCAAATTATACGCTATATACTGTTATATAGGATTCACACGGGGATCTGTTTTTCTTAGCTTCTTCTCCTTCTTCTTTCTATACTGTGTGAGCCTATAAATTAAATTGCGCGATATTAACGCCGCGCGAAATTAGGCGCAAGCATGCACGTAGCGTATGTATGTATGTATGTACGCACGCGCGTACGTCAGGTATACGTATCCATCTGACATCGTAATAATTCTGTAACGATCATCGCGATGCGCTGTATCGACCCGGTTGATAGCCTCTGGTTCATTGATGGAAATTGCCGTCGACGACTTGCGGCCGCGGCTGCGGCAGCGCGGACTCCATTCACGTATTCGGTTTCGCCTCGGCCGGGCCCCCCCCCCCCCCCCCCCCCCCCCGGTATACTGCATAGGTTTTCTTTTTTCACGTGTTTCTTTTTCTCTCATACATGTTCTTGTTGTTCGTTTTCTCTCCTCTATATAATCTCGTATATGAATCCACAAAACAGGGGAAAAGGGGGAAGAGGGGGAAGAGGGGGGAAGAGCGGGGGGAGGGGCCGAGATCGAAAAAGAGAAACAACATACACGAAGCGTAACCTATATCAGGTACGTGCTATAGGTATGTACACACACACACACACACACGCGCGTATATAATATACACAGGTATAGAAATATATTGTGGAGGGCAAAAAAATCTCAAGTTGCGTATAATATTGTATAATTATTATACCTGTGTCGTAGGTATACACTACGTTACAGAGCCTATGAGACGCCTGCGCTGCGCCGCGCGCACCTACGCGCGTTCCGCGCGGAATTCTGCTTCAAGATTTCTATATACGCAGTTTAAACAAACCTACGCGCTCGTATATACAGGTAGGTGTAGGTACATGTATAATATACATACATGTGTATACATACACTCGGTCGGGTAAGGTACGTGTGCAGATATTGCGTACCTACAACTGCGGATGGAGGAGACTTCGCGCAAGTGTACGCGCACGCGAATCCATACACATATACGTCTATATACTCGCCTATTTACCTATGATATAGGTAGTACATTCGTCCATCTATCTATTCATCTTCGAGTTATATACGTCTGCATATGGTTTTTCATCCGAGAACAACGATCGCCCGGGACGGGAGACGCGCGGGATGCGAGAGGAAAGTGGAAAGAGGAAAGAGGCAAGAGGCAAGAGAGCCAAGAGGCATGGGAGAAGATCGTTACGTCGAGAAACAACTTGAAAACAACCACCGCCTACTGTAGATATCCTCCCGAGCCTCAGGCTCTTCCTCGTGCTCCGGCTCCGATCTGATCCGAGGATCACCGTCAGTCATTTGCACGGTGACGACGACGACGACAACGACAACGACAACGACACCAACAACAACAGCAACTGCATCAGTGACAACGATAGCGAAAATTCCAATAAAAGACAACGAGGGGAGACAACGTCATTACGGCTAATTGCATCTCCACCGCGGTCCACGAGTCTTCCATACTACGCATAAACGAGACCTATACCTATATTTATAACGGACCAAGCTGAACCTTTGCTAATTTTGCTTGTTTTCGCTAATTGTTGTTATTATAGTATCATGATTATACACCGTGACGAGACAACACGACGTCGTCTCCGGGTATGATTGTAAAAACGATCTCTCGATTAACAAAAACGAAAGGAAAAGCCCTCACACCCCTCGATTTTTCGGGGGCTGAGGTAGTTGGATCCCGAAATTCGTCGTTTACATTGATTCTCCGTGAGAAAGAAAGAAAGAAAGAAAGAAGAGGAAAATTAAAAAAAAAACCGAGGCTAATGAATTGTCCCCATAACTTAAAAGACCTTTGAATTATTGGAGGCAGTAGTTCCCCCCCCCCCCCCCCCCCCCTCCCGGCGAGCCGGATATTGCTTTGGGCTATTTCAAATTTCACATTCAGTCCAGAAACTGACAAGTACAGTGTTTCAATCTCGACAGGCAAGAAACCAATCAATCAAATGTTCTGTATTGACACAATATCTGTTGGGCAAACGGAAGCAAAAAATATCACTCCAAAATCCGTGGATCTCAATCACAACGGATCATACAAATCTTCACATTATTGGGGCTAAATATGCATACATAGATTATACATATACCTATACCTATATACCTATACCTATCCGCCTACGCTGGGAGATAAATGTCGGTGTTAGATTTAACACAGATTTAACACAGCCTAAGAATTCTGTGGCGGTCCGCTCCGGGTTTCCTGTGTCGCTTTGGCACCATCGAGTGTCAACAAATCGCGAATAAAATGTGTTAAATGTATACATCGTTTGGAGTTACGCCAACGAATATTCCATACAGTGTGGCCCGCAACAAAAATTTCTTACAGTGTACCGCGTACACGCAAATTTGACAATATCGTTGATTCTCCACCGGGGCGAGGAGGCGGGGGGGGGAGGCGGCACGACGCGCGGGATGGCGGTTACGCCGAGAGACGCATATGCTCGCATATACTATATACGTACGTATTATTATATAGAAGAGATGAGACGAAGAGAGAGAGAGAGAGGGAGAGAGAGAGAGAGAGAAAGAGAGAGAGGTTGGATACGAAGAGAAGAAGGAAAAAGACTGAGACGGAGACGGAGACAGAGAAGGAGAAGGAGAAGTAGGAGGAGGAGGAGGAGGAGGGGGCACCCATTCATGCTTCGCCTCTTGCCTCTATCCTAAGAGTCCAGTTCACGGCACGGCATACCTAAAGCATACCTTCGTGGGCCCAGTGGGCGCCATTCCTCTCCCGACACTCTCCCGCCGTGTTTCACCCACGAGTTAACTCCGAAGCGAAACATTTCTCACATACGCAATACATACAATATAATAATATTATAAAATTATTTACCGATGGCGATAGTCGTCGCGCGTCAACGCGAGTGATACCAAAGTGGTAGCAAAAGTGCCTGCGCCCGATACATAAGACTCAAAAGATTCAAGGATCTCGTTACCGCGCCGCAGCCGCAGCCGAAGCCCGGAGCCCGGAGCCTCCCGTACCGATGTCTGTAGATCTACGTTTACACGATCTATAATATCAAGGATTGAATTTCATTTAATCGAACGGGATCAGATCAGATCGGATCAGAGCTCACGCGATCCGAATTTCGTTTAATTACGGAATTCAACACCAACGATTTTTTCTCCCAAATTCGACGCAATAAACATCTTCGATCCAAATTGCTTGTAAAAAAATTGTGAATTTCAGAGTAAAGGAGAAAAAAAAAAAAAAGAACGACGAAAAAACACTATACATACGAACAATTAACGCTGAACAATAATAACCAACGATCAACGTTATAGCGAGTGAGATGAAAATGGATTTCAGCTGCAGCCCCCCCTGAGATGCGAAATTTTATCTCTGAGATCGAGTAAGAGTAATTTTTCCATTTTCTCGTCGATTTTCTTTTCTTTTTTGTGGTTCGCGGATCGATTCGAAAAGAGAAGAAAAAAAAGACCGCCGGCGCGCACTCGACGTTGCCCCCCTCCGGCTCCGCATTTTTTTTTTTTTTTTTTCTATCCCAGCTTCCAAAATCCACCTCGCTGCAAATTTTTACAACTGCAATAATAAATAAAACACCCGAGTGCGATTTTCTCAGCTCCTCGCATCGTGCGATCGAGCGATACGTACGTATATATGCGATCCCCGATCTCTATACATACGGTATACTATAAACGAAATCACATCCCCGTGGCCACGTGCTCGCTCGTTGAACGCGACGAGGAACGGAGATAAAAGAAGAAGAAGAAGAAGAAGAGAAAAAAAGAACAGAGTGGCGCGGCTTTTGACTTTGATTTTCCTTTCCGTGCGAAACATTACAGCGAAATTCGTGCCGTTCGAACTGAACGTCCGAGGACGGGGTATAACGATTTGTGAGGAAAAATCAGCCGATTTCGCGACCCGTTACGCACCGAGTTCAGTGTTCAAGTTCGTGTGTTTTTTTGGTTCATTCCTTCGTCGCGTTCCTCTTGCCTTTAGCATGGAAATCGTCAACACCTAACAATCGCAACGACGCCCGGCAACTTCACTTACTCTTAGGAGAGCAGCGACACAGCGGAAAGATCGGCATTGACGACGGAGCTACATGATATTACACTGTACGATAACAGATGGGTTAAAGATATCTGCGGCGACCGTATCCTTCGCCACCTTCGCGAAGATATCTATCGGTTCGAACGATACAGCAGCACACGGGGTACGTGCCTACATCGAGTCGGGAGAAAAGAGGAAGAAAAACGAAGAAGAAGAAGAAGAAGGAGGAAGGAAGGAAGGAAGGAAGGAAGGAAGGAAGGAAGGAAGGAAGGAAGCAGGAAACCCTGTTGGCCGCATCGATAATAATATATCGCTATCGGAAAGTCGATTGTAACTGGGGTTATCATGTATCTGATGAGGAATAACAACGTATCGTTGATATCGGCGATGATACTGATGGGACTCGCGAGGATAACGAGGAGCAGCTTGTTGCTCAGCGTACAAACGGACGAGGCGAACGGCGAGGAATTTTTGAACGAATATCTGTCCCTCGATGAGACGCGTTATATGTCTGAAATACAAGAATTTCAAGACACAGCTATTGAAATCGAACTGATAGACAACGCCAACAGGCATCGACATCCTTCGCACGTCCACCATCAGGAACCTACGAGGGTCTTGTATCAAGTCGGGGTGAGAATTTTGCTTTTCTTTCTTTCTTTCTTTATTTCTCCGTTTTTTGGCAGACAGGGGAATTCCCCCCCCCCCCCCCCCCCCCCGCCCTTCTTTTCTGTTTCATTTCTTCTCCGCCGAGAGAGAATCTGCGAATATTGGAGTTCAATGTCGCGCGTACTCGTATCTTGTACGTTCATATATACCTACCTACGCACGTTACAAACTTCAGATTCGTAAGAGTCATCAGAATAAATGCATTACTAGGACAAGTATGATTATCTATCTATCTATCTATCTATCTATCTATATCTATCTATCTATCTACGCTACCAAGAGACACTCGAGTTGCACAGAGTGATTCAGTAAACAGGAAGTTGAAACAAGATATTATAATAAACGAACTTTGTATCGTGTAGGAGCTAGTCTGTTATAGTTATTATATAGTCTCATGCGGTTAGCTCACGTATTCATTACCATTATCATTATACGTAGTTACGTATAGGTATACACACCTTGCCTAGAGTACAGGTATATAGAGAGGTATTACGAATATTATGGGCGATATATACACACGGATATGCCTATATACTTGCGAGAGTTTATTTACCAATTTGGTATTAGGATCGTTACGCGGTCGATCCGTCCATCCATCCATCCATTGATTCGCTCGTCCATCCGTTCACTTCCACTGTTCACGAAGAAAGAAATAGAGACGAAACCGACGATAATAACGATAATGAGTTTCGAAAACTATTACACAATATATATATACATATATATATATATATATATATACATCGATCGATCTATCAGACATGCAGAGACCGCGCGAGTGTACGCGATCGTGGTGCGCGTGTACGTAGAACCGGGAAAACCGGAGTAAGTAGAGAATCAAAAGCAGTAGAATGAGAAAACGAAGAAAACAGAGGTAAGGGTAAGAAAAGAAGAAAAAAGAAGATAAAAATACAGAAAATGGTCGAACGACGGAAATAGGAAACAGAAAAACTAGTAGGCGAATGATAATAACGATAGCGGCGAAAGATGCGAAAGACCGAGATGGAGAGAGAAGGAAAGAAAAATGATCAAAATGAGAATAATATACGAGGAAAAGGGAAAAGGGAAAAGGGAAAAGGAAACTAGCGAGTAAACGCGCGCCCGTGTGTGCAGTAGGTACAGGCGAGCGAGTGGATGGCGCCCACGAGACGGTCCGGTCGGTCGGTTGGATCGGAGAACCTGTTGCCTGCTGGCGGACGGACGGGGGCATGGCTGCAGGTTGTATATGTACGCCAGGCATTTCATTCATAAGATATCAGCTATACGTATACCTATACCTATCGGTGCCTATATATAGATATAGGTAGTGTATTACAGAGTGGTATGGCGGTTTCAAGTTTGTGGTTATACCTGCAACTGTCTCTCTTCGTCCCCGAAGGAGGGGGAGGGGGAGGGGGAGAGGCGGGGGGGGGGGGGGGAGGTATAACATGTGATAGTATATACAGGGTGACCGGTAATTGGCGCCGAGATTTTTTATCCACGGGTGTAACGAAATATTTCGCGTCGGTCATTCATCTCTGTTCGCTCCTGATTTCGTATACGCTTTTACCAAAAAATGTATAGAATTTTTCCTCGTGACGGTTTCTACAGTAGCACCTACGTATATACCTACGTAAGTACGTATATACACTGTCGTACGGCGAAAAACTCAAGTAAGAGTCGAGGAGAGGAGGAGAATACTTGTGTGAGCGGAAGTAGTATTGGGGTAGAGACGACGAGGGGTATCCGACCTAACGCGAGTAGGAACAAAAACGATGTACGTACATGTAGGTACATACATATATACGTTATATGCATATGGCGCAGTGAAAAGTAAAGCCATCTCAATCTGTTGTTTGAATAATCTGGACAGGCGGATAGTGTAAGGTAGGCATCCTACATGCATGCATGGATGGATGGATGGATGTATGTTTGTATGTAGAGGAGAGCCTGCGGGGTTTGTTGGTCGAATGCCACTGCCAGAGGCCAGGTGTCATGTTCTTATATGCGCCCGGTTGGTATAGCGTGGTCCCGGTCCCGCGCTTGCGGTACCGTCTTTTTCTCTTTCTTGCCCTCTTTTCCTTTCCCTCCTCCTCTCGTTCTCTCTCTTTGGTCTCTCAGGGGAACTGGAAGACGCGTGGGAACTTCCGGATGGCTCATCGCCACTTCCGGTCCTCTATTATTCATTTCTAGTAACCATCCCCTCCTCCTTGTTTGGCCTTCTCCTTTTACTCCCGATTCCTCTTCTCCCTTTTCCTCTTCCTCTTCCTGTTCCTCCTCCTCGTCTTCTTCTTCTTAGCTTCGTCTGTTTCTTTTTCTTTTTTTATCTCGTATCCTTCGCTCTTTCATATAGGAATGAGGTTATATACGCCGGAGGACGACCCCGCGTTTGCCAGCACGGGGCAGGGCAGCAGCAGTGCCACCATGCCCCGTCATCGACAACGCTCTTTATTCTCTACATCCATTCATCCGTCCCCTCATTCATCTTTTCATTCGTTCTTTCAGACTCATTCGTCGATCCCGGTTTCTCGCTCGCTGTATAGTATTCCTACGTGCGTACGGAGGCTGGCTTCAAGGATTTCTCTCCATCTCCATCTCCTTCTCCGTGTTTCCACTCACCCACTCTCTCTCTCTCTCTCTCTCGATCCATCGTAAAAGTCATTCATGAAGAAAATCTGGGTCAATCCATAAACTACTACGTGTGCAGTCTCGTATTTTTAAATTCGCCTACCTATACGGTTATCGCTTGTCGGTATGGGTAGCGCATCCGTACATACGTACACGCATTATAATATAATTGAGAACATAGATAAATATATAAGCACGTAGATTATGCGGTCTATACAATAATTCATCATACGGCCCGATATATTAGCTATAAGTGTACATATATACAGTATATGTATCTTGTTCGATTAAGGGCAAAGGTATATACATCTTATGCATACATTCGTACGTATGTATATACATACATGCCCGATCTGTATATATATCTCACGCTGCAATCGCCTCCGATGCAAAGTTGCGTACGTGTTTACGTACACGTACATACAATACATATATTGCACATGCAGTGCAGTCCGCGGCTTGGTCTTTCGTGCATAGAATTAATTGCCCGCTGCAGCCTAATTCTCCGTCGCGTTTCATACTCTTATTCGCTAGATCATTGTCCTTCGATTTCGTTCGAGCTACACCGATAGAGATGGGCCGCGTACGCGTACCTACCACCTTCGAACTTGCGAAAAACGAAGCGAGAACAAAAGCAAACTATTCCAAATTTCGCATTAGTTACATGCGTACACAGTGTGCATGTCATCGCTATTGACGGTTGATTAAGTATACATATGTATCATCGTAAATAGAAGAGTTGTGTACACCGCGCATGTACAGAGTATAAATTAGGTACTCAACTAGGGCCGTGCAGGGGGCTCACTGAAAGAGAGTGAGAGAGTGAGAGATAGATAGAGAAAGAGGGAAAGAGAAGAAGAAAAAGAGCGAGAGCGAACGAGAGAGGGAGGGAGTCCGTCCCGTAGACAGGACGTTGGCGATTGCCTCATTCGCTGGATTGATTATCTCTGAATAGAGCCATTACAAAGTGAATTGCTGCTGTTCACTTTTGCAACCGCACAAATTCTACCGTTGAATAAACCTAATACTAGCCCCCCCCCCCCCCTCTCTCTGCCCCCACCCCGCCCCGCTCTGCTATTCGCCCTTCATTCTGTTTTACCCATTCATAATCCATAAATTTTCCCGCGAGAGACACTCGCGTACACTTCTGTCTCTCTTAGGACAGTTGTAACGCGCATGTATGCACGTTGTACGCGCATACGTAGGATAGGATAGAATGGGATGAAATGAAATGGAATAGAATAGAATAGAATAGAATGTGAAACGGGATATGAACATGGGGACAGGTAGAATTACAGGAGAAAGAGGCTGAGAGGTTGGAATATTTGCGATATAGAAGTGTGTGTTCTATCATTGCATGAATCAATATCAATATTTCATTCAAGATTTTCAATACCTATGTATATCCTATCGCATGCATATGCATGCACATGGCATATCTATATCTATATCTGAATCTACACTTTTTAGAATTTCTTCGGTCTAGTCCCCCCGAGTTTCTTAATTTCCTCGTTGCCGATATTATTGCGCCATCGCGATTATGGTTTTCCTCTCGCGCGGCCGGATTTTTCCTCAACTTGCGAAACTTGTGAGAACAAATTTCCGAACCGGTAAACAAAAAAAAAAAAAAATGGGAAAGAGGCGAGAGAGAAAAAGCGACAATCAGAAGGCGGGAGAAAGAAACAGAACAATTTGAATATCATGACTAGGTATGTATATACATACGTATACATTGTATATACAACGAGCGAAAATCTAACGAAAACGGATCAAAGGCGAGAAGAATGGGCCAGAAACAAACGGGGAGATTGATAAACGAGAGAGAAATAAAAGAAAAAAGCGCGAAAAATGACAGGATACAAAAGAAAAAAAAGACAAAAGAACAACGCCGCGTGGCCCGACACTTTTACGCGTGTGGTAACATGGGCATACGGTATAATGCCTGAATAAAAATGACGGAAAAGATTTAACGCGAAGGAAAAGAAGGAAAAGAAGAAAAAGAAGAAGAAGAAGAAGACAGAAAGAAAAAGGAAAGAGAAAAAGAGAAAAACTATAAAGATCCAGGACTCAGGGTCGAGGAGGCGAAGGGTGTTAGGTACTTTTCGGTTCGACTTATTATACCTGAGTTCTCCTCCCTCGTCCGGCCTCGTCCTGCCCGTCATCCCCTCCTTCCTAAATCCCTGAGTAAATCCGGTAGCTAAGTTTCGGTTCATTTTTGTTTGTTTTTCCACTTTTATAGTATATAGATATATGTACACATGCGCGTATACCCTTAAACATGGTAAGAGCTGCTGCTGCTGCTGCTGCTGCTGCTGCTGCTGTTGCTGTTGCCGCCGCAGGTGTCCCCGTACAATACATTACGTATAATGTATACTCCCCGTGTGTTGTGTGGATATACATAAATATATTATATATACGCCCCGGACGATATGTAATATGCAATAGGTATTAGGTATGTATACATAACGCGCCGCATATAGAACCTACATAGGTATATCTATGCATGTATGTATGTATATACTGTATAGGTATGGGCAGGTAGTAGACGGAGAACGGAGATAAAGGGCAAGGAAAAGTGAGGAACAAGAATGACAGGAAGAAAAAGATCGAAAAGTAAACTGTATACGAAAGTAGGCATATAGTAGAAGAAGAGAGAAAGACAGAGAAAGAAGAAAAAAAAGAAAAAAATGACGACGCAACGCGCTGTATCATCGCCGCTTTCAACGCGCATCGTTTAAGATCGGTCAAAGATTCAATTTTCCCCTGATTTCATGCGCGTATGGGTGCAGTACGTTCACCTATGTATGTAGGTACGTACGTACGTATGTACAGGTTATAAGCTAGCTGCGGTGGATTTGAATCTGGGTTCGTATTTTGGATTGGTCATACGGATGGTACCGGCGGGAAAATCGGTTTTCGGCGAGGACGAAGGAGGCTCCATCGATAAAAACGATACGTGACGACGGCTGACGTCGGACACACAAACGAGGGGCTGCCGATTATGGAGAACATATCCAGAAGGCGGGAGCACAGGAATAAATATGTACCGAAAATTATTGCTCAGAATGCGGGCGGGGGATACTGTACGAGCGTCGAAATATCCGATTGTTCGAAAATATCCCGCCCTCGCGAAAAGTCCCGTGTTCACAATTCGGAATCGTGCTTGTTACGAAAGACAACGAATCCGAATTCATTGAATCGGAAGACCGGGAACTCGGGAGGTCAGAATTCCGAAACCCATTGGAAGGAATAGATACTTACGAATTCGTATCTTTGAAATTCGGAATTCCAGCCCGTCCGCGTCCGCTTTTTGCGCGGTGCCGTATGATCTGCAGTACCTACCAAGTACCAGCCCAAAATAATCTGATCGATCCAAATTACGAACCGGCTATAAATTGACCGCAGCCAGTGTACAAACATACTTACGCGCTAGTCGCCTCCTACGTGTGTAAAAACTAACGCAATAACTTCAGACTCCGTAGTCTCGGATCTCAACCGGTCGTTCGAATCGCGGAGGCTGCAGCAGCAGCGGCAGCAGCAACAGCGGCAGCAGCGGCAGCAGGAGCAGCAGCAGCAGCAGCAGGGGCGGGAGCAGGAGCGGGAGCAGGAGCAGCACCACCACTGTACAGGTATAGGTTCATACATAAAAGAGTGGAACTGTGGCAGTTGCTCGCGCGGGGTCCGCCATACGTATGCTATAACGTCGAGGTAGTTATTGGACCGGAAGCTCGGCGCCCCGGAGGCACAAGAGCAAAAACACCTTACTCGACTACTACACTACCTTCCTCCCTCTTGCCGCGACTCTCCGCCCAACATCTACAGGTCTTCCGCTCGAGTCACCGTTCTCCATTATACCGATACCCACTTATGCGCACACGCGGTATACAGGCGTCACTCGTTACTCGCCTGCGTTCCCGTATCAGTCATCTCGAAAATGGCGTTTCATAAGAACGAAGAAAACGGTGGAAGAAAAAAAGGAACAAAAATTCGAGCATCGATTTCTAATATTATCTATATTTTTCGTTTCATTTTCGTTTTCTCCACGACGCTCGTTGAACGCGGGCCGCTGCGCAGGAAAGCGAAGAGGAATTACCGGAGTGTTCGGACCGAAGCGAAGTATGCAGTAAAGTCGATCTCTACGGAGCGCCGTGGGTGGAGAGGCAGTGCCGATGCCCAGGCGGAAGAACGTGTCCCAGCAGCCTTCACGCCGAAGACGGACACACGATTGTTGATAAAACGCGGCAGTACAAACTTTGCGAGCCCGTTAAACGACTCCCGATATGCCGATACTTCAAGTGAGTAAAAGAAAATGGGAACAAAAAATCGATAGGAGGAAGCCTGTCTGTCCGGTTGTTTTTACTCATCCGTTTCCATCTTTCATAATTTCCCTTATTTTCATTAACCATTTTCTTTACATCAGGGACGTTACGTGGACACTGGCGCCGGGTGGAGGTCCGGGCAACACCTCCGTTCAACGAGTGCATTGTCGATGCCGACCGGGAAGTGTACCCTACCTTGTAAGAAGACAGCAGCACATTTCACCGGAAGGAAATCCAGGATTCATATACGCTTTCGCGTGCTCACCCCAAAGCGTAAGTATATCGCAATTTTGAATGATCTATGACGATGATTAACGACGTACTCGCGATGAGGAGAGAACCGATCACCACTAGCCACATCCGATTATCATCCGACTGCATTCAATCCGATAACGATCGGTTGCAAAACAATTGTCCAATTACGTGAACACATACGTATATCATGCATGCAAACTGTTCATACACAGCCGGTTCATATTTTCGATCGATCGTCGAATAACTCGGGCGTAATTCGCGAATCTGCAGCATTTTTCTTTCTTACCGATTCATTTGAAATTACGTATTTTTTTATTTTCATTTCTTCTCTCTCTCTCTCTTTCGTTTCTTTTCGTTTGTACAATCCGAACGATCGGACAACGTTCGGGGGCGACGACACGACCGACGCGACGGTTTGTGATTGGATAATAAACAAACCCGATTGCCGGGGGCTGCATACGCCTCTCTCTCATCTACCCAACTACAATATACTATATATACTGTACTGTGACGAATCATTTGACAATTTCGTTCAAAAATACCGCGATTCTATCCGTTGACGAGAGAGAAAGAGAAAAGAAGATGAAAAAAAAACAAAAAAAAAAAAACCCCAAAATGAACAAACAAACGATAAACTGACAAAATAAATTACGCAGAGATTACGATGCCAGCACAAAGAGCCCTGCCGATTATTTACGGTACGTAAGAGGCGGAGTTCTCAATTGGAAGAAGTCAACGCGTCGCCATTATGTCAATGTCCGAAGGGTCATCGATGTCCAAGAAGACATACGGATCCCGGCTCATTACCGGCGAGATCGTACTCCGGTGTTTTAGAAATAAAAACGTACAGCGGTTACTGCGTGCCCTCGCATCATTCGGAGCCGGTATACACGCTGTGAGAAATTCTGTTTTCAATCTATATCAAAATTTTTTGTTTCTCTTTATTTTTTCAAATTATTGGAGGATTTTTTTTTTCTTCTTTTTTTCTTTTTTTTTTGGGGGGTTCATCTTCGAGACAGTTTTTCTATATTATTACTCTCAGCGGGAGACCGATGAGTCCTAACACGAAATTATATATGTATACACATAATTTATAATATATAATATAATATAATAATATAATATAATATAATATAATATATGTGCAGCATATACTACCTACAGTAGGTGCCTATATATAATATACGGAATATTATCATATTTTATACACGTCGGGCGGAAGAGACTATATGGGAAAGGAGGAGACAGTATTCTTGTGGAAAAAAATCAGACGCGTCGGTTGACCGAGAGCTAGCCGGTTTGGTATTTTGGATCGATCGTTCGGTGAGTTGGTACCGCCGAAAATCGGTTATCGCCGGAGACAGAAGAATTAAGCTCCATCGATGTGAATGTACGTGACGACGGCTGTCACCGCCGACACGCGTCCTCGGAAGAGGGATCGGCGATAGAGAAATTAATAATTAGTACCGCGTTCGCGCACGATTGATCATTTCCACGGAGATCGGAGATACATCCGTATCGAACCGACGATCGAAAATAAGTTCGGAGGTTAGGAATCGGCGGCAGCTGACGCGTGTAATCTCATCGACGGAACTCGTCTTCGGCTTTGCTCGCCCTATAGCTGCACTCGCTGACACAGGTGGAGAAGATCTGAGATCCTATCGGCTGGTTCGAATCGACGAACAATAGTATTCCGGATCCGCCGCCCTGGCGTTAACGAGCGTAGCTGGTAAGACGGGGCGAGCTCTTATCTCGGCGGAAACCGGCGGTGCCGGGCGATTTGCGGTACCAACCCAAAACCTTCGGTCCAAAATACTAACCGGCTGCAAATCAACCGCAACCGTGGTGTACCTTAGGTGCCACGCCACTAACAATAAGTATATCTATAATGTTGTAAACTATGTACAGTAGTACCCTATATAGTATGTATAGTAAGTATAGTGATATATCGACGAGGACAGCGGATTGTATATTTCGTTCTGTAAAAAGTTTATATACTATAATAGGACGTAGTACACGTGTTTCATCATTTCAATTCGTTATTTAATTCTATCTCTAATTTTCGTTTCCTTTATTTACCATTTTTCCCATTTTAACGTTTGATTTTCGTCGATTTTTACTCAATTTTTCTTTCTACTTCTTCCTCTTCGACCTGCTCAGATTACCTGATCATCGATTTTAGCTTTTAGCAATTGTATAATAGTATAATATTAATCAAACAGCTTTATGAAGGCCTGCAGTTATCAGAATATATATATGCGTATGTTATAATATAGATTGTTTCATGATATAAAATCGATTACGTATACAATATGTCGGCCGCTTCCGCCGAATTCTCAGATCTAATCGTCGACCGTCGCGTCGCCGCGTCGATCGTATCAATATAGCTGGAGATCGTAGTTTACAACGAATCACAGGCTAAATCTTCGGAGAGATTATGAACCAGCCTGTACGATCGACGAATCGGTGAATTCGATCAGAGTTAACGATATATGGAACCGGTATTACTACGGTACTATGAGCAAAATGAAATATGTATTGTATTATCCGATCGATCTATAACTGAAATATGAATATACATATGGGTATCCATATGAAATAATATAATATAATATATTATGATAAGTTTATCGTTCTTTTTTCTTTTCTTTTTTTTTTCTTCTCTCCTCTCTCTTTTATTCTTCCAAATTTGTATAATAAAATTCATTAATTTATTGAAATTGATTAAATTTGTAAGAAATTTTGATCGTATCTTTCCTCTCCACGCCTAATCATCCCTCTTTTTCCGTTCTCTCTCGTACATACATGTGTAGGTATATATACCTATATACACGTATAAATAAATGAATACGTATATACATAGGTGCATATAGCATGTAGTACGTATACGCTGCAAAAACCTACGAGAAAAATGTAATTGAATATCATCGAAGAGCCCGACCGCGTTAAAAAGTCAGGAGAAACATTATTACGAAGTCAGACGGAGGATCGATCACCAATTTGACCAACGAACGGATCCCGACGTTCGTTATTCGAAGCTCGATTTCCTCTGCGCGAAACAATATCGTACGGCGTATATATCGCTCGATGGGAATATGAAAGAACGGCGATTCATAGATATACTTGGCTGCGAGGTTTGCTTCCGTAGCTCAAATTCGACTCGCGCCATTTCGATGATGATGCTATGAAAAATTTCAAACGATTCTCACCTAATCCTCCGAATATGACGCATGCCATGCCGGCTTTGAATTATGAGAATTTCGAAAATTCTGACAGCTGGAAGTAATGATCGGCTAAACGAGCACCTCCGCGACGTTGAATGCCACCGTCAGCCGAAAGTCATAGGGTTCAAAATATTCTAAATAAGAAGAAGAGAGTCAGATCCGTTGCGAGGAAACCGATCGAAGGCGTGGTTGCGCATAGTCAACCGAATCAAACTCTCTGACCGGATTGAAAAATTGAATGAAAGAAGGAGGAAAATGGAGAAGAACAGGATACCCGAATAAAACCGATGAAAACGCCTCCTTGATATATTCCTATTTTAGGAACACAAAATTTCATTGTGCATTTATTCGGTACCTATAAAATAGCGATCTACTTTCAGTAGTGAAACTGCAGGCTTCAGGCGAACCGCGTTCCACATATGTGTGTCGGGTTGCATAGCGCGCGGAATTTTCTTTTCACCGTTAATTATGATTGTTTGTAACCGTGGGGACACGTGTACCAGACATACTACGCTACTACAGAGTCTATTCGGGCGGAGCGGTGAGACATTTTGTGGATAGATTCTCGGATAAATCCTGAAAGGAAGAGTCCTTCGGCAAAAATTTCTGCGACCGCCGGTTTTCGAGCTACGTCGGATCTAGATTGACCTATCACAGAGCTCGTATGTGTATAATTTATAATTTATAATTTCTGTCTTGCGTTTTATATATTTTACGTAGGATATCGACAACAGAATGACAAGAAATGATATGAGCTATTCGAAAAACGAAACTTTGCCACAAATCATGCAAATTTCTTTGCCGATATTTTTCGATGAAGAGAAGAATCATTTCGTTCCATTCGCGTTATGCTATTTTCACCCTCGATTCAGAAGTTTTACGGAAACTGGAGAGTGGAGGACTTTATTTGAGTAACTGAATAGATCGAAACCGGTAATTGAAAAGATTTAACTCTACGTCATGATATACTAGAACGTAGAGCGTGAAGTTTTTATCCCGACTTCCTCGATCTCAGGATTTTTGTTAATTGATACCGGGTGTCCTCTCTCGCTTACACCTCAGTATGTTAGGTTGCCTGTAATAAGTATAATGCCCTGCGTTCATCGCTTGGTCGGTAAAGACACGGCTGCGAAAGGATCGAGGGAATCGTCGGTATCCCGCCCCGCACAGTTAATCGAGATTATAGGATGCCGAAGATGCCAACGGAGCGGCGTCGTTATGATGAGAACCAGTAGATCGCCCGAGCGGGTTACCGACGAGTCGCTTGGTCCCTTAAATTTCTTCTCTCTTCTCTCAAACGATTTGAAAAATGTGGTTTTTCATTATTCGTATAAAAAATAGGGGAAGGCAGACCGCGGAATGAAGATGTGAGAAAGAGAATGAAACTGGAAACGGGAAGAGAGATGCTCATATCCCACGATCGGGAATGTACGTACATATATCCGTATTTTGATTTTTCAAATTCGAGATTATAAAAGTCTCAGTCTTGGGGGGAACAAAATGGCACATCTAGATGAACGGGAATAGAATAAGGGAGAAAGACGAAGGTTGTAGCTGCACTGGAGCATCGACGCGGTACAAAGTATAGAGGCTATCGCAGCAGTCAGGCAAGAGGGAAATGAACGCAGTCGCGGATGGGTGATTGATGAACAGCTCTCAAAGCCCGAGTTCAGCGATTGAATCGAGGAAGGAAGATATAAAGTTGTCTCGTCGCGCAATGATCATAGATTCCCTATGAGAACGTCGCGGTCTATCACCTTCCCCGTGGAGTCCTAGGGGGCCTGCTTAGCACGAGCCTGCTCAGGAGCCTCAAGAGCTTCAGGACCCATCGCGTTCAAGTTTCGTATAATCCTAGACCAGGATTGACGACTTTCGTAGACATTGACGCGGATGATCTTCCAGCGAACGGGATGCAGATGCACGATGCGATCGTGAATGAAAATAACAAGAAGAAGAAGAAGAAGAAGAAGAAGAAGAAGAAGAAGAAGCAGAAAAAGGTGAAGATGAGACGCGGCGGGTGAAGCATTTGCAAACCCTTTGAGATACAGTGAATACTCGAAAGAAAGACTGCAGAAATGGAGAGAGAGAGAGAGAGAGAGAGAGAGAATACAAAAAATGGACGAGGAATGCGGACGAGTGAACGAGTGGAGTTTTCTATAGGTGCGCCATAGGATGGTAATTGGTACCCATGGTACGGTCTTCGTCTGCTCCACTAGCTCTGCCTACACCTACACCCCAGAGAAATCACAATCAATGGAGGAAAGAGGAAAGAGGAAGAATGAGAAGCAGAAGGAGAAGAAGGGGAAGAAAAATAGAAAAAACGCCACACACGGATATAAGACGCGATACACAGCCATTTACCACATTTTCTCATATGGCGCTATCGCTCTGACAGTTCATACATCATACTTGTGCATATAGGTACATCCGTGCGTACGTATGTACTTATGGCAGGATATACTACTGTGTCAACATCATAAATCACGTTGCACGAAGACGTGAAGAGGGTATAAAATATTGGCATAATACTTATAATACGGACACTTGTGCATATATATATATATATATAATATATATACACATTATATGAGAAAGGTAAGCTTCTGAGTTTTAGAGTTCGAGTTAGAGAGTTGGACAATTCTTATAGCACGCCCAACCGCAGTGGGAAGTAACGAGAGAAGAGGAGAGGAGAGGAGAGCACGTGTGGACAACCGTGAATAAAATGAAAAAATGAGAGAGTATCGAAACGTGAATAAAATCAGAATATCTCGATCTGACCATCGATTTTTGTCTTTCCAGAAATTAGAGAAACGAACCTTTCACTTGGCGTTCGCAGATTGAAAAAATCTCGGCACGTTGCCGA
Organism: Phymatocera aterrima; assembly: GCA_963170745.1. NCBI lineage: Eukaryota > Metazoa > Arthropoda > Insecta > Hymenoptera > Tenthredinidae > Phymatocera > Phymatocera aterrima. The sequence goes on from OY720671.1 coordinate 4,521,625, forward strand.
AACGCAAGGGTTTGAAAAATGAGTTTGCAAAAATCACCGGGGCGCCGTGCTGCTGCGACTCCTTCCAAGCTCATGTTTCAAACGCGTATTTCTCGACAACGCGTGGAGATTTTTTCAATCTAAAAACTCCAAACGAAAGCTCTGTTCTCGTTTTTTTTTCGAAAAAATCGCAGATTTCAGGAATCCGTCGACGCGTTCAGTTTTCATCCGCGCGTTACAAAACTCGTTGGTTTTTCATAACATGCAGTATGTATATGTTGTACCTAAGCATACGCGACAAGATAAAGCAATGAAAATTCCTCGACGGATGGACAAAAACGAGAAGAAAGATGGGAAACGAGAAAAAGGAGCAAAAGAAAAAAGGGGATTCTTCGAGTCGCGAAGTCGTCAGTCTGCGGTCAATTGCGCGTTACAGTCACGCGATAGATGCAGTGAGAGAGTGAGTAATTTATCTGCTTCCAACAAGCACGAGCAACTTCAGCATCAGGATGAGCAAAATATATAGAAGAAGAGATTGGCGGCAGGTCGTCGCAGTCGCATTCGCATTCGCATTCGCAGTTTCTTTACATTAACTACCATAAACTGTCTTTGAAATCGACTCAGTCGGGTATAGGTATAGGTACCAGTACAGTAAGTTGTAAGAAAGTTTCATTTTGATGACAGTGAAAATCCGGGACAGTGTTTCAGCCTACATCAAATGCTCGCTCCGCACTTTGCCTTTCATATTATTATTATTATTATTAATATTATTATTATTATTATCATCGTCGTCGTCATTAGAAATCGGAATAGGAAACTGCAAACGGGAAGAATAGTATGAAATTGAAGCCTAATTCCGCGCCTACTGTATATGCAAACGGAATATACAAATATACATGCATACACGGTGATTCGGGTTGAGCTTGGCACATTTCGTGGATATAGTTATATTACCGGAGAAATTCTGAAGGGAGAAGTATACTCTGGGAATAATTCGCTCGACCTCTGGTTCGCCAGTTAGAGGATATTCAAGAAGTTTGACCAATCGCAAGGTTGCGGTTACTTTTATACGTGTAAAGACTGTGTTCGCACACCGCGATGGGTCAACCGAGATCCTATTGTAGCCGGGAAAAACCGGAGCTCGCGCGCGCTAATTTTTGTCCCGAACGAATTTGCCGTTCGGAAATATCCCCAAGAATCCATCCGCGGAGACGTTTCCCGCCCAACCCTGAATCACGCGTCCTTCCCGTACATTATGGGTATAAATTCAGACGCGCAGGCACTGCCCCTCGTGAGGAGGAGGATGTCTTGGGGTACGGATTGTTTCGTGTGCGATAATTTCGTGGCCATCGATCCCCGTTCTTCTAATTTCGATCTCTTTGCCAGCGACGACGAAACAGAAGAAGGGAACAGCCGAGGACGAAATAGGGTGAGGAAGAGGCGCACAAACGAGCTCGAAACACGGAGGGGTACAAGTTCTTTTCACCCAATAACTGGGACACGAAGATGATGAACGGAGATAATGACATGCATTTACAAAGGAAAGTGCAGCGTACCTGCTGCAGTGTTTATAGACGTATAAGCCGCGGCTATGTATCATGATATATGTATGTATATACCCAACTACATACGTACCTGTATACGTATGCACTGCACAGGAGAATTAGTAATCCGTATGAAGCGAGCTTCACAGATATTCGATGCCGGTTATAGGTAGGCGCTGTAGAGCCTGTGTAGGAAAATAATTACGCTTTCGCGACGGTATACGTACTACCTATGTATGTATACCTACGTAGATACAGGATCTTGGAGGTGATACGTATGCCTGCCCCCGTCTACCTGTCCATCTCGTACGTGTGGAACCTAAATAAACTGTACCTATGCATACGTAGGTCTGACAGACTCGAATGCGTCTGTGTCCAGAGGATATAATATGGGTCACGGCATCGCGAGATGCGATGTGCGAACGGGGAAGGGGGAAGGGGAAGAGGGGGAGGGGGCAGGCAAAATGAATTATTTTCACCCGATAAACGCGGACATCATTATTTGCTTTCATTGTATAGGAGGCAAATTAAAATAATTGCTATAGCTGTGCTATGTATGCGTGCATAAAGATGTGTAGGTATACACGACAACGTACATCCATCTAAAACTCGGATGCACTGCAGTAGGTATAGGTACTCTATATATATGCTGCGCGCACGTATCTATGTTGAATGTACGCGAAATGTAATATACGCGCGATCGAACGGCGCTGAGAGAGTCTCTCTCACTTCGGAATCTCTCGAATAATGCAATGCTTGGGGTGTTCTTCATTCGCCTCAAAGCTGGCGCATGCACGGTAGCATTTTATGCGGTTGATCGCGGCGTCAACGGAACGCGAGATGATATCCGAAGAAACAAGAATTTCCAAACGCGCGATAAATAATATCTTCAAATCAATAAATTCGGATAACTGCACAGTTAACTACTTTTTCCTATCTTTATAAAATGTATTGGAACCCCGAATCAGGGAGTTCGGTTCCTCGCGTCTTAAGACGCATCAACGCCACGCTACTCATCTTCGACCTCGTAGCATTCGTTCCCAAACTAACAATTCATGCTACTTTTCGTCCGAAACTTTACGAAATAGTCGCATAGTCGCTCCCTCCACTCGTCGAAATTTATCCGCATCGATCGCACCGCGCCCCCCTTCGCCCCGGAACTCATATCCCGCACATGGAGAACCTTTTTTTTTTCTATCACAGGATTCGGGCACGATCATCGTGTGACTTTCTCTTCTCTTCTTCTCTTATCGGTTCTGCGACCGAAGGAATTTATTCACCCGATCGGAGGAAACATTATATCCGACAATCTGATATAATAATCGTGGATCGTAATGGAAAATGGGGAACGTCTTCACCTCGTTGCTGTAGCATATAGGTACATACGTACGCGGGCCTATGTATGTTGTGCGTAATGTACCTATATATATACGTCACAGGGGATCATCGTTCACAAGGATAAACGCGGGGGATAGTACCTATATCTGCGCGCAATCAGGAATTTCGTCGCATCCAACGGCAAGGGGATCTAAATATCGAAGAACTAACCTAGATAATACAGGACAATTGACGTAATCTGACGAAGTGAGATGGAACGGGCGGGGACAGCCAGCCAGCCCCCCCCCCCCCCTCCCCCACCCCGCCCCCCTGAGAACTAGAGCAATTTCATGGTCGAAACATTTTAATCTTGCTCGAGTGAGCAATGAGCAATGATCAATGATCAATGAATGAGCAGCGAGCAGTGAGCACAGTGATCAGCACAGTGAGCCTGATTTTGCATGGATCGGGTCGCCGTCCATACCTATACCTATAATATATTTGTATTTGCATTGCACGGCTGTACTATATCCACCGTGATAGTACAACTAGTACAAGTAGTACAAGTATATGGGAAGAATTCGAATAGAATAATTACGTCGCGGTGAAATCGGCGGCGGGGATGAAGATAAACGTTATAGATGTAGATGCGGATGTAGATGTATGGAAGCAGTATCGGAAGTAGAAACGCGCAGGCACACTGCACTTGCATCTACTTCACATTTCACGCTGCAGCGCGTTCGAAATATTTCCCACATTTACCGTCGTTTTACTATTCTTTTTCTACAACACATACGATATCGTCTCCTCATCTCGCTCGTGTCCATCGCATCCGGATTTAAGTAATTTCCATTTCATGCCCAGCACCTTGCCGTGCAGATGTTCCTTCGTCCGGTGATCGTTCGCGAATAAAACGAACGATCCTCCTCAGAGTATCCATTAAATATCCCCCGAACGATTCACATCACGATTTCCATCTATTTTATCCCATCTTTCTCTCCTGTTAGTCGGCCGTAAACGACAACGAAAAATCTACGGAGGATGATTTTGGTAACGCGTTCGCAAATAAATAGAGACGCGGATACAGTCGAGGCGAGTCGAGAAGAGAAGACAATTGTTCTGCGGAGTTTGCCAATCATTTCTCACGTCCGGATTACATACGTTAGACCGAGTTTTCCGCTCTCACGAGACATTACACGAAAATGTGGCGAAGAGAAATCATAAAAAAAAAAAAAAAAAAACAACAACAACAACGTATAGTAACAGGCTAATTTTGGCTAGGAGGGGGATATCGTAAGCGCGGAATCCTACGTCATTCGTATTGAGTGCAATGCAGGATAGTTACCCGCTGCAGTACCTACAGGGACATATACTGCGTACATGCAGGGAACGAAGGAGAAGGATGAAGAGAGAAACGGAAGAACAGAAAAATGATATGAAAAAGATTGAAATGAAATGGATTCAGGACTGCGCATACAGCTATTCCTCAATATCCGAACGCACCTGCCTGTGTATTTATATGCAAAGAACGAGTCTAGGTCGACGGTGATCATTGGAGCAAGGAAATTAGCAAATGGACCAACGCAAATCGTGGCGCGAGGAGTGAAAGAGGAACGAGTGAAAGATTGGAGAAAAGAAAAGAAAAGAGAAGATAAAGGGAAACAGAAGATTTGCCCGGTTCTTTTCCTACGATCTATGCTGCAACAATTCGCAATTTCAAGCCTTGAATAATACGGACCACTGCAGATCGTGTCCAACATAATGAGTGGAAAACGGAACGAAAAAGAAATTCGAACGAAAACGGAAACTCGTTTTTTCTTTCGCACTCCTCGACTGCGTCGCCTTTCTGTACAATTCTTTTACAAATTTGCTGTTCATTTTCGAAAATTCGACATCTCGAATCTGGATCGAAATTTCGTTCTTTCTCGGAACCGCGATGGGTAGGAGACGCGAGCCGAAACGGGATCGATATCGGTTGAACAGAACGAAAAATGTGAAGAAACATAGGCAGAAAAAAAACCCCAAAATAAAAGAAAACAAAAAAAAAACAAAAACACAAAACCCCGAAAACCAGGAAAATAATCTCTCCATTCACAAGAATTGTCAGAATGATCGGAGGAATGTTGGAATAACTGTAACCGAACCGCGGAAAATGTCGAAATGCAGTTTAGTTTCAGTTCCCTGATACGCACACAACGGCGTGAAGCGTATATATATATCTGTACGGAAACCGCGTTGCAGAGCTGATGCGAGGAAACGCCCCGCCGCGCCGCGTCTCACGCCTCATGTTCACGGATCCTTCGTTCCGTTTGACTCACAAAATTGATAACCATCTCGCGAGCGGCGTACGCGGGTAAAATTTTACAGAAAAAATTCGCGATGAATGTGCAATTGCGAATAGCAATTGTGAAATATACTTGAGCAAGGGGTTCCGTCTTGTATACAGTTTTGCAGGATTTGATAGAATACTGCAGACGATGTTTGCCGCAAGCGTATAGCTTTTTTTCTTTACATTTCGTACAGAGGACGCGGCGGAACCTCATGCTCCAGTATATTCCCCAATTGCTACAAAAGTATATCGTATTGCAGCCGGCAGCATCGTTACGTCGCTTCCGAAAAGGTTATAAATTTTTTTGAAAAATACTCAACCCCACGCGACGGGGTGTAAGAGTTGAGCGGCACGGGCGTTTCCACCTTTCCGCGTTTCCACGTTTCCTCAGCTTCGCGGTATGCACGAGTATACCGAGCATCCGTGTATACATATATATATACCTGTATCTCTATATCTACATATATATACCTATATCTATGTGCCATCCTAGCTGAAAGGTTAGGTGCGGTGAAGTGGAGAGGCATTGCTGCAGCAGCAGAGGAGAGAATGGGGATTCTGGTTGGTTAGTAAGTGGGCCCAACGGGGACTCATAGGCAGGATACTTCCTACGAGAGTCCGCAGTCGGAGTCGAAAACCCGAACCCGTCATTTCGTTCCCTTGAGCTTGTTAACAATTCATTTCACTCTATTATTCTATATCTTCGTCACATCTTATCCCATATTCCGCGTTCACTCTATATTACATATATTTATCTATCGATCGATCGATCAATCAATCAATTTATCTATTTTTCCATATTACACTGTCGTCGTTATCGTCGTTTGCGAGAGTTGTTACTTCTGGTACAGTTTTTTGTTTTACGTTTTCTCTCGTTCTTCTCCTTATCTTTCAACTGTCGTTTATTTTTATTCATTTATCTATCATATTGTTTCGGTTTCTTTTTTTTCTTTTTCTTCTTTCATTCCTCCTCGCCGTTCGCGTCGTTTCGTAAAACAAGTGCGAGTAGAGAAGAAAACAAACAAACGAACGAACGAACGAACAAAGGAAAAAACAAACAAATCGACAACAATCAACGACAGCGAGAAACAAGAAGAAAAAACGAAAGACGAAAATTAAAATCGGTAAATAAATAATCGAAAGATTCGTTGTTCACCCGCAAAAAGACGGGAGAAGAGAAGAAAAAAAAAAAAACGCAAGGGAAAGGAAAAAACGAATCTGCGTATAATACAGTGAAGTGTGTCCCCTCTGCCGTTTTGAATTGAAAAGAAAATTTGTTCCGCTTTTCATTTCACTTTCGGGCGTTTTGCAAAATTTTTTTCTCAACGCCCCTGCGAATCGGCGGCGGCGGCGGCAGCAGCAGCAGCAGCAGCAGCTCATCGGTATAACCTCTCCGCGCAGGTAAATCAATTTCTCAACTAATTGTAAATATAATATTGTGTTATACGTAAACTGTCTGAGACGAGAGAAGAAAAAAATGTCGTTTCAAATTAAGTTAAACTTGAACGAATTAGCTTTGATCACATTTCTTCGATAATTTTGAAAAAAATAAAGAAAAAAATAAAATAAAATAAAAAATAAAAAACGAAAAAGAAAGATCGAAATGTTCTTTATTCTATTATAGTTATTGGGAGTGTTTTTTCGTTTCGATCTCCAATGGTAATTCGTGTGGCTTCCGCCGGCCCCTCGTACCTCGCCCTGATCGATACCTCGAATACGTGAGACAAGTAAAAAAATAGAGAATAAAAAAAATTAAAAAAAAAAAAATTAAAGAATTTTGAATCCGCCAAAGAAATACCGCGGATTTTGTTTCTTTCTCCGTCCTGGCCGTGGCGGGTGTTCGAATGCGGACTATCGTATTCGCTCGGATTGCCAGTAGCGCATGCCTTATCGAGGTGCTAGGGTCTGGTTGCCTTATGAATAAATGAATGAACGAATGAACGAATTTTCGTAATGAATGCACGAATGCGGTAGACTAATCATTGAATACTGGTATCGGAAACATCCGAGTCGATCTCTCGAACAGTTCCGATACACGGAATGTTGAAAAAAAAAATGTACCTACAGCGATTGGTGTACAGGGTGAATCGGAAAATTGGCGCGATTCGTCGTTACGCGCTGGCGGATTTCTTGCGAACGAAGAAGCAGTTAGAAATTCGTTGACGAAAATTTGTTCATCGGACTCCGTAGATTTCTCGTGGTTATTGAGTTATCGGAAAGTAGCGAGTCCGGCGCATCGTATATATGAGGCGGAGAACTCGTCGGCGATAAAGTGTGCACCCGATAACGCGTGCGGACGTATCCACGCGTTATTATAAATGCAGAAGCTAGGATCATAATGGGGGAGGAGAATTCACGCGGAGATTACCCGGCCGTGAATGTAGTTTCGGAGGAATTATCCATCTATCCGCCTAGATACCCATGAGCCTATCCGATACAATAGCCACGTATGTATGTACACTCCGGTTCATTAATGGTTTTGCTCTGAAGCGAGCTACGTTCGCGGTGAGTTGCTCCGAGGATAATGCAGAGACCAATCGGCGCGTTGTGTTCTCGAATCTATTCAACCGCGTCGCGCCGATCGGTCTCTGCCTTACCCTCGGAGCGTCATACCGCGAGCATAGCCAACTTCGGAGCAATACAATTAATGAACAGGAGTGTACGTATGCAGATATGCTAACGCGTGCTCTTACACTGCCGGGGGATGATCCGGGATTGCATATCTCGTGCGCGGTTAATTATCAATAGAGAAATCAATTTCTTACGCAGTCGATGCAGTTTGTTGCACAACGCCGTATATGCATATGTGTATATGAACGCGCGTAAGCTTGTATAACTGTATACCGCGTGAAATTAACGATGTGTACACGGGCATACACGGTATAATTCAAACGCCGCAGCACAGGAATGGATTACATATAGATGCGACGAAAAAACAAGAGGAAAGAAATCGATCGCGATATAACTTTTCTTATTGTGCGTACATCATACGTACACAACAGGCTCTATCCGTCTATTGCTGTTCATCTGTATATGAGAGTAGGCTGTACGAACTAACATAGTTATATCGAAAAAGATGTATAATTTGCATTTATATTGGATTTTTGGCGTTGAGCAAAATCACGTTTCCCTTCAGATATATACCTCGATTGACAAAATCAAGGGAATAACATAAAATGAGAACATGGATAAATAGAAAAAAAATATGAAACGGCGAGAATTTCACGACGAGGTTTTTCCTCCGAAGTTCCATAAAAGTTGAATTTTTTCGTGGTCTTTCGTTTTCTTTCATTTTAACGATTCCTCGGCGACAATTAACTTCCTTCCTCCGCGTATGATTCCGGTGAAGCGATCATATTGTAGCAGAGATATGTCGTACCTACGTCATACGTACGTACTCCACATGAAAATATGAACATTCCAAATTTCGTCGATCTACGCATCGTTCGTTCGTTCGTTCGGGATGCGGACTATGTGAAAATAGATTTTCGGATAGCATCGCGTTCGGGTGAACAGCCCCTCGATGAAACAGTCATCCGATTTAGTAGTATGTATATACATGAAGACTGAAAATTTCGCTTTATCGTTCGCTTCTACGCTATACTTGAGAATTCGTAACATTGAAATTCGCAATTTCTTTCCGTCCACTTTTTGTTCTACCGGAATTTGGACGCCCACCCAGCATTTCTTTTACCCCTTGTGCTCCTCAGGAATCCGTTTCTTATACTCTTTCTTTTTCTTCATCTTGTTCTCTTTCTCTAATCCCACTGTCCCCGCGAGGGTACGGTATAGTATAGGCGAATAATAATATATCTACGGGCACAATAATTCCCCAGGATAACGGTTCGCTCAGCCTCGAATAAGTGCAGTCCGTAGAGTGCGAGCATGCGTGAAGTTGGTTGCCACGCGTGATCTACGCGAATGGCTCGCGAGTACGAGTTCAGACATAACGTACGTGCATAGGTATATGTACGTACACCGTGTTCGCGTACGTCGTGCAAACGGTACAAAAAATCGCAGGGATAACAATATCGGTTAAGAAATTTCACAATTTCGCGACGAGAAATTTTTCGAGGGGAACTTTCGTTTTCCATTATCCGCCATTTACCGCGGCGTGTCACCGAGAATCGAAGATTTACAAATAATCTGTGAAAAAATTTGACGCGTGGAATTGCGAAAGGACGTAGAGGGAACGAGGGGAAAGAATTTTTGATCCCGCATACCGGAGTAAAAACTTGACTTCCTCGGTTGACAATTTTCACTTTTCTTAACTTCCGATAATGCAATGCAAATGATGAGTAAATTATCGCGGAGGAGATCGCTTCGTTTCACCAAAGTCCGGAGCCGGCTTCGATACTTTGCAACTTTCTCGGTCGAATCGAATGAACATGAGAAGAAAATGTGTGATCAAATGTAATTCCGAGTTCGTCCCGAATCCACGGTCTTGCCGATCACCTGGGATAAACGACGGTCGCGGCGCGGCAGCTCGAGACTCGTGACACGGCAGAAATACTGCGTATACATATTATACAGCTATATAGACCGGTACATAATGATATACACTCGCTTTCTCATGTACATGGATAAATATTCATTTAATATTCACATGAAGATTGCGTAGGTAGAAAATATATAGGTATAGGTTTTCAATTTTAGCGAACTTATTTTATGCATGATTTTTACCTGTCTCCATACAATATCTGGTATACCGATATGCACATACATATGTATGTATGTATGTATGTATGCGTAGTATTCTGCAAATGCAGTATTCTAGTATGAAGCAGTTTTGTATTATAATTTTTGCTACCAACTGCCGCAGTTCGGGGTCAAGACATAAATTACAACCAAAAACGTTCGAATGATCGGATCTGACATATCGAAAAATTGCGGGTTTTCGGACCGAAGGATGAGAAAAAGAATCGAGTAACGTGAAACAAAACGAACAAATATTATTTACCGATACCGATTTTTCGAATCGAATTTCCGTCCATATCTCGACGTCTTATAGCAAATCGAGAGATCGAGATCGAGATCGAGAGAACTTTGAAAAGCAACAAAAAATATGGAATGGCACAAGCGATCGAATTCTTATTTCATTCTTATTTTTGGCCTTTAAGTAGTCAACGAAGCCGAGGGAAATCGGTTTCAGATATTTCGAGGTCGATCCCCGGTCTTTATTTTCTTCTTTTCCCATCGTCTTTGTTTTTCTGTTATTCTTTTCAAATTATATCGATCGTTCCTCTTCCATGACGAGAACGGAAACGGAAAATGAAAACCGAAATATAACAAGAGAAGTAAGGATCTGACGGAAATCGAATACGTGCAGCCTATACTAGATACGTATACGCATCCTATATACAGATGGATACGCGAAATAAATTTTCCTGTTGCCAAAATTTTCTCCGTCTTGAATCGGTTTTCCTGAGACTAAGAACGACGGAACGATTGTACAAATACATATGTATATATACATCACCACGTGGGTCCTCCGCATGAAAATACGAGTATATTATACAGGTATAACTTAAAGCTAGCTGTTTCTGGATTTCGAACGGTATATTTGCTATATAAATGTAATGTTATGTGTCGTTGACTGTAATATATAAATGTAAATGCACATATATACGCACATATATACCCACGAATACGGATTCGGAGCGAGAGAAAACGGAGAATGGGGGAAAAACGAAATTAAAAACAAATAAAACAAACGAAAAATTATGGAAATTATTCGAAATACGCGTCGTAGTATATCATTCATTTACGATGTCCGTCGAAGGTGTTCACCGAATGAGGTCAACGTCACACGTTATCATCATTGATCAGGATCATCGAATTTCTCGTATTTTTAATCACCTGGTAATTCAAATTCGAGAGACAGAGAGAAGGATAGAGAGAAAGAGAATCAGAATCAAAATTTCGCCATTCTAAAGATCACGATCATCATTGTTCGCGATTGTTTTTTGCCACTTCGAATTTTCGCGTCCTTACGTTACGCATCTACGTTACATTCAGATGAACAATTTTTCTGTTGTTTCGTCTCGTTCATTTTTCCTACTATTTTCCTCCCTCTTTCTCTCTCTCCTCGTGGATCGGCTTCACAATTGCGAGTAACGATGATTAAACCGACGAATGCATAAAAATAGCGGCGATAACTTTTTTTCACCAAATTATTGTATGTACCTGACCTGCGTTAATAAGAAACGAAAAAATCATACACACGATCTCGGAGGCGGTCCACTATAAAATTTCTGGGTCGATTTCAACATTTTTTCCACGTCGTTTTTATCCTTCTTTAATTTCACTTCCAACTAATCGACACAAATTCTCGTTCTGATTTTTCTGATTTCTAGTTTCCAATTTCATTTTTTTTCTTTTCTTGCTTCTTCTTGTTCTTTCTTCGATCGTACGTTCTGTTTTTTTTTTTTTGTTTTTTTTTCTTTTTCTTTTTTTCTACCATCCGGTCACCGAAACGCGCGGTCGCAACAATTTGTAAGAGAAGAGCTGGATATCGATCGATACGGACAAGAATAAGCAACGAAAGTGGAATTGAAGAAGTTTTGCAGCGGTCGACCCCATTTGCGCACAAATTTCGCTTCTTCGTTTCTTCGTTTCTCTTTTCATCTCTTTATTCCTTTCTTCTCAACGGATCATCTAGCGTTGTACACGCGAAACGAGAGAGAGAAACGTAAAATAAAAAAATGTTCGCCGACAAAAATACATACATATATAGCGCACACGTAGGTATATATACGTACATCCAATACACGTAGGTATTATTTCGACGAGGCGCTCGCGTCGCGGTCGCTTCGTTACACTCGTTTACATGATGTACATACCAGTGTGTATATATACCTATACAGGTATTACATACATACCCGACTACGCGCGTCAGTCTATATTATCCCGGGTATGTTTTAACTCGCGGGCCGGCGCTGGCCAGGGCTGGTCCAGTGCTGGCTAAGACTGGCCCAGGCCTGGCCAGGGCCGGCCCAGTGCTGGAAACCTACTCGGAATTGCCAATCGTTTAATCGAACTTCGAAAAACTGAGAGAATATATCGTTTTTTGTTCTCTTACGGGGGGCGATTGTTGTTTTCCCTCGGTAATTGTATATGTATGTATAGGTATTACTATTATACATCCGTACGGAGCAGGTATACTATACCGGCGTATACATACCGCTATATATATGTACACCGCAATGAGAAATGTTACCGTTTCGAGGCCCAATTCCTGAAGGATATGAGTAGAGGTGTACGTACTACGTACGTACATACGTGTGTATATATATATTTTATAATACAGAGGTATACAGAAATATATATTTGACATAATTATTACCGCGCATATCTCGTGAGTATGTATATATACGTATACGTACACGTGGAGTGGTTTGCGAAAACGAGAGAAACTAATAAAAATATATGGGAGTGCGAAAACGAGATCGAATTGTCTCTCTTCATTGATTTATTGTCGTTTTCTATATTTGCAGAATCCTCGTCCAAGGAGCGAAGGAATTCGGGAGAAATTCGGAGAGAACGAAGCAGAAGAGAGAGAGAGAGAGGAAAAGAGAGAGAAGAGGACCGGCAGGAAGAACAACCGAAAAAGGAGAAGAAACAAGGAGGATAGAAAAAATCGTAATTGAGATGAAATCGTTGAAAGTGCTTGTTCCGTTTTTATTAATATTCAACGGAGTGATAGGACTTCCGAATAATCTCCGGAATGATAACAGAGAATCGATGAAATCGGGATCGAAAGATACAACGATATCGGATATCGGAGGTGAGATGGAAACTAAGTTGAATTCTCGAGGCGAGATAAATTCCTCGATAGTATCGAGCGGGACAACGACGAATGTGAAAAAGGCGAGTTCACCCGCAGCGGAGAGCACATCGGAAAGAATTATAACGGAGGATGGTAAAAAATTGATCAAACCATCGAATCAAGAGAATCCTAACGCGGTCGTCAAAGAAACTCGTGTCGAATCTTTGGGAAAAACGAGACCGCAGATCAAACTTACGACTAATTATACGAGCGCTAGCGAGGTAAGTAACCGATTTTATTCGCCATCGATATTGTAGCCGCGGTTGACCGAGAGCTAGCCGGTTTGGTATTTTGGATCGATCGTTCGGTGAGTTGGTACCGCCGGAAATCGGTTTCGCCGGTGACAGAAGAATTAAGCTCCATCGATGTGAATATACGTGACGACGGCTGTCACCGCCGACACGCGATCTCGGAAGAGGGATCGGCGATAGAGAAATTAATAATTAGCACCGCGTTCGCGCACAATTGATCATTTCCACGGAGATCGGAGATACATCCGTATCGAACCGACGATCGAAAATAAGTTCGTAGGTTAGGAATCGGCGGCAGCTGACGCGTGTAATCTCATCGACGGAACTCGTCTTCGGCTTTGCTCGCCCTAGCTGCACTCGCTGACACAGGTGGAAAAGATCTGAGATCCTATCGGCTGGTTCGAATCGACGAACAATAGTATTCCGGAACCGCCGCCCTGGCGTTAACGAGCGTAGCTGGTAAGACGGGACGAGCTCTTATCTCGACGGAAACCGGCGGTGCCGGGCGATTTGCGGTACCAATCTAAAACCTTCGATCCAAAATACTAACCGGCTGGTGTCCGGTATACAGTATATTTTTTTCAAGGCAAAGTAAAGGAAAAAATTGGAATTTATCGTTAGTCCGAATCCCGCAGTCTACGTCATTCTAGCTCGATCGGTACCGTAATTCTAATCTAGGCAATAAAGTTGTGAGCATCTGGAGATCCGCGGGGCTGAAATAATAAGGCTTTCGTTCTGCACTGATACCTCATAGTAAACGCTATCGAATGACGCGGTTCCGATATCGATTGATCCCACCATTTGACGAATGAAACAAGGACCGCAATAGCGAACCTACGGTATTGCGTGACACGTCTCATGAAATGAAATACGGAAAACCGAGTCCGCGAAGCTCGGAGTTATCGCAGGTTATACGATCTTTGGATTCCGATTATGTACTGTTGTTTATTCTTCGGATGTGATATATAAATACGTATGATATGATAACGATTCCTAGATGAAAATCGAGACTCATAAACAAATAAATATACGAACAGAAAGTAAGCAGATCCGATCGTAGATCCAATTGGACAAATTTTTCACATTATGATCAACGTACGCGATTTCATCCGATTTCATCCAATCCATTTCTTCCTGCAGAGTATTGAAAAGTAGTACCCACTAAGTAATGGGTATGAATATTTGGTTAATGACCAAGTTGAAAGCGCGACTAAACATACAACAAGTGAATTCGTAAATCTATTAAGAATATTTTCGACGTTCAACGGTTACCGGGCCAATTTTGGACTGGATACAAATTTCCGAACCAAAATTTGTACACGTTGACGTCGGTTGTCAGAATTTTCATTAAGCCTCGGGTCAAGAATGTAGAATGAATTACGGTAACGAGTATAGGCCCGAGATGTTTTCGAGCGCGGGTTCACGTGACCGATTTCAAAGTTTTTACGAAATTCGCGCTCACTTTATCGCAAAACTTCGAATCGATTTGCATTTTTTTTGCTGCGAAACAATTACCCAACCGCGCCGTCGGTTTTCAATTGATAAATAATTTCGAATTGAGGGTTTTCGAAAAAATCTTCCACATCTCGACGGTGGATAGACGGACGACGGTAGCCCAACTATAACTGTGTACGTAAAATTAATTCTTGAGAGGGCGTCGAGCGATTACTATACTGCTTCTCCTCCGAAGAAACGGAATTGTGAACAAAATTTGTAATAAAAATTGCAAGCAAAACAAAAAAAAAAAGAAGAAAAAAAAAAAGAAATACGCACGCACGCACGCGAAATTATAAAACGTGATCGAGACGCGGAAGGACGAGAGGAGAATGAGGATAAATGGAAGAAAATTACGAATGATTATGCAGCGGAAGTGACTATATGAACGAAAAAATAAAAGAGAGGAAAGAAACGAAGAAAATGGAGTTTCATTTGAATTACATTGTTAAACGGCGCGGCGGCGGTGGCAACGCGCCGTGATTTAAAATCGTTTACAATTGTTTCACGTCGCATTGTTATTTTAGGCAAACTCTGTGTAACAATTACAAACGGCGTGAGATATGCTCGAGCGATAAATGATTGTTGAATGAAACGGGAGAGAAAAAGGAAGAAAGAAAGAAAGAAAGAAAGAAAGAAAGAAAGAAAGGAAAAGAAATAGAACACCGGGATGTGAACGATGAATGGTATGATAATTAAACTATGAAATTTCACGGACAATGGTAAAATCGCACGTATATACATATATACGTATATGAGTCAGGTCGGTTGGCACGCAAGTTACAAGTTTACCGTATAAGCGAATCTCTGCATTTCTTATGTTCTCTCTCCCACTCTTCAAAAGTCCGCATCCAAAGCCTGAAGTCGAGGAATATTAGGCTCGTGAGAAAGAAACGCGCGAAACAATGATAAAAAGAAGTTAACGAACGCGGGAGGGAGGGGGGTGGGGGCAAAAACCAACCGTGAAAATGGCATAATAATTGTTTTTTCGTTCTCTTATCGCGTACACATCCATCCATACATACATGCATGTATATAGTACGGCGCCTTCGTCGGTACGTACGAATATTCGTACGCGGACGCGTTTCTATCGCGTTTACATGCCTATGCATATTCTGTACAATACAATTGCGGTTTCACCGAAATTCGCAGCGTGTGACGAGAGGACGAGAAAGAGGACGAGGACGAGGACAAGGAGGACGACGACGACGACAACGAGGATGACGGTTATATCTCTACCTATCTGCGTACCTACCGACCGAAATAACAATTTTTAAAGAACAGAAAATGACCGCAAAACGGTATTATACCACTTCAACAACGACATTTAGAGTGTACATACATACATGCATAGACACATACATACATACATTAACCGTGAAAACTCGCCCGCCTTTCACAAAGGCCGTTCGCGTTCTCGTTATTTCGATCTTTCGCTCTTTCTTTACTTCATTCCATCATTTCTTCATCTCTTTCTTTACCCCCCCCCTGTTCCTTGCTTTACTTCATTTCGCCGCGTGCCCGATGCGATATATATATATACACTCTACATCTATATATACTCTCGGACATTGGGAACTCTCTCGGACGTCTCTGCTCCGAGAAAGAGAGAGAGAGGGATCTGTTGCGCGGACTGCAGAGACGTCACAGGTTACGGTTGTTCGCCGTTACCGCCGCGCCGCGTCGTATAACCAATGCAACTCTGCCTATACCTCATGGCTCTATCTCCTCGTCCCAGTCGAATCGTCAAGGTACAACGACCATGGCCTAGGCCATGATTCAGGTTCAAGTTCACCGTAAAACTTATATGTACATCAATTTTTACTATATACCTATCTACACGTCACAGCCAAATTCAGAGCGGATGAAGAAGAAGAAGAAGAAGAAGAAGAAGAAGAAGAAGAAGAAGAAGAAGAAGAAGAAGAAGAAGAAGAAGAAACGAAAAGAAACACCAAGAATATTACAATCCGGATGCATACAGGCGTAATCGGATCGCGAATTTCCCTCGTGATTCCACCCTTTTGTTCTTTTAATTCGTTTTTCCGTTTTATCGTCGCTATCCGTTCGACACATAAAAGACAATTGTGGAAGCTTACTAACCCTAGAAAGGCTCGAAAAACCAGGAAGATACAGTCTTTGAAATTTTTTTTTTTTTTTTTCCCCCACTATCGCATATATAATGAGTCCGAACGATGTATTCACCACATACTAAGATATGCATTGACTGGGGGCAATGAAATGTTAACACCCAATAATAATAATAACACTAGTTTCGAGTAAAGATTCCTTCAGCCGCCTCGGTGTTCTAATTGGATAAGGCGTCGCAGTACAGTTGCGAAGGTCCCGGTTCAAACCCGGGCCGAGGGAATTTTTACTCGAAAAATTTTCAAATACTGTTTTTTCGAGCTTTTCCAGGGTTAGTAAGCTTCGACAAAGGAGCTGATGCTCTCCTTGGCAAAAAAAGGACAATAAGAAACGCATGGAAAAATTGCAACTCTGGTTCGGCTAGTCCGCGATGTGTTCGCTATCATATATATATATATAATGAGTCCGAACTATATTTCATCAAATTTACGCAGACGGTAATTAGAAATGCCAAATACCCGCGGACGACGATAATACATGAAAGTGAAGCGCAAAGAAAAAGTAACGAAAAATAAGGTTTGATAATATCGGTCGCGCTCTCGCGATTCTATAATAACGTCGAGTGTAATAAAATGTAGGTACCTACACAATATAATATAACATAATATAATATAATATAGGCATAGGCATAGAATGAGGTATACGTGAAATATATAATGCGAGCATTAAGGTTAAGTGTCGAGCGTAGACCCGGTATACCTAAGTAGGTAAACCGTGGGTCCCGAAAGTTACGCGGTATGGCATGATGCTTGGTAGTGTAGGGTAGAGAAAATTTGAGAGACTCGGAAAACTGACAGTCGGCGTCGCCGCTGCTGAGAGAGAAAGAAAACTTGGTTTTCGTCTCTCTTTTCGGCGTCTCTGTGACGAGGAGCGGGAATCGCGCGATTCCACGCGACACAATTAAGGCGGAAAGCATGAATGCACCGATCGCCGGGATGCTAAAATAATGTTTAGCATGAAAATTCTGCGCGACACGATCCTTCAGAATCGCAAAGATTTATCGATATTCGGCCGTAAAAATGAATTTCGTTGGATCCGCATACGTATACGACGACGGCAGCTTTCACGCGGCATTAGACGGTAAGAAAATTTGTTTTCTCTCCTGGACTCAGTCCGCCGATCGCCAAATTTCCCCTTCCTCCGCGTATCTTCTCATGTTTGCGGATGAATGCATGAAAAGATAAAGAAAGGAAAGAAAGAAGGCCAAAAAACTGATCGTACGACATTTTTTCCGGCGTTGAAAAGGTCGTTGAACGTGCGATGTGTGGGCGTCCTTGTGGCATTCGTAAATCGTAAGGCAATATTGTACGAATGCTATGCCGCATATCGCGAGATAATTAATTCTTGTTGATAAAATTGAAAACTATATGTACTATATGTGTATGTACCTATATACAATAAATATACATACATACGGTAAGTAGGTACTACTGCTTACAATACTACGGTCACGAGTCGCGTACGTTATTATACTTCCTACAATCGCGCGTTAGTATCGGATCTGTAAATTTTCTCGTCATTTATTTACGAAACGACCGCGAAACCGCTTCTTGTATTAAAGGTCATTTGAAATTGCAAGCTCGATTATCGTGACTGGAGGGCAGGGAGCAGGCCGCCGCCGCCGCCGCGTCGCGACCGTTCCGCAGTGCCAAATCACTTCAAAGAGAAAGTACCTCCTGGAGATAGGCATCGTAATGTACACACACAATGCAATAGAACCGCTGCGGTCTTCTCTCGTGATAAACGTAAGTATGGTACAGATATATGTACAGGCAAAGAACTGCGATCTATACTTCTGCCTATGTATCTGTACCATCTACTAGCTAAGTATAATATAAGATTCCTGACGATGGAAGACCAAGAAAAACCGAAAAACGAATAAATTTATTTTTTATAAATTCATGTATACTTGCCTATTTACCTTTGCCTATACATACCTGTACCTACTATAGCTCAGTATATGATATATTCCGGGGCATACGCATCCCATCAAGATTCCTAAAACACGAAAGACCAAGAAAAACCGGAGAGAAAATGAATTTGATTTTTAGAAATTTATCCATATTCTTCGGGCCACACGGCATTCTGTACGGACAACGTGAAATTGGAGCACGTACATACAGGCGCATATTATACCTACATAGGTAGGCACTATTCTTATATAGGGTTTGTTTCGACGCGGACGCTGCAATTATCGCCTAGCTCGCCGCGCCGGTATACCAAATTCGGAGGACTTAACACCTTCGGCGAGCTTCACGACGACATACCTCGAGTGTTTTTACCGAAAAGAAACGAAGAAAGGAAAGAAACGAACCGGAGATATAAAAATACTGGAATGCAGCGGGGCTAGAGAATTTTGTTATTCTAACGTATAATCTGGTCCGACCACGCAGAGTGAAAAGTAGTAACTTTTGTCGAATCAGACGAAAATTCGTCAGTCTCACAGCTTCGGAAAAATTATATTTTTGTCAAATCGGCTGAGAAATTATTTCAATCTGAAAATTACTTGCGGATTCGAAGGGCGGGATGAAATTCTTTCGATTCCAAAAGATTCTCATTTCGTTGATATTCCCGCGAAAAAAAATTAGTTCCCCTCTAAGTTTGATCGACCGAAGAAAATATTTATCCGAGCGTACGTTTTGTCAGGATTTTTGAGTTTTCCCGGTTTTCTCCGAGCGGGGCTGGTAGGCAGAGAAGAACGGAACGGAATAGGAATAGAGTACAGAGAACGATCAAGCCCTGCAGTCGGAGAAAACATCAGCGTTTCTTAGCGGTAAATATCGTACAGTCTAGTGGCAACGTATTATATAGGTTCATATCAGATGAAGATAGAGCCGAGGCGCGTTCTGGAGGAGTTTCGTTACGAGATGAAACAGCCGAGACTCGTGTATACATAGGCGGATATATAAGGTGTGTACCTACGGAGTATACATATGTATACGAATAGGTATATAGAGGAGAAACGAGAGATGGAAATAACGGATTTTCACTGGTTTTGCATACCTTTGATGTCCGGCTATAGGTATATACATACCTCCTGTGTACACGTATATATATACACGATTTATAAGCTCGTAGATGGAAAAATGTGAAGAATTGTGGTAATCTGGAAACTGGCGATCGCGATATTGTAAAACTGACGAACCCCCGGCTGCCTGTAATTGTATATGTATACCTACACAGATTCGAGCGAAGCGACCGTCAGCTATACGGAGGTTAAACCGACGAAAAGAAATTGTTTTCTAGTTTGTGGAAACCGCTACACGGCAGTTGAACATTGGGTTTAGTTTGCGGTAGCCTATCGTGTTTAACCGCCGATGAAACTAGACCGACCTCAAAAATATTCTCAGCTGTACGTAATGCGCTATCGTCGTACCCGATCGCGATCCGCGCGATGTACGAAAATTTGACAATAACGTGAATATAAAGGCGGAGCCAAGTTATCTAATTTCGTGATTGAGTTATAAAAGACGAAGAACCCGGTTTATAACCGTTCTGAAAAAGGAAGGAGAAATAGAGGAAGAAGAAGGCGAAAAAATCGAAAAAACCGAAAACTAAAAAGAGGAACTTCTTCTTCTTCTTCTTCTTCTTCTTCTTGAAGATTGAATCTCCACTCGGATTCGCTGCACAGATTTTATTAATGAGACCGCTTGTGAATGTGCACGGCTGCGAAACTTCGTGGTTTCTATGAGTTTTTGCTATTTCTCTCCTTCCGTACCTACACCTACCTGTACTTCCTATCTTTTAGTCTGTTAACCGTATCGTAAGATTTTTGGGTGACCACAATACCGCGTAGGATACATATATATTGGTATAAGTAGGTATATACACAGTGGCACCGTACAATATCTATATACCTAGCTACTCGGTGATAAAAAGTATTCGGCATAAGCTTAATTCTGTGTCACGGTATAAATCGTCCGATTCTTTATCGCTTCTGGCTATCTATAACCGATTAATCTGGTACATATATATATTATACGTGTAGGTATACATAGATACCTATATCATTATGTTCTTTCGACGATTCAATTCCATTCAATTCCATTCAATTCAACTCAATTCAATTCAATACAATACGATTTCATTTTGTTCAATTTCATCCGATTCTCTATTCGCTCGCGGCACAAAATTATATATTATGTATATACATACGATACTACTTGATCATCCAAATTTCAGCATTATAATACCTACATAGGTATATCTTTACGTTACTGATGCACGTTGAAATTCGCAATCGAAATTCCTCCCAGGTCTGCAGACTCGACGAGTTTTAATACACAGTCCTGACCACGACCGAACGTCACAGAATCAAGAATAATCATCGCGGACTTTCCGGCTGCGATTTTGTCCACGCGAGAAAAATCTTCAATTCTTATGTTTCGCGCCATTTCGAGAACCCCCGGTACCAAGAGAGGAAGAAAAATATTCAGCCCTGTGTTGGGCGCCTGACGGAGGGAAGAAGAAAAAAAAACAAAAAAAATGGCGAGCCCCGCGTTGGGCGCCAAACAGTTCGGCGCCCAACACGAGGCCCTGCGTTCTTTTTTCCTCTAATTTGGTATCCCACGTTTCTTTATGGATTCTTTCATTGCTGCACCCGGGGCTTCTGGTAATGGCAAAATATATGCCATTATATATAATACATATATATATATACGTTTGTCAACGTTGTAGAAAACCAAGCCTCAGAGTATATCAAGAGATGAAAATTAAGCGTCTGCGTCTACTTCTACTTCTACTTCCTCTTCTTCTTTTTCTTTTTCTTTTTCTTTTTCTTTTTCTTATTCGTCTCCTCCTTCATGATTTCCAATTCGTAATCTAGCACTGGAACGCATTCTTGAATGCAGCCAGCATGAAGTTTCGAATTGCGACTAGCTCCTCGCTAGGTGGGTAGGGGTGTATGTATGTATATATATATATATGTATGTATGTATACGTAGCTATACAAAATAATAAGACGGAAATGTAATGAAGTTAGCCAAGTCACGCTTCATTTCTCGACACGGTGCAGAGAAGATTCGTGATCGTATCTTTCTGCCCGGTGCACCTCTACGTATGCATATATACAGATATAGTATTACAATTTATCAGGCATATATGGGGTGTTCCACGCAAAGCGGACCGCCGAAATGCGGTTGCTTCCCATCACGGAAGAAGCCCATCACTGGCCGTTATGGAGCAAGATAACCTATCAATTGGTCCGAGAGATATGGTCGGTTCAAAAAGACGAGAAAATTCACAAATCTCACTTTCAACTGGGAATATCTTGGCTACGCGCGAACCGGACGGTGACTTTATACAGCGAATTGTATCGCGGAAAAACGAGCTACTTCGCGATGTACGACCCTCGAACTATTCCGAAAATTTCCAAGCATCTAAAATCAACGAAATGTGTGATTTTGTTTATTCACTACCGGAACGGTTTGACCGATTCGCTTCGAACTCCCGCCGCATATACATACTATCCACGAGGTGAAAGAGAAGCTCGGTGAAAAATTTCAGCCTACCGTTTAGCGTCGTTTTCTTTCCCAATCAAATGAACAAGCGAACAAATATTATTATCGTAATTGAGAAAATAAAAAAAAATTACCTGCAGTCGATTCCAATTGGACCGTCAAGATTACGGTTACCAGCGGAGAGCCTATGAACGAGAACGAGAACGAGAATGAGAATGAGAATGAGAATGCGAACGAAGTGGAGCCGAGGACGCAGCTCCTATTTTTCATTTCGTATTTCGACTGAACGGCGGAATTGATGAAAAAATTCATCATATCCACAAACCGGTCAGCTTGCCGCGGGATACCTGAATTCTGCATAAAATTTCCGCCTACTTTTTCTCCAGAAGGAAAGAAGAAGCGGGAAACAGAATAACGGAATAAAAGAAGCAACTGGGTCTCGAAATTGGCGATTGGAAATAAGGCGAAAAGAAAGAAGAACCCCAAGCAGAGAATCCCGTGCAGATCTTCGAACCGATCGATTGGCTAATTCCGATCATTAATGTAGATCGCGGGTTCTAGATTATTCATAACGGGAGAAGAACGGAGAAATAAAATACGTATAAAAGGTAAAAGAGAAAAGGGTGAAAGAGGAGGAGATGGTGGGCTGACTCGACATCTAGGTCGATTGGTTTAGGTCAAATACGTAAGCGAAGCCTTGTTGCTGTTGCTGTTGCTGTTGCACCTGTGTAAAATATATCTTCCTTCGATAAATATACAGTGCCTGCACACACGGGCCCGTACGCAGGTACAGTACAGTACGGTATAGTAATATTATACATTCAACCGGTGGTGCAACGTTCGGTATATCGTCCTACGCGCGTTTATGTAGATTATCCCACGTCCGTTATGTATAACGTAAACACGAGTGCCAACGATAGATAAATCAACGGGTGCATTCATGTGAGTAAAATGCTGCAGTAAAGCCGAGTCTCATATTTGTATAGTTATAGTTAAGCGTTATGGGAAATGGAAAATGGAAAATAGTAAAAAGTATACAGCGAGATTTGATGCCATGTATACTGCGAGGTTTGTTCCACCGCACTCCGTCGTTTCATAGAGTCTAATTTGAGTAACGATTTTCGTTTTTCATCGAACCCGGCTCTCTGCACAGTTTTCATTTTTCCTTTCAGTTTCAATTTTTTCAACATGTCATCATTCCCCGGTATATGCGTTGCGAAAAATTCCAATGTCAAATACGCCAGCAAAGTATGTGAAGACGCTACGTTGATGACGTAACGCGCGAAACCGTATACTCAGGAATAATTCCGTACGCAAATTAACAGTCGAATATGTGATACCGGTAGCTCTATACCAATACGGCAATTTTTCCTTCTTTCTAACGATATTTCAGTTTCCCCACGCGTTCGGTTCGGTCCGTCTAATTTGACGGAAGCGTCCCTATAATTCCAAATTACGATTCGCCACGAATCATCGATTTAAACGCATTTTCATTGCGCTAATTTTTCTCCTGACGGGGGATGATGGATTCGAAACCGCGGCGTTCGCTCGCACTCGCTCTCCCTTTCCCATATCTACTCGCGATCGGAGCTACAGCTGGTCGCACGCTATGACCACCGCCTGTGCCGAACTACCGAACAGAAACCGCTGCAACGTTTTCGTATTTCCTTCGAGACTTCGAAGGCGTCGAAGGTGTTGAAGGTATATAGAAAAAAAATAAAAAATTTCTTTTTTAAATCAGATTATACCGAAGAGATCCCGAAAGCGAAAGTCATTCGGCAAAAATTCCTGCGACCGACTGCAGTTTCCGATTTGGTGAACGTTTCAGCGCACCAATCGACAAAATTTGTCGCCCGAAATCCTTCGGATAATGCGACCGAGAGGGGGGGGGAAAAAATAGAAAAAGAAAATTAAAGAGAAAATTGTTGCAAGACAGAGTATCGTTTTCGTTCCGAATTTCCTTCTATTCTTTCTCTCTTTCTTCTCCTTTTCTTTTTTCTCAATATTCGAAAAACTTTTGCGTATTCTGTCGTGGTATCCGATGAATCGTTGATTTTCCGAAAGACCGCGGGCGCGGACGAAAGTTTCAGGGAACAATATTCGTACGAGAAAAATGTAGGAATGTAACGTTAATAGATTTGAAACTTTGGGACACGCTCCACTTGCTCTTCGGGAACGATGCGGTGTTTTGGTATTATACAGCCGAAGAGCGCGCGGTGGGAAAAAGTGCCGAATGTGCAAAAACTGGTACAAACAACTACAACGGGACGAAGAAACAATTCCTACCCCGACGGTCTCGCGTTGTCCGCGAAGCTCGGCTTCTGATCGCGTTACCAAGTCGCGCAAGTTATATATAATCGCTCACCCACAGGTATATAATAGGCAGATTGAGATGAAGATGAATTTGAAACGGGGAAAGAATGAAGAAACGAAGGAAAGAAAGAACGAAAGAAAGAAAGAAAGACCAAAAAGAAAAAAGGAGAACCATAGAAAATGATAAGCAGCTACTTATAGCCGACCGCAAAACGATTTTGTACAATTTTTGTTCTCTTCCATGGATCATATATTTCACCACAGTATATATATAGTATACTCGACTATATACCACACGTACACGTGATAGGGATACGTGTCGTTCTCTCGCCTCATTTGACACAGATTCCATTCCGCGTTGACCGCGCGGACGGTCCTCCCACGCAATTAATTAAATTGTAAAGCTAAGCGTTGAAGATTTTTTAATCATTTGATCAGACGATACACAGTCACGATATTGAATCGTCGAGGGATCGGGGATCTTGGGGGAAAGTTGTCCGCGTCGAAATGCGTGAAATAGACCCAGAGAAAACCAACAAGCTTCCGAAAGACTCTGAAAATGCAAACGACAGATTGTTCTTGCCCCCCCTCCCTCCAAAATTTCGTTCTCCTACAGTTTTCATATTTATATATATTTATATATTTTATATATTTTTTTTTTCTTTTCCAGACCGGAGTGAGACTTCCGGAAGGAGCTAGCGCGGCTCTGGCAAAGCCGACCAAGTATCACTACTATCCTCACAATCAACACATATATCTTTTGCCAGAATGCGCGGTACAGCAAGTTTGCAACGCTGTATATGTTAGGCTCAACTTCACCCAGCCGCTATGCGCCTGTCCTGGAAGGTACAGAGACCCGTGCAGCGCTTCTCTGGACAGCGATGACCACCATACAACCGAACTGGTCACCGACCCCCGCACCAAGGTCAGTACCGACCGCTTGTTCTATGCCAACCAGCTCCAACCGTTCTCCGCAATTGCATTCATTTCGTTACGATATCTGCCTAGCTACTAACCGAATTCAAATTTCATACTTTTGTTTTCTCTCGACGAATTTTCCCATCACACCGATCGTTTTCGTTCCGATAAAACTTCTACGATGCTCATTTCGTCGTCGATAGCCGGATTTTATCGCAATCGAATACAAGTCTTGTTCTTTTTTTTTTCAATCGACCGCAATCAATTTTTATTTCTAATTTGTTCGAAAATAGAAACGAGGAACGTCGTCGGGAGCCGGATTCGAAGCTGAAAAAACATGCTTCAAAATACTGTTTTCAGAATTGTTCTACCATTATTTTCGACAAAGTTACACGGTGCGAAATAAACGCCGCAGTGGCGCGCCGACGGCATTTCGTCGTACTAATCAATCACGTACGCGCATGCACGTACGCATGCGCATCCATACATCACTCTTTTCTGCAGCGCGTAACTTCGTCATGAAAAATGGTAGAACAATTTTGAAAATAGTATTTTGAAGCTCTTTTCGTCTACTTCGAAATCGCCGTATTGAAAATCTTTTCGAAATTTTTGTCAATTGAGGCATCCACGTTTCAGTCCGGCAGATAGGATCTGCCGATCGAATGACCAATCCGGGAACAGATCGTTCTCCAGTAGCACCGAAATGGAAGAATGATTCCCCTCGTATTTTACTTCACTTGATTCCATTTCCTCTCTTCGCGCGGAGTTAATGGGATTGGATGTGTGTACGTAGAAAACGAAGAAACAAACGGGAACGAAAGAACGTACGAACGTACGAGAAGTGCAGAGGTATATGAAATAAACCCAGATCCTCTTTCTCTCGTATATGTATACGTGTACCTTACCTATGTCTCTATAAAGAGAGTAAACAGATATATCTAGGGATGTGGATCAAACGGATGTGCATTCGCAGTACCTACCGAGGTATGCATATGCGCCTCTGCTACCTCTGGCTATTATACCTATATAGATAAAACGTGGAATAGGTATATATATACCTATAAGCGGGGGAACAGAAACGACGTGTTTTATTTTTCGTAAATAAAATAAAACTTTTCTGGTCACGGTTGAGCATTAAATCGATATCTGGTGCATATCGTTGTCCGCGATAGACTACATACACACACACACACGGATACACCTATGTAGGTGTGTATCTCCGTGCTAGACCCAGCTCTGAACGCAACATAGGTGGGTTATGTACGTGCCTGGATGCTACGTTGGCTATACTCTGGGATATTGCAAATAACTCGGGGTAGCTATAGCGTGGTTAGTTATTCCACTTTTTTCCTCTCATTTTTTCTTTCCATCGTTTTTGCTCTGACCAATCAAAATTTTTCCTACCCATCATCCCATTTCGCCCGTGCAAGTAAATTCCATCTGCAATTACCTCTCGGCCTCGTGATGATCTGCACTAACTACCATACCATACCATACCATACCGTAGCATAACGTAGCTAGGAAAACTGCAGCAGCAGCAGTAGCAGCAGTGATTTGCGAGGTAAACTACTACTACTACTATACTACTGCATACACGGAGGAAGATGAATATCTAAGAGAAACCGGTTATGTATCTCGAAATATATAGAAATAGAAATAGCACCGTGCATGTACTCTGTATGTAACATTGTGTGTATCATGCACGTACGAAGCTAGAAGTATGTTTTCACCTATACAGTGGATGTACGCCATGGATAGATAAACTCCGGAGATACGTGGAGCGAAAAAAGGGAATAATAAATAATAAATAATGATCGAGAAGAACCGGAAGAAGAAAAAGAGAAGGAGGAGATTGAGATCGAGATAGTGAAGAGAAAATGATGCGTATCTCTTCATACCATATGCACCTTAAGGTGCCGTGTGGGTATAGGACTGGCCGCGTTGAATGCAGAGAAACCGTTTCGAAAACGAGAATCTTCGACTCCGAATCACCTTTCGAGTTGCTATTGGAGACTCATTTCCCCCCATTGTTACTTGTACTCAAAAGCATTGTTGTTATTTGGAAACGTGATTCGTCGCCGCTCCCATATACCGAACAACCGATTTGAATGGAACATTTCCGAACGGATACAATATTCCACCAGAAAGTGGTTAACCATATCGCTCGCTAAAGATTCGATAAAATTCAGAGTTTTTTTTTCTACGGAGTCTCCGATCGTCAGGCTAGGTTCGTTTATAGGTTAGATTGGACAAACTTGAATTTCTCATAGAACTCTGCAAAAATTCGCGGAGATGAGATCCACTCTTTGCGAGATTATAATATTTCGACGCGGGAATGAAAACCGAGTTTTCGAGTAGATTTCGAACCGACAATGCGCAACTCAGACTTCTCGTTTTGTTTTTTCTTCAAATTATTATTAATATCGTTATCATCATTATCATTTTGTTTTCGACACATAATTTGCCTACACTCTGTACATATCCGTCGATGGGAAAGTCCATGGGGAAAACGAGCGTCCGGGGTTTGAAAAAATTATTGCAGTCTCGCATACCTGCTGTATACACACGTGCAAATAAGCGTTCATCACGGGTATAATATAAGTAAGAGGATTCACTTTCAGCCGGTATGACAACTCCGTGTCGCGAAAACGAGCGTATAATGATTCTCGTCTCGCGAGTCAAGTTTTCTTTCATCTCGACTCTTCCGATCTCTTTTTCTTTTTTCCCGCTCCGTCTCTTTCTTTCTTTCTTGTTTCTCTGCTGTGAATCTAGAAAAGCGGATATTTCTCCCGCTTCATTTATTCATTCATTTTTTTGCAATCTTCTTCATACCTTGGTATGTAGATACAGTGCTTTGCGAAAAATGAAAAGTAAAGGAGGGATGGGGGGGGGGGGGTCAACGAAACGCCGAAGAACTCTATCTGAGCAACGACGAGGAATGAGAAAAGGAAGAGAAAAAATAAGAAAAATGTACATATCTACCTATACTGAAAATCGACACCATATGCCATATAGTACAGTTTGTTACAGTCATATAGTCGGTCGTAGCAGCTGAATAGGAACGAGCGAATCTAAATCCAACCCTGAAACTAACCGAGATGGACATTTCGTCGTTTTTATAGGACGACGCGGAGGCGGACGCGACTGTGCAAAAAGGGAAAGAAGAGAAAACAGTGTATTGGAATCGGTTAGGTTAGGGTTAGGGTTAGCCGCAACTAGTACGCACGTAGGTAATCATTGGCATGACTATAATATATCTCGATGTTCGCGATACCTAGTATAACTATAAAATAACAGGTATGAAATTATAAAGAATTGCGGAGGAGAATCCGCATCAGTTGCCATCTGTAGTAGCAAGTAATTAGGTATAGGTGTAGGTTATACGAGGTGTTCCTGCAGGCGAACACGGCAAAAATTTCCCCCCGCCGTTTTTCATTTCGTTAGTAAATTTTCAGACGATTGTACCAACTCAACTCCAGCCGGCGCTTTTGAATTATTTCAAATTCTTTCCTCAAATCGTGATTTCTCTGTGATTATTCGAACCCATTTGAAAACGACCTTCTTTCAAATTCTCTGCAAAAATTCTTCGATCAATGTTTCTCTGTGTCGAAACAGCCGATATCTTGTTTTCCGTAATTATTATTTTTGTTTTTTCTATCATTTTTGTTCTGCCAACGTACCCCGTGTCCCGTCACGTCACACACCGTGAGCTTCGGCGCGTGATAGAAAAGCATACAAATGAAAGAGAAAGAAAAAAAAAAAGAAGGAATACGAAACTGCAGAATTAGTACCTACCCGTTCTCAACATTGCAGCTCGGCGAATAATTCATACGCGATCGGCATTTTCGCGCAGCAGCCAGTAGCATAATAAAAATCATTTCGGGGATATTGATAATTCATTTTCGCTATCCGGCCTGCATCTGCCGTTATAGGAATAGTATTTCATTCTACATGACTATCATCATTATCGTAGTTGTAGTACGCTCAATAGCTAGTGGGTTTACGTTTAAAGTTGCGGTGTGCCGGGCAGCGCATCCGACCACCTATATTCCCGTCGATTGTTCATAAAGTCCTCTCTGTTGCGCGCATATACACACATATATATATATATATATAACGAAAAATAAGAGAATACTGTAAATCGTTCGAGAATGAGGAATTTGTTTGTTTTTTTTTGTTTTTCCTTTTTCCGAAAGTTAGGTATACCTCTAACAGAATAGGTTTTATTTACGGTCAAGTTAACGGTTCGTCGATTTCTACAACGATGTATACAGGGTGATTCAGTTCGAGCGTGATGTGATACGTTCCCCGGGGATATGAGATTTTTTTTTATTTCGATATTCCGAAAGGAGAAGTACATACCTACTCCACTCCGGAAGTAATTCGTGCGACCTCCGGTTACCGAGCCGCGCAAGAGGATGGATCTGGGTTGACCTATCGTAGCCGCTACAAATTGTGAGCGAGCGATGTATGTACATATACGGTGGTGCGAGAGTGAGGACGGTCCTTGCAGACTGACGTATCGTCATCGCGATCGCAGATGAAACTCGAATATTCTTATCGACACGCGAGTGGTCGTTGGCGCGAATTTTTCCCCAATGACTTTTGCCCCCCCCCCCCCCCCCCCCCGGGGATTTCACCGATGATCCATATCGGCGAGAGAAGAGGACGAAAAAATCTTCGTTGAATGAATGAAAATTGAATTCGGTATAGGAGAAAAAAAATAGAATAAAAAAAAAATAAAAAAATCGACGAATAACGCGACGTGTTTGATTGACTCGTCAGGCGCTGACTCTGGTGAAGACGTGCGAGCCGGTGGCGGAAATGAGAGAATGTAGAGCACCAAAGGACTGGTCTCTCCTGGCACTACAGAACGTTAGAACAGGAAAATCCCATTATCTGGTAATCTGTCGTTGTCCGGACACCAATATCCTCGGTAAGTGGGCGTATAATATACTAACACTGACGAATGCATTGGCGGAAGAATATAGGTAGTAGTAGCACGAAGAGTCGCGTGATATATACACGCGAAAGAGAGTCGCTGTAGAGAACTGTTCAATTCGTTTCGCCTATTTCACAACTATTAAACTATTGTGAACGATTTCGAAAATACCAAAGAGCTAAAAATTGTCGAAAAGTTAAACGAAAAGACAAGAACAACCGAACGAGAATTCAAACGAACGTTCTTCTCATTTTTGTTTTGTTGCATTGAAAAAAAAAAAAAAAAAAAACACCAAACCAAACCAAACCAAACCAAACCAACCACCGACACACAGAGGGTCCGATGAGCCACGACCAGCCGATGTACGCCAGCGTACCGGGGATCAGAGTTTACGGTATGATGTGCGTCCAAGGAAACCGCCGAGGTCGCCCATTGCGATACACTCGCAGCATTTTAGGTACATATCAAATTTATTATTTCACTGTTTCTACTTCACAGGCGAGGGGGGGGTTTGAAATTCTGGAATACGGACCAAAAACTGGACGCGGCAAGATTCCAAAAAATTTCAAAGATACGAATTCGAAACTAGCGAAGGATCGTCAATGCGAAATTTTTACCCCCCCGCCCCTGCACTCATAAATTTCACGTGAAAGTTTGTGGGTTTTGTATATTTTTTTTTCTTTTCCATCCAAGAATTCGCGTATATATATATATATATATACCTACGCCAACTGAACCTAAAGTAATGCCAAAATTTGATTGTTGCCACTTTTGCATTTCTTTCGTCGAAATTTTTATCTTCTCATTTATTATTCGCAGATTTATTGGAAAGAGAGAAAGCCGAGGACGCCAAGCCATCGTTTCCGTGGCACAAAGTACCGGAGTTGATGAAAATCGCTCTGAACTAGTTACGTCTCCAAGAGTTCCACGATACATAATACTATTATAATAATAATAACAATAATATACCTACTAATACATGAAGAAGCTGCCATTATAATTTTCATCGAAGCATATACAGTATAACGCGAGGAAGGCGAAAGATGAAGAAACACAAATAATAAGAAACAAAAGTAGAAACGCACGGGCCGCGGATTACTTATCAAAGTAGCAGAAGAAACGAACAAAAAAAGACCCAAAAACCGAGTTAGTTATTATATATATAATATATATATATATATATATAATTATAGTATATTTATATTATTTATTTCTGTCGTAGATATTATACCTATATAAACATATGTTGCGTGTAATAATACACATATATTATTTATCGACGATGTATCTCAAGTTTGTTGTAGTACGAAGGAAGAATAGAGAAAAAGTAAAGAATAGAAAAAAAAAAGCACGCGAACAAACCGAAAGAAGGCGAACAAAAGATTGAGTGATGACGAGCGAAGTTGAGAAAGATAAGAGAGAAAATTGTATATTTTCGAGTTTGAGCAATGATTTCAACGATCGCCGATCACGACAGAATAACAAGTTAATCGACATGAGTTATACAGGGTGTCGCAAAATTGAGTGCAAAAAATGACAGAGGCAATAGAGGGGGTCGAGCTGAGTAAATTGACCCAAGGAACATGTGATCTGCGAAGTCGCGTTCGCGAGACACGACCGGTTGAAAAATTTTTGCGAGCGCCTGCATGCAGGCAACCGAGTACACCGCTAGCGTCGGCTAGAAGGTATTTTAAATCGAAAAAAATCAACGATTGATGATAACGATGTACTCTGGAGACAAGCTTACCGCGAATGAATGTAATTTCCAATTTTGAAAGCAATTTTTCTATCACGCATCATCGTTGTTGTGTTTGGCGAAACTGCGATGCCAAGAGTGTTTACGTTTGAAAATTCGTGAATCTGTGAGTGTTGATCAGCAGTCGGGCGCGCGCCTATCGACAAAACTTCTAACCGATCGCGATGCTTGCCGCGTACTCGATTGCCTACACGCGGGCGCTTGGCAAGATTTTTTAACCGGTCACATCTCGCGAACGCTAGTTCGCAGACCACATGCTCCTCGGGTCGATTTACTCAGCTCGACCCCCTCTATTAACCTTATCGTCGTTCGTACTCAATTTTGGGACACCATGTATAGCAATTCGATGCGATTGGAAAGTATGATATTTGTTTGTTGCGAGAGTTAGGTATACGTCTCTTCATCATACGTATGTACACACGATACCTACATATTGCCTACTCGACTCTGAAGTCCTTGACGTCTCAGGACAATTTTTATATCGCGTCGATTACACGAACGTTTCAGGTAATTGGATTGAAATCGTACGAGGGAGAGAAAGAAGAGGAAGTACGAAAAACGTACATAATATTGGATTTTATGTAATAAATTATTGTGTAACTGTATATCGGTACACCGATATATGCTATACCTACGTATAACGAATAAATAAACAGAGAAATAAATCGTACCGTCATCGTACGTGAATAATCTTTCAATCGTGTTCCGTATATACCACCGTTGATTATGCAAATCAAGGACGAAGGAGTTAGGGAATACGAGAGCAAGAGACGGAAAAAGGAACAACAACGCACACGCGCGCTCATCGTCAAATGAGAAATAATTTATATGGTCGACTGTGAAAATGAAAGAGAAGCGTGAATGAATAAAAATAAATGAAATTGAGGAGACGAAGATTCGCCGAGGGCAGGGTTTCGCCTCTTCTTCAAATCCCGGAATTGGGAAATCGATATTGCAATCGAATTGTTTGTTAATCGGTGGATGTTTGTTAATGAATCGTTGATCAATTGGATAGCGGAACGAAAATAATTGCTAAAATCATAGTAATTGTAGCAGGGTCTTCCATTTTCCCATTTCGAGTTTTCACACACATATAACAGAGTTAGTTTTTATTTTTTCGTTTTTCACTCACCGAGAACGTCCGAGTTCACCAATACGCTGCAAGAATACATCGGGACGACTAGACGAGGTCTGCGAAGACTCAGGGCACGCCGACAGGCTTCTTTGCATGCTGACATTAATTGACCACCCAAGTGACCCTGACTCTGACTTCCTCCGTCGCTGAACACGAAGAAAAATAAGAAAAATTCAAATTCTCTGTCGCTTCTCATCAAGATTTGATTGATAGAAATTTACATTTTTGTAAATTGTGTTCGTTGTCTTTTCTTTTTTTTTTCTTTTTTTTTTTTTCTTCTTCTCTTTTCTTTACGGCAGCACCGAAAGTTTCCTGTGCTAATGTATTGCGCGTATAAGAAAGAAAAGAATCGGAAGTTTCAGCGATTGGCGCCTACTTTCGAGAACAAGTCCGTGCGCGAAACTTGGTAATATTTTCGCCAATATCGGTCCGAGAAAGTGCGCGGGATCAATATTTTTCTTTTTTTTTTTTTGCAATTCTTCTTCTCGTCTGAGGCTCGAAAGCTCGAGAAGATCGGAAAATATACGGGAATGAGTGAGCAAGGAGGCATTGGTTTTCTTTTTTATCTTGGTATTTTTTTTCTTTTTTTTTTTTTTTATATACAGTTTGCATTTCGAAAGAAAATTTCGAAAACTTACTTGGAACAGTTATCGTGAATTTGCCATTTTTTGAGAACGAAACAAACGCCCATCATGGGCTCTTCGCAGAGAGGTCCAGCCAAGGTTGCGAGTTGGAAGCCATTGACTATGCTGCTGTCGTACCTGTCCCCAGTCGGTAGTTCAAATTACTGTTTAAAATTCCAGGTGATATTGTTGATGAGGATATCGGAGCGCCAAATATTTATATCGGCGCATACTAGATATTTTCATTTCATACGTATATGTTACAACGATAAACGCGAGTTTCGTTGAATCGATGGAAAGGATTGAGATAATTTGTACACAAAGAATCGGAAATCTGCGGTGCGTGGACGTAAAAGTGATGGGGAATTTTTCGAAAACGAGAAAAATATCGAAAAAAAAGTGAATAAACAGATCGGTCACGATACGATTTCCCGTGTTTTCATCAGACTCTCCGAAACCCTTGCGAATTAGTGAACTCACCTCGACGATGTACATACGATAATGATTTACAGATTTTCCGAAAACTTTGATATTCAAATTTGATGTGTTAATATTCAGATATTCAGTGTGCGACCATCGCACATCTGAGTAACAATGATCAGAAAAGTAAAGATTTCAACTCAACGAACGCGAACGATATGATCTGTCCAAAACGCAAGTAAAATATCGAACGACACGTGCGATGAAGAAGTTACTCACGTTGCTCTGGGATCAGAGGATTTGCTTTGGCGTTCCCAGAAAGGTCGTCTTACGTAATCGGTATCATTGAGAAGAATATTTGGGCCGCATTTCCTGGGCCCGAAGCACCAAATCCTTTCAATTTCCACATCCTCGGCATCATTGTCTTGGAGAGCCAGTTTCAATTCAGCTTTCAAAGTTTCAACAGCTTTTTGGGTTCTCTCTGGTAAAACGAGAGTCTCCGGAGACAGTTTGGCGAGATCGTTCGAAACCCCGTCGTCCATATCTTTACCAAGTTTCTCAACGTGCCGATCAAGGAGTTTGATGAGATCCCCGTATTTTTCTAACACCTTAACGGCACTTTCTGGAAGAGGTTTTGCGTCTATTTCAAAGGAGCATTGCCGGTTCGCTGTCCAAGCCTCCATACTGGATTCCTGCTCCTTTTTCTCTATCACTTCATTGACCATATCCAATTTTGGAGGTGGAACAACGGTCTCCCTCAGCGGAACAATCGGCTCGGAAACGTTCACTTCCACCTTGGCATATCGTAGTTTCAAATCCTCCAAGCATCTTTCGAGGTGAAGTTCGCCCGCCGTGTTTAAAACGAGTTCACCAGTTTCCTGTATGTGAACAACGGCGCAGGCGTCCGCTTGGTTCAGTAGCTTCAGTCCCTTTATCAACTTTTGTAGATCGTTTGGCTGCTTCGGCTCTAACGCAACTCTCAAAATCGGGTCCGTCAACGAAGTGAGCTCCGCGAACGAGGGGCACGCTATTGTAGACGAAAGCGTGGCGGTCTTTAGCACGTGGTCCTCCAGGTTTCCAATACCGACGACGTTTCCTGCAGAGATACTTTCCAACGGTTCGATCTCTCTACCCATCAAGAGATACAATTTATCGATAACTGCTTTCGTCGCGTGTCTCCCGGATCTCAGGTCCTTCAGGACGATATCCTCCTCGATTATTTCTCCCGCCCGTTCACGCTCGAGAGCAATTCTCGGATTATGTTTTGGCCCGAGGACGAAAACCTCGCTCCCTTTTCTGAGGGTGCCCGAATAGACCCTGGCGAAAGCCACTAGCGCATCTTCAGAAATTTCTTCAGCCGGGTCCTTGAATTGCGTCTCATCGTTTTCAAAATCATGAGTTTTAAGGATCTCAGGTTTTGGAGCAGCAGATTTTTGGTTTTCTAATAAAGCTGCGTGCCTCTGTCTGGCTATTTCTCTTCTCTGGGTTAATTCCTCCTGCGTCAAGGGCTTTGCCTTATTTTCAGGCAGGTTTTTTCTCTCCACAGGAAACATCTTCGATATAAAAACTATCACTGGAGCATTCGGTGAGCTATCGCAAGCCAGAAAAGCCTCCTTAAGCAATTGAGTCTCCTTAGGTAGCGCAGAAAAATCGTTATTCCCGCTCATCAACCTTTCGATTTTTTCTTCGCTCAGTTTAGTCGGCGATGGTACATTGGCGCAGGTCATATCCAGGCAGGCTTTAGCGAGCGGAAGCCACTGCGAACAAATAGCCTGAAGTTGTGTCCTGGAATCCGTATGCCTTAGGTCTCTAGTTGTCAATTTAATCTGCAGTTTATCAACGATCGCAGACATCCTCTCTTTGTCCTTTCTTACCACAACCGTATCGTACAGAGCCCAAATATTTTCGAGGATAAGCTGCACGAATAGAGGTTTCTTAGCCTTATCTTGAGCGCCTTTCATTATCCGCTTAGTTTTATTATTCAGATAAAAATCCCC
Source organism: Phymatocera aterrima (assembly GCA_963170745.1). Lineage (NCBI taxonomy): Eukaryota > Metazoa > Arthropoda > Insecta > Hymenoptera > Tenthredinidae > Phymatocera > Phymatocera aterrima. The sequence continues at coordinate 4,558,075 of OY720671.1, forward strand.
CCATAACGTTTTCAGCAATACATTTTCACTGAATCCCAACTTATCGGCGAATATTTTTGCAAATTCTTTGACCCCGAAGCCCCAGCCGTCGACGGCGCTGCCGAAAAGGACGTTCCCGCTCACCGGGGAAAAGTATAAATTAGAATCGTCAGCTTCTTCGAGAGCGGATTGCCAGTCGGCTAAATTTTTTTCGTTCAAGTTCCCCGCCTCACTGTTATTTCCCTCCGCGTCATCCTCTTTTCCCTCTCTTTCCATAACGTCGCTGGCAAAAAGCTCTCCCATGACGGCGTTGACTTGTTCCAAAACCTGCATCAAGTGAACGTAGGCATCCAGCGGCGATAGTTTCACCTCCGTAATGAGCCTGTCTATTTTATTAAACACTAAAACCGGCTTAAGCCCCTCGATGTAAGCGATAGAAAGCGCGCTTCGAGTCTGCGGACAAACTCCCTCTATGACATCGACGACTACTATGGCGCCGTCGCACAATCTCACCGCAGTCGATACTTCGGATGCGAAATCAACGTGTCCAGGGGAGTCGATTAAGTTGATAATAAATTCTCTTTCATTTTCACAATGGTAGAGAGCTATCGAGCTTGATTTCATAGTTATTCCACGCTGCTGTTCGTCCGTCCGGCTATCCAAGTAGCGCAATTTTCCCGCTAGCTTATTAGATATTATTCCGTTACTTGCTACGAGCGAATCGGCCAGCGTAGTTTTACCGTGATCGACGTGAGCCAGAATGCAAATGTTGCGAACCTTTTCAGGGTCCGCCTGAAGCTCGCAGAGCTTTTCCGAGCTGATTAGCCTCATTTTCAGAGGTTAGGTTAGGTCAGATTAGGTTAGGTTCACCTATTATGAATTTAATTTATTCAAATATACTTTTTCACTTTTTATTTCACTGGTTCATCGGTTCGCTACGGATACGATAAATAGAAATTTGTTAAATCACTAGAAACAAGTATGATCAAAGTATCGCAGTATAGTTCCTATTGTTATTCGTTGTCGCCGACAGCGTTGAATAATAATAATAAAGATAGTAAAAATCGCTTGCGCTGAATGCGAGAATACTGACGTGTCGTCGTCGTAAGAAACACATTTCTTTTATCACGAGGTTATAAGAATCGAGACCGAATTTAGTAAATGATTAGTTATATACGCGATTTATGTGATTCATAATACTGATGATGGAATGACAATAAAAATTACGGTCGCTCGGCTTATAACTTCTCTTCTCTATTCACGTTACTACGGTATCACTCGCGTTGTCCGATATTCAAAGAAAAAAACGTGCTCTTCTTTCTTTCAACTTTATCTGACAATTCTCGCAACTCTTCGAATAATTTTAGGTTAGGTTAGGTTATGTTCCACGTTGAGCCGAAGTTGTAATTATTTTCGCACACCTTACGCACATAGATTTATCCCGGCGCAGCACAAAATCGTTGGATATTATTCACAGATTGAAACAATCGCGTTTCACGTAAAATCAATCAACTTTATCAAATTATTGAAAATCAACTCACAATGTATAACTACGTATATTTTCTTTCTTTTTCACTGTAAATACCACGATGCGATCGATGCGATTATGGCCGCCATTGTGCTGAACTCGGAACGTCGAGCGCGGACCTTCGATATATCGATCGACATTTGTTCAGACGGAACGCTGGAGTTTGAGTTTGAATTCGAATTTGAAGAACAACAAATTCGAACGAATCACGATCAAATTGATCGAATTTTTAAATCGTTTCTAAATTTATAAAAATTATATATACATTTCAATAATATATTTGCAGAAACTAATGTCAACTGACATTCTCTTATGTGTTTCTATATGTTTGCCAGAGAACGCGAGTGTTCTTGAAACACGGAGGAAAGTTTGGTACGGATTGGAACGTACGGGGACGGGGAATGATCTCTTTTAAATTTCGAACGAGAATTCACGGTCCGAGTTTGAATAATATTTGAATTTGGGCTAACGAATGCGTAATGTCTTTATTTTCTTTTCCGTGAGAATTGAATCATCTGTATTTGAATATTGTTATTTTTTCTACCTCATGTTGCGCAACAACTGACACGCATCAATATATTATAATGGTTATAATAATACAGTTATAATACCGCGTCCCGAGGTCGACTGTCAAGACTGATTTGGTTGTTGTTTAACAACGATTTAATTCACGCTATTCCATTATCTTCTCAATTCACCTGTATGTATATGTATACATACCTATATCACCCATATGCCACTGTATACATATATAATATTACCGGGGAGAGTACATACAGATCGGGTTTCGCTAGAACAGGAAGCGATTGCGGCACAACCCATTATATGCACAAAATATGTACGTACATAAACATGAATATTATTCTCTTCATGTTAGTATGGGACGCAGGAAAACAAAATTGAGATGAATTAATTACGACGACCATCACGACGACGATCATCATCTGCATAGATCAGAGATTCACAACAACGATGACGATACTAATAACAATAAGAACAATGATAGCATAATATAATTGGATTTTCCTGCACCTAGTGTATGTGCATATTTCCTACCTAGCTGCCTATGTATATAGTGTATAGGTATATATGCAAGGTAGAAATATCGACCAACCATGCAACGTTCTACAATACGAGCGAAATATGTTATTTAACGCACGGGCGTCAACGGATTAAACACAATTCACACCGTAGATACGACATCAGCTCGTACATAAAGTTTCTAGTTGCATAACTATCGCGAATATTATATTATATAAATACGCAGCAATGAGAATCCGCGACAATATATGTATACGTACAATAGCCGAGGATTCTCTCCGTCTGTTTTTGTTGTTGTTTCTGACGAAGAGTATAACGTGGCGACGCACGCGATTCGATTAATTAGTCAAATCTGTTTTATCTACCTTATTCATCCGCGAGCGCATATCGTCGCGATCTTCTTTATATAATCGAATAATTAACTACAGTAGTATCGTCAAATAGGAATGAATGTCCGGTTATAAAAGCCACTGTACAAACCAACAATGGCTTACAATATTTCTTACTCTCGTTCAATCTGCGGCTGTCGATATGTTCAAGCTCGTTGTCCTCCAACTCGCGATTGTCTTGGCTGTGGTGGTAAGATACTGAAAATTCAATCCCCTTTATCTTCAATGTGTATACGTGGTGAAGTATGTTACGGCTTAATCGTACCGCGAAGATCGCACGATATTTTATCATGCCATTTTCCCCCCCGGCTTCAGTATAAAGTATCCGAGCGACTGCTTACTTTGATTTTCGATAAACGACCGAGTAACTAATTATCACACTCGCCTCCGGCGTAGTCACCTTTCGTATTGAAGTTATATTACCGATTTTCAAAAATCGATAGAAAAAAACAAGAACAAAATTTCAATCGATTAAACCGGAATCGAACAATATTCCGATCAGACAGATATCCGAATCGATCTAGAGAAATTTCCGATACCTGTTCAAGTATATTTGCAGTAGCCTACTGATACAGATGACTATATCGGTATTGCATGAAAAGATCACCCTGTAACCCCGGTCCCCAACTGTTGGGGTTAAATTTATACCATTGACCGCGGGTGTATGAATCGATTTTGCATTTTAGACGGCCCAACAAAAGTCAGGTCCGCCGATGCCGATGCCAATGCCGATGCCGGGGCCAGGGCAAATGCCAAATCCAATGCCTTCGAAGATCATGAGGGTGAGTGTTGTACTCGAAAAACGAGTTCCATCATATACGGGGTGGGGCATTGAAAGTGTTACAAGTGAATATATCTCGAATACCAAGCGTCGTAGAAACAAATACGTCAAATAAAAATTGTGGGGTTTGACGGGGGACATCCGGTGGCGATATTAGATTCTCAGCAGCAAATGATGTTTTCGGGAAATCGATATGAAACCAACTTTTTCGAATGGTACTCGATTTTTTGTAGCCCATTCCAATTGCAGCCAGCGTCGGGGGGAATCGAATGGAGTGCATGTTTTTGCTGTTCTAATGATTTTCAACCGAGTTGTGGCGCGCCAAAGTATCCCAGACCGAGCCATGTTCCGTCTCAAATCTTGAAAACCACGCGTCCGCTTCTGCTCGAGCAAGGTTCGATCTAGTACTTGCGAGTAACTCTTTCAATTTCGTTTGAACCCGCTTCAGCTGCTGCAACGAGAAAAAGCATTTCTCATCCTCGGTCGGCCAGTTGAAGGTGAAGAGGTTTGAATCGGAAATTTGATGAGCAAATTGAACAATGACTCAGAAGTGACTAATTGAACCTTATTAGGAGAAAAATTCGACAAACTGCCCTCGAGATATGAGACGAAACACAGCTCGATGCGAGAAACTTTGATGTATCATAATTCAGCTGGAAATAATTAGAAAACCAGAGACGCGCACACGATCGGATTCGTACGAACGCCTGCGGCTAAGATTTTCGTCGGAGTAGAAAATCGATGACCGTACAAAAAAAAATAGGTTACATATCGATTTTCCGAAGATCTCGATTGCTGCTGAGAATCTGATATCGCCTCTAGATGTCCCCCTCAAAGCCCTACAAATTATGTTCGACGTATTCGTTTCTACGACGCTTGGTAGGTATTCGAGACATCCACTCGTAAAACTTTAAATGCCCCACCCCGTACAATACGTAGGTAGATGGATACAAATTGGAAATAGTATCACAGGTATGATCGGGACTGCTAAATTTGAAGAACGCAGCTTTCGAAAGAAGTATACATGCACACAGATTTTTTCAGACTTCTCAGGTATATTATACGGTGTAGCCGTAGATAGAATAATGAATTTCGTCGATGAATAAATAACTGAGTAATGGAAGATCATTTTTTTAAATCGTACAGTATAATCTACGATTCACGATTCACACTGCATCGCAATATTTTCAATTTTCTCGAGAATAATTGTTCCTACTATTTGTTCGCTTGTTGTTCGTTAATTCTCACAGGTGGCTCGTGAGGCATCAAATCCCCCGGAGATGCCCAATCCCGGCGACGGCAATGGTCAGAGAAATAACCGTATGGGATCCATCCCCGGGGTGGATGTCATGACGAATATGATGCAGGCGGGACAAGACATGGCTAGGAAAGTCGGTGATCAGATGATGTCTGGGATGGGAGGCAGACGGCGACGAAATATTTAGAAGAGGGAGGAAAAAGAAAGAGGAATACACGCGGTGAGGGCGCAATTCAATTAATCACGAATGAAATTAGGTTGTCAATTGATCGTTGGATTCCAGCAGCAATATGCGTTTCGCAAACGGATTATATTGCGTCGAACGTAACCGCGAAGAACGCGGGAAAAATGTCTCAGACATACGCCGCACGTATTATTTCTGGATTATTTTCAGCGAACAAAATTACGGTATCGAAATATTTCTGAATTGTAGACGGTGCCCGTGTTGTATCGGAAACAATGTGTTTTCGTTCGAAACATCGCCGGAATATTTGTAACGAAGACTTTGCCGGATGTCGATATTTTGCAACTCGCTTACGGCAATATTTCCAAGCAAACTTTTCGCGAGATGTAATGTATATACAGTCGCTTGTTTCATATACGAAACGTTCTCCGGGACGTAACGATATTTGATAAACAGGTATATTCGAAAATATATTCCTCAGACATGGGCGTATAGGTATTGGATACACTTTTCGTGAAATGTGTTCCTCCGTGCTGTGGATGAAAATATTGCCGAAATATCTGAAAATTAGATATCGAATACGAATCCCCTGAAACGTGAATGCTCCTGAAATATTTCGGCAATATCTCGAGCCAAATTTTCTCGCAGAACACGATACTTCCCGCGCGAAAAATTCTCGCGGACAAGGAAATATTTAAGAAAATATTTCTCCTACGTATTATATATATACCTATATGAATGTATATACCTATGCGTCGGATGTGCGGAACGGCTATAACATTCCGTGTTCCGGTGGTTATGTCATACGTAGGAATATACATAAATATATATATACATAATCAATCGTGTATGCATATATTATACGTATGTTCATAAAACGCCTACCGTTATTACAAACACAACCAATTCAATCTTTCGATATGCGTAATACTATGCGAATACGGCGAATACGAACAATCAAGTGTGCAATTCAGCATTCGTTTCATATTCATTCATGAACTGTGTACAATTTATGCAATAATGTATACTGTATTATACTTGCAGAAGCCGGAGGCGCGAAATTACCTCGAATGGGGTGAATAGGTAGAGCGGGACGCAGGTAGCCATTCTTCTTGTAAAGCTTCGCACATACGCAGAGCAACGCAGCGTAATAATTAACCCAACGATATCAGAATTATTGTTTTATTCTCGGTTCTTTCTACTTCTTTTCTCTTCTGCCTCTATTCCACGGCTAGTATGCATATCACACGAGTACATATTAGTATAGTAAACATACACGCGTATGGATATCATGGATGTCTCTATGTTGTAACTGTAGAAGCTGTAAGCGTACGAATGTACAAAATGCATAGTACATGGTAACTGCACGAATAAACGAATAAATATATGTATTATAAATATGCATGTATATACCTACATAAATACTATATACCGAACGTAGAATACTTCGTACGTGAATAAAATCCATCATGCGCGCGATAATCAATGCGATATCGATCTTGTTATACACTTTTCTCCACGTATACGTATCATGAATGTACGTATGTATGTTTGATATTATCCAATCCGAAAGCCATAATTTTCGTTTCTCAAAATTGCAGTAGCGACGAGTAAAGAGGAAAATCGGAAAATTGTTAGAATTCGGGGGGAAAAAAGAAAAACCAAGAAAATGCTGCAGTTTTTCTTTTTTTCGTTTCCTCGTTCTCATCTCGACCGTTGATCAGTTGAAAAAATTCTGCCTCGACGAAATATTATCTGGAATATCTACCCACAGGTATACCTAGTGTCGAACTGTTTCGGATCCGATGAGAAATAGAAACGAGAAAGGAGAAATGGGATTTGAAAAAATTAACTCAACATGAGAGGAAAAATTGAGTGTACATCGTATACACGCGCTGACGTGAAACGAATTCGGCCAATCCGGGATGAAAACGCACCGTCGAAGAAGATCGATTATTCTCGGGAATTTGTTCGTTCCTATAATTTTCCCCGACCAAATCTTTGGCTCGCGATCGGACGGCATTTTTTACGATCGATAAGAATTAGTTTTCGAGCGAACAAGCAATTCCGTCTGGATTGATACCGCGTTTGTATAACAAAGGCAAGTATGTCCGTGACGTCATATCAGATTTGATAGCAGGTATCAATCGAACTAATCGCGGAGAGATAACGAGTATATTACCAACAGCTATGCCAACGCTCGATCGGCACCGAATTGCGCGGGTTGAACCCACAGAATAGTGAAACGCGAGACGTGTGAAAACGGAGGAGCAATAGCGAATCGCGGATTGAATACGCAAATATACAGTACGATCCTCTCTTCTTATTATCGTATCTTGGATCAATGTTCGTTTTCAAATAGCGCACCTTCGTCGAGCCACGTTCTCGCGTAAGCCACTTAAGGGATCCAAAAGCCAGGCTGTGCCTGATCCAAGTTCCAGGATAAGATCCTGTCCCGCGATGATCGCTTGATCTTTAACCATACGCAACTAATAAGGTAAGTGTATGTATTTCATTGCGTGCGGCTGACAATGAGTGTTACGTTACGTGCAGTTAGTTGTTCCAATTTCTCCATCTCGCTGCGACAACTGACGTTCCGAAAGACGATGTGTGTAGGTGTATATGCACACGCACACACACACACACTCGTTTTATGATAGAATTGTCGTCACCTGAGTTTGTTCGTATGTTGTGTGTGCGCCGCGTACTGAACGAAAGAACAGTATAACGTGGTTGGCCGATATACCGCGCGTGAAACTCAACGTTAGCACCGGGAAGCGATAGAAGCTGGAACGTGTGTGTATACGTACGAAAAAAAAAAAATGAGAAAATAGCGTAAAAGTGAATAAAAATCGACGTGCGAGGGTCGAGGTTGACGCAAACCCGCGTGGTCAACGTGGATTTATATAGGTATATACATGTGCGTACATTACGTAGGCACGTAAGTGTTCCTATATTTTATTTTTCACAGAATATTCACCCACTGTGGATCGTGTACAGTGACCGAGAGTCGCGGGAACGTGAAACATTCGTATTTACTCTCGCGCGCGAGCGTAAATGAAAAAAAAAGAAGGGATGAGAGCAAATAGAAATAGCTGGAAGGCACGTAAAGTGAAAAATTGTTCACCCCGACCGAATTATACCTGTACATGAGAACTACGTACAGAGTGATTCGGTCCGAGCGGGACGCGTCTTGCGGAAGGATTCTAGCTGAAATTCCGCGAGGAGAAGTACTGGCGGGAATAAATTCGTTTGGCCTCCGGTTTTCGGGCTATGCGAGTCCGAGGATCCTCGTTCACCTGTCGCAGAGCTTGTTGTACGCCAGCGAGGAAAGCCAGGCTCGGGCACAGTCTGAAGTGAACGCTGCAGTCTTCGCACGCTGACGCGTCTGTATCAGACTTGCGATTGGTGAAACTTGAATATATCCTCCAACTATGGCGAACTGTCGATCACACGAAATTTTGCCGAAGGATTTTACCTCTCAGAATCTCTCACCGCAGGATGTGTCTCCCGCTAAACCTGAATCACTCTGTACCTACAGTTTATACTCCGCCGAACGTTTCTGTCTCTCTTCTCAAATGTATACCCATACCCCCCTGCCGTGCGAGAGCGTGTCAACAACTTTACGCCTGTAATTATTCTCCCACAATCGCCTCGGTTCATTACGCGTTGCCTATTATACGTAGGAGTACGATGCGACCGACGCTTCTATGTCAAAGTCACGGTCACGCACGCTGACCTACCACCCCCGTGTCAATTAGATCTCCTTTGAGATCGCGAATGCCGATATAGCTATGCGCAAATCCTGTGAAAATGCGAACATGGTGAACGCGAAAGTCGAGCATCGGTCCCCACGGAATTAGCCGGTCGAATTATATCAAGCGGACGGCATGGGTATCGACCTGCACGCGCATCATTGGCATTGGTAATCAACCAAATTACAGTTCCACACTTTGGATGTAGGCACGTATAAGATAGGAAAGCAGCGCGTAGCTGCGTTTCTCACTCTTCAATTAGGGGCAGAGAAATGAGATGCTATTATTGTCGCCGTTATACGCACGTTGACGAGCGAGTATGATCTCGCCCCAGCCATGAATTCTGCAGTGTGGGGGGCGGGCAGTTCGGCTGCAGAATCGCGTTGTCGTTTACTTGCATGAAAAATCGATCGATCCGATTTCGATTTTCAGCGAAAACAATTTCGGTTCGCGTTGGTATCTAGAAGCGGAAATTGGCCATGCGCCAGTAGTCAGATTCCGCTGTTCCAATACGCCGCAACACGCCGCAATACTCCCAATATCGCCTCAATAGCATTCACAAATTGATCCTGCGGCCAAGTGTACAGCGATCATCGGTTCGGTATATCGGAATGAGATTTACACCGCGATACGTACGGCACATCCCCCAGAGCTCGTACTAGGTACATACCGTTGCTAATATTCTTCAATTTGTTAACCTGGCTGAACGTTATACCGCACGAACGTCGTCGATTCAACGAACGCGTGCGATACAGCAGTCGAGTTTCGTATTTGAATACATAAGACTCAAACATCCTTGGCTATGGAACAACGGTTTCATTTCATTCCATTCCATTCCATTCCAACGCACGCACACACGCACACATCTCACGATAATTAACAACGAGCGTGCAGGAGTGCCCGTTCATCCGAGAAATAATAACCCCCGAACCGCCACTAATTCGTTATTACATGTTTCGCAGAATAACAATGATGGACGAAATGAGCTCCAGCGAAGCCAACAAAGGAATGGGCGAGTATCTTCTCGGTGCTCAAAAAGGTAGACGCATATCTGCTGAAGCTCGGCTACTCGACGTTTGAGAATTAGCCACCGTAGCCAGTCCCATCGATTCACCATCTGTAAATTTTCTCGTTCCAGTCAAGCTTCGAGACCGCATTCTACTCTCACCCTACACAAAATTTTTGCTCCCGTCTTTGTTGATCGGTTTTGTGGTTCCCGTCACCGTCTACACCTTCGTGATCACCCCGTACGTAACGGACACGACTTACAGTTCAGCGACCTGCAATTTAAGGCCTGAATATTACGTGGAATGTTTTCCCGGACGAAATACTACCGAATCTGAATGCACAGAGAATTTATGCTGCTGGAACGAAGCCTCGAACATCTGCTATCACACTGTCCCATCTCGCCACGGATACACACCGGCCGGAGAAGTCTATTACGAAGGTCTATTCAATGGAAATTCGACGCGATTTCCTTCCGATTCGGAAGTCACAAAATATGATCTACGAACCAATAAACATCTGAATAATATCGGACAACTAATTTCGGGCGGATGCCACCTCGAAATTTTGAATTCCAGGTGCAGCCTTGACTCCCAGAAGAATGTACAGTCCTCTCGGAAGTTTGAATATCGATCAAATTCACTTGGACATAAGATCGGCAGGTGAAAATCATTTGGAAATATCACTTCGGAAAACGAATGCCGAGGATTCCAATGGGGTCGAACGAAGAGGTTCGAGATCCATTCTTCGCGAGAGCAGTAGCTCAGGGAGGAACTCTGAAGCCGATGAAGTCTCTGTTGGAGATGATGAACTTACTGAAAGGCTGCTCTACTTCTTACCGCGCGATAGCAGGCGGCGTACCGTCGAGATCGAATTGGGTATGTATCAATGTACCGCATGAGGGATCGTATTGCATTCGCGTGGATGATCAAAGGTCTGCGGGAAAATTCGAGCGCTAATATCGATATTCAATTTGATTTTCTCAGACGGTTCCCCGGGCCTGAACGCCTATGTACACTACCCAGAATTTTCGGTCACGGTTGCTAGGAAGGACTTCTACGTGAACGATGAAAGCCTCGTACTCTCAACTGCTAGAGGCCCCCTTATTTTGACAGAAAATTACTGGGAGTGGACGTTGTATCTAACCGATGGGTCTCTCTATGGACTGAACGATCTCGAAGTTAATGGGACTACCAATTCAATTTATAATAATGAAAATGGGACGATAGCCCCAGCCTTTTTGGCCGTTAGTCCATCCGGCGCGGGCGCAGCCTACTACGTGGATTATAAAGGTCCGATGGAAGTCCAGGTGAATGAGGAAAACATGAAATAGGTCAACGACTGCGTGAAAGGCATCTTTTCCAAACGATTTAATTTTCCTTCTCTCTCTCTCTTCCTCTCTCATTGCCAATCGGGATGAGAAAAGGTTTTGAACGGATCGAACCTGGTGATCCTGCGGGGTTTATCGATGCCCGATAACCTGGTCGTCCACGTATTTGCCGGACCAAGGCCGTTGGAAGCCGTGCAGCAGCTCACACTGGCTCTATCTTCAGGATCCGAATCGCCGGCGAATATATTACCCTTGTCCAATTACGGTCTCCATGTCTGTCCGAACGGGAACGACACTTTCGTCGGTGAGACACTCGCGAAATTGAATGAAACCATCGAAATATTGGCTGCCCTTGAAGCCCCGTGGGACTCGCATTGTCTCCACGAGAGACTAGCTTCCGTCCTGAACCACGTTCTAACTGCGAACGATTTGCGCATTGTTGACCTCGCTCGAAACGCTCTCACGGAAGGTGGCCGCAGTTTTTCACCCCATTTAAGTCCGATGGTTCGTTTCCCTCGACGATCGAAGCCGAATTCCATTTTTTTTACGCTGAATCCACGGGCTGATTCCCTTTCCATTTCAGGTCCTCCGAAACCAGGGACCTCTTTACACGGGATTAGAGAACTCGGAATTTCTGTTAACCAACATGTCTACGCCTTACGTTGGTCTCTATCAGGGATTGGACGTGGTTTACCCCGACTGGGAGAACGACGATGTTAAGACCATGGCGACGAGTTACCTAGCGAAATATCTGAACGACGTTGGATCACCTGAGTCCGTATGGCTGAGGGATTCCTGGCCCAAGGACGAGCTTAACTCGAGTTTAAAATCAGAAATCTCCTTCGACGTGTTCGATTACATACCAAGAGTTAGTTGAACTGGGGCCCTCTCCAAAATCTCCTTTACGCCAACCAGAGAGAAAAAAAAGAGACGACAAACATGCAATTGAGTGGTAAATTTTTGGCCCTTTTCTTTGTCCCGCAGGCACTTGAATACGCAATGAACCACGTGACGGTACCCTACGACCTCCAGACAACAGCTGGAACTTCTCATCATGCGACACACAATCATTATTCCAAAGGATTTCACACATTTGTTAGATCCTCAGTACCGACTATCAAGTTTCTCGGCCCCCCTGGCGAAGCTGGAAATACAACTTGGTCTGGTTTAAGAAAATCTATTCGTTCCGCTGTCGGAGCCGGTATTGTCGGCCAATTACCGTCGCCGAACTACGTCTGCGGTACCGATAACTTCGACCCTTCGATTCACGACGAACTTTGCATAAGGTGAGGCGCACAACACATCCTTTTTTTCGTTTTACGCTGAGAAATTCGGTCCAATTACTTCCGGATGCTCGAACAAAAACGAAGAGAACAAACGATTCAATTTCGTTGCCTCGAATGAGTTATCGTTCGGCTCTACAAAAAAAGAAAAAAAAAAAAAAAAAAAACGGTCATCACGATTTTCAAATCCCTGGTTCAAGCGATAGGAAACGGTATGAAAAATATTTGTGCTGAATTCCAAGTCACCTGGACCACGGGTTCCCAAGTTACAACGCCCACCATTTTGCATCAACCTAGTTCATCGCGATGTAGATGCCTATCCATTCGCTTCCGTCATAATCCAGGAAGCTCTGATATCCCTCTTGAAATTCTGATATCTATACCTGCGAGGCTCCCACGAGAATTGTACGACATAACATACCTAGGCTTACGTAAAACCCTCGACACGACAATAAAATGCCAAACGACGAAACAATATAAGTTTTTTCTTCAAACGCATTTAGATGGTATCAGGCGGCCGTCACGTGGCCGTATATAATAGCCCTTCCAGATCGATTGCCAGGTGGAACCTTTCTCTCAGCAAGTGCGAGCTTAACAGCTGCTCGATCCCTGAGATTCAGAGCATCCCTTGCTACGTATCAGCGGACAGTAACCGCGAGATTTTTCAAACGCGGTACACCGGTCCTTGCGCCAACCTCTCTCTACTACCCTGAGGAGACTTTGCTCGCTCATTCATGGGACCAGTTTATGTGGGGGGAAGCGATTCTGGTCGGTACGTATTGCAAACTGTTAGCCAGCTGATATTCCGTTCGAATTTCTTCTTCCTATAATATATCTTACGTTCAGAAATGAATGACGTGCGTCTACAGAATTAGGTATCTGTTTCATTATATTATTTCCTAAAGAATCTCAAAATCAGAATGAAAACTTAAGAAGAACGGAAAAAACGGAAGTAAGAAATTTCTGCGCTCGATCATTACCGAAAACAGATTTTCTCAAATTTGGGCCATTCGCGATTCCCACAATCATTTTCTCTTTCCTCCTGCTCTTTCTTGCCATCTTCATTTACTCGGCAAGAATGACAGAACCGTTGCGATTGGCTGATAAGATGAGAGGAACAAAAAAAAAGACAAAAAGAAAGCGGTCAGTATTCGCAGCAACCCCGTCAGGCCAATAGTTGTGTCTCGTTCGATTCATTTCACAGCTTTCGTTTGTTCGTTCTCCTACGTCATCCGTTCAGACGGCACCCACGAGCGCCAATTCTATCGCAAGCGCGAAAAATTGACTTCGATCTCGTCTAGCGTGGGCGTACGCGTACCTACAACTATCGCGATTATTATATTCGAGGGGCTGAAACTGATTTGCGGATTTCCGTCGGTTACGTTTTTCTCCGCTATCCATTCGCCTCTCTCTCCCTCTATTCATAATTATATATTATATCATCGGACCTACGTGACTTCTGCAGCACATTCGTGTGCATTCAAAGGTAGAGGTATATAGGTAGGTTAACAAAATAGTATTGCATAAGTGCATGGACGAAGAGATTCAATGGTTATAGTTACCCATGTGTATGTGTATAACGTGAACATTTACCCTACCGTTGGAAGATTTCTCATTTACCACTCCCGCATTCTTTTCTACAGGACTGGTTACCCTTCCCCGTGTGTATCAAGTACAAATCCGATTACCGGGCGATATACCGTGGCGACATTTGCACGGCGGATCGGAGGTGATCCCGTTACCAAACGGAACCGTACCCGTCACCGCGAATGTGGGGGAGCTCGTCACCCTCGTGAGACCCGGACACGTTGTCACCATCCACAAGGTGAGCATAGAATCGTCGATGAATAGTTAAAACGGCAGGCGACGACAGCGGAGATTGAAAAAACTGTTGAATCGACGAACCCAAATGGAAACGAGCTGAGAAATTTGTTCAACTTAAAACCGAATCGTTGGTCAAAGAACAAATTTGTCCGACCGTATTTCCGGTTGACTCAGGTGGATATTTTTCCGATCGCATTCGTCAAATTGAATTCCAACGATCCTGGGCTTTCGCATGTTCGTCCACTTCCGATATAATAATTGCCATCGTCATTATCATCACCGCCATTATCACGGATTACAGGAAGTAGGAAATACCGAAAAGGAAACGATCTCGAGCGGGATTACGCTGGCGGTGAATTTGGATTGCGGCCACGACGACGGGGGCGAAGAGGAAGCTGGCGGCTGCGTAGCTTCCGGTGAAATATACTACGGATTCGAACGCGGTGATTTTGTGAATATTCAAGTGAACGCCACACATCTGATCCTCGATAATTTGCACAGTATGAAAACCCACGCTTGCAGTGACTATAGGCGCAATAATTTTTCCATCCCGTCTACGGCTACGTCTTCGCAGGGTCAAGCTACGTTCGTACAAACGGTTCAACTCCTCGGAACTTCATCTCACGAGGTTCGCACCGAGCTGTGCGATCTCGTTGAAAACAACGTTGAAATTAACTTGGCTTAACCCGGTTAGCCTAATTAACACTCCTTCCGCAGTTTACTCTCGGATCAAACTTCAATTTGTTATCTGTTTACCTCGGGGCGGACGTTAGAGCCTCTTTTCCCTGGCGCTCCCGGATGCTCGCGAAACGAATGAATAAGAATCTCCTCAAAACTTGAGCTCTACGACTGATCGATTATGAACCGTCCCCCGAGAATCTTTGCTCTTCCCATTAGAGTAACACGGGTTTTTCTCAAAATGACCAAGTTTTATTTTTCCCTCACTGTCAATTCGCTGAAAAATCTGTAATCGTCGAAAATTACTCGGGAAAATGTGGTGCCTCGCAGAGGAAAATACATTATTGCGCTTATCGTCGCACGAAAGTTCACGAGAATTCAATTTTTCATAGATCCGGGAGTGAGGATTTTCGAAGAATTTCAAGCGATCGCGTGGTTTTTCGAAATTCTTCTGTTTTTTTTTTGTTTTCTCTCTTTCCATTCGCTCGCGATCCGATTCGAATCGGTCGTTCGGCGTACTAATTAACAAGTCGAATCCACGTAATCGCTCGAAACTCTTCGTAAATCCAAGATTTCCTCTGAAAAGCACCACATTTCCCCAATAATTTCTCACAGCTACGGATTTTATATCGAACTACCGTCGAGGGAGAAGAGAAAAATTTGTCGTCCCGACGGAAACCCGTGTCATTCTTGTAGGGGAGCGAAAACACTGTTGGGGGACGCTTTATAATCGAGCTCGAGATTTCAAGATTTGAGGAGATCACTGTCTGTTTATTTCGCGAACATCCGGGGGGCGCGGCGCGGGCGGCACGGAAAAAATGCCTCCAGCGTGCGCCCTGGTGCACCCTGATATACTTATTTATTGCTCCACGTCATGACGTTCCGATATGAGTTTGACAATTCACGGAACAACCGTTCATCGCCGAAGTTTTCGGCTTAATTCAAATTCGAAGCAAGTTGACGGAGAGAGAGAAATCAAGGAGCGGAAAAATTGTCACAAATCCGGAAAACCTCTGATCGAATCCGATCGGATAATATCCGATTCCCACGCAGCTCAGATCCGCTGCGGACAAATTTTGGGTTCAGGTAATTATTTCCAAAGAAACCGGTGACCGTTCTTTTGTTTTCTGCATTTTGCCTTCTTTCGTTTTTCCTTTTTCCTTTTTGACTTTTCTTCTCCTCTACTCTTCGACCGTGAATTGCGATTCGAAATTATATAATCGACCGCGAAACATGATAAATTAATGATCACGTTGTAGAGGTATCGCGATTACAGATGTAGATATAGGTGTAGGTATGTACATACACTCGCTCACTCGCTTAACGTTCGATGTACTACAATAACAATGGAGATAATTCAATTGGTAGAGTATGACATATGATTATTATACTCGTATAAATATTAATTAAGTAAAGTACATCTCTTGCGTTCATACCGCAAGGAAGCCACAGCGCGCCTCGGGTGGCTGGTTCCCATATTGTTCTGTTCGAAATATTTAAATGAAATCTGTTGTTAAATGAATATTCTAATTAATTCACGCAAGTACTCCTCGAGCGAAAATGGTTTCGCGATTTGTCGGAGATTTCCGTTCCTCTTGTTCCGTATTCATCAATTTTCGTTCCGTTCTTCGGCGCGAGGTGTAGTACATCCGTTTTCATTCGACACATTGTTTAAAAATAATAAATAAACTAATTGTTTCCTATATTTCTCGAGATCGATTTCATCGTTGTACGTGTGACCCGTTCACCTACGATGTACACCTATGTATACCTTGTTTTACATTCATCTTCCGTAAATTTATCCTTCGGGTCAGAGAGAGACGATTGAATTGTAGAAACTTGGCTCTAGACTAAACATCCGTTTGCCCGTGAGTGCTCACCTGGTTACGCACACGCACCGATCGCCTACGAGTTTGACCACGATGGATAAACGGGTTGCGCGCGAAGTACGAAAGACCGAAGAATTGAGAAGAGAAGGAAAAAAGATGGGGGCAAAATCTCGCCAATGGTATCGAACTGGCGCGTGGCCCGATCGGCGAAATTCGTAGACAACCCGAAAGTGGAAGAACGAGGCTTTCATTCGGCTTTTGAAGATCGAAAAAATCTCCACGCATTGCCGCGGCGCTGCGGAGACTTCTTTCCAACGCTTGTTTCTCCTCTGGAACGCGTGGAGCTTTTCTTGATCTGAAAACGCCGGATGAAAGCTCAGTTCTTTCAGTTTCTGGGGTCAAAGAAGGTATAAAACGCCGAGATAGGAGCGTCTGGAGAAACGATTCTTCAGAAAGTCCATTGATGGATGATCGGAGACAAATTATATTATACGTGTAAACGACCAACGTCCGGCTCAACCTCTCAGATCCTGCTATCCCACCGTGTGCCTGTGTCGTACGTATCGGTACATGGAGGGAGTGATATCCCGTCGCTGATAAACTGCCATACAAGAACTTAAGCGACATTGTACGACCTTGGCGCGTTCCCGTAGCCAAAAGGTCGCACGATTCTCTCTGCAAGATTTATTCAGAAGCATCAAAATACACGTGCGATGGCTCTTCGCCTGCGAAAGGCGGCCGAGAATCGAGAGGGTTGCGCGTTTCTCCGCGTGCATACGGCGAGACCCGGGGCACCCAGGTGGTGAGTCGAGCCGAGCCGAGCCGACAGACCAATGGTGATAGTCAGAGCTTCGCGTCGCGAACAGAAATTCTGAGCTTGCGCGTACTTTGGTCTGAACATAGAGCAAAACCCTCAATCAGATCGCCATTCGCTCATCGGACGTTTCCTCGACTAGATTTATTCCTCCAAGCTCCGCATAAAGAATTGCCGGTTTTAATCTCGGCGCGTGTTCGGGCTCCGGCTCCGGCTCCGGCTCCGGTTCCGGCTCCGAGTGGTGCGGCAAACCGGCTTTCGAGTGTTTTCAAAAGTTCATTCGAATCATTCTAATCTTCCTTCTTTCCTTTCCCTCCCATTTCTTCGCAATTTGTACAAAGATAAAAATTCACCGCGTTGTATCCGAGGTTTTTCAGAAGAGAAAATATAGCGGAAAAGAGAGAAAAACTGTGGACGACGATAATTTATCGTCAATTATCGCCAACTCCGTATCGTGATCGTAGATATTTGGCGAGAAAAAATTGAAGGAGAAGATAGAAGAGCAACGATCGGAAACGATATACGACGATGATCGAATATACCTACATATGTTTCCTTTCTTTCGGTTTTCGCCAAATAATACAGTTCTCGTGCGGATACAATTATTGCATATACATATAATAATCATCCGCGGTGTGGGTCCATGTATCATCGAGCTTTGTTTCCCGTATTTATATTATCTACATGATAAACAAATTTCTCTAAATTATGTCCGACTACGAAATTACTGTAAAAGACAAATTTTTACCGTGATCAAAAATTCTCCGATGGATGAACGAAGGTTTGTCAAAAATGTATATTCATACCTGCATGCATGCATACCTGCTATAATAGATTGTAGTTATACGTCAGTGATGATAACCGTTAGAAACGAACTTTTTTTCTTTTTATTTATCTATTCCCCAAACTAATTTTTCTCTAATCATTTTTATCAATTTTTCGTATCCCTCCCTACTCGTATATATGGACAAATTCTTCGCGTTATCGAATTCTCAGATCGCCAAAATTTTTTCAGTAAAAGAAACCGACCAAATTTCTCAATAAAAATCTGTAACGTCGTATGTTCGTAATATTGTATTGTATCTTATCCGCGCATACGAGGGTTTCGATTTTTGGTCACGTATTTGCGAACGAGGAAGCACCCGCCGCAGAAAGAGAGAGGAGGAAAAAAAAAAACAGAAACCAAAAAATAAGAAAAGTAGAAAGAGGAAAAGAATCTGGAAATTTGGGTGTCTTGGAAAGAAGACGAAGATAAAAAAAGCAGAGCGACGAATCCGAAATCTGTGTGTAGTATTTTGGTCTCGATAGAGAATTTTTCGATTTGATCAATTTATTCATCGTTTTCAGAAAGTATTCAAAAATATTGTGATATGTAAAAATGTTGTATCCACGGTTTCACGGGGAAGGGGGCAATCAAATTTGAAGCTTTGAAATTCGCTGTACTCGACGATGGTAACCGATGAATATATGCATGACGCGATCCGAGTTATTCAATATTTGAAATAAAAGTAGAAGAAAATATGCGGAACCATCCGCTTTCGATCTTCTATTTCGTATGTCCGCGTATGTGAGTTTGGCTTTTGTTCGTTTCGTAGCCCCATTTTTTTTTTTTGTTTTTTTTTTTTTGAATATTCAAATTGAATAACTCGGACACGGTATGCGATGTGTCCTGCCTCGGGGTTTTTGATATTATCCAAGCTCTTCGGACGCCGGATAGTACGCGCTATAGTATATACCTATATATATATACGGCAATACCGGGGTGAGAATAACTGTCATCGACGTACGCGAGTAATGTAGGTATAGGTATGTATGTACCTACATACATACGTATATGCCTACTACCAAATTGGAATTTATCGGAAAAAATTTGAACCCCGCATGAATCGGTTCCGGCAAACCTACCTCCGATTTTTCACAAAAATTATCAAGTTATGAGGTTTTGCCGTAGCCACATACCTCATACCAGTATACAGGGTGTCCCAAACTTAAGTAGAAAAAATGATATATAGGGGTAATAGAGGGGGTCGAGCTGAGTGAATCGACCCGAGGAACGTGTGTGTGTCTGCGAAGTCGCTTTCGCGAGATATGACCGGTTGAAAAATCTTACCAAGTAGTACGCGGCAAGCATCGGTTAGAAGTCTTAAGTTGATAAGCGCGCGGCTGCTGACCAACACTTTCAAATTTACGCATTTCAAACGTAAGCACTCTTGGTATTGAAGTTTCGCCAAACAGAACAACGATGATGGGTGATAGAAAATGCTTTCAAAATTGCAAATTACATTCATTCGCGGTAAGCAGGGTGTCCAGAGTACATGATCGTTATCATCAATCCGTTTATTCCAATTATGTTATCGAGTTTTCCCATTTAAAATGCCTTCTAACCGATGCTTGCTGCGTACTCGGTTGCCTACGTGCGGGCGCTTGGCAAGATTTTTCAACCGATCATATCTCGCGAACGCTACCTCGCAGACCACATGTTCCTTGGGTCGATTTACTCAGCTTGACCCCCTCTTCTATCACCTCCATCATTTTTCGTACTCAATTTTGGTACACCCTGTATACACCCGTGTTCAGCCGCGAGCGAAATTCTTGTGCCTATAGGTATGTGCGAACGTATTTGCATCTAAAACTCAAGCTGCGGACTGTAGAGGGTGATTCTGGTCGAGCGGACGGCACATTCCGTGGATATAGATTCTTGGGGCAATTGTGAAAGAAAGAGTAATTCGCCGAATATTCCTGTGCCCGATAGTCTCCGAGTTGGGGAACATTCAGGTTTCACCTGCAATCGCAACGGCGATACGTCCGTGCAGAGATTGTGCTTCCTCACGGATCCGAGCCTGCTGTGTCTCGCTCGACCCGAATCCCCCCCCCGTATATAATGATACTGATTCTTACTCGAAGTAGAACGAGGGTGGAAATTATTACCTACCGATCGACTGATCTTTAAATTCTCTGAAAAAATTCGACGATTTTAATCACGTCGAAAGGTGTTCGACGTATGGGAAAAAGGTGAAATCAGCTGAATCCGTGATCGGAAAAAATGACTAGATCTAGGTCAGCTCCGAGCGAATAAAATCCATGTACATATATTCTATGATCCGGAGAGAAAAGAATTTCACGAGCGAACAGATCTGCGGATTGTGCGGATAAAAGTGAAGACACATTCAATCAATCAATAATGGATCTAATGATTTTTTTCTTGTCAGCTGGGAATGAGTTGAAATTGAAGAATCGAAGGTTTGAAGGCGATCGGATAACTGATTCTTGATCACTGTAGCATTCCCGGTTGTACTCGCAACGTGTCGAACGATGCCGCCGTGAAATCTGGAGAAAATTCAACCCTCCCGCCGCAGCTGAGATTTACAGAACAATCTCTGAACGTCGTGGTGGTCTACTGTCTCCTTTTCGTGATTGCAGCCGTTGGCAATTTGACCGTGTTCATCACACTCTCTCGAGGAAGACACCGCAAGTCAAGGATATCATTGATGATGTCGCATCTGGCCGCTGCCGATCTTTTAGTAACGTTCCTCATGATTCCTTTGGAGGTGGGTATACAGAATTCCAGTATAATTGAATTTCAAATAATGAATTCCAGATGGTTTTCCAATTTTCATATATCTCGAAAATATTCAGATGGAATTCAATGCCTCAGTTGAAATAGCAACGGTGACCAATTTTCTCGCTCAATCCATGCGTGTGTGCAGTATTACCGCCGTCGAACAGTTCATAGAAGTGGAAAGTTGTGCGAAAATTGTTCAATCCGTTAACTCCGTCCGAAGTATTTCTACGATCTTTTGTTCCTTTTCCTCCCTCGCGTCACTGCGATTGTAATTTGTAATTATTCGCGAACAAGAATCGACCCAGGATTTCCGATCGGAACGATTCCAACCTCAACGAATCTCTCATCACTTCATATCTTTTGTCTTATATACCTATATATACTTCGAACCTTGCGAAGTTTAGAACAAACGATCGGAGAAAACTGTGAGAGGTGCTTCCAGGAGCGGAAACATTCTTTTCATTGAAACTGCAGCTCGGTCGGAGGCGATCAGGAAAAAGTTTTATACGTATAATTTTATATACGAGCCATAATTTAAATTGGATTAAATTCAAGCTCGTCTTTTGTGCCACGCGTGAAATACTTATTTTCTTCCGCTCTCTCTCTCTCTTCTGTAAGACTTCTGCCGGCTTTTTATTAACAATAAGCCGATAAGTTTGTTCGTTGAGTTTTCGTCGAAAAAATTTGGTAACGTCCTTATGAATTTTAGAAGACTAACAGTACCTACTCATGATTTCCCGCCGCCCCGCTTCCCTCCTCCTTCCTCCACATCCTCAAGCTCGTCCTTCGTCTTTGAAGCTAATTG
This sequence comes from Phymatocera aterrima, assembly GCA_963170745.1. Classification (NCBI taxonomy): domain Eukaryota; kingdom Metazoa; phylum Arthropoda; class Insecta; order Hymenoptera; family Tenthredinidae; genus Phymatocera; species Phymatocera aterrima. Next base: position 4,580,120 of record OY720671.1, read on the forward strand.
CAAAAAATTTGCAAACTCTAATTCTCGCAGAATACGCAGAAAAAAATTGTACATATAATATCGTTGGGTGTGGTAAGACCGAGACTCCTGAGAAAACTGCGAGTGCGGATGCGGCCGGTTTCCACCATATTCTAATTCCTCCGTATACTGAGAATGAGAATCGTAAATTTTTGCAAACGACACGATCGATTTTGATGAAACGTTGGCAATTCTTTGAGTGCGATGGCGAGAAAGTGGCTAAGTATTTCGATTTTACGAGACGTTCGGATCGGATTGGATTCGACAAATAATAAATATTCTCTATGGTAGCTAGGTTAGGTTGCCAGCCGCGACTCCTGCGGGCTTTTAAAATATGGAAATACATACAAGCTACGAAATGTTTGCTACAATAATGGACACGACTGCGCTCCTGCGGATGATCGCGTTAGGAATGAATCGTCAAGATGTTTCGCTTTACCTGAATCCGAGCGTTTCGTGAATACGTTTATTTGTAACTGCGTTGCTAATGAGGAGATATACGACGAACCTATCTATACGCGTGTCTGTGGGCCGAGTTCTTTTCATCCGTGGTAATGTTCGGTGGATTCTAGCTCGTCACCCTGCCGTTGGAAAAATTTGTCTCCGTTGCGGCGTCAGTGAGACACAAGTGATTCGAAACAGTTGCGCCAGCGCCTGGATGCAGGCAGCCGACTGAGCAGCGGCGACCAGCGGGCTGTCGCGAAACTTTTCCGCTTCGACGATCACGGAGTTCATTCGCGGACTGTGTTCACTATATCTCAATCGTACGCTCTCTTCGTCCCGGAGTGTCGTAGCAGATTTTGAAAAAAGGCAGCTGGTGTCGGTGCTTCTCATCGCGGATCGGAATACCGCGATCTTCGATCACCGCGGCGCGACTTTTTCAACGAGCTGTACCTCACAGACGGCCGCATCGTGTGAACCACTATTTCCAACGGCAGGATAACGAGCGAGACCTTCCCCGAGAAAAAGCATTCAATCCGCGAACGCTCTGTGACTATAATTACCTAGGGAACGAACTTTTTGCCCATAATAATACTGATGCTTTGACAAAATTGATACGGACAGACGGTAACTCTTTGGCGAGGCTTACAAGTGTCTCATCAAAGCTTCAAGCATACCAGTTTATTTATGAGGAATAAATTATAGCACTCGAGCCGTGTTCCAGCCTTGGAACAACTTATCATAAAAATCCACACTTTATCTCAGATCTGTATTAGATCGGAGACAGTTTTTTTTTTCTAATTTTTTATAAACCGAAGGTGAACCTGCTCTGCTATCTCAACGTCGCGTCGCTTCAGCCTGCATGTATAGTAGGCAGCGTGATCGATGATTTGAATTCAATTTCTGACGTTGGATCAACCATGTTGACCAGCCGATCTACGCATTCTTGCACGAAATCATCGTGAACGCAATAATTGTCATAATAATAATCAATGTACTCGAAGAATCTCGAAGCGACGAAGCGATTTTTAGAAGAAGAAAGAGAAGAAGAAGAAGAAGGAGGAGGGGGAGGAGGAGTCGCGGTCGATCGAACCGAAATTTGTGGCAGATCGATCAATTTTGTGATATCAGAACGATCTGGAATCAGTAGAGAACGAATTGTGAATGTCATGCAGGAAATAGCGACGTTCGAGTGATTCTTAGAGACTAAATGTTCCTCCAAGACCGCGCTGGAACCGCTGCACCACTCTCGGGCTCATACAGTTACCTCTATGACGAATTATGAGTCGAATTTATAAAATGAGAAACTTCTCACGCACGTTAATTGATAAATGCATGCACCTATGTACTAGACATAATTCGTGTTGATGATTATATAATATAATCCAGGTCGGATGGCGTCTCACGGTTCAATGGATAGCTGGCAACTTGGCGTGCAAGTTCTTCCTCTTCCTCAGGGCGTTCGGTCTTTATTTGTCCAGCAACGTCCTCGTTTGCGTTTCTCTCGACAGGTAAAAATACACCGATCTACTATGCACGACAGACTGATCAGAGTATCCGACAATTTAATTTGAAATCCATAATCATGGTAATTTCGATCGGTGAGAAAATCAGTCGAATAAATTGCAATTATTTTTCTAACTTTGTCTACAACCCCCTTCGAGCTGATCGGTGAAGTTCTTCTTCGTTTCTTCTCTTCGATATTCAACGTCGGCGAATTTTGCTGTACATACGAACCGAGGAGGTTCAGGTTCAGTCGTTGGAATCACCACACTTTCAATAAATGTTATCGAGCGATAATCGCACATTGAATATTCATGACGATCATTTACTCGCCGACTGTAAGAACTGGCATAGGAATTTATTCTCGAGGGGGGGAAAAAAATTGGAAAATTACAAACGGATGCCGAGGTGTGAACGTTTCACTGCGTATCGCTCTGAAAATATTGAAAACCTGTTAGAATCGGTCGATTTCGTGCCGAGTTGGCTTCTTCCGTTCGAAAAACTGTTCCCTGCAACTTCAATGTGACGTCATTTTTATTTTCTCACTTATTGGTTCAATATTGCCGATCGTTACTCGAAATCGGTAACAACGGTGTCCTATATAGAATCAAATGTTCGACGAGGATACATTGCGAACGAATTGTGTCACAGTGAGATCGCGGGTAAGACTTTTCCGAACTTCCGAAGAGGGAAACCAACGGAAAATCGAATGAAATCCACCGTTGCCAATGAATTTTGCGATATTTATAAAGCACCTCGCAATGAAACATTGACATCTGAGCAATTGTTTACAATTTGCAAATTTTCCCTTCGGAAATTCGAAGGGCCAGTTCTCTTGGTTGGCCGGTAAATGATTGTTATATGTATTCAACGTGCGATCGTCGCCTGATCACGTCGGTTACTAAAGGTAGCGACTTCAACGAGCGAACCACCTCGAAGTTGATGAAAAGTTTAGTATCTAACCCCGTAAAAAATGATCATAGATCATATCAAATCATGTCGCAGATAAAATCGGACGCGGCCAAACGAACAAAATCGTCCAATCAGATCCGGCTTCATGTGATTATAGATCTGGTCGTATCTATCGGGAAGAAGAATTACATCTGACAAGAATTCGGGACGAGACCTGATCAGATTTAGTCGTTTTTTCCGGGTTATAAATTACACCATTAGATGTTAATTTTCAATTCAAGACTAAAAACAAGTATAAGAACGAAAACGAAAAAGAAAAAACCAACACCCAGAGATATTCATGGTTAGTTTTTTGTGAACACAGGTACTTTGCCATTTTGCATCCGCTGAAGGTAAACGACGCGCGAAGAAGGGGAAAAATGATGCTTGCCGTTGCTTGGATTTGCAGCCTCCTTTACGCGGTTCCGCAGGTTTGTATCGTGCGCGCGCGTGCGTTTGCGTTTGTGCGCGATTGCGCACGGCGTTACCACCAGTTTCTTCTTGCTCTATTTTTTGTACATCCTTTTTTTTTTGTTCCGCTGCCGAAACGATCGGCAATACATTTCTTCTTTTCATTTATAATTGCAGAAGTTATTTTCAGGCTGCGATTTAGGACAATTTCTAAAACCTTTCTCCCGAGAGAAATATCGTTTTATATATGGTAGTGACTGTACGATCGGACCAGCCGAACCAAAGTTGCAATTCTCATGAGTTTATTATTGTCTTTTTACCAAGGAGAGCATCCTCCTTTGCGGAAGCTTACTAACCTTAGAAATACTGAAAAAAACCGCAAGAGACAGTCTTCGAAAAATGTTTCGAGGAAAAATTCCCTCGGTCCAAGTTCGAAAATTGCAACTTTGGTTCGGCTAGTCTATAGTCACTACCATACCTATATGTATATATATATATATATGACTCCGAACGATGTATTCACCACATACAGAAATATCGCTTTGTTCCTATTCTCCTCTTTGTTCCAGAGTTTCGTTTTCCACGTTTCGCCGCACCCGTATTATCCAAAATTTCAACAATGCGTCACATTTGGATTTTTCGTCACGCAAGCGGAAGAGACTGCCTACAATTTGTTCTGCGTTGTTGCAATGTACTTTTTACCACTTTTGGTCATCTGTTGTACCTATACTAAAATACTTTGCGAAATCAGCAGCAAAAGTCGAGAGAGCAGACAAGGCAAGTGCATCATACATACATAAGCACACACGTACACATTATACCGGCAATATACCTGAATCCTAGATATTTTTCAATACTGCATTTTAACTTCCCGCGTTAACCAGAGAAGTTATATTGTATTCAGCCCGAAAATGAAAAAGCTGAGTTTTCACCGGATGTCCACGGTTTCAAACTCTGGAGAATCATTCGCGACGATTTTTGGATGGACGCTGCGCGCGTGTCCGCGATCAAACTTATGTCCGACGACAACTCGAGAACGAATTAACGGATTTCAACTTCCGAAGCACCAATCGATGCGGATTTACGTGACTCAGTACTGATGAGATTTTGAGTATCGTCGGTTCAGCCGTTTCCGAATTTTTCGAAAAAGAAAATTCCCAATTTCTGTTTTTGTTTCGACGATAACTCGAGAACGAATCGACAGATTTCAACTCTCGATAGGCCGATCGATGCGGATTCTTGTGACGCGAATCCGATTGCATTTTGAATGCGACCGGTTCACTAGTCCGCGAGTTATCCCGATGAGAAAATTTTGACGAAAAAACGGAGAAACAGTCATAATAACAATAACAACTGAGCCCGAAGATGCGGCGAGTTTTCGGACCTGCTAGTGGTCAGCCATTCGTTTCTTTTCTTTCTCTTCGTCGCCAACCGGCGAACGATTCCTGATGGAACAGCGATTACGAATTTCATTAATCTATCAACATACAATAGCCGATAACGGAATATATTTAACGATGTTTGTAGGTATCTGCTGTCTACAGGTCTTGAATTTCGAATCGAACTGTATCGATCGGCGTGAGATTTTTGATTGTTGTTACGATGACGGAGAAAGAAAGTATACGCACGTACGAACGCCAATATCACGACGCAGTCTGTCCTCTTATCTATACTATTCGATTGGATCGATTTTTTACAGCATGAAATCATAGTCAACGGTCGGCTCCAGATAAGAGAGAGAGAGAGAGAGTGAGAGTGAGAGAGAAAGATTCTCCGAAAATTGACAAATAATCGTTTATTGATCGATTTTTGCAGAGCTCAGAAGATCGGCCAGCGGTGTAACGAGTTCGAGTAATACAGCGAACAAGAGATCGGGAGGCCGCCTCACCCTTCGAAGATCGGACATAGGCGCGATCGAACGAGCCAGGGGAAGGACACTGCGGATGACCATTACTATAGTAACCGTTTTCATTCTTTGCTGGACTCCCTACGTCGCGATGACATTGTGGTGATTGGAAATTCACTAATTTACATCATAAATCACGACCAACGTGCCCCCGGGTAGGAAAGGAATCGATCGGATCATATCTATACTCCGTTCGGCGAGAGAATCATCCAGCGCAGGTCACGAGCTCGTCCGTTTCCGTCCGTTTCTCTCGTTGAACCGAGTATAGACGATATAGCCAATGTCCGGTTGGAGACAATTATTGTTCGCGTCCAATCGGCTGACAAGTGTAATCAGACGAGGTTTGATCCGATGAATTTCTCCGCATTCTCCGGAAGTGAGAGTAACGAAAATATGAACAATAATTACTCGATCGCGGGCTGATCACTCTCGAAGCCCGGTGCGGGAATGCCTATGGAATCTCCGAGGTCCCCGCTGAAGTTTTGAGAATCCCTGTATGTCCCATCAAGTTCCATAAAATCTCGCGTAGTCTCGTGAAATCCCGCGAAGTCCCGCGAAGTCGATTCCAAGTCCCGTGAAATCCTCCGGAGTCTTTGAAATCCCGCGAAGTCCGACGGAGTCCGTATTTTGAATTCCTCAGTCGAATGATCTCTGGAGTCCCGCATGAAGTATTTTAAAGTCCTCTGAAATCTTGCGAAGTCTTCGAAGTCCCTGAACTCTTGACGAAATTTTTCCAGGTCCCCTGAAATCTTCCGAATTCCTTAAAATCTCTGAAGTTCTACGAAGTCCGGTAAAGTCCCGTTGGAACATTGTGAAATCCCAAATCTCTGGCATTCCGCAAAATCTTTCCAAGTCCCTGCGAAGTCTGCTGTACGCCATCTTCGGGAGCCCGATTAGCCCCCGAGAATCACATCGTATCACATATCGATTTTCCTTTCCTTTCCTCGCCTCTTACATTCTCTCATTTTTCTCACTAAAAATATATCGCGACGCAATTTTTATCTGGAGAGAAAAAAAAAATGTAATCAAATATCCGCAGGTACATGTTCGATCGGCAGAGTGCTGTGCGAGTAAAAACTTGGCTTCAGGATGGTCTGTTCATAATGGCCGTTGGGAATTCGTGTGCGAATCCATTGGTTTACGGAAGCTACGTTGTAAACTATCGTCGCGAGTGTTCCCGCTGCCTCAACCCCTGCGGCAGCTGTGGTTCATCGGCGCAAGAAAATAAAGGGAAATCGGAAGTCATAAGACTAGCCTGTCATAACACTGGTAGATAAAATTACGCCGTGGCTTAGCCACAGGAAAATTTTACCTAATATATGTGAACAACGGACGAAACGATCGTATATTACACCGATTTTTCAAAAACAAACAACAACGAAACGGGAATTTGCAAAATTTGTAGACCAACGACGAGCGAGAGACGAAGAACAACAAAAAGTTTGTCAAACCACAGAAAAAAATAAATAAGTAATACCTAATATTACGTTTCGTCTGGAATTTCTCGAAAGCCTGGCACGCGTCCGATTTTTCCCGTTCATCCTCTGCGGCCGCGAGTACCTCCTAGCCCTTGAAAATTCTTTCGAGGCCGCGGATTCGGTTGCCGATGCAAATAGAAGAAGCCGATACATCCTCCCGGGATATCACGATGACGAAACAGCTAGAACGAGCTCGATGTGGATAAACGACTTTGACGTATCGCAACTGATCGGTTCATAGTAATTGGAAAAGCGGTAACATCGCGTCATATCGGATTGGTCCGAGCGACAGGTGTAGCGATTCTCGTTCGCAGAAGAAAATTGACTAACCCACGAAGGGAGAGAAAAACCGAGACAAGAATGAATTATGTGTTAAAACCACGGATGTCATGTAATTGGCTTCAGGTCTATCGTACCCGGAACTTGCAGTATTCGAGATATTTGTTTCCGCGACGCTGGAATTGTTAGAAATGATCTGCACAATAATATACGCTCGTGACACTGCGAGGTGGTGTTACGTACCTTAGAAAGAGAATTTTCACCTTGATTGTTGACGATATTGCAGTTGCAGACCACCTCGAAAACGCGATCTCTATAGTTTCTCCGAGGCCGGACGACGTCGATCGGAATAAAGTTTCGGGGATCGATGCGGTATTTTGGCAGCGAGTGCCCGAGTATTTCGCACCGACGAAACATCGATCGGTGAAGAACTCCGCGAAGAATAATTCGGGCGGCCTATTTGACGCAGAAAATACACGTAATATCCGAGAATTTGTTCTCACGCATTATTATAACGAGAGAGTTTCTTGATACCTCCCGCTCAGACTGCGCCGGCGCCGAGTCTGTACAGGCGGCCAACTTCGTCAAAATCTTACTAGGATGATTGAATTGCGAATCGTGTCTGCTATTGCAGACAGCTGGCTATGAAATGTCGAGAGGTTATGTTACGTTTGCCGTAGCGTAAGTAGCAGCCCTTGAAGATTGTGCTACTGATGGTTATTACGAATTAATCGAATAATTGGAAGCGATTAATCAGTGACCTCTGCTATTTTTGTTTAAACGAGAATGATTATTTTTGTTATTTCGAGTATGTTGAAAATGAAAATGAACTAAATTCCGTCGATCGAGAAATCTAGTCACTGAAAGTTCGACAACGATAGATTTTTTTGTCACAATCGTCTTAAGTCGAATAAATAAAAAATCTCAGTCAGGTCTGTGTGTCAGGTATTCAAAGTCCATGAGTTGACTTGAAAAAGTTAGGAAACACAATCTTTCGCAGATAGAGATAATTAGCACCGTTCACAACTTGAAAGATGTGCATTGTTTTATTTTTAATAAACATTTCAAGTTTAATATTTGAGCAACGCTGATTTTAACTAACTCCAGCTCATGCGTCTCACGTCCGTTACAAAGCAACGAACATACCCTCTCGTGAACTGACACCTATCAGCCGGTTCTAGGGAGTTAACGTACGTTAGTGCGCGTTGACTGGCATTTTGTCAGCCAATCAGAAAATAGCAAGTCGAAATTCGCGCGCTTCGACCGTGAGGTTTCAAGAAACTCTCTCGGTATATGAATTGATTCAACTCAACCGATCCCCCCCCCCCCCCCCCCCCCCCCAAGTATGACAACTATTTTTCGAAATGTCTATATATATATATACTAGCGTTTAATTTTGAAAACGCATGAAATCCAGTCGTCCCGTTATAGTACCGTATCGTATTGATGTTATCGTTATTATCGTTGTTATTGTTAACACACGCATAAATCGGGCGAATGTTAATCTAGCTACTGTACACGCCTACAATGTACCATATTATACTATAACTTTACAATTAATTATATGGACACTTCACCGTATACATATGCCTGTTACAGGTATCAAGACGAATCAATTTCACCCAATTCCAACAAAATCACTGTCTATGTATCTTTTGTGTATATATATATATATATATGTATACACGTATCTACACATAATATGTATGTCTTCGTATGCACGTATATAGTTTTCATACATATGCGTATAAAAACCAAAGAAAAACAGACAAAAAACGGACGACAGAAGAAAATAGGCAGAATAAAAAAAATGTATTTTTCGTGTTCGTTTTTATCTTCTCTCTCTCTCTCTCTCTCTCTCTCTCTCTCATCTTACTTCGAAACACATAATTACATATACCTATACCTATACGTGCCTATTATATATTAAAATCGATCCGCACCGACATATTCCTCTTTTCCTCATTTCCTGTAACACATCGCCGTGTAGCAGTACACATGCATAAATACGTGCAGAAATATTTCACGTTGGATCCCGTCAAATCGGTTCCGAATGGTAAAAAAAATGCCCTACAATTCATCCAGATTACCCTTCATAATTCCCTTCGTCTCCCTGCTTTCATTCGAAGTACAAAATCAAATCCTATACATATCTCTCAATCTTCGATCCCGCGACTCCGGAGACGCGGACGTCATGGATTACCTATTTGATATACAGGTATGCGAACCCGTGTATATACATATGTATAGAAAGAACGGCTCCTGGATTTGACACGATAAGCATGCGATTTAAAATTCAAACGGCCGCACGTCGTAGATAGGTTGGTTACACGTGCTTATAGGTTATGTATATGCATACGCATACGCATACGCCTGTATAACGTACGTATGTATGCAGTATATACGGGGTGGGGCATTTAAAGTGTGTTACAAGTGAATATATCTCGAGTACCAAGCGTCGTAGAAACAAATACGTCGAATAAAAATTGGGGGGTTCGACGGGGGACATCCGGTGGCGACATTAGATTCTCGGCAGCAAATGATGTTTTCGGGAAATCGATATGAAACCAACTTTTTCGAATGGTACTCGATTTTTTGTAGCCCATTCCAATTGCAGCCAGCTTCGGGGGGAATCGAATGGAGGGCATGTTTTTGCTGTTCTAATGATTTTCAACCGAGTTGTGGCGCGCCAAAGTATCCCAGACCGAGCCATGTTCCGTCTCAAATCTTGAAAACCACGCGTCCGCTTCTGCTCGAGCAAGGTTCGATCTAGTACTTGCGAGTAACTCTTTCAATTTCGTTTGAACCCGCTTCAGCTGCTGCAACGAGAAAAAGCATTTCTCATCCTCGGTCGGCCAGTTGAAGGTGAAGAGGTTTGAATCGGAAATTTGATGAGCAAATTGAACAATGACTCAGAAGTGACTAATTAAATCTGATTAGGAGAAAAATTCGACAAACTGGCCTCGAGATATATGAGACGAAACACAGCTCGACGCGAGAAACTTTGACGTATCATAATTCAGCTGGAAATAATTAGAAAACCAGAGACGCGCACACGATCGGATTCGTACGAACGCCTGCGGCTAAGATTTTCGTCGGAGTAGAAAATCGATGACCGTACAAAAAAAATGGGTTACATATCGATTTTCCGAAGAACTCGATTGCTGCTGAGAATCTGATATCGCCTCTAGATGTCCCCCTCAAAGCCCTACAAATTATGTTCGACGTATTCGTTTCTGCGACGCTTGGTACTCGAGATATCCACTCGTAACACTTTGAGTGTCCCACCCGGTATATCCATACGGCACGTAGGAATAGTCGAAGATCGTATAAATTATCGTACGGTGTGAATTACTCGCACCAAAGGTGAGGGATATCGGCGAGACTAGGCGGTAGAGGAAGCGAAGAGAAGAAGAAATAGGGAAAAGGCTAGCGGAGGAGTAGGCAGGTACGTATAGGTGCTGCCTACGGGACTGGGACGGCGAAAAGCCGCAAAACGATAATAGAAAACGACCATAACGCTATATGTTTTGGCAAAGTGTTTATCTTCGTTTTTTTTCCATCGCTTTTAGTTCGTTCTCGTTTCTCGAAAAACGATCACCGTGTGTAAAACACGTCGCGGTCGTAATCACGTTACATACATGCATATACGCACATGAATATATGTACATGCCTGTATACAATACAACACACATACAGTGATTTTTAAACAGTAGAGATAACGAATACGGCAACGGGGGAGGGGGGAGGGGGGAGGGATCAGAGGGATCGGAGGAAAAGAAACAAACGTATGTACGTAGTACAATAATATATGTAACATAAGGTATATACAACACTTGTGAAAATTGTTTGAAATTAGAACATTTCGAAAATTTTTACTCGGCTTCGCCGCCGTCGGTGTTTTTCCATTTTCTATAGGTATAATATATACATAAATATATATGGTCCGTGTATAAGGATAGAAATCAGATCAGTCCCTGAGCGATTCGATCTTACGTTGAATATCTTCGACGACCTTAGAACCCTGGGACGCAGATTGTTCTCGGTTCTTTTTTCTCAGGGCGCGACCTCTGATGTTCAACATCGTTCTTGCGACCAGCCAAATCGATGCCTTCTCGCATACGGAACGCACCGCGTCCACGGCACTGATTATCAATGTGTGGGGAGGATATCCCGTCGTTCTTGATTCTATGCCGACCGTTCTCAACGATGATTCGACAAATTTTTCCGGCGTCGGTGCCATCCACGTGGCTTTTCTGTAATTTAGAGAAGAATAATACGGAACGGAGGTAATGGGCGAGGGATGGAAGAGAAAAAAAAAAAACAAAAAAAAAACAAAAAACCAAACGCTAAACCAAATATCTCGCGATTCCAACAACGAAAAATTCACTCGTTGCCTCTTCTCTGATGTCGATCGATACTTCCAATAATCTATTTTTCTCCGACCACTCGAAATAGAAACATACGTACGATACATATATATACATACATGGTATGCAAAATTTCGTAGAAAAAAAACTGAGAATGTGAACCGGGGGTAAAAAAATGTCTTTACTTTTTGCCGATTGGGAAAATGCGAGTCCGGGAATCGAGATCGGTAGCCCAAGGATCCCTGGGAGGGCCTTGAGCTGTCGATTTCGATTTGCGGACTCACATTTTCCCAATCGGCAAAGAAATGAGGAATTTTTTTACCCCCGGTTTCCCCTCATCCGGGCTAATCGAACAATTTTCTGACTCGCGATCAGCCGACACGGACCGAAAGAAAAATAGATTATAGGAATCGAAAGCAGAGAGAATATAAGGTAGAAATTTCACTGGAACCTACTTGATCTTGGACATTTTGGTGGCGACGGGACCGGGGAGAATGCATTGGACAGTGACACCCCTGGGTTTAGCTTCAGCCGCAAGATCGGCGCTGAGCTTGTCGACGTAAGCTTTGCTCGCGGCGTATACCGACAAATAGGGACTCGGTATCGCGGCGGCGGTTGAACTAACGTTGATTACAATTCCTTTGCGTCGTTCCATCATGCCCGGAAGCACAGCCCTGGCGACACCCGTGACGGCGGCAACGTTCAGCTGAAGAATTCGCGCTATCGTTTCCTCGGCGACGCTGGTGAATAGTTCCGGATGGTCGTAGCTCGTCCCCGCGTTATTAACGAGGACTCCGACCTGCGGGAGAGGAAAAATTTCCAAAATGCAATCCGAAGAAGGGCCAGGATTCTCGCCTTTCTCGCTCTCTCTTCCCGTTTTTCGTTTCCCTTGGCGAGCGGCACGGCGGGGCGGAAGAGCGCGAATAAATTTTCAAACTTACCTCGAGTTCCTCGACGCTGGTTGCAATTTTCGAAAACACTTGTTGCCCCTGCGTCAGATCTGCCTCGAGGATCCGGATCTCCGTACCGAATCTCTGCTTCATTTCCGACGCTACTTGTTCGAGCTTCGACTGCGATCGCGATATCAACAGTATGTCCAGTCCTCTAGCCGCTAATGCTTCGGCAAATGCTTTTCCCAGCCCGTCCGTTGCCCCTGTGACAACGGCCCAGCGTCCCTGGGACGCGACGTCCAATCCCATACCCAAATTAGGCGCTATCAATTTCTTCCACGCTAAACTAGTACCCTTGATCACAAGCTTGAGTCCGACCGCCGCTACTATGACCAGGCTTATCTTCTCCCAGCAGGTTAGCGTCATTTTTTCACTTTTCTACGATCTTCTACCTTCTTCTTCTTCTTCTTCTTCTTCTTCTTATTCTTCTTCTTATTCTTCGCGATTCCTGATCCGATTCACCGTTCCCTCCCTCCGTCCGTCCGTCCGTCCGTTGGGACAAATAGCGAGGAACGAAGAATAAAAGCAAAGTATACGCGCGGGGACCAAATTTTCTAAATCAATTTCGGCCACGTACAGCGAAGTTTTGATCGATAAATCGGTGAACCAGAACTATGACGTTCGATCGTTAATTATCCATCGATTTTCGAACTTCCCTCTATTTTTCTTTACACTTATTTTCCTCTCTTTCTATCCAAATTTTCTTCGGATCGATCGCTCCACACTTTTCTCTTGTTCTCGGTTTATTCGTTTTTCAATCGCCACACGATACACTCTATCGATCCGGTGACACTTGGTTGTTGACTGCCGTTGATCACTGCTTGATACACAGAATCGCGAGAACGAAGTTTCAAAAAAATCACCAAAACTGTGTGTTCTCTTTAGCTACGGCCGCGCATCGACCGGTCGATGTATTTCGCCGTCTGTCCTCCTGGGTCTTCTCTCAGCCCTCTGATGGCTCCTACTATACTATAGGTACCCGCCCGCTGCTCAGTTGTTACTCGGTGAAATGCGGTACACCGCGGTCATGGCGCGCAAGCGTTCGCGCTCGCGCAATGTCACGGCGTTCTCTTCTCTTCGCTCTTTTCCCTCTACCTGCACCCGCGATATCTTGTTCTCGTATCTATACTACGAGACTTGCAATCTTTTGACTATCTATCTATCTATCTATCTATCTATCTATCTGCCCGCTTATCTATCTACCGGTTCGATAATGCACATGCTCGCGTTCGCCTACGCCGAAGCTATCGGCTTCCTTCGTGATATCTACGCGTGGACAGTGTGTTAACGTCGAGCACCACGGCGCTCCTCCCCATTGCCTCCGGCTAATTCCTCCCTCCCTTCGTTCTCTCCTCATTTCCTTATTTCTATAGCCCGCTAGATTATGTATTAGGGATTTTTATTCGATTTCCGCCTTTCAAACTTATCGTTCAACGATCGTCCGACGATCGTTGGCATTCTCATACCAGAAACAAATTATCAAAATTTTGATGAAAAAAAAACAAAACTCCGGCTTCCAGGATGAAGGTTTATAATTGGATCAAGTCAGAACCGATTCGGATTCAGCCAGATCCGATCGGCTTTGGAAAAAATTTCGCCGATGTGCGGATTACTTGGTTTTCTGTTTTTTTGTTTTTTTCTCTCCTCGCGACAAAAAAAAAAACAAAAAAACCAAAAAAAAAACCAAATATCACCCGTGCGTCGTTTAAATTTGAATCGAGGAAGATCATCTGTATGGATCCTCGGAGAAACAGCCGGAGCTAAGATCAGCGACCGCGGAGATAATACGACTTCCCCCCTCCCACCCCCACCCACATTAATTTCGTGCAGCGCGGCGGTAGTAGGTATGCATACACCTATAACACGCGTATAGGTATACCTACCGTCAATGAAGTAAGTCGTGCCTGCTTTCTCCTTTCTCTGGAAGTTTATGGTCAAGACCTACCGCCGCGCCGCGCCGCGCCGCACCGTATTATAATAGTTAATAAACGAGTACCAAGTATACGGACGAAGTTTGTTCGGTATAGATATAATATGCAACACGTACGTACATACCACCGACACCGTGATCACAGTCGTCGATTTTAATCAAAATTTACTTCCCGGGATACCAAAAACGAACAAACGAAAAAGAAAAAAAAAAGATAAAAAAAGAAAATAAAATACAGGAAACAGGAAACTGGGCCAAGAAATTTCAATGTTCGCATGCAGCGCGTGGTACGTATATACATATACGTACATACATCAACGCAAAGATAGGTGGGATATCGAATGTGAAATCAAGTCCCGTTCTTCTCGGGACCTCGACCGCCAGAGCCGCGGCCGCGCCGATTTCAATCTCGCGTATCTACGTACGTACGCATATACATATCGCCGTATACCAAACACATACGTGTACGCGTTCTCTCCGCTGTGTTCTGAACGTTCTCATCTGATTGTGAATCCGGAGTACCGCAGTAGGTCAGTGTGCTGGATCTGCCGTAGGCGGCGCGCATACGTATACGTACCTATATGTGATGTAGGCATACCTATACCACACTTAATTTATACGATACACTATATACATGCGGATCTTTCACGGAAGAGCCTCTCGTCTCCTTTCTTTCTTCGGGGCACGGTGAGAAATGTTTGTTGCAAATACACTGAAATATAGTATTGGAAGTTTCATTCGTATGTACGGAACAACTATATAAATTTACTCTATAAAGTTGTTGTTCAGTCGTTTTGTAAGAAAGGCCGAGTTTTCAAATTTACAGCGATGTTCAGTGAAAGCACCGAGCATAATTGGTACAGGTACCGAGTTTGATGAACTAAGGATATCGCTGCTCAAATTGTGATTTAAGAATTCAACGCGCGTATGCGCTAGAATTGTGATTACGGTTTATAATTAAAATCACTATATACTTTTGAGTATAATTTGCACGACAAATGTAGGTATGCCAAGCGAGAGGAAATCAAAAGTTGAAGAAAAACCAACAAATTATTGAATTACGGCATTTTCCGTACGTACTGCAACGACTGAAAAGCCGTCCTATCTCGTTCAGAAATTTTCCGCAACGTCTCACCTCAACACTACGTATGAATAACCGCAACGATTAAAAAGGCATCCCTATTTCGCTAGGAAATTTTTCGCAATATTTGTCCCTGAACGGGATTCGCACCAAGCTCGCTCATAATTACTAGTCGATCGCCCTGCCTGCTACGCCAAAGTACACTAACGATGAAGTACAATTTCATGTGATTCTCAATGCATTGGACGTTTTTTTTTTTTTTCACACGGCGCGAAAATGTGCGCGTCTCGATTATATCTGTACACGGGGAAACGGTCAGCTCTGAATGTAATCAGTCAGTTATTGCTTCGTACGAATATCAAAATGCTTGGGACGAATCAATGCGGTAGAAAGAAAATGTCCACGATATTTGAATATCGCGTCGTACATTTGCGTACGATAATGAAATCGTGCATCAGTATAGTATGAAATCATCTCCTGAATGGTCCACCACTTATGTAGAGCAGAGTACATACGTGTATTTCCTTCGACATCATGCATATATATTTCAATAAATTTAATACGATCAAATTGTATAGAATTTATTGAAAATCCAGTGGATCAAAATAGGTTTTAGTCAATCTTCCCATGCATTATATTCGAGACACCGATCGGTAGATTTTAGATCGATCGAGTAAATTTATGTTTATCTCGTTCTGCAAAATTTCAAATCAGATCGCGGAATTGAGAGAAGTGTACAATAGTTGATTCTGCTTTACCGAATTTTCGGTACTAGACGACTGTAACCGAATTCTCTTTTCCATATTCCAAACTCTGTAAAGTGAACATCAACGTACTGTATATTTACTATACAATACAATTAGGCAAATCTAGAATCCGTTTTCGTACATCGTTTCTGCAGCTATATCAGGTTTATCGAAATCAAAAATTTTCTTGCCAAATTGAAAGCGAAGCGTATTTATCCTCTATGCTTCGCCAGAGTTTGCATTTCGCACGACCATAACTGCAGATCTCTGTGTTTCACGTGTGACGGTAAATGAAAAAAAATATTTTTCAAATTTCAAATACTCGCTGCACAGTAAATTGACAAGTACAATACAAATTTAATACACAATTTATTGAATTTCGAATCAGCATTTGTATTTTTTCCATCCGGTTCACTGGAATTGAAAATGCGATTGTGAAATCGTAAGACACGTGTAGAAAAATTTGTTTGCCTCGCGAAATTTAGAATTGGATAAGACCGTAAGAGGATTTTCTTTTGCTGATGTTCGATAATTAATTTGTTAAATTGTGTTTCAAATTTCAAATACTTTACAGTAAATTTACAAATTTAATCAATTTTCTATGCAATTCAGTGAATTTAATATACGTTCTCATATTTTTCTTACAAGGGTTAGCAAAATCGCGAATTTTACAGTAAATTCGATAAAAATGCTCGGTAAATTATTTTCCGTGGTTAAATTTGCAATCTTTCGATTCATTTGTACGGTAAATTTGTACTAAATTTACGATCATTTTCAACAGTGTGGGCGGTATTATTATTGTCGTCGTAGCCACGATATGCTCCAGTTTCTTCGCTCGCTCCTCTTTTTTCCCCTCCTTCTACCTTATACACATAACGTACATACCTACTTCACGTAATCTCCCTTCCTTTTTTCCCGTTTTTGATCAATCTTTCTCATTCTTCGTAGTCATAGATCGCTATATACGCGTTTCCTCTTTCTCTGCGATTACCTAGCTGCGGTTAATTTATACAATGCAAACCTCGGAAGCTAGCTGATCATACTCTAACGCGTATCTGTGCATGCCTAGCGAATCCTCTCTTCCCTCATCGCTTTCTCATTAATTTCCAACTCCTTTTCCAACTTTATTTTCTTTGCATTTCGGTTTTCCTTTCGGTTTCCGGCGGCAGCGGGTTCATACCACGAACGTAAGAATGGTCTTCGATACGCGATCGCGCGTTCGGTACGTACGACAATATTATCATCACATGTGTATGTGGATATATAGGAAATTCTTGCAAAATTACAAATGCAAAAATTCATATTGTCACGGCAAAGCGAACACCACCGTACTGTACATCATTGCGAGCGTGTTCTTCGAATTTACAACGAAATTTGCGTGAACTGACTAAACTTTTGCGACAAGAGAAAAAAGACACACGGAACTGCCCGTTGACGGGCCAAATTTTCTCTAGATTTTCGAATTGTTACACACTATTCGCGAATAATTAATTCTGTAATACTACGAATGTACGTAGTACATACATACGTCGATAGTAAATTTACTATTCCGTACGTGTATATGATATATTTTTCGAAATTTAAAACCAAAATTTGGGTTCGCGGTGCAAACAGAAGGAGAGAGAGAGAGGGGGGGAAGAATTGAAGGCAGGGGAAGGCGGAAGGAAGTATTGCCGTTTCAAACTACAAACGATCGTAAGTCCCGTAAGAGATTTAAAATTTGTTGCCCGCGGTAGGCACGCGAGAGAGTCACTTTCACCGAATATAAATATACGATATACTTATGTTATACATATATCTGTATGCATGTAGGTGTGAGCTGTGCAGCTCTTGCACCGCAGCTTTCCACGATCGTGGTCGAAATAGAAAAATAACCGTGGATCGTTGATTATTCTGATGGAGTCGGTTATTTTTTCCTCGTTTTTCCAAACGCCGCGCGGGCGTTAAATCGTTATGTGGTGTGTATTTATTCGTTCATACAAGAATTTGTGAAAACGATTTTCAACGATTTTTCACGAGTAAACGATTCCCCAGAGATTTCGCGATCGGTGATATGCAAGGAGAAGAGGATAAGAGGAAAGAGAAAAGAAGAAAAAAATTCGAAACCGTCTTCGGGAGAAGCTTTCGACGATCGGACTGTTTTCCCTTGAAAGAGAGGAGAAAATCCCATGCGTGTGGAAATTTTATATCAAAGTAATTACAACTTTGAAAACGGCCGTTTACAATTATCCGGCTGCGGCCGCTGCAGGTAGACATTTGAGTATGAATACCTACCGGTATAGAAAGGTGGAAGTAGAAAGTTGACTCGAACCTAACTCTCCCAACAACGATCCTGGATATTCCGTCGGTGAAAGACGTAGTTGCGAATGCACAGTATATACTATTCGGCGACGTTTAAAAATCATATTATAACGAACGATGTGTAATTATATACCTGCGTACGTATTCTCATCTACAATATATGTAATAGCCGTATGCATACGTAGGTACTTACATACATATATGATATAGGTATATACATACAACATTCACGGTCGATCTAAAACATATAACGCATAATGGAATATTTCGTTTCGTTCGTATACTGTAGCTTGCGGCTGTGAGACAATTTGGGAATCGAAACGATTTTTAACTTCCATTTATCGAACGATGATCGTTATAGAATAATTAGACAGCGAACTACTTCGACTATCTTGTGCTATGCTTAAGCGGAGTATATTAAATCGCTGTGTCATGGAATTCCGTAATTGGAATGAGACCGTTGTTGCATCAGGAACATGAATATGTACGCGTGCATATTATTAATAGCTAGACCGCAGAAATGTTCAACCTTTGCCCAACGCCCCGGATATGCGACAATTATAATATCATGCGATGACGCTCTACTCATTGCCGGCGCAATTGTAGCTTGCGGTGATTTTTATGCCCTCGAGAAACTCATGTTTTATGGAATAGAACACACTGTTTTTCTCCACCGATCAAAAGAGTTCTCCCTCAACTCCGCCTTACCAGTCATCTGCACCGAGGAAGAAGCGACTGCAACCGATCGGATCCGATCGATCGAGCGTAAACCCGGGATCGAAAATGGGACGAAAATGGGTTCAAACGTCTTCAAATTTGATGTGATATTCTCATAGCGTCAATTCGGAGGATCAAAGAATCGGCAATATCGTTCGAAATTATCCGAAATCACGTCGTATGAAATCTTTGGAAATCGGTGCGATCCGGGATCGGCATGTTACGTGGAAGATCGCAAGACTCTGGAGAATCTGGAATACCTGGCCCGTTCAGATATTCCACGGTAGAGAATGAAAAACGGAATGAAAATTGCAACTCGAACGAGTTTTTCACCTTTTATTTTCGCCTCTCGATCGATCGAGCCGCATGATTTACAGGTGAGGATATCTAGCCCTCTAAATCAGTGTTTTGAATTTCTTCTTCGGTAGGTGAAAGGGCGGGTTTCCCACCGGTGCTAACGACCCGCCTGTCGGCCATCATCATTTTATTGTGATGAGCCTGATGAACAGTCTCGAGATAATAACGTCTCCACAGAAGGGCATTGGTCTCGGTATCGCTGGTCCAATTCTGCCAATCGCCCCGATTCACATTGCCACCCGATTTGGTCTCGGCCTCGTTGACAACCCGGTGAATCCATTCAGCCCAATCGCCGGCCCTGTCTGTGACTTGGTCGATCCATTTACCCCAGTCTCTGATCTCGCGGGATTCAACTTCCGGTGGATGAGTATCCATGAATTTCACCTCGGAATCTTTCAGCAGTTTTTGTAGCCAGGTTGCCGTCTTTCCTGACAGAACGTCGACAATGTCCTTCAAGTTTTCTGTCAGAGCTTCCGGAGTCTCGAGGCTTATCAGGTTCGCTATCTTTTCGTACAACGCTCGCTGTATACGGTTGTGGACTATATCACTCTCATCTCCTTCTGGCTCGTCTTCCATCACCGTATAAATGGTATCCAATATTTTGCCGAAAGTAACGAAGGGAATATCACTCTTGAACAATTCGCCATCGCCGATTTTGTCAATTGCACCGCTAGGTCCCCGTTCTCGGAGCTTGTCTTCTTCTTCTTTTTGCTTCTTTTTCTGGTCTTCGGCCTCCTTGGCCTGCTTCTGCTTCTCCTTCCTCCTCGCCTCCTCTTCCTCTTCCTCCTCCCGCTTTCTCTTATCCTCGGCCTCTTTTTGCTCCTTCTTCTCTTCCTCCTCTTCCGCTTCCTTCCTTTTCTTCTCTTCCTCCTCTTCCACTTCCTTCCTTTTCTTCTCTTCCTCCTCTTCCGCTTCCTTCCTTCTCTTTTCTTCCTCCTCTTCCGCTTCCTTCCTTTTCTTCTCTTCTTCAGCTTCTTTCCTCTCCTTCTCTTCTTCTTCCAACCTCGCTGCATTTTCCGCCGCCGCTGCCGCTGCCGCCGCCGCTGCCTCCTCCATCTCTTTCGTCTTCTTTTCTTCTGCTTCTTGTTCGGCCTTTTTCTCCGCCTCTTTCCTCGCCTTCTCTTCTTCTTCTTCTTCTTTTTTCTTAGTTTCTGCTTCGAGTCTCGCCTTCTCTTCTTCCTCTTCTTGCTTCTTCTTTTTCTCTGCTTCAAGTCTGGCTTCCTCTTTCTCCGCAGCTTCTTTCTCAGCCTTCGACTTATCCTCCAACTCCTTGGCGCTTCCACCATCCGGATCGGGTGGCTCCTGTTTGATAACAGCCGGAATTTCCGTTGGTTCGTCTCCTTCGTCATTCCCCTCAGTTCCGGGATTCTGAGTCTCGACCTGTTCCTGCAGATCTTCATCTTTTTCTGTCTCTTCGTCATCTTCTTCAGGCACCTCGATAGGTTTCGTCGGCTCAGTATCCTCGTCGTCTTCGTCTTCCTCTTCCTCTTCCTCTTGCTCATCGGCAATCCGCCCCTCTTCAAATTCCGTCTTGTGCTCTTCAGCGACTTCGAAAAGGACTCCGGAAATCCAGCAGGCAATAATATCAGCGAGAAAACGCATCTGTTGCGATTTTATGTCCTGAGCTCCATCGAGAGGCGTGTACTCCAAAACGAAGCTTAATCTTCTCAAGATAACACTGGCTATATCCTGAAACTCTTCAACAGGAATCGGGCATTTCCACTGGAGGATACTCTTCACGAATCTCTCCGCCATCATGTACTGGCACATCACTGCCTCCTTGTCAAGAGATGATGGACACTGGCTCTTTGATTTCTCTCTACATTTCTGCACCTTAGTGGCTTTACGTTTTCCACATTTCCCACCCCTCTTACGCTCTTTCTCCTTGAAATATTGCTCCGCTTGTCTACAGCGTGGAAAGAGATTCATTACATTATTACAGATCGATATCGATCATCCGCTCGTTCACCTGTGACCGGATTTTCATATTTTCCCCAAGAGAAAAATGATTCGATCGAATCGTATCTGATCGGATCGGATCGAAAATCTGGCCAATTAAATCTGATGAGATGACAAATTTGTCCGATTCAATCTGATCAGATGACAAATTTGTCCGATTTCATCCGATACGATCAGATCATTTTGCGACGGCAAAGCATAGCTTCTAATGTCTTACTCCGGCGTCATGCAGGCGGTGCCCTCGATCGATTTGACAAGATTATCAATCATTTCAGGGGGGAGCATTTCACCTCGTTCCTCCAACGTACTGACAATGAGTCTCCGCGCTGGCTGAGCCAGTTCGTTCATCCGTGCCGAAATTGGCCGAACTCTTCGTATCACTGTTTTTCCCAAACATTCCGTTGGGCATTTTCGACTATAAGATATGAGACAGAAAGGGAAGAACGTCCTCATTGAAGTATCGAGTTCAAAGAAGAATGTGAAATCGCCCTGAGAATTTTTTGAGAATCACCTTGGGGCGGCTAGAACATCGATATACTCTTGCTTGGACAAACAATGTCGAGGGATCATTTCTAGTCTTGGTAGTGTGCAGGGTGGTGAATAGACCAAAACAGACATCATTTTCGAAGTTTTAGTCGGTCTCGTTATTCTACTGCGGCAGCAGTCGGCCTCAGACTTCGCCAGCTGTTTACGATTCAACGTCGGAGGATTATTATTCTGACATAATTTCTCAATTTTATAATCTTACTGTAGGCTTTTTCGCATTTTTATCACATCGCGAGGGTTTGCTGTCATCTTTTTTCTTCCCTGCTATAGCTTTTGGGTTCCCTGCTTTTTCATCTTTCGTTCCCGATTCTATTTCATCTGCTACAGGTGTTGCCTTCTTCACGTCTTCGGGTTCGTCCTCGTTGTCCTCCATTTATTTATCTATCTATTTACTTTTTTTTTCTTCTAATTTTCAGATTTCCAGATTCTTGCAGTTTATCGTCGATTTTTCGGTCTCTATCTCTTCGAATTCTTGTTCGTTTCGCCGGGGGTGTGTGCGCGTGTGCGTGGAAAATTTAGTGGCCGAAAATTGTGTACACGTGGAAATGATTTGATCGCTTTAAAATTTATCTCTCATCTTGTTCTAATATATGTTTACTGTTAATTTACTACACTGGCAATTTTAACGTTAGGTTTCCAAGAGTTTTGACGTTTTTACTACGTGACGTTGGCAGTTTATGACATTTTTTTCTTTTTTTTTTTTTCTTCATTCACCACTTCCTGTACACAAATGTTTTTTTTCTACTCTTGTTTCGATCGATTCGACGCTGCATTCGAATTACAATCAACCGACATTTACCGAGTAATGAAAATAATTAAACCTGGTTCACATTAACGATAATCAATTGGTTCGTCAAACTTAAATTTCAATCTTAATTTCCAAGTCGTAGGTGTCATAATTTATAATTATATCGAACAGTGGACAGTGAATTGAAGGTTCAGAAGATATATCGGCAATGATACGATGAAAATTAATCCGATATGATTATAACATTACCACATTGTCCAAATATTATCTCCGGTTATAATGTGCGCGCGAGCTCATTTCCGCATAGCCATGGGAATGCAATCAATGTTACGCAGCTGTTGCTTTAATTTCAGCACCTATTTATTATCTGTACGTATGCATGTATGCATATACACATACATACATACATACGTACCACAACGAAAATGTTATATTTCCCGAACGAATAAACCATACTGTTCGTATAATATCGACGATTTGAAATACAAATCGACCTACATATTTAAATTGATAAAAAAATGCTTACTGAGCTATTATGCCAAGCCGAAGCAAACAGTCTTCGGTTTATTCAGGTCCGTAAGACGACTGATAGGCGGCGAGAAGACGTCAAGAGAATAATGAAGACGGAAACGCGGACATTCGTTGACGCCTAGACGTCTTTTAGTCGTCCTACGGACTCAAGCAAGTCAGACAGCGATCTCGATCTGCTATCTGAGTTATTCAATGATTACGATGTTGCGAGGTTCAAGCCCATTTGGATATTTTCTGTGTCCTCGAACCTTATCGAGAACACAAATTATCACGTCCAGAATGGAAAGTAGTGGACAAAATGATAATCAAGACATTAAATGAGGCGAATCAGGCTAAAGATTCCTGCGCCAAACGGAGATGTTTATTCGGTACTGTTGTTGGTATCAGCGTAGCCACTTTAATGGGAATCTGATTTCTTATGAATCGTTTCGTGTCAAGAATCGTTTGTTACGAAGCATCAGAGAGAGAAAATGATAAAAATACGAAAACTTCCAAGGGTACAGCCATCTGGATTGGGTGAAGACGCGGTTGTTAGTTCAAATTCCTCTTAGCGGCAAAAATAGTTCTCGAAATACTCGCGCGATGGTTGCAGCGCCGTGATTTCATCGACAGCGCTACCTACCAGATTCCCAGCGAACTATGAAATCAACGTACACCGATGCTATTTGGGTTGCGGGTAATAAGGCGCTTCGATAACCGCGCTCTAAATTATAAATCTATAAGGTACAGTTCTCATCAACCCCATCAATTTGAAATGAGGAAAAATCGAACACGTGAATATAGCTCTCGATGATACTGTATCCCGTCAATTTCATTCGTCCAAATATCTCACCTCTGTGAAGTTAGCCCGCTATAAAAGTATCACAGCTTTTATACCGAGGGATATTCGAACGAACAAAATCACCGATTCCAATACTATTCTCGGGCTTAATCTACGGCCGAAAGAACCTGCGATATGCTATACATATGTATATACATCGTACGAGTGTACACCGATAGATTGTTATTGTACGGTAGAAATTTCGTAAACAGGACTCCATCACTGATCATATATGTACGATCGTGTAATATAATATTCGGTTATTGTAATATTTTATGATCGATGTGTGTTAGGCGGATCTCTGATAGATCAAATTGTTTCTTACATCTACTGTATTATCATTACTCGAATTAACTATGGAGTACACTCACCGACAACGGTTGTAAAATCGAGGCTGCTCCTGGCGCGTAGGTGACCGAACGTACGCGATTTCTCAATCTTCCCGTGAACTTCCGTGTCCCCGGTTGAATTTGTTTATGCTCCGGGGGAGAAGATGTTTCCTCTGCGATGTTCGGCTTCTCTTTCTCTTAACAGCTGAAAGTCGGTGGATCGGCATACAGCGCGTTCCTGTAATTATTTTTATTGACAATCGGGATCGGCAATTAGGTTATATGTAATGTATGTATGTATATACATACGGAATGTTAATTATAGTTCAGTATAGTCTGGAAGATGGGAACATACCATATTTCCTTCCGCTTATGTATCTCCAACGTCGTATTTCCGAGATAAAAAAACATCGAACTTTCGAACACCATCATAATTCAATTTTGTACGAATCAATAATTCGAATCGTATATTCCACTCTGATTCAACCTTTTTTCTATTAATTCTTATTTAATAATATATTTTATAACGTATAATCAGGATTGAAGACTGAATTCAAAACTGCAGCGTCCTGATTCATATGGCGGTTAAGCCTGATAGAAAAAAATTGACAGTCGAGTACTGTGTGAAACATTTGACAATCAAATTTGACGTTCTATATGAAGATTCAAGTGATTTATCATTGTTATTTCTCAACCGAAATTATGTTAATATAAAATCTGCGCATTTTAAAGGTTTAGAACAATATATAATTATTTTTGTGGGTGATAGTGTTAGTTTTTGTTGTTTTTTCTTCATTTATTGTTTCTTTTAATGGGACGCCGGGTCAAAAGTTCGACTATCGTGTAACACTAGTGTGAAGTCAGTCTCTGTTATTAATCGAAGTTCGAGTGTCGTGCTCTTCGCTAAGTTTATTATAAAAATCAAGATGATATTATTTCCGCCCTGATTCGTGTTTCAGTGTCACATAACCGCCGTTAGCGTGATAATTACCGTTGAAAGTTAATTCGGACAAATATTTTCATATTCTTGACGTATATAATATGCGTCAAATGTTTGGTGAAATATATCGCGGGCGACAGTGTTTTTTTTTTTCATTGTTTGTTCGAAAAGGACGCCGGGTAAAAAGTTTGACTATCGCGTAACTAGTGTGAAGTGAGTAACTCCATAATTATGATAATTCGAATGTGTTCTTCGCCAAGTTCATAGAAAGCAAGATAATATTATTTTCCGTCTAATAGTCCATGTTTTGGAGTCACATAACGGCCGTTGGCGTGATAAATATGGTGAAAATATTTCATTATTCGTATTCCGTGACCGTTGGAAGTAAATTCGGTAAGATATTTTCATATTCTTGATGTATAATATCCGACAAATGTTTCGTAAAATATATCGCGGGCGACAGTGTTTTTTTTTCATTGTTTGTTCTAGAAGGACGCCGGGTAAAAAGTTTGACTATCGCGTAACTAGTGTGAAGTGAGTAACTCTATAATTATGATAAGTCGAATGTCGTGTTCATTGCCAAGTTCATAGAAAGCAAGATAATATTATTTTCCGTCTAATAATCCATGTTTCGGAGTCACATAACGACCGTTAGCGTGATAAATATGGTGAAAATATTTCATTATTCGTATTCCGCGACCGTTGGAAGTAAATTCGATAAGATATTTTCATATTCTTGATGTATAATATCCGACAAATGTTTCGTGAAATATATCGCGGGCGACAGTGTTTTTTTTTTCATTGTTTGTTCTAGAAGGACGCCGGGTAAAAAGTTTGACTATCGCGTAACTAGGGTGAAGTGAGTAACTCTATAATTATGAAAATTCGAGTGTCGTGCTCTTTGCCAACTTTAGCATAAAAAGCAAGATAATATCATTTTCCGTCTAATAATCCATGTTTCGGAGTCACATAACGACCGTTGGCGTGATAAATATGGTGAAAATATTTCATTATTCGTATTCCGCGACCGTTGGAAGTAAATTCGATAAGATATTTTCATATTCTTGATGTATAATATCCGACAAATGTTTCGTAAAATATATCGCGGGTGACAGTGTTTTTTTTTTTTCCATTGTTTGTTCTAGAAGGACGCCGGATGAGAAGTTTGACTATCGTGTAACTAGTGCAGTGAAGTGAGTAGCTCTATAATTATGAAAATTCGAGTGTCGTGCTCTTCCCCAACTTTAGCATAAAAAGCAAGATAATATCATTTTACGTCTAATAATCCATGCTTCGTGAAAATATCTCATCATTCGTGCTCCGCGAACGTTGAAAATAAATTCGTAACGATATCTTCATACCCTCGTTATAGAACGAATTAATTATGTTCGGTGAATCGATCGTGGATGACAGTGTGTTTCACCCTTCATACGCCACGATAATTCCTCCAAAGTTTTTGACACTCCAAGGCGATCGAGTAGTGGCGAGCAAAGAGTATGTGGTAAGTACTCATTTAATCTAACGAATTAATTTTCAAAGACGAATAAGTGATAATGAAATAGGATAAAAATAAAAAAACCAGGATGTAGTACGTATGCCATGGTATAATATTATGTATCAAGATGCGAAGAAAAACGCGAATGAGATAGAGAGTTCGATTTTCTATCGCGTCAGAGAAATCTTTCGAATGGCTCTGAACATGTGGCGACACCTTGCGTAACGTGGTGGTAACTCGAACGATGATAATGCTCCCTGTTTTATCGGGAGGGCGCCATCTTATCGACGGTTTGACATTTCATTTCGCACCGTCGCACGGTACAAGATTTTTACACCGTGGGTACAAGTGAACTGTGAAACCAATCGATTTTCAAGTCGTTCGTAGATAGTGATTCATAAATCTTTATCAAAGCCTTCCAATCCAAGTTGACGATAATTATTGAACATAGCATCATGACAGACGTGAGGATAAACGTGGAATACTGGTAAGAATCGTACAGACATTTTTATTATCATTCAAAACTTAGAGGTTCCCAAACAATGCGACATAACCTCAACAACAGAGACCAAGAGAAAAACAAAAGACAATTGAACGCTTGCACTCTAGCCGATATTGACTTGATTCAGTGACACCAGCGATTTTCAAATATCATGAATTTGCAGCGGTTCCTGCGGGCACAGGAAACAATTCTTAGAAATGGCGGAAATCGTACGTAAAAATGTACCAGAGGCTAAGATAACCGGCAACGAAGGAAGACAAGGCGAGATATCATATTGAAATTACATAGATTGAAACAGAACAGAAAAGAAATGGAAAAACGGATAATATATGATTTCTTATTTCTCATATTTGTCACATGAAATTACTCTTCGAGCTGTATTCTGGCTGGCATTTTTTGGCCAGAAGCGATTTTTGCCCGTCTTGACGATTTTGTCGATGAAATGAATGCGTTAGAGGAAATGAAACGAAGGATAGAGTCTTCTTTCACACTGAAATATAATCGTGCGAAATAATATGTATACCTAGCTAGCTCGATGTGTGACAATTTTGAAAAATGAGAACTCTTCCTCGACTGAATTAGCTTGTGAGGTAATGAAATTAATACGATTCGTTGTTTACAAACTTTATTATTCCAGCATCCTTCGAAATTCAGATAAACGATCGATTAGTGTATTCGAAATTACAAACGATGGCTTTTCCCGACTACGAAACTGTGACCGATATTGCGAAAGAAGTGTCTCACGGACAACCGATTAGATTAGTGAAGAAAGAGCAACCGATAGACTGTTCCATATCTTGAATAATGTTGACAATATCGAGATTAATACGAATAATAATTGGAACAGAGTTAACAAACAAGAAAAGAAGCGAAACCTTTCGTCGATTCCTCTTTCTGCCTGTAATTATTATTTGAAGTAGTAATTTGCTGCGCATACATATGTATCTCCGTACACGATACATACGTATATAATAAATGTGTGTTTATTTATACCTGTGTACATAATAAAAAAGGAAAAAAATAAATAAATAAAGAACCAATGAATTTGTGTGCGATATCCCATTCAGTGGTAAAATACTTGGTCCCCGATTTTCAGAAGTACGCTTTCGCTCGTTTCTCTACTCAGGTAAATTCCGAATCTCATTTTCCCGTGAAATTCTTCGGCCAAAGTCCGCAGTGGCTCCACCGTCTTTTCTCCCGTATTTTGATCAATGCAAATCATTTGGCATCTCGTACACTGTCCGTCGACCTGAGCGAGTTAAAAAAAAAGCGTGGTCTGATTTCGGATTTGAATATTACGAGAAAAGAAAAAGACAGAGTTGTACATAATGAATTTAACACTCGAACTTATGATATCGGTTGAGACCTTTCCTTCAAAAATAAAGAATAATTTTGTGAAAACGTCAACGAAACGACAAGTCCAAGAAGTTCTAATAATTTATATTTCGAATTTCGTACCTGAAATTTCGTTTTTCCAATTATCACAACGGACCATTGCATTTCTTTGAACGGTTCACATCCCTCGACGATCATGTTGCCCCGAAATCGGTCTAAGATTGTCGATTTATCACATCCGGAATTCAGCGGAATTTTCTCCGATAACCATCGGATGCTCGATTGATTAATCAACAGGAATTGAGCCTGACTCGAAAACGATATTTCGGGTGTTTTTTCGGCTGAAAATTTCAACAGAACTTTTAATGATTCGAGAAAGAAAGAAAGAGCGAAAATTTACAGCAAATCGAAACGATAATATGTGAAACTGGAGGTATACCCATAGTTTAAAAAGAAAGCGAAAAACAAAATATCGAAATACGTTCGTAAAGTTTTAACAAATTCAAATCCGGTTCGTCTTTGCAGTTTTTCGATTCAGAGCGGAACGCTGATGCGAACTAAAGAATATAGGTATATACAATTTTTGAAATCACTTTGCGTTTACGCACAGACAATTTTTCTACCTTGGCTTATTTTCGCCCCGCTGTTTTGTTTCACGAGCCTTAGACCTGGTCGACCCAGAGTTAAACTTAGCCATTCTGCCACATCGGGTCCACAGTCTATCCCTTCAACTTTATGCCCACATATTTTACTCCTGCAAATAGTCCCGGTTCTGAATTCCTCGGTGTTAATTTCCAGGGGGATTTGCATCGAGGGCATTCCTGAAAACGAAAATTCAGGTTCGGTGGTTATCATAGATGTCCATACGAAAAGAGGAGCCACGACCGAGGTTTTTTGTTTTTTTCTCGTTTCGTGAAACGATAAGCGGAATAAGCAACAAGAATAACGAAAAGATATAATTTTTTTGCCTCTTTGATTCTCTCACTCACCGGGGTAACTCAGTTCCAATAAATTTTCCGCTCGTCTTATACTCGGCTTTATCAAGCATAATTTGATTTCTTGTTTTTGTGTCAAACAAACGCCGGAGGGTGTAGTGATCATCCACTCTCTGTCGTAAGCTAATCCTTTATCCCCGATAATCCAAGAATCTGAGACTTCGTAGCTTGCGCAAGATTTAATAGGATATATAAACAGCCTTTTGAGTCTGAACGATCTCCCACAATCATCGTGAAATTCGTTGGAATTTTCTCCCATCTCCGCCCCAGGAATATCATCCTCAAAAATTGTCATCCCTTCATTGCCTTGCCGCAAATTTCCTCGCCCCCCGTTCACCGAATCGCAAAAACGACCGTAGCCCCGGGAATATCCTTCGTCCAATTTCATTCTATGCTCTCTCCACCAGGCTGCAGGAATTCTCGTGGCTTCCGGTCCGTCGAGGAAACATTTTTTTATCACATTAAGTAAAAATTTAACTTCCGATATTTTCGACATGTAACCAAAAGAGACCCTGACTCCGCCGGTGGGCTCGCCGTTCACGAGATCTCTCTCGTCGCCGCAAATGTGACCGGCGCTGAAGTGTTCCTTCAATTTTTCATTGGTCAATTTCAAATGACGCTGGCAAGCACCGGGGTTACAAAAGCAGCCGGTTCTCACGTGTATTTTATGCAAATTAGCTACGTTCAAAAATTCGACAAATCCTATATTCTCCCCGTTCGAACGTAACAGATTGAAGGATACTATCCCTCCCTGATTTCTCCGCTCCTCGTAATCTGTGTCCCCGTATAAAATCGCCAGTGGCGATCCGTTCCCGTGATGCAGGCCCAGCAGCGAACGGTGGAGGTATTTCGCCAGGGAGAACACGTGCCTCGAGATTTTATCCATCGGGATTTTATCCAGTATTTGAAACCCATGGCGGAGCGATATGATCGATAGAAAAGGCAGCGTGCCGTCCTCAAATCTGGGGAAAAAGTGTTACAGCGGTGTTAGAATGCCGCAGGTGCCCGTGCAGGCTTCTTTCTTTCGCGTTCTCGAACTTCGCGTAGTAATCTCACCGCGTTTTTAGCTTCTCACCTCTCATGAAGAACCGAGCGTTTCGAATGGAACATTTCGGAGCTTAGACTGATCTCGACGGTTCCACCGCCGTAGTAGATCTTCTCCAATGTATTCTCCGCCGATTTCCTAACCAACAGACATCCCAGACCTGTCGGGTATCCGAAAATTTTGTAAAACGAAAGGCAGACGAAGTCCGGAGTGTAGGTAGACAGGTCCAAGTCGTTCGTCGCCACGTAACTAGCCGCGTCCAAGAAAGTGAACCAGTTGGAACGGTCATCTCCTGCGACGTCGTCGAGAGCCCGGTCCTCGCGGACTCTCTCGATCCAGTCGAGGGGGTATTTGAATCCTGAGAAATTGCACTGGGCCGGGTAAACGAACAGGGAATTGGTTTGCGCGGTGATACGTTCCCGCGAATCACCGATTATTGTCTCCCTTCTAAAAATCTCGAAAGCTTCTTCGTGCCGCAGGCAACGGATCTTGGCTCCTTTTTTCACCACCACTTCCCTCATCCCCAGTACCGAAGTGTGGCTGTTCTCGTGGTAGACAAAATTTCCACCGCCCTTTCCGGAGGGGCAAAAATTGAATGCGTTCGACACGATTTTCAACGAGTCCGTTGCACTCGATGTAAATATAACACTGTACTCGTCGACGTTCGTGTGGAAATGATCGAGTATTCTGAAAAACAAATTCGGAGAGAATCATCTTCCGTTGAATGGGGCATTCGAGACACGAGCTAACGCGACGACCGCGACGCATATCGCCGTGAAACTGCTCGTGTGTATTATATATATATGCATACGTCACGGATTTATCAGCGCGTAACGCTTGTCGCGTAGATAACGCAGAAAGAAGCATGGCATGCATGTGCGTGAATACGTGTGAATATATACTGTACCTAAATCTAATCTGGTCAATAATGTCGAGCGTAAGTTTACTCGCGGCACCGAGCGAGTGCGGATTTCCATAAAGAGTCGAGCACAGATCCTCCGTGATATTTTTCATCTGAGTTTTTGAGTACAGCGTTGCCCCCGCGTGATCCAGGTAACAATTCTCTGCAGTGGAATTATTTTGGATTCATAAATTTTTTCTCGATAAAATCTTCCTCCTATCCTCTTATATTTTATCTTCGACAAGAAAATACCGATATCCGGAGATTCCAGATCGTTCCCTACACTTCGATGATCGGAAAGAAAAATACCGTTATTTCGGTGACCAGAAATCGTCCGATGGATTTGAATCGCGATTTGAATTTCGAAGCCGGGAGATCGAGCTTCGGGATAACTCTTCGTGAAATTTTGTCGCATAATCGTCACTCGCGATGTTGCGGCCTCCGGAAGATGACGCTGCAGTTTGTCGCGTGCGGTTCTCTGTATGCAATCGACGAGAGCGTACGCTTCTACGCGCTATATTAATTCTCCGAGAAGATGTCGTAGGCAAATTTCCCAATACATCCAATTCGAAGGTAACTTGTTCCGCTTGAAAATACTCCCGCGAGTACTTCCCCCAGTCATTTAACAACAATTATCGATCGTTGATGGAAAAATTGTGTAAAACGACTGGAAAACAGCGATTTCGGCAAAACCAGCCGGTGATCGAGACAATAATGGTAAAAATGTGAACGGAAAATAATCTGAAAATCTCATTGTTTCCAACCGTATTCGAGACGTCCACTACTACGATCCTCGTTCTCGCAAATTATCGCCGTTTTATTTTGAAGAGAAATTTCGCAAAATTGTTCAAATTTCGAATTTAGTGAATCTTGGCGGGAGGGGGGGGGGGGGGGGGATTAAATAGCCGTAAGTGCGCCTACCTTTCAAACGTTCGAATTCTTTTTCTATATATTCAATCGTTTCCATATCGTAGACGTGAGAATAATCGCTCGAATCTTCAGCCATGATAATACCGAGCCCAGCTCTGCAGGGGTCCCGCGTACGATGTGACCGAGGTTAGCTGCTTCTCTGCGTGAGATAGAATTGGCGGTAAATAACTGACGAGTTGTTGTCGTTCTTATACGTTCTCGTTATATAAGTAGATATGATATATTGCTTATATACTGTACACCGAATGACATATATATACACCACTCATTTCCTTCCGTCACGAAGGAGGTTGATCACCGTTGCTCAATTATTTTACCGACCGGATAGAGTAAAAAACTTGATAACCACGTATTAGAGTGAAGCAAAGTGGCGATTCACATGATGGATACGGATTACACAGAGTACAAAATATATTGTGAAAATGTTTTCCCGCCGTTGGTCGTATACGTTGTATATCTTGTTTCATGCTGTAATACTGCAGTATATATGTAGGTATTGACTTTCACTTCAACGATTCATTTCTTTCCGTATCAGGAACAAAGTAATTCATTTTCTGCACGAGCTGCAAATTCCTTGTCACATCTGTCGAACACTGTACGCCCAAATTAATATCGAAATATTCGCGAAAGGTGATCAATGAAGTCGAAATGAATTGAAATTATTTCTCAATCACGTACCTATGTATATATATACCTAATTTATTATCCATCGTTACAATTGACTTCATACGTCGTTTTCCAATCGAGTTGTCGCACCTTTCATCTTTTATGATACACGTATCACTTTTCGTGAATTTTGAACCAGAATTTCACGCCCGCCCCCGCATTTTCGGGCATGCAGTTATTTTCGAGGAAACGTCGAGTAACCTTCACCGTTTCGAATATATACCTCGGCCTATATTCGCGTTTTCGACAAAATTGTTTCCAAAGAAGTTGGAGGTCAGTTCAGAGAACTCGTTTTTTGTATTCCGTACATCCGTTTGCTCCGATCAATGGTTTTCTTCGAAAATTAACTGATATCTATAGAAGATCTTTTTTTTGAGACTACATTCGTCGTATATTTTACACAGAAACCAGTGATCGTATCGCGAACATGTGCAGAACAAAAAATACGTGTCCCCCACTGCAGCGTGACATCTACAACTCTTGCGGGAACATTTCTTCCTGATTTGAAGAAAAAAATAATCAACTAAAAAATCATCAACAGGCCGATCTGGCCAAGCTCTGTTCACCGGCTTGAAGAAGATAGGTTTCACCCCTAATTCCCTCGAGGAAAACTAAACTAACGGATCAGACAACAGTCTCCGCAGTTGATATAATTTTGAAAAATGTTACGATTCCTCTCCTCGTCCGAATTACCATGCAATGATCAAGTTGCCAAAAAATTATCATTATCCGGCCGCACTCGGATGCTCAGCTCTTCAGGAACTGGCTCTCCCTGGTTGTAAAATATTCAACTATATCCAGACTGCACGTTGAACGGATACTATCTCGAATCGTCGTCCCTGTCGATCATCGACGTCAAAGAATAACGATCATTGGTTACTTATACTTACGATATTAGGCGGCGGTTGAACGATTTTTCGAAATCTTAGGCACGTTTTCTTATTCTCTCTTTTTTGTTACTCTCTATTCCCGTTTCGGAAGACCCTAGTGCAGCTACAGTCGAGAACTGATGGCCCTCGTCGTTAGCAGTTTCTTGTTCCGTAAATTTACTATTTAGTCATTTGGTTTGTGAGAGACAGGGGAGGGCGCTACACTATATTCACAGCCTTATTTATTCACAAGCGTAAACATACACACGGCGAATCACCTCTAATTAGAAAAACGGTTAAACGAACGAACAGCTGCTAGAAATTATAACCAAGCTAAATATCATAACTAGGTATATACGACGTTCTCGATCGGGAGGCTCCGCGTAATTACGACCTCGGCGCGCGCCTGCGATAACCCGCACTTCAGGTTCATAACACATATGTTATATGTTATACGGCGTGAAAAAAGATCTTTCTTTTTTGGGAGAAAGCAATGGAAACGGAAGAAGAAGGAAGAGAGAGAGGGAGAAAAAAAAGAAAAAAAAAACAGGATGCTTAAAGACGAATCGGAAAAGGCTGACGAAGGATCGTACGAATAATCGCGCATGGCATACGTTTTTGGTTTTCATTCAATAGGCAATCAAATATACTTGGCGTAATTAAAGTTTCTTAATTGTAAATTATACTGCAGCGGGCGGCTTACATAGCGTCGAGAGATCGTCCAAGTATAGAATAGGATTCATTAATAATCAGGATGCCTATAAGCAGATGCTTCGTCCAATTCTCTTTTATACGATCGTTAATTAATTGGCGCATTATAAAATTCTTTGTAAAAATTCGTAATAATCGTATTAACTACGTCATGCCGTAGTGTATTCCCGTGAAATGTATGTATGTGCATAGTCACGCTTCCCGAACCGCCTCGTTAACCCTCTGCCCACGCACTATAACCTAATTCTACATTATACAGAGTGATTCAGGTCGGGCTGGACACACATTGTGGACAGATTCCTTGAGAAATTGCCAATTCTAAGAGGAAAAGTCATTTGGCTCAAATCCCTGTGTCTCATCTAGCTTGCGAGTTGAAGAATATTCAAGTTTCACCAATCACAACGCGACCACGGACATCGTTCACTCGCGCTCCCTCTGTATCCAAGCCCGGCGGGTCTCGCTCGCGTAGGTACGATCTCTGTCATAGGTCAACCCAGATCCCACGAAGCTCGAAAACCAGATACCGCACGAATCCTTCCCGAAGGACTTTTCCCCTCTTGGAATTCGTGCGGTAATCTATCCGCAAAACGCCTCTCGTTCGCGGCTCGACCTGAGTCACCCTGTAGAATATATATACGTACCTATACCTTAACCTATGGAGACGTCGCGTCGCACGTCGAAATGCGCACGCACGTTTTCACATATGTATTAATGCGTGGCTACCGATGCAGCAAAGGATTATGGTGGATGGGCGCGGTATATTTAGTCACGAGTTTTCTTCGTCGGGAGTGGATTCAAATTGGGTAATTTTATACCCATATAAATATGTGGGGGGGGGGGGGGGGGGGGGGTACCGGACCGCGGCCGCGCGTACACGCTCAAATAGGACCATGAACGGGGATAATAAACGTCCGTTATACACTTGAGAAGAACAAAATGATATCCGTTTCGAGTAGCAGGGCAAAACTTCCCGTACGACATGGATTCCTCGGGGCTATGTATATTCTTATAGTCACACGTCAGGAGATTCGAATGACGAACCGTTGAACGAAGGATGTATAATTGCCGTTGAAAAATGTCGTGTGAAGAAAAATTTGCAATCAATTTCAAATCACTTCTGTAAAATTGTAAAAAAAAAACTCTCTCGCTCGAAAGGAGAGAAATACTCGTCAATTCGTCTGCACTTTGTGACCGCAAAGACAAAAATTTGAGTTAAAATATACTTCGAGCCATTTCTAATTGTATACTTAAAGCAGCGCGCAAGTTCCGACGTTGCGTGTGCTTCGCTACTTTTTGCCATTCATTTCTTTTCTTTCTCTTCCTTCGTCTTGTCAATGAGTCAAAAATTCCAATGACCTTTCTACAGAAAGATGAACGAAAAGAACGGAACATATATAGTGTCATCGCAATTTCCCGGATTGTATAATTTGCCATATTATATAGTATACATGTATATATCGTTATCGCGTGGGTCGTCTACTCATGGATATATATATGCGGTGGAAAATCGAGGCTGGTAGGTATATCCCGCAGCCATCCTATCCGCGTTAGCTTCGGTCTTGTAAACAGCAAACGACGGAGCTCGCTCCGTCGTCGTCGTCGTCGTTGTCGTTGTCGCTGTCGATGTCGTTGGTTGGCTGCAGGTTGGCTGGTTGCCGCGCCCGGGGAATCAGCGATGTGGAGAATTCAAGCGCTCCGCAGATTGCTCCTTTAGCTCTTAACATGGTTCGACATTCACGCCGTGTGCATGCAGTCCATATACTGTAATAACAAATGCACACGTATAATCGACATCTTCGCCATATACATATAGGTACCTACACGTGATTAAACTTCGTTCGTACGCCTATATATATTGAAAATATAAAACTACGATTACCTATAGTAATTATACATGAGCGCGCACGAATGTCTTTCTTCTCTTCGTTTCACCCATTTTCAGCTCCGGCCCAAGCAATTTCGATAATGAATGAAATCGCTACACTGCAAGCTTACAAGTTCGCGTAGCGGTTCGACAAAATTATCGGATTTTATTAAATTATCTAAAGTTACATGTATGACGTTAGATCTGGCCAGATCCGATCAAATCTTTTGATCCGGTGAGATGTAATCTGATCGGAATTGGAACTGATTTTATCCAATCCCTCTTCCGTGGGCTCGAATGAAGACGCACACGCGAGAGGTGAAGAAGACACAGAAAGAAAGAAAGAAAGAAAGAAAGAAAGAAAGAAAGAAAGATGGAAAATGGACATGGCGAACTTGCAGGAATGTATTCTAGGAGAGTTTAAATCCCGAGTGAAATTTTTCAACTCTCAATTATATACTCGGATTCTTCTCGAGGGTGCATCGACTCCTGAGCAATGCGTATCAGCTGCAGCATCAGAGGAGAAACTTGTTCATGGTATTCGGTAGGTAGAAGGAGATACATCAGTGCGGAGTACCAGTGGTAGATGCCTGTAAACCAACTACGAGGACCAGAGAAGAGAAGATTATTTTAGATACTCGTCCGAGGCATTGTTCGGGCTGTCCTATTTTGGCAATGAGATCCTCGTCTCTTCTACGCGAGTGAGACACCGCGTACACTTCAACCTAGAGGGGAAATCGATGGCGTGCCGCGCGAGATTCGGCCTCTTCAGCCACGGCAAGCCATCCTATGCAATGGCCATGCCATGCTATGCCATGCCGACGCCGCTCCGCTCCGCGCCGCGCCAGTCGGCTGCTGCTGCAGATTTGCGACACGTGCATGAAATATTCTTTTATGTCTCGTTCTCTCTTCTTCCCCCCGCCACGTTTTCTTTCTTTCTCTTTGAGCCGAGTGAATTGTCCGTTAATAGATGCGACGCGATCCTGTATCATGTAAATTGCTCTGTCACGAGAAGAGTCGTCGTCGGTGCGCATATAATGACCTGCAGTCAATATTGAAATGGTAAAATTTTTCTCAATATCGTTTTCTACTTCTACGCCCCGAGATAGAAACGACGGAACGGTTTAGAGAATCCTTCTTCTTCTTTTCTTCTCCTCCTCCTCCTTTTTCTTCTTTTCCATCTTTTTATTCTCGCGTGTTCTCTCTCTTCCCATCGTTTTCAACGACGATCAGCAGATCCTCTTAGAGAATTATGAAGTTATCGAAGGAAAGCTTTAGGCGAGAAAGAGGAGTACCGACCGTCAAGCCAAGTAGCAGCACCCACCCCTGTATTCAATAACGTTCAATAAATGTTTCCTTTCTGTGTTACATCGCCGCCCCCAGCCGCCTCGCTTGTCCTTCATGGTGTATCTCCACCCGTCGTATCTAATTTTCCTCGTGTATATGTATGTATGGATATACATACATACGTATGCATTACACATGCATACGCGGAACATACGTACTACTAGAGCGGACAAATCCATACCCCAGTTTACTCAACAAACTCTATTTCCTTTCATTTCATTTCATTTCGTTCCTATCCTCTCCCCCTGTCTTTTCCCTTCTTCTCCGCCGTTCTCTACCTTTTCCTTTTCTCTCGTCCGTATCCTTGTTTTCGCAGCTACGATCGATTTCGAATAGGAGGAGAAAAAGAACGTTTCCTTCGAAATATCGAGCTACGCTGCTGCGCCGCTCCTCGGTGCATGGTCAGGGCTTAATTTCCGCATCTCAAAAAGATCTAACCTCCCGCGGCCTAAATTTTGCACGAGGTAAACTGGTACTGGGGGACACGTACATACACATATTGTACCATCAGTTCTTGGGGAAGCATATTGCGAACAGGGGGACAAAAAAAGTCACAGATGCTGTCCTTCTTCTGCCGGGGGTACGAAAGCGGAAGAGATGCGGTCATCCGCCCGTTAATATACGCCAATTTCTCTTTGTAGTTATATTATGGGTATGCAATGATATTCTGCGTATAGGTACATACGTACGCGTACATATACGTAGGACATGCTATGCAGAATTGCGGTACACACGTGTCAGTGTACCTACATATATTACGTGTTCGAGGTTTGTAAGCAATTCTGCTAGGCCTGTGTATCATCATAGTGAATCGGAAAGGGTAAACAGATTGATACGTTCATTGGCCTGGATAGTAATCGCTCAGCATCAAAGACCCGGATTCTCTGAACTATGATTAAATTGCCAAGTGACTATCGAGGCAGATAGTGGCGTATGGCAGAAGAATTTTCGTACACTGTATATATATATATATATATACTATAAGGTATAGCGTACTCGTGAAGTAGAGGAAAACGAATTAAACAATATGAATAGGAACGTGGAACGTGAACACAACTCTGCAGCGCAGTTTGCCGGTGCAGGCGCCAAAAAACGGGATATTTCAATTTCCGAAGGAAATTACTACTTTTCTTTGTTCCTCTGTAAGTATATATAGTATACCTAGTATATAGGTATGGAAACGTGAGATATTTTTTCGATTGGAGTAGCTTTCCAGTTCTTCGGAAATTCTTGAATTCGACAAGCGAGGCGTCGAAAAATCCGGGGAAAAATCGTAGACCGTGAACTGCCTCGGATTATGCAGAACGAAGCTTCGTCCGTTGCGTTGGACTACTGAATTTTATTCCGTGTTCGTCAGATCTTCGACGTGAATGA
The DNA here is from genome assembly GCA_963170745.1 of Phymatocera aterrima. NCBI lineage: Eukaryota > Metazoa > Arthropoda > Insecta > Hymenoptera > Tenthredinidae > Phymatocera > Phymatocera aterrima. The sequence goes on from OY720671.1 coordinate 4,619,466, forward strand.
AGACAATTTTTTTTCCAACACCCCAGTTTCGTTTCTATATCGAATTTTTCATCACCGAGATTGTCAATGCTTGAAATAGGTATATCATTTACGGAAGCGAGAAGTCGAATTGTTTGAGGAAATCTTTCGCACCGTACAAATTTTTCAGTTTCTTATTCCGTCGAAAAATCACAACCTCGGTACGTTGTAAGGTCGCTGAAGCACCGATTCGAAAGAGAAATAGGAAAAAAAGAGAAGAAAAGAAAAGAAACGGGGGGAAAAAAAAAACTGAAAGCAAAAATTGTAAATGAAGAAAAAAAATCAGAAGAGGTGTCGCGCTGCTTGTCGTCGAAGTAGAAAACGGTCTTTCTGTACCGTGTACTAGTAGTCATTCAGGAAGTCCTGAAGCCCTTCTTCGAGTACCGTTTCAAAAGGAACTTTTGAGTGCTCGATACCCGACCACCACCGCCGCCTCTCGCCTCTCGCCTCTGTCAGCGAACGGTTATACTCGATGTTGAATAAGGATGACGCAAAAATCGCTTGAGGAACTAGAACGGCTCCTGCCGGAAAGCGAAGGGTTAACCGGCACGGGGTGGTCTTCTTCTCCTCTTTGGAAACTGGTTCCGCCCCAAACCAGAAAGGAAACAAAAAAAAAAAAAGGGTAAAAAAGGAAAAAAAAACGGCGAAAGGAAAAGCATAGGAACTGAAAAGACGAGGATATACAGAGGAAGAGCAGAAGTAGAGCCGAAACTCGAACCACTCTTCCCCTTTACTGAGCTCATGTCAGCCTCACCTGCTGGCCTGTATAGTTCTTTCCAAGTCTCTTTCGAACGCGGATATCTTGCCTGTTCAACCGGATATCGTCTACCCCATCTTCCAGCCATACCCGGATCCAGTTGACCAAGACAAGATCAAGCGACTCTATTTTTTTCTTTTTTCACCTCTCCGCTGCTCATCTCAGCTACCTATTTCTCGAACTTCCGTTTTCACCTCAGACCTGTTCCACGTCAGTTGGACAAAGAAGAGGAGCGACGGAGAAGTAGGGGGGGGGGGGATTAGAACCTGATGCGGACATGTTTGTGATCTAGGCGCGTACGGTCGATATTGTGATCGCGGAAGCGAACGAGGACGAGAGAACGAATTATGTGCGTGTCCATATTATCCTCCGGCAGGTATGCTTCGTTTACCGATCGGTTGATCAAGCCTTAGGCCTTCGATGATGTTCCAACAGCCAATCGAAGCCGGCTGTTCATCTCAGGGATAGAGCAACGTGGAGAGTAGACTCGCCACGGTACAGTGTTCGCAATGTCGTTTGCTATTGCCGGATATATTTCTGCGAGTAGAACTTTCGTACGTCAGCTCTATGACTCTACGTATATAGGTATAACTTGGAGCCTTTATTCATCGTCCTTAGTTCAGAGCAGCAGAGCAGAGAGCTTCGGCACAAAGGACAAAACTGCGAATACGTACATGGCTTTGTTCTTTCCGTTTCTGTTTCCCGTCACTGTCTCCGTCACCGTTTTGTACTCTCGCGTGACGCTATACTCGATTCACATCGTACGCGGAGTAGAGTGTCTGCTGTAAAATTGTACGCCCAATGTGAGCCTACTCGGCTCATTGTCTCACACGTGGAGAACAACCTCCCTCGGTAAAGGAGACCGACTATCGTCTGCCAGCTCGCGGAGTCGCAGTTGGCATCGAAAACAAGACATCATTTTTTCGTCAACATTCGTCAACTGCACTCTTCGACGGGGAATCTCTGCTTGCTGCGCTACTGCAGCTTCTTCGCCGGACGAAGTTTTGATCTTGCTGTCGTTTTCTTCTTCTTCTTCTTCTTCTTTTTCCCCCTCTTTCGCAGTTGTCTAATTATAATTATGGTGCGAATAATCCGCGCGACCGATATTCGCGACGATCTGAATCGTAGCGGGTTAGAATTTTGTCAGGATTGAAAAATTTGCTGTGCTATTAACACTTCAACGGTGCGTGCTTCTTTGGGTAGTATTAGGCACCTATAATTATAGATGTAGGTAGAATGGCAGTACGTCGATCTATCCATCTTTTAATTCGCTTTCAATGGACAACCCGCGTCCGCGTTATGGCTCTCTGCCAACCAGACACAATCCATACTATAAATACTGCTATATACCGCTCTGCGAACCGATCCTATCTTATGCTCTTCCTATGTTTCTTTCTTTCCTTCTCTACGTCGTCGTCTTCTTCTTCTTTTTCTTCTTCTTCTTCTTCTTCTTCTTTGGGCGATCATCTTCTTCTGCTTCATGCGCTACTGAACTTTTTTAGTTTTATTCCATTCCGTTCCAAATCTTCCGCTGCTTTCATCCTCCACGTCACTTAATGCTGCCGTACATTGCCGGCCATACGCCGATCCCAGAAAGTGAGACCGACAAATTCTCCAATACCAAAAGGGTCTTCAAATTTCCTTCAGAAATGAAGGTCACGGGTGGGGGATCAAATATAATGACGATAGTAGATAATGCGCTGAATAAAACACAACCACTTGGGTTCTAAATTCGCAATTTTGTTTTTCGTTCTAACTAGGCGAATTACAAATTTCGAATACCGTTTCAAAGGATGAGGATAGCGCTCCGTATGGACACGTCAGGTTTCCCGAGCTTTCTAAATAGTCTCGTATAGTTTCGGGTATCGGACGCAAAACGATTTGCACATCGTAGAGACCTGATGAAATTATCACCCGAGTACTCGTCTGCAAATAAATCACGCGGCATGAATCTCGTGCCTCGTGAAATATCGGAGTATATTCTCATGCCTATCTATACCTACGTGAAATCTAGCTGTTGAAATCAATGCTCCAAGTATACCGTCAGCTACTTTAAACGATGAGAGGATGAAAGTTCTCGACTTCGTGCTCTCGAGCTATCGCTGTATCATCGACACGCGGGAGGAAGAAGGAAGGGGCCTCAGTTTCTCGAGTGCGCGGCTTTCCCCGCGTTCCAAATTTCATAATAATTTCACGAGTCGATATCATTTTTTTTCTTCATCTTTCTTACCTCCACTTTTACTACTGTTCTTCGTCCCTCCATCATCCAACATATGTTATGATTCTCTCACGTTTTTCCATGGTTTTCCACGATTTTCAAAATACTAGTCGATACATAAAACTCTCCGGTCCCGAGAGAACGACAACGTTCGTTCGTTCGTTCGTTCGGTCGTTCGGTCGCTCGTTTACTCGCGAACCTCGGGGTAATACAATTTTCCCGGTAGTTGATGAGAGCGCTATAATTAATTATATGTCACCGGAGTCCTCTCTAATTACGTGCTGTACCCCGCGTTATGCCACTTCGCGAGGTACCCGGTAACGAAAATAGACTGGGAAATCGGATAGCAAAGTGCTCCTGACATACCTATATACCTACGTACGGAGACAAAAGCTCTTCACTCAATTATATTCTACTGAGTAGGCATCGTCGTGATTTCAAACGAGTAGAAACAATTATAATTGCGGACGTTTTCACCGCTACTTTTTCACCTCGCGATTCCTACGATCCCAATTCTCTCTGCTCCTTATTCATTGACATTATGATTGTTTGCTCCAATCATCGGAGGACTCTGGGTCTTCGATTGTCACGAGTAGACGAGTCCATCGAGCAGAGCAACTCATCCGGCTGGCCGAAGCTTGGATTGTAAATCATTGACGCGCTCGGCCGCATCGGAGATTCATTCTATCCCGCTCAGCAATTATCTTGCTTCAGATGTAGAGAGTAGTATCGGTGTAACAATCCTCGATAGACCGTAGGCGAAAGAAATTCACCCTCGTCGGCAATTAATTGGCGGAGGCTATCAAAAACTGTGCAGATGGGCGCAGCGGCAGCGGATACTAGACATTCTTGACAAACTCAAGTCGTTGGACTCTTTTCCTCTAATTTTTCGAGAATGCAAAAGCACAAGAGAATTCCAGGAACTGAACCGACGCCCAGAGTAGAGCGATCTTTTTCTAGAAAAGCGTCCATCCGTTCGCCGGAAATAGTTCGTCATGAAAAATTACTCATTTCATATTTCAATGCATGCAACCCGGTGAAATTGAGCCCGAAATTAAGTACCCCGTGGTGTTAAGTGGGATCTGGGGGAAAATTATGCAGCCGTGAAGGATCACCTTCACCTGCACCTTCCTCTTCCTCTTCCTCTTCCGCGAGCCTCCGTCACCTGTCTCATACGCGGCTCTCTCTAAGTGTCTAGAAACTTGACTATACCAGCTTGTACATACACACCTACCTCGCTTGGAGACCAACGTTTCGCTATTCCTCATTTGCAAGCTGGGGAGCCGGGATGAATATGCTGAATGGATTAGACGATTATCCAGCTCCGTTTTCTGCAGAAACTGTTAGTTCCCGACCTCTCTCGACCCCACTTCGCCTCCTCCGGCACCACCGTTTTACAAGGGTTCTCAAATTCAAATGTAGTCCGAGGTTCGAACAGTTTTATACTACGTTCATACCCGACGCTGTAACAGCGTTGCAAACAACATCCACAGATTCGAATGGAATTGAATGGGAGAGTTGCTCTTCATTAGCAGAACTACCATGTATACTGCATAGTCTCGTTACTCGCGTCTCGGTCTGCTTTTTTCTTCTTCTCTGACAATGACGACAAAAAGTTGCCGCGGCGGCGGCGGCCTGCAATCGTCGGCAGGTAAAAAAGGGAAAGGAAAAAGCAAATGCAGAAAACGAATATTTAATAGAGAATTTCTAAATGCCGCGCTTGCGTCTCGATGATCGTTGCAAGGGATCAAGAACAACGTGACGAAGACATTCGCAGCATGGGAATCAAAGTCGGATGTCTTGTTCATCGAAAGAAAAATGGAAGATCAATTTTTTTCTGTTAATTCCGATGAGAAAATTTTTGTTGAAAATCAGATTTTCGCATTTTTGCCGACGGACTAAGGAATCCAATCTTGCATTCCGTCCTGCGATGTCTACATCCCAGTATCCCGAACGCCACACCGCGATAGATGAATCCCTCGTAACAATTATTCAGACGCAGGTAGCGTTTTGGAGTTTTCTACCTTCCCACGTGTGACGGTGGATAGCTCCCGCATTCTTCGTCCAATTTGCAATATCATAGAGTCATTCAGTCTGGCTTGTACAACGCTACCAAAATCCGTACCACATAATTTTAAATTGGTAAAGAAATTACGGGATTTTGAAAATCAATGCTTCCCGGTATAGGGTCGCGATAATACGGTATAATACACGGCGATAGCGTAATGTGTTTTATTCATCCATACACACCAGACTGTACATACACAGGCAATTCGTGCTTCAGATATTCAAAGTTTAATTCTATTACAACGTATACCTGCCATACTGAGGCCATGCTAGAGCCGTAATTCTGTTTAGCTAACTTCAGCACTAAACAGCGGAGTATACCCGCTCCAACTCTCACTCCGGACTTCCCATGTTCCATGGTTTAGAGTCTGGCTAGTCAGCGACAAAGTGCATAATTGGATATGCGAGCAGCTCCCGTATGTAGGTGCCTACAATTAAATCCTTCGAACGGCATTCTGCTGGGTATATCCAACGTCCGTTCGACTAACTATATCATCGAAAGCTGCGGTGCAAAAAGTCATCATACGTCAATTTTCGTATTTTCTTTATTCCTTTTCCACAATTTTTTCATTCTCCGCGGTCAAGGATGAGAACGATGATCGAAACTCATCTGGTATAATCCACACCCGATCCCTGCCCAATACCATATCTGATGAGATCTGACGAGTGATGAGATCGGAATATTTCTCTGTGACAAAATCGAATTTTTCACTAATTTTTTCGCCTGGTCGTGTACGAAAGTTTGTCCGATCCGATCTTTCATCAGTTTTTTCTTCCTCTGTCATTACTTACAAGGGAACATCGAACAATCCCAAGAAATTTGCACCATTTTTGGAAAAGTCAGTCCACCATTTTGGCTCCGCCATCCTGCATTTCTTCTAATTTATCACCACAGATTTGAAATCAGCGACCCCGAAAATCCCTGATACGACCCTGTCAGCCAAAAATCTTCAGACGTTTCTGATTTGTTGTTGGTCTTTCTTCGCAAGTTTCAGGGGTCGATTTCACCCCCTTAGGGTGGAGTTCGGCAGATATAAAAAAATACGTGTCCAATACTTTCACCCCCTCTACAATCTTCCAAAGTTTCGTTGAAATCGGAAGGGGACGGTTGGCGATGTTCCCTTGTTAGTCAGTTTTTGACGAGAAGCGATAATAACGAAATCGGCGAACGAAGTCTTATAATTTTACGCTTTTTTCATACCCCATTTAATAGCCCGTTTCGGGCACCAGCTGGGCTATTTTGCCGGCGAATAAGAATCTTGACAAGCTTTGAAAGCTTTGAAAACTCTTCTCAGATTATGTTTATAATTAGTACCTATGTGAGTTCAAGAGCCTCAAAAACTTCTGCAAAGCCTTTAGACCAGATTATGTACGGGACTGCGGTAAAATTTAACCGAAAATTAATTCACTCCGGCTTATTGCCGAGTGGCGATTTATTTCATAAAAGATAAAACACAAATTTTCATCCCCCAATACAGGAATTCAAGCTTCTCCCGACGACTTTAACCTCAATCGATTAGTGCTAGTACCAATCCCGATTATTTCGTTTCCCAATTTCGTTATCTGTATGCTGGTAGGTACGTTTTATTCTTGTTTATTGCCATCCGAGGTTGTACCGAAGTCGAGAAAGGAGCTGGGAAGACCCGACAACGAAAAAATGTCAGAACGGACGTAGAATTACGAGCAAAGATTCGAATTCTTCCAGCTACATTTTTTTCCACCTTTAATACCTCGACGCTCGGGGATCTCGTTTGACTCTAATATCGAGAGAATCTTGAGGAGTCGTGGCTGGCAGGCAGGCAGGCAGGCGGGCCACGTCTCGTTGTAAAATTTAATGCTTCGCTAAAGACTAAATGAAACCCCGATGATGAATGTACCGTCCTGTAACGTCCGGAGTGGCGGCTCCCGCTAGTTTTATCGCATACCGGCGTTACGTAGATCCATGCACGACTGCTAGTCTTCACGCGGTCACAACATCCCTGCAGCTATTATGTATATATTATTATATCTCTCCTCTGAAGGTTCGAGGCTCTCTCGCTATTACGTAATATATATACATGTGTTGTATACTGTTCTGAAAATTGAACAGATTCTCTCATTCCGTTAGCCAATTGTCCGGGGAAGGAAATTTTGTTGCAAAACGTGCAGGAGCCGTATCGGAAATGGAAAAGGAACGAGCACACACAAGAAAAAATAATGGCGGCAGATGTGATCCTGGAAAATGTGCTAGATCTGCCTAAATTCGAGATTCAAGAGCAGAAAATACTGCCACTTCATCGTCGAGATGATTCGGCAATAAGATCCCGAGTGAGTTGCGTGACATCTAGAGTATAATGGAAACGGAAGCGGGAGTAGGGAACAGGGAGTTGGAAGCAGGAAGCAGGAAGCAGGAAGCAGGAAGCAGGACGCAGGAAGCAGGAAGCTGGAAGCTCGAAGGAAGTGTTTAAGATGGAAGCTGAGGGTGGGGGCGGCGGATTTACTTTCACCATAAACTCCGAGCGACTGTGAGTCGCGAGGGAGAAGTCAGGTGGAACATCGGAGCTTGTGAACGGTCCTCTTATTCCTCTCGGTGAGCGTGCTGCGTTTGTCTCCACTGTCCGAAATTCGAAACAGGCTTCATCGCTCCTGAGGGGAGGTTCAGCCGTTGGAATCACTGGTTTTTTTAAATCGACGTTATCGAGCGGTAATCGCGCATCGAATATCTTCCAACGATCGTTCTCACTCAGCGACTACAAATAAAACTGCAGGCGGTAAAATTTGTGAAATGAATATTTGTAAATTATCAACAAGTGCGAAGATAGGAACGTTGCATTAGAGCTAGCGGTTCAGAAAAATATTTGAAAATTTATTTGAAACGGTCGATTTCGTTCGAAGCTCGATATCTTCCTTCGGCAAAGTCTTATACCCACAATTCCACCGGGACGTAATTATTTCATAAAGTTTTCTCGTTGGATATTGAATTCTATGAGATTCCATTGGCGTCGGTTTTGACCAACGAATGGCAATAATATCCAACCGACGAATGCGAGAGTAAAAATCCGAACGAAAGAAACCAACTTCTTGTTGGCACGGAATCAACCGATTCTAACAGATTTACAACACCTTCGAACCGCGCTTCGTAACGGAACATTCCATATCCCAGCATTCGTTCATAGTTGTTCAATTTTTCCGTCAATTATTCCCAGCCCGGTTCTCACAGTCGGCGGGTAAACGATTCTGAAACCGCGACTGAACCTCCTCAATTCGTGCCTGGAATTTGACACCCTCAAATTTCTCCGCTTCGCCTGATACCATCAAATTCTTCTCTTAACTCCGTTTATCTCCCTTATCTTCCTTTTCCACAGCCAATATCTTTCCAATTGGGCTGCAGCTCGAGCCCCGGCAACGCATTTCTCTCTACGCGCGTTTGAACAATATTATAACTAACTACTACTACGTGTCATTTCGTTATTCCACGTCATTCCATGAGCCATAGAGCTACACACGTATTATTGGTTCTCCGTATACCTATCGACGACGGTACAGCCGGCGCACAGGCCCGATATCAATACCTTGATAAAGACACGCGTCCTACGTGCCTGTGCTCGTACGCGGTGAATGACGTCGTAGTACGTAATTGAAGTACGACCGACATTATCAGCTTCCCGCAGATTCCACTATTTTCCTCCCCGCCCCTCTCCGCCCCGACGCTCTCCGCCACCGTCTCTCTCTTGCTTCGCTCTCTTCTCGCCTGGCCGTCGGGTCGACCACAGACTTGTTTCACAAACCCCCGGCTTCCGCAAACTGCGACAGTGCACAATCCGCAATCTACGGAGTTTTTGTGCCTCGGCTACCCTCGGCTACCTCGGCTGAACGCAGAGGAGCACATGTGTCAACTGTAAACATTAATATTACTGCTCGAAATGTTACGTCGAGGCGAATTCTGTACAACGTACGTACAACACAAAAATCCAATTCTCATTCCCCCCCCTCCCCCCCTTCCCCCGCCCTCCCTTCCCCCGCCCCTCACTTCTTCTCTCTCTTCGTCTTTCTATCATGAATGTATGTACGTGAACCGCTGCAGCGGCGCGTCGTCCCCGCGGGGCAAGAACGATTCGATCCAATCGGATCCGCGATCCAGAATCCTCGCCGCGACTGATCAGACGATAAAGAAAATGGGAAATATTATCCCATCGAATCTAATTCCGATCGGGATGATCTAATTGGGTTTAAATTGTCATCCGCGATTGCTCCGGGAACGCGACGCGGTATACACGCATATATACCAGCTATAGGAACGGAACGGACATCCTCGAAGACGCTCTCGAGCGGGGGCCAAAAGTTGACCGTAAATTTCGTCCCTCGTACCGAATACGAACGAACACTTTCGCAATAATTTCACCGAATCGCCGAACCCCGGGCGGCCGGGTAGGTGCAGTTTTTCATCACACGGTTCTTCATTCTCTTCGGGCAGTTCACGTCCATTTACGGACTCTCTCGTTACACCTTTCGGTACAAAAGGCGAGCGTATAGGCATATAAATAGATGTCCGAACGTACGTACGTACGTACATTAGGAGTTATAGGTGGCGGCCAACAAACGGCGCGGTATCAAAATATAGCCGAGTATATCCCTGGTCGCGGCGCTCGCGGTCCGGTCTCTTCTGATTGGAGGATTATTTGGCACGGTATCCGAAATAGTCCCCGCTATTTCACCGCGTGGTCTTATTCGTATACCGCGTCAATTGTGCCTCACCGATCCCCGCTTTGAGCCTATCTCTATTTGTACCGAATTCTTCTAATTTAATTTTCGTCTCGTTCGTTCCTTTCGTTTTCTCCTCGTTTTTACCTCGCCGTTCTTCTTTCTCCACGCCGATTCTTTTACCCGCGTATTTCCTTCATCTCGAAACTCGAGGCTTCGCTACACTCTGCATTTTTTCTCCAATAATGAATCGCATTCGACGTGATTATCTCGTCGAATGAGTTTCTCCTCTCCTCTTCTCCGCTCCTCGTCTCTTCGCTTCGCTTCTCTCCTCCTCTCTTCTCCTCTCTTCTCCTCGTGTCCGTAAGTTCGCGGTATATAACGTATGCCTACGTAATTACGTGTGTTTGAAAACGGGTCTTCGTATATATCAAAGTTCGGAAAGATGATAAACTAATTACGTAAACGCGTACCACCTCTCCACACCATATAAATACTGTATCGTTAATTTCATACTCGTTACGACTCGTGTACAAACTGTATACAATACGGAATATCACATCCGTGAGAACTCAATTATTGTCACTTGTATTCTCATATCATAATATACAGGTTACATACATATGTAACGGGGGGTGGGAAGGGAAAAGGGGAAAAAAAAGAAGGAGTAAGAATTTCGCTCGTTTCTATTTGTTTCGTCGTCGGTTTTTCTCGTTCTGTGTTTTCCGAACGTGGATTTCGCTCTCTTCGGTTTAACCCCGGGATACCGGAGATATATGCGAAATACAGTTTCTCACCGCATCTTCAAGCTGGAGCCGCGGGGTAAGAGGAATTTTCACTTGCGAAGGTGAGTTAAGGTGGCTTGCCAATATCGCACAGCTACTACACGCAATTCTCATAATTTCTTTTCCTATTTTCGCTTTCCTTTCTTCGCCGTCGAGGTTTCGATCATATACGAAACACTGGTATATTGGTAGCGTTCTTGAAATTTCATAGATTACGATCAAGACCCTAATAGAGAAAAGAGAGAAAAAGAGGCACACGCGCGCACACACACAGCTGATTTTGAACCGGGAGAGGAACTAACTTCTTTCCCTTCCAAAACAATCTGCAGTATCTTCCCGACGGCCGGTTTTCCGGTAATTAACGATAACAAATTCAAACGAGGCGAGAATAACATAAACATAATTCGGATATTGAATAAACTCGTAAGAACTGCGGAGCTATCCGCGATCGTCGCAGGCTCGCAGCAACAATTCATCTGCACCGACAGCGTAGAGCAGAGTTGTATTTGCCGTATATCAAGTTTACAGTACATAGTTTACAGTATATAATAATTAATCCGCGTTTCAGGCTCGCTACATTGCATGCCTAGTCACGTGCATACGCGATGCATGTATAACCTAAATCCAGAATTAGAGCCTTTGGCTAGGTGAAAAAAATATGGCCGAGCAATCAGGTGCGTGCCGATATTATCGGTCCTGGCTCGTATGAGCGAGAAGGCAGAAAAGTTTCAGCAACGTGAAAGTGAAAGACGAAAATTTATTTCACCAGAATCTTCAATCGATTGTCCCAAACGAGGCAAATCCCGATGCTATCGATCGTGCAGTGTACGGAAGAACACGTCGCTTTACAGTAGTACGCCGCGGACGTCGCGTCCCCGTCGCGTCACTATAATTTGCCGTGAGCACGCGTGAGCGACATTGTACGATCATTCGGGGCTCCGGAAGCCGGAAGATCGTGTAAGATTTATTCTTATCCTTCTCGCATTCGTTTAAGGAAACGAAAACGCGTCGAGAACAACGAATATGTTGTTTGATAAATCGGTCGACTGCAGGAGCCGAAATCCAAAAGTCAACAGGCCGCTTTTGGCCTTACGAGAGAAAAAAAGAAAAAACCGGAGACAAATCTTCTTTCTTCTTTCTCCACTAATCCCGGACTAACGCGTTGTCCGAAATTTTCAATTCGCTCGTTCTCAAATGCATCGAAAACTTCAGTGATCATTCCATTCGGCGAAATAATGGGAGATAAACTTTCAGAGATACGACGCGGCTACGTGTAGGTAACGCATACATAGGTACCAGAACTCGGAACTCGGCGAGTGGGAAGTGGCGGGAACGCGCCTGCGCATGCGTACGCGTATCCATACAAATGTGTTGTACGTACGTGCATACGTGCTGTGCTGCACGCGTGTGCACTCGGCGGCAACCCTTGAATACAGGTATAGGTATATGTCTATGTCTGCGAATATGGAAGGCAGGTATATGGAACGGTAGCAGCTCTCTAACGGATGCTGGAGGTAGGGGGCGGCAGGACGATCAATACACCACGTGATGGCACACGTCAGATCTCCGCGACGCTGCCAAACCCTGTATACAATTTTACTCTCGCACAGTATGCACGCGCGCACGTATACACGTTCATACCTATATGTATAAATATGTATATGTGCAGTGTACGGTCGTGCATGCGTGTATGAGTATCATTGTCGATACGTGTACAGCTGTATACGTTCGCATACGTACCGTTCCCGGATTATACTATTTCTTTTAAGGATTTAGGCTACGCTGAGATTTTTCGTCGCATCGTTCGCATGAAAATTCCGCTAATTGTACTACGATACTAACTCGCTCTCTCTCTCTCTCTCTCTCTCTTTTTATCTTTCTATTATTTTCCACCATTCGCTAATTTGTCGTCTCTCCTCCTCTCTCTTTCCCCTTCTCTGTCTCCACGTATCTCCGATTGTTGTGCGGTCGTCTATAATGATATCTCTGGGATTTTAAATACTAAAATGCAGAGGCTTTCAAACTGTTGTGCGAGGTTCGTTACCGGGGCACGTTGCTCCATACAGGAGGAGGTTAGGTTGGCTCTCAGTCATGGACAGGCGGAGGGCTTCTCTGTGTTGCATCGATTTTGAACCTGGTCACTAGATCTGCTCGTCCGGAATATCTTCGTCAACCGATTGCCGATCGTCCCCGTGAACCTTATCTTATGGCTCTCGCCGTTTACAACGGGGTAACTTTGTCCTCCCTCGTTTTTCAACAGCAACGTAGATTTCGATCGTTTTCGGTGCAGCCGGTCAAGCTGCGGAATGTTCTCTCCGGGGAGGTTAGATCGGCGTCTACCATCGGCGCGTTTAAAGCTAGGCTTTCCAGATATTTGCTTGAGACTGAGGAGTTGCGTAGCCGGTAGGATTTTTTTCAGGGTAATTAGTTCCTAATTTTTGCTCTTGGCGGCCGGCGGAGGGAGCGGGAGTTTTTTTCTCGATGCTGGTATCAGTTACTTTTGTAAATATCAGAGATTCCATTGGCATCGATTTTTACCAACGAACAGCGACGTTCGACCAACAAATGAGAAAATGCAAATTATGTCGGAGCGAAATCGCTGGGAATAGTTTCACGAACGAAAGAAGCCTGCAGCAGTCGATAGAACGAAGTCAACCGATTCTAACAGATTTTCAATATTTTCAAAGCGCGCTTCGCAACGAGACGTTCCTATCCGAGCATTCGATTACAATTTTTTCGATTCTTTCTACACGAATTTAAACGATTGTCGAAAAATTCGACGCCCGGATTATATCGTGCGATAACATTAATTAAAAAAATACTGATTTCAACGACCGAATCGCCTCCAGAGCAGGAAGCTACACACATATTCCTCATGTTCGACACAACTCGGACAGCAACCTGACCTATTTTGCCAATATCGAAGCGCGTACACGCGAATGAAACGACGAAAAATAGCGGTGCAGGCGCACGTCTACATACTGTGCAATGCCGAAGAAATAGAGCGCGAAATATGTACACTAGCTCCATCCAACAATTATAGACGAGCTATTTTTCATCCCGGTGATTGTTAATATTCAGCAATTTTCTAAACAACCGCAGTCGCACAGTTATCGGGGATGAAAAATTGCGTCGTTTTTCTTGCACGAAACGAACGTGCTTCGTAATTCATTCGTTCGGCACTGCACACGCGCTCGCGCTTATTTCGACCTATTTTCCGCCTCAGTTAGGTATCGGTCCCGAAGCTTTGATAATTGTTAAACCACCCGAGGTTACCTCAAATGGAAGAAGAAATACGAGTATAGCATGCTCCTCCACTCGAATTTAACACCGAGTAAGATCATCGCGAGGACGTTATCGGCGCTTCCGCGGAGTCTCGTATGCCGCCGCGGCCATATGAGAGAAAAGTCCAGCGCCGGTCCAGCGGGACTCCGGTCTCCGAAGTAGTGTAGGTCTCTTTTGCGAATTATAGCAATATCATAGCTCGCACATCAGGCGGGATCGATCGGTCTCTTCTGACTATCCGACTGAACATTCACTCGGATTTTCATCAATTCTCTTCCCCCTCTCTCCCCCCGTTATCTTCGGTTCAATGAAATGCCCGTATGATATACACGCGAGGCGGAAAATGCGACTGCATGTAAATTGTAACCTCGCGGGTGCGTATATGATATAGGTATCTACCGCGTACTGCACACAGTCTAGCGGATTTGGACAGCGTGTGGGTGCAATTTATACACGTATATTATACCCTCGGGCAATGGGATTCCACCCCGGTCTCCGGTGTAATTGAATAGAGTGCCGGAATACAACCGGATAACATCCGACAACGCCGTTTCTATCTGCTATTTATTTATTATATATAACTACTATTATACCGCAGGTATATACGCGCAGCTAGGGGAATAGTTTTTTGGATTACTCCTCCGCCGCGGTGATGAATTTCTCGGCCTTGTTTCGGACAACCGTTCGAATGAAATTCCGGTCCGAATAGAGGCGCGCGCGTAGGTACGACGAGGAACAGTTTTTGGCGTATCGGTGAGAAAATCGTGCGAAAATTTTCACGGTTTACATTCTCGAATCGCAATATCTGCGGCAGAGAGAGTGGTGAACGAATTGGGGGTAATCGATGACTTTTTTTCATCGTACAGAAATCAACTCTCGAGATCACGCGGTATGAATTTCGGTAGCGATGTCCCAAACGAACCAAACGGACACCATGAGATTGAAAATCGGATGAAAAATTAAGGAGCCATGTGCCGCGTGCGGGGAAAACGGAAAAGTTCGAAACGCTCCATGCTTCTAAACAATTAACGTTGCAAGGAATCCGTGTTCCAGGATAGTGTTTCGAAGACCGAGATGAAGATATCGTGGGATGGGGATTCGATGTTGTACCTCTTGTTCGTTAACAGAAAATCGGACGTCCGTTTATCGTCAATTTCCGATCCTGAATCCCTTCCTACGATACCTTATATCTTGGGGTCTCGAACGCCACCTCGGAAGAGGAATCCCCTGCAAGCATTGCAGTTGAGGCGCAAGGAGCATTTTGAAATTTTCTATTCCCCAACACGTAGCGGTGCAGTATGGCTCGTGCGCTCTTGATCCGAGCTCAAATCTCAGGTTGTCATTCGTTCGCTCTCTAACAGCACTGCCGAAATTCACATCCAATTTCAAATTAGTAGACGCTGTCACAGGATCTCGAAAACGGAAATCTCCCGGCAGGAGGCTCTTCCCTTTCCCATCAATGACTCTTCTGATCCTCCTCGATTTTACACACTAACCTATGCGCGCGAGCCCGATCGTGCAGAAGGTTTTGGTGTTGAGTGTTCTTCCGGATATTATAAAGGGAGGCAAAGGAACAAAAGTTATCGATGTACCTATGTACCTCAACTCTGGCTCAGTAGGTACATACAGCAGTATAGGGTATCTATCTTGGCAATGCGGAATGGCACCGGGATTTCATTCAACGAACTTATTCGAGATTCGGGCAGGACGAGGGCTCGCGTCGGGCTAAGATTCTCGAGATATGAATCATTAAAGTCAAGACCCAAGCTGCAGGTATTTTGAGAATCCGAGATTCGCCCCTCAGGTACATATATATATATTAAAGCCGCGTCTTCCTTTAAGCTCTGATAAAACCTCCGGGATCACCTTGGCAAACAGCTTGCTTGCCTCTCTGTACGCACGCGGTGCTCTGCACGAACTCCTCTACACATCCCTCTTACTACACGTCCCAGATAGCGATGAGGGGGAAAGCTCGTTTGCTTTCCGTCTCCTTAGGTTTTTCCTCCGACTTTTTCCGCTCTTAGTTATTATTCGTTTCATCGGGTGCCGAACGAACAACCGAAGATTTTCATTCCTCCGCTTTCATTTGACGTGGAAGAAGATGGATAACGGAGAAAAAAAGTTCAGCCTTCCGTATTCCAAACCTATATCTAATTATAAAATCGCGTGATAGAATTATCTGGCTTTTTTCTTTCAACTGCGGAAGTTTCCCTGTGCCCGCTGCTCTCCTCCTCTCTCCACTCATTATTCGCTATTCGATGATCGCGAGGTCGATTTTACCGCGTGCTCGCCACCCGCGAGATCTTCCAAGATTAAGATTCGCAGATATTTGAAGGAACATTTTCAAGCCGGAGGACCGCTCCTCGAAATCGCTCGTCGGCTAATTTTCTCTACGGAAATTCTGTTACGGAGATGCGAGATTTAAAAAATTCCCAAACCTCGTTCTAACAATAATTAAGGTTTTCTTTACTTTGCCTTCTGCCTGCCCGCCCCCCACTCCGCCATGCCTACCTGGATTCCACAATTATAATTACCAAGTTGGAGTATTGTTCGGTCTGCAAACTGCTATACCGGTATATCGTCTCCGCAGTGTAACTATATATATACCTATCTATCGTTTGATCATCGAGCGGAAGAGATCTCTCCGGCTCAAATAATTGATCCTTTTCTAATACCGCGCGCGCACGTTAGTCTCTCAGCAAGCAGCCCATCTCCTCCCTGTAGGTATACCTACAGCCCACGCTCATTCGCCCTAATTTGTCACGCTCGAATAAATTCTCTCCGAACAAAATGTAGGTACCCGATGAACCGCCGCCGCCCCCCTCCGTTTCTCTTCCGCTCAACCGCGCGGCAGAGAATTTTTCGATACTTGATATACTGGACGTATCGAAACTCTTCTTTCTTTTTCACCCGAAACTTTACACTGTTTTTTAATCAAGTTCCCTCTTTTCTGGGGGCAGGGTTTCTCCGTTACACGGCTCGAAATCTTTGCCGATAGAAAAATCGATCGGATTCATTCGTTCATTTCTCTGCTTATAATATGTAGTACCTGTACGTTTCATTTTTCATCTACAATCTCACGATGCAAACCGCGCGCGCGTTCAGCGGCGGCAACTACTCCGCGCAGCCCCTTAAATTTAAGATATCCTGCGGACCAGCTCCGCTCTCCTTACGTCTTCCCGATAGTTAAGAGAACTCGAGCTTTTACTACCTGCAGCATAAAAGTCATGCACATATCGTGCAACTCTGTTCTCGCCGCGGCAGTGTGTATTACTTGCGCCTCGCTTATATGCGTGAAACTTTATATCCTGTATGCATGTATGCATGCGGTATACACTCTATACCGGTTACTTCTTTCAGTCACTTTGATCGGTAACGTCCGTTCAAACGGAGGTCAGTGGCGGTAGGGGACGCGATTTCTTTCTCGCGTTATAAGGCTCGGAATCGCCAGAGAATCGTCGATTTTCAGACCTGAAAAAACCTGGCCGGAAAGCCGGGCGAATTTCGGAATCTAAAATCAGCGGGGCGACCCTGATATCCGAGAAGACGGTTAGATTTGTCCATAATTTTCTTGTTTTCTCGTTTTCTCGGTTTTTTTTTTTTTTCTTGTCATCTCGAAACTTCGGTATCGCCTGCTATCGAGGACTACCGAACGTTTCAAGAAAAAGCAGATCGTTGCCGATAGTGGCGACAATTTGTTGCTGCCGGGCCGATCGCGTAAGTCCAAAATTTGCTGAACGACAGAACGTAGCAGAACAGAGCAGAGATTGCAGTAGCGTAGGTATATCGCATCGTATCGTATCGTTTATAAATCTTGTGTCAAGTGGTATGATACCTCATGCCCCGAGCTGTAGGTACCTATACCTATACCTATACCTAGTCTACCTATATATACATCTACATAACTTTGCATCGGCGGGAACAGCATCAGCGTCAGCATCGGCGTCAGCATATCGGCTTGAGCATCGGGTCGGGTCGATTTTCCCCTTCCCAATACCCGAAAACTCTCGTGTCCAAGGATTTTGCGCATATCAATTATCGATCAATTCCGCAATCGGCTGTCGACAAACCTCCGTATCCACCTGACGTTTCGGATCCGGTGACGTACATACGTGACACGCATCCCATGATTTCAATTACCGCGATGATCCCCGTACCTGCTAGCTGTACCGCGCTACATGTGTATACGTCTCTACCTATGAGCTGCCGTGACGTCCCCGCTGCCACAGGTGGTTCGCTGCAGTATCAGAGATATACATTGTGGACCGATACTACGCTATACCTCGAACACTTTTTTCACCGTGTATCAAAATCCTAATCAATCTTCACCCAGGTATAATATACACGAGTAGTTCCTGAGCGTATGGGGTTCGGGTATACGCATCAATTATTAATAGCCGAAGGACCGACAGATTAACGGTTCGAGCGAAGGTTCGAATCAATGGATCTGAGAATTTCAACAAAAAAAAAAACAACGATAGGCCGACCGATGACAGGCGTTGAAATTGCCGGCGAAATACGGGCACCCTGAGAGATTTGCGAAATATTTTCAAATTGGAAGAAAAATTTGGAAATTCCTTCCCTATTCACTTGAGAGAATACTTTGCGAACGTGAGATGAAGAAAGAAAAAAAAACAAAACAAAAAAAGCAGTAAGAGAGGGCTGAAAATTTACGGGGGGCATTTGGCCCCTCGCTTCTATATTCCCAAGTTCTTTCGATACATCCCTAATTCGATTGGTTCCCGAATTTTCCGATGCTACTGAACAATTTTCTTCTTTATTTATTTTTATTTTTTTCTTCCTATCTCACGAATTTTGGAAAAGTACGAGAACGTTTCAGGGATGCCCATTTCGCCCGGCCAACCCCAAGTTTCTAACAAGACATACCTACCCGGTCGACTCGGTGCAGTTCGGAGTTAGCTAGAGCAAGTTCATAATGGAATTTCGAATGTTTCTCAATCTCTAAGAAGTGCGGACAATTTTTCAGGGGTTCCCATTTCGCCCGGGCCTTTTCCACCACGTGATATGTTTCCAGTGGTTCTCATTCGCTGTCTTTTCTCACGTTTCTTTCCGCGTTTTTCCTCCGTCTGTTTTCCCGCGGAGTTACATACTCGTCCGATCAACGGGATCTTATAGGAGCGCGTATTACGACGCGACATGGCAGAAGAAAAGTCTCGCGTTCGTTAGGTCAGAAATTTGACTGCGCGCGGTATATGTCTCTGCACGTATCCATACGGAGGTAGTAGTACATACATACGTATGAATACGCCGTATACGCACGTAGGCCCGGAGGTTGGGTTGGACTTGATTAAAATTAATGAAACGCCGGGTCGTATGTGTATCCGTCTACGAATGTACCAACGTACACCTATATGCGTACGCGTCTGTGTCTGTGCCTCGTGCGCGTAGTGGTAGTGCGTAACCTTATGTCACGTTATGTCGCGTTGCGTTGCGTTGCGTCGCGTCGCGTTGCGTCGGGAGAAACGGTGGTCCCGGTGAGGCTACCTCCAGTCCCAGCGCGTAGCGGTAATTGGAGAGTTATAGTGTACCTCATACCCGTAATATGCCAGCATCCATCTACCTAGCTTTTAATTTGCTACCGCGGACCTGTGCAGACCTGGCCACTCGTTTTTTGTCTTCGCCAATTTTTTTTCTCCCGTTTTTCATACCATTCCTCCGGTTTCCGCTCCCTATACTCACATTTCAACGCGCACTTTTGCGCAATTTGTTAACTACCTTTCCCCGCTCGCCTCAATTTCTAATCGCAACACGTATATACGTACCTGTACCTGTTCATAATTCTGCACGGTGGCGATGAGTGTGCGACGCGAACAAATTTTTCCGTGTATCTTAATGCTCATCCTTTCCGCACCGGCAGCCATAGCCGATACAACGTACGGAGTACGGATGGACCAGAAAGAGAGACGCTAGAGAAGAAAGAAGAACGTAGGTAAAAACGGCAAAATGAGAAATCCAATTTTTCGATTAAATTGGTCTTTGGGCTGCCTCTCGTTTCTCTTTCTCTCTCCCTCTCTATCTCTTTTTCTTTCTCTTTCTTTATGTAAAATGTATTTAAGGGTACCTATACAGAATTTATTCAACGAACCTCAAATTTCCCCGTTTATTACGCTCCGTCGCTACGATGATATATATATATATGGATACGACCGTGTCCGTTACCTGTATATGTATGTATAGGGAAATTCATTTTTTTACAACTCCCAAATTTGTGGTAAGGATCAACAACAACGTACGGTCGACGGTAGAAACATAGGTAGAGATACAGGCATACATGTATACATGCATGTACGTACATGCGTCGTAAAAAGTACTTGTCGTAAACCCCGAAATTTTACGCGGGGGGGGGGGGGGGGGGGGGGGGGGGAATGCGAGAAGAAAAGTAACCGACCGGGTCCTGCGGATAAATTGAGCAATCTTCCATATCCGTATTATAGACTGCAGTTATATGATACGTATGAATTATACATACACGCGTACGTGGATACATGTACGCTATGGCATCAGCAGCTAGTCCATGTTCAGGTACAGATAGTATAGTACGAGCTCGTGATTGCGTAGATAGGTATTAACGGTGATTTGGTCGAAAAACGCGGATGCAAGCGACGTGTGTTTTTGATACTGCTACGTTCGCGGTGCCAACTTTTGATTTGGAACTTGCGTTTTACTATGTTTTTTGTTTTTTTTTGTTTTCCCCGTTTGCTTTTCAGGGCAAGGATAGGATACACGTACCTGTACCCACTTGATATATTTCCCGTTTTTTCTTCGATTTCTTCTTTCACTTTGCTTGTTTTTTTTTCCTCGTTACGAACGTGAAATTGAATACTTGATACGGCGGGGCGGATAGGTATATAGCCTTCGGGGTAGGTATACGCATGTGAAGCCCTCGCGCCCTTATACACGCGCGGGGGAGGGAAAGGCGCGTTGCACCGCTTCAGTTCCGTCAGTTCTCTGCGGAGGGGTGCTCGGCGGAGGGACGCAGACGCCCCCGCCCTGCCTCCTCCACCTCGTGATCAATATTATGCCCCTGGCTACCAGGCAAGCCGGAGAAGGAGAGGCAGGCAGGCAGGCCGCGGGCGAGTGAAACCAGCCGCAGGTATTCGCGGTCAGACTAGATTCCGGGTTACCGATGCATTTCCACCATTATGAAACCTATATATGACCCCGTACGATACGCATTCACTACATACACATGTACGTATGCATGCGATAAGTATATACAGCATGTATATCCTGTTCAAACGATGTGTTGTATCGAGTAAACGCGTGTATGAAACTATGAAATTCCGGTGTACAATATACCTTATACCTATATTTACGTATCATGCATATATACCAACACCTTGTTCGAATAGCAGAGTATACAATATTATATTATTGTTAAATTCCGTTGTACAACGTTATCCGCCCATTTATAATACGTATACGAATGAAGTATGTGCGATATAATATATATAGGTATCGAAAGGAAGAGGAAACGTTGCTCGCAAGTGCAGACCGCGTTCGCGGACGAATTAATATACGGATGTGTAGAAAATTGATTTTACGGAACTGTGAACTGCAATTTTTGTCATTTCCCTGCAGACTGTGATCAGGCAAGACTGATCGTGAGAGACAGCCGAGAGCGGGCGATGCAGAGATAACAGAAGTGGCCGACGAAAGGAATTACATGATCGGACGAGTGATAATCGTCGTTATTCTATTCTTTGTCAATTCTTCGTCGGTGATTAGCCTAAGACGAAGCCCGTAAGAGATTTTCTTCGGTGAATTCAAACAAGCGACGGAGTTTCATTTTTTCATTTTTTTTCTTTCCTTCTTCTCTTTTGTTCTTCTTCGTTCTTGTACAGGTGTGTACGAGTATCGCGTGAGTACGCGGCAAAGTATGTACACGTGTAGGTGAAGGACTGCCGAGCATCCCGAAACATCAGAAGCAAAGTAGGCAGTTGGAATAGAGAGTAGGAAAAGCATTTGGGCTGTTCTCTAGCAGCCAGTGCTATTTGTATTTGTACAAGTAGTAATATCGGGCTCTAGTCAGACCGCGGTGAGTTTCCTCGTGTCTTTCCCTCCGTCTACTAGACTAGACCATCCGTCGACCTCGGAGCGTTATACTTTACTTCTCGACCGGTATACGTACGTACTGTACCTATTCGTTCGGTTCTTCGGCCGCCCCCGGCCCTGCACCCTGCACCAGATGTACGCGTTTAGGTTACAACGCGCGCTCGCGTGTGCTCATAAATGTTTCCTTTCGTCTCCAGTATATTCTGGATCATCGTCTGCTCGTTTTTTCGTCTTTTCCCGTTTCCGTCTACCTCCTTTCTCTCTTTTTCTTTCTCTCGCTGTTTCGACGCGTTCACGCTATTTTCAGCTCGGACTGTACCTACACAGGCGTGCTGGGCGGCGGGGGTTTGACTGTACGTCTGCCTCTACAATCTGCAGGCTATTGTGACACTCCTCCACTTCTCTGGGTTCCCCTTGGCGCGTCGCTTTCTCCTCTCTTCATCTCCCTCGTGCTGTCTCTCTCTCTCGTGGTTCCATCTTTGCCGCCACCCCCGCGGCGCCCTCTCGATGGCAGACAGCGTGGCTTCGAGCTGCAAGCTCCAAGCATCAAGCTTCGAACTCCAACGGCGTCGAACCCGCCATGCCTGTAGGTACATACCTACGCTATTCGCGTTTTCATTCCGTTCTCCGTGCGTGAGGGCGAACAAATTTTTCATTTCATCATTTTTCTGTTTTTCTTCTTTATCCTTTTTTCGTTCCGGTTATGTCGCCCGCGTCGCCGTCGACGCCGCGGTCCTTTTCACGGTATTCCTTTATTCGTTTTCTGTCTTCTTCTCTGTCTTCTTTTCGAGAGGCTCGAAACTTCTCTAACGATCCGTACAAAAATCTTTGATCGTAGTACGTACGTATCCCACACATGCCACACACGCACACGCGCACACACGCATATATGCATGTATATATAAATACCTATATAATGCGGACAGGGCGAACGAGAGATTCGTATCGCGTGCGCGTGGGCTTTTTTTTCACCGTTTTTGCATGCAGATTTATTTTATTTATGATACGGCTATATAGGTATACATATACATGCAAGTATATCATTTCAAACAGAATTTATGATGATAAAACGGCGGAGAAAGGATGACGAGGAGGAGGAGGAGGAAGAGCAGGAGGAGGAGGAGGAGGAGGGGGTTCCGCGTTGAAGAGGGACTTCCCTGATCCTATTTGCACATCGTCTGGGTTCGGGGTTTACCGGGCGTCAAACGAGCTAGTTTAACTGTATATATCATGGCGTTTAAATATTATACGAAAAACGGCCAAAATGAGAAAAAACAAATAAAAAATGGAAAAGAGAGAGAAGAAAATCGGTGCGATCGGTTAGCAATTTCGTGAAATTCCTGTTTTCTCTCTCTCTCTCTCTCTCTCTTGTTCGCTGACAATATTCGATAAACTGTAACTATATTTTCCAAACCGTGGATCGGAGAAGAAGAAGAAGAGGAAGAGGAAGAAAAAGAAAAAGAAAAAGGAAGTATCGTAACGTGATCGAAACGAAGAAAAAATGAAAAACAAAAGGGGGAGGGGAAAAAAAAGCCCAGAAATGGAATGAAACGAAATGGGATTGAACTAAATAGATTAGAGCGACTGTGGATTCTTGCAGGCGATTCATCGATTCGTTATACCTACGAAACTCCGTAATGCGTACGTACAACGTGTACGGCTTCGTCTCATAATTGGTCGTTTCCTCTAACTTATTTCTATTTCTCTGACTCATTCTACGTTCGTTCATCCATCCCCCCGCGATGATACTCGTTATACCTGCAGCCAATGAATTTTTGAGATCACTTCTCTCTCGTATGAAGCTATAAACTGTAATGCATTCTACATACATACGTGGTTCGTTCACCTTGAAATTACTGGAGGC
Source organism: Phymatocera aterrima (assembly GCA_963170745.1). Classification (NCBI taxonomy): domain Eukaryota; kingdom Metazoa; phylum Arthropoda; class Insecta; order Hymenoptera; family Tenthredinidae; genus Phymatocera; species Phymatocera aterrima. The sequence continues at coordinate 4,643,216 of OY720671.1, forward strand.
CGTAGTGGCCAGAGCTTTTAGGTTGACGACCTTAATGCTAGTCAGAGCTCTGAAAATAGTACATACGTAGCTAGCTAGCTAGCTGGCTACCGGCTTTGAAATTCTCGGGAATGCTTAATAGCCACTTCGTTAGTCGGATAACTTCCGTGATATTATCCAAAAAGGAGGAAGAAGAGAATGAGAAGGAGAGGGAGAAGGAGAAGGACAAGGAGAAGGAGAGGGAGAGGGAGAAGGGAGGTGGGTTCTGCCTCGTTAAATTTTTTTCGTCAAAAAGTTGACCGAAATTAATGATAAAGCGAGACATAACGGTGTACGGTGGTGCGCGCACTCTTCACTGCGGTGAGATATGTACTACGAGCATTGAATTTCTCGTTTGGAAGATTTGCAAAATATGGAAAAGAAAATATGGAAGAAGAAGAAGAAGAACAGAATTTGTATCACGTGATTCAAACTTTCCGATTCCGCTTTTTTCGATTCCGTATAAAACGTTTCTACGATAATTCCGTAACCCGTCGAGAGAATTTGAATAACGGTAGAAATTTGACGGATAGTATCCACCTACCTAGTTATTCTCCGAAATAAAAACACCATGGAAATGGAGAAGACGAAAACCATTAAAAGAAAAACGTGTTTCCCACAGACTTCAGCGATTGTCCGAAAGATTGAGGAAAAAAAGAAAACGGATTGACTTCGCGATTGCACCTCGTTTCTCAGGGGCTGAGAGGAAGAGGAGGGGAAACGGCGTTCGCACGTTTGAATACAGAAGATGAAAATAATAATGAAAAGGAAGTAAATTACGGCAGGAAGAGAGGGGCGGTGGGCCGGCGCGGCCGGAGGAACGCAACACACCGCGCGTTCCTGTGCATAGATTGTGTTTTTGAATTTAAGGTTCCGCCTCGAGGCCGGCCGCGGCGGAGAGACCCCTTAATCGTGAACTAATCTCAGCCGTGCGCAAAGTGAAAAAGAATGAGAACGAAGAGGTAAAGAATAAAAAACAAATAAACGAAAGTACACAGGCTATAACTGAGGAATTAGGGGAATGAAGTAGTAATCCTCGGGGAGAACGCGGTGTATCGTGTAGAAAGAAAAACAAACGGAAGAAGGCGAAAAAGACCGAGGGATTTGAACGAGGAAGCGACACAGTTGCCGCGGATGGTTGCTCCTGGATGCAGAGGGATGTGGTGGAAAAAATAATACTAATAATATGCAGAAGAGCTCGAACAGAAAATAATTTTCAACGCCGCAATTTCTCTTCTTCTTCTTCTTCTTCTTCTTCTTCTTCTTCCAAAATCTTCTCCCGGAGGTGTCTACCATGTATGCCGATTATTCGATAAACCGAACGGTTTTCTGATTTACCGTTTTCCCATCACGGACATTCCGCCCCAAGGCACGGTAGCCACTATATCATATTTCGCAGTAGTCTGCGGGGCACCTACCTGCCTCTGCCTACCCATCTAGGCTATATTGCATTACCAGTTACCTACCACACTTACGCGACACCACAGCTGGCAGCAGCAGCAGCAGCAGCAGCAGCAGCAGCTCGATGGCTTCGTTGTTCCGAATAGCTAGATGTATGCCTACCCGTACCTTTACTCACGGTACGAACTCCCGAAGCTTATGGAGCGCCGAAAATCTGCGGAATAGGTCCTCGCGGAACTGTGGAAATTCGATCGTAGGTACCTATAAATACAACGTGCAGGTTATACTCGTATGTAGGTACATATTATTGGAGCAACTGGAGTGAACTCGATGCCACAGCTAGTTATCCAGTTTATAGTTTATCTCTCCACTATGAAATTTCCACGGTTTCTAACTGTCGCTGTTCCCTGCCCAGCGTACGAGCTATCGCGAAGATTTTCAATAACATTCCGAAACGTCCAGAGAGATCGGGACGCTGTAAGAAAACGAAGAATACAGTTATTTGCTCATATCTCAAAAGCGGTAGCTCACACGGAAAAATATCCGATTACCAAAAGTACGGAGAATTGAATTTCCTACAGGAAAAGTCTCTTCCTCTTTCTTCGTGGGAATGATAGTCTTCGGGTAAATTAGGTTAGAACTCGGCCCTCTATGAGGATCGCGCTGTTTGTTGGAATACCTCGGTAACGATCATTTGATCCGATCGGATCCGATTTGACTAACTATACGTCCGATCAATTTATTCGCCAAAATTCGTCATTGCTTCGTTGCAAAATTCATTGAGTAGGTATATTAAACATTCATTAGGAATCGGCCGATTTCGTTCCAAGTTGGCTTTCTTCGTCCGAAAAAGTCTCCTCCGCAATTTCACTGTGACGTAATTTTATCCTGACGTTTTCTCATTGAATGTTGAATTTCGTAAGATTCCATCGATCGGCTTCGATTCTGACTAACAAATAGCGATATTCAACCAATTAATGCGCAAGTAAAAATCGTGTCACGGTGAAATTGTATGGAATCGTTTTCCGAACGTAAGAAGCCAACTTAGCACGGCATCAACCGATTCCAACATATTTGCAATATTTTTTAAACGCTTTGTAACGGAACATTCATATCCGAGCATTCGTTTATAATTCAATGTGCGATCATCGCTGTGTAACATTAATTGCAAAACCAGTGATTTCAACGGCTAAACCTCTTCGTGTCTCAATTGCATCTTCTCATATCTTCCCGCCAGCCCGCGAAGTCTCAAAATGAAGAAATTCTATTGGTCATTTGTTGTCAGTTATGCGTTCCTGAGCAGCAATCCGTCGTATAAATTACCGGCATCTTCGCGTTTCGTTTCACTTCAAATCTTGCGCTCTGTATCCACACGGGGCCGGAATCACGCAGAGATGGGAGAGCGGGGTGGTCCTCGACCTGTGCAAGCTCCGCTTTACCTCGCGTAGGTGCATGCCCGTCCCTGCGGATGGGGTTGCGCGAAACCACTCCGCAACCCTTGATTGCCTCTGACCTGAGTATTAATTAGTTTACATTACGCTCTCAGTGCTGGTCCAACCTCTAGACCATTTACTTGTAGCCAGAATCCTCGGAATTCTCCTCTTTGCCTTTGTCTCACGGAGCTGAGCGTGCTTCTGGGCGATTGGCACCCGCGGAAGATGCACTAAAAATTCCGCTCCCATCCGAAAGTTCATTATTCGTCTGGTTCCAATCGGATCCGGGCAGGATGAAGCTGAGTTTTGAAACTCGGGATCAATTTCCGAGTCTTCGATGAAGACGGAAACCTTGATTCGACGGCCAATGATAATCGTGGAGACCGGAGAATTTCGAATTGCAGGGGGGATTTCGAAGGTGAGAGAACGAGCTGCTCCGTGATCGCTTCTCTCTGGTTTTCATCTTCCCACTATATTTTTCTGCTTCTCCAGCCGGATTGGAAGATCGCTGTCTTCCATATTTTTCTTAACTTCTCTCAGCCGATTGTACGTATATATATATCTATCTATGTATGTACGGGAAATATTTTGTTTGCAAGAAATGTGAATTGGGAAAGCGTTTCAAACTAGAAAGCACGAGCTTTGGATCACACTTTTTCCAAATTCTCTGCAAACCTTTTTTTCGCCGCGGAGTTATGAGATGCAGAAATGGACGCGGCTGTGATCCAAATAGGACTTCGAAGCCGGAGGTTTTAGGTTTTACAGATTTTTACCGCGGCAGACTAAGGAGCTGCAAGAAAATATTTCGGCATACAATTTTCCTATAATACATGTCACAGGTATATAATAGTTTCGAAAACACGGTGTACACGCACATACGTACCTAACTATATAGTTCACATTATTATCAGGACGACGAAGGCACTGGCATTCGATGTGCGTTTCGTCGCGTCGCATCGCGTCGCGTCGCGTCGCGTCGCCCGTGTGTCCGCGCGACGATTGCGTCCTCCGTTGCGCGTTCCGGGATGCGCGGGGTGGCGCCCGAGGCACGCCGACGACAGTGTCGCGCCAGCCCCCGGCCCCGCTGCACCAAGTTACCGTATACCAAACCACGTACCATCATCATCCAGGTCCAGACCTGCCTTTACCTCTTCTTTATTATCTGTCACTGTAATTCAACCTACTTAAATACGCGTATATCACCGGGAACTGCGAAAACTCGACAAGAAAACAGGAAAAAAGAAAGAAGAAGAAGAAAAAAAAAACAAAAACCAACAACAACAAAAAAGAGAAAGAAAAGAAAAGCTCAAGCCACCGAAAAACATAACGTGTGTAACAATCCGAAATCACTGGGAAAAGATAAGATAATCTGGCTTACCGCGGAGCGGGAGAAAAGAAAAAAAACCGTTGAAAAATAAGAAACACTTGAAAATAGTAAAGAAAAGTTGAGAAAGAGAAAGGAAAATTCAATTTTTCGATAATAATACACACATTATTCCACCACATCCTGCGATCGTTGTAGCCTCCCCCTCCCCCACCCCCTCCTCCGTCGCGCTGCGCCCCCCCCCCCCCCCCCCACCCCTCCACATATCGCCCTCTAATCAAATTGTCTATCTATCGATATTATTGATATCGTCATCGCGCACGTTATAGCACAAAAACTACCGTTCGGTTTTATTTGTTTGTTGTTGACGCAGTTGTTGTAGAACGATCAAGAACCGTTTCCCATCCCTTCCACCGGCACAACCACCGCCCAGAATAATTTTCCAACATCCGATAACTGCATCGGATAAAGAGGAAAACGCCGAAGAACAAGACAATCAGTCAGTGACCGCTGCAGGAGATCTCGCGATCAACTTGTAATTTGGATCCTTCTCTCCCGATCGGCAAGTCTTACATTCGATTGATCCGTGAGTTGTGTGCGTGTGATTGTGCGTCCGAGCGTCCGTCAATGTTATATTGTTGTTATATTATTTATTAGGCGTTGTGTGTAGAACAGTACATGTAGGTATATATACATGTAGCGGGAGTATACTGCATCTATAATACGTATATTTGTATTACAGGTTTTTTTTTTTGGTCTCGTTGAAAAATTTCATACCGCAATTAATCTACGCGGTTATTAATTCATCGATTTTTTTCTTTCCTCAAATTGTGAAGTGGAAACACTCGCTGTAACGGATCAGGGTATTTTGCATCTGAAATCTTTAGCCGACGATCCCTGATCCGGTGCAAAGAAATCTAGTGTGCGTAAAAGAAGATATTGTAATGGAAAAAAGATGGAGATAAACCGGAAAACGAACAGAGAAGAGGAAAGAAAAAGATCGGGATAAACCAAATAACAGAAAATGAAATAGGGTGGGGAAAAATCGTGAAATGAAAAAGAGAGAAAAGAGGAAAAGAAGAAACTTTGAGAGCAGCGCGATATCGTATATACCTTATATGTGAAGCTCTGTACATATGTATAAAAAGGGGGAAGATATGATAATAAGTTATAGAATGAAAGTATCGATTATGGCTCTTCTCCAGATTTTTCTCTTATTTCTCGGTCTCTCGCAGTTGTACTCGAAGGGGCTTTTCGATCGCGGATTATTAAATGAGCAGCGATTTCGAACGATTTCACGTGACTCGATGCGGTTACCATTGCAAATTGCTTCCATCGATTTCAAGAGATCGCGCATGCGATATTTTTTAACGTAAATAATTAACCGGAACTTGCCCAAGTCTTTGACGATTTCAAGCGATTTTGTTGCATAAAATTGATATTGCATCGATTTCATTTCTTGCACAAGTCGATTTGATCATTTCAAACCACTTTTCCACATTCATCCCATCGTAGTCATTCTTGCCTGCACAGGCTCGCCTGGCCGCCCGATCAAGCTGATATCAGGCCTGATCAGGCATATTGGATGAGTTAAACCTGAGCTGGCCACATCAGGTTTTCCTCGATGAGGTAGCCCGCGATCTCGACCTGATCAGAGCCTGATGTAACACCAGACTTGCCTTGCCCGATCTCTACTATCTGCTGTGCGCATGAATTTCTCCAACTCAATTGTCAGTTAATTTCATGATGCCCGGTACAGTTGGTACATAGTGCATGCGTATACGTATGCAATACACACGCGCGTACATTCTTACGTCTAGGACTTCAAGGTTCTCGTGATTTTGCGCGACTCCAAAAATTTACAGGTACATACGTACGTAGGTAGGTATGTGCTACATTGATATATATACATATCTAACACGTAACCTACGGTACCGTACCGTACCGTACCGTACTCTACCCTACCCTACCCTACCCTATCCTACCTCGACGCGCGGTGCGAGATCATTCGGCCTCGGCCAAATTCATCGCGCGCGCGGAGGAGCGATAATCGCAGACGGACCGAGATAGAAATTATATGTATATATACTCCAAGACTATGTTTTGACTGGGTTTCGGGGATTATTTCGGCACACGTATATCGTACGAACGTCTCCGACGAGATATTTGCTAAATTTGCCACATCTCTCTATCCGTCTCTCTCGTTCTTTTTTCATCACCTTACGCGGACGCGGTGTAATACTTGAGATCCTCCGTTTCCCGACGCGTCGGCGGAATGAAGGGTATTATTTATTCTCAACGACGAGCCGGACCTCGCTGCGAAAAAATGCGTACAGTTCCTTCCGCGTTTCTTTTTCAAGTTTGAGCAAATTTTGCCATCCTTTTTTTGTTTAATTTCAGCCATTTTTTCATAGTTTCTGCATTTCTGTTTCTTTCCTTTTCGTTCTCACCGCAATCGAGCGTAGCTGTTTCCACCTCGCTATTTACAGATATAATAGTATGCACAGGTATGTTCGGCGATATCTAAAGCATATTGGCGCGTAGATACCAATTTTACGCGTGACGATGGCGTTTGTACAGCTGAGTAGTAGCTGCATTAGTTCCCCTGTATTGCCTGCACGCGTCACAGTTTAATATATTTTATGAGCCGGAAATAAACGCAAATATGTATGATACATATACACGCGTATATATAGACCTATGTACATACATATATATATATACAATATCGGACAAGTCTGCAGCCAATACCTGTTTATTATACTTTTACAATATTTATTCAAGAAATTGGGAAATGAGAAATATTTTCTATGTTGACTAAGTTAGGTCAATTGTTCGTTGAACGTTGGTTATAGGTTGTGCGACATAACCTAGTTAACATAAAAAAATATTCATTCACGCGGAGTTCCAGCAATATTACGAAAAAGCGAAATACTTGGGCACTTTCTGCCAAAATACTGCATCGATCTCCAAAGTTTCATTCCGACCGGTTGCGTGGCCTCGAAAAAACTACGAATCGCGTTTTCGAGGCGGTTAACGATCGCTAGCAATTGAGGTTGTGCAACGCTCATCCAATAAAGCATATGATTTGAAAATCCATTTGCCACTTGTTTCGAGTCGTTTTTTTACTGTTTTCTGCTACCGCGCGCTCGTCGATCCTCCTTTTTCAATGTACTAGCTACACATTGCTTCGCAATTCCATTGTCCTTTTCTTTTCCCTCGCGAGCTTAATTGCGGTATCGGACCAGAATTCGAATCTCATTATCAAAGTCCCGTGATCTTCAAAGCGCGCGATCATCTGGACGCCGGTGAAATATTTTACAATTATTATCGCAAGTTCAACAAACATTATTTCTATTTCAATTTCTTTTCTCTTCTCTTCTTTCCTTCTCTTTCTTCTTTCGTTTCAATTGTCAAAGTATCGTACCGTATAGTCGCGAGACGGCAAAAGAAATTGGAAAAATAGACATAGGACAATAAATTATATATAAATTATTGAAAGACCAAAAAAACCGAACGGAGAGATAAAAAAATAGAACCGAATTCCGGAAAAGTGGTAGGCGGCAGAAGGAAATATGCTATCCGACGACCCGGCCGCGGCGTGACGTGACGTGACGGACAACGCGCAGTTACCAGGTCATGATAAATTCAATACCGAAAGTAGTGCTCAAGCCTCAGGCTCCGAGCCTCGAAAGCCCCAAGAGTCGAGAAATGTCAGGAGAAGTTATAGATATGCCGCTATGCATAGGTATAGGATAGATGTTACGATTACGTGAATATTACATGCATATTCCAGATATCCTAAATACGATGAAAATTCAGATGATCTATAGATCTCAAAGACATTTGATTCTTCTGGCGAATTTATATCAAACAATTTTGGATTTGACACAATTTCGGTTAAGATTCGTATTCGGTTTCGTTTTTTTTTTTTTTTTTTCTAACAATTAACTCGCAGAAACGATCGACGACATCACACGACAAATTTCAATCGTATGTGAGGATTTTGTCTCAATTAATAGACCTGAACAGACAGAAATGGAATTCTGTTCTCCGTATGACCTGTCTTTATTCAATAGATATCAAATCAGATCCGATCTGACGAAATTTTCATCTGACCGGACCGAGTCAGATCCGATTTCATCTGATCAGGAGGTAATCTGAATTGTTTTTACTTTCCTGGGCAATGGGCTATGGACAAACTAGTTGGCGAGCGAAGAGAGAAGAAGTAATGAAGATCGGTAACGACGAACTTAAATCGCACGGGGCGGCAGCACCGCTGCCTGAGCTTTTGCCCGGAAATTTTGCAAATCAGATTTATGACTTTTCAGTATGCTCTCTGTCAGTTTCGCCCTGATGTTATTATACTGTTACGTACGCAGAGACACAGAGCACATGCAATGAATATCAGAGGATCAGTTTTCCGGCTAACGACGCTTTATACTGAAGTTATTTTTTGACATTTTATTGGAATTTCACACGCTCAGATTGCGCCGGAAGGCCCGAGATATTCTACAGGTCGAGCCTGCATCCACGATTAGCTTGTCAAATACGGATCCTCATTATCGCAAGCTTGAAATATGACATCAAACAGACTCGGGACTCGGTGATGGAGTATTGTTATTACATCCGGAACCACGTATACAGGGCGATTCAGGTCGGGCGAGAGACATTTTGTGGATAGATTGTTGCGTGAGTAATTCTGTAAGGGAAAAATTAATCATTTGGGAAACAATTCGTGTGACCCGTGGTCTTCGAGCTTGAAGAGTATCTATCTGGGTTGACCGGTCGCAGTGATGAAACGCGAGCAAGACACGCCGGGCTTGTTCCCACAGTGTGAGTGAACAGCACAGTCTTTGCGCACTGACGCATCAGCGTCGCGATTCGCGAAACTTGGATATCCTCTAACTCGTAAACTATAGGTCACACGAATATTTGCCGAAGTATCTACTTCTCCTCCCAGAATTCTCCCGAGAATCCGTATATCCACGGGATGTGTCTCGCTCGACCTGAATCACCCTGTACACGTCGTTATATACCTAGATGCCCAGGTTACTTACCTTGATAGTTTACGTATAACGTATAATGTCTGCGTATAAATACGTGTATGCGGTCTAGAGAGAGAGAGAGAAGAGAGAGAGAGAGATAGAGAGAGAGAGAGAGATCAATCCCGACTTCTACAAGCCTCGGTATATCTATACGGTTATATATCCGTGGGCTGTATGTGTTGTTCTATATCAGTCGTCGCGCAGGCATCGCAGACTGCGGGCAGCAAGGGAGGCCTTCATGCCTGCGGCAGCAAACGCTGCATTTCATTGTACGTAACGTTACGTAGCTAGGCGCTGGCGCGTGTGTATGTACATTGCAGCATACGCGCAAGCGTGTGTCCTATGTACGCCGTTGCATGCGCCTACATTGTGGTTATGCATGTATGTATGTACTCGGTACGCTCAACGGGAGTTGAATTGCATTGCGAGCCAGCGAGCGAGCAAGCGAACGAATTCGTGTTTGCGACGATGGGAACACAACACTGCACTAGAAGCTGATTTCCACGCGTCAATTCGCCAAGTCACTGATGATATGAACGATCGTCCCGAGCTCGTCGATTGATCCGATGATTTTTCCTCGTCCATCGGGCGCCATGAAAATGCCAAACATTGCTCAACGTTGACCCGACGAAAGATCGCGGAATAATAAACATCGGCGAAAAATATTGCGACGAATTAAAATCCGAAGACAAATATCTCCGTTCTTTTGGCAATTTCGGGAATTTCGACGACCGCGTCGCGTCGTCGGGTGTTTCCGAAATTGACACGGAACATCGATCAATCGTCGACAAATTTTTACCCGTTTTACGATATTTCGTTACGTTCGCGTCTCGAACTTCGGTCTCATACGAAACGAGAAAAAACTAAACGGTAAAATAACGAATAGATAAGCAACGATTCTCCGACGATTTTTCATATCGATTTTAGTCAATTCTTGCCGTTCTCAAACAAAAGCATCCATATACGCCGAACGATGTTTATGTCATCGTTATAATTGTACGTGTTACGTATAATACAGTATAGGCGAAAATAGAATATCATGGTTACAGTAAACCAACGAACGGACGAACGAACGAATGAATGAACGGGTAAATACATGACTAACTGTACCGACGGACGGACGGACGGACGGACGGACGTTGATAACCGATTTACGCCCCCCAGCTTTGTTACTGAACGCCTCTCTCTCCAACCGCGGACCCGCGGATGACGCGTACTGCAGAAGAGGTATACGAACTTATCTAGGATGAATACAGTTACGACACCTGTCCCTATACATCGACGCGATGTTAGACTGTCGAGGTGCTATTCAAGAGACATTTGTTCCCATTGTTAAAAGCATCGTTGGTTTTCGCAAACGGGAATATTCCGATTCGAATGAAACTCTCTCGATCGGATGCGTTATTTCACCGGAAAGCGGCTATCCGTTTCATTTCGCTAAAATTTCGAGTAAATTCCGAATTTCCAGAAAGTTTCCGATTGTTAGGTTAGGTTTGTTCATATAGGTTAGATCGGACAAACTTGAATTTCTCACAGAACGCTCCGACATTTCTGCCAGCGTACTGCATCCTATCGAAAAAGTTTCATCCAAATCGGATATACGGTTGAGGAGTGCCGACGAATCGCGTTCCCCAAGTGATGACAATTATGATTACGACAACAGCCGCGACGGCGAGCGCGCATGTGACTTTGATAGCGAAAGCTGCGCTGCGAAGAGTTTGCACAGATTTTTTTTCAATACGTGTCTCATATAGGTAGCACATGCGCTTTCTCCATTCCAAGATATCTTATCGCCCAATTTATATTTTGCGGTTTTTAAGCCGCGTTTTTTTTCTCCAAATTTGGGGAGAAAATTTTCAGATCGTTCGTTCCCGTACGCCGCGTCAGCGGACCCTGCCATCTTCTCCGTGAACACACCTCGATCTATTCGTCTCTGATTTTCACTTAGGTTCGTGAGGAGAATTCGAAAAACCGGGAAAAGATAATCGAAGACACAAACGATCGATCCTCTAGTTAAAATTTTCTAAAATCGGTCCCAAAATTCAAAACAGTAGACGCACCGTTTCATTTCTCCATCGATTCGTCCGTCTAATTCAATTGCGGTAGTCCGGAGCCCGGAGTCCCCGGAGTCCGGTGTCCAAAGTCTAGACTAGACTGGAGCGTGAAGAAATTTTACGCAAAGAGCGAGCGAGCGTGCATACGTCCCGCCTTACCGCACGAGCAAAGTAACGGCTGGCATTAACGCGAGAGCTGAACAAATATGCGTCTTTGCTATTTGGCTCTTTGGTTCTTTGGTCAGAATTACCCCGATTGGGATTCGTGCCAACTAACTAACCTCCACCTCGGCACCGAGCGTGCAATATTATTGAAAAGTCCGCAGAGGATGAGATATACACCTAATTCTACATCTCCGATTCTCTAATACAATTATTACGATGCTAGCGCTGTTTCAGCCGCGATTGATGGCTCGTTTGGCCAAACAAATATCGTCCACACTTCATACGAGGTCTGTTCGGATTCATCCACTTTGCCAAAGTGCATTTTGTTTCTTCTGCTTTCTTCCATCGTGCTTTCATCGTCCAAGATTAGATTTTTCCAATCTCTGACGAAATTTTCGTACACTCGCGTATCCTTTTGCGCCGAAATCCTCCATCCGCGAGAGAGATTTGTAAAGGAAGGAAAAAGCGCTTCCAAGCTCCTGCTTTTCAGCCTTTCATTAGAAGCGGAGCCTTGGCCGCGACAGTGGCGACAATTTTATTAGAAAACAAACGAGCACTACAAAATCGGGGACTGACGTTTTCACACGATCGGATCGCGTCGCGTGTGCTTGCTAGGCAGAATCGCGGCGCTAGATTTCACCCCCAGTGTGATCAATATGAAGAAAAATTGTGATTCTACTGGGAAATGCGCGTTCGTTGGCCATGAACGTTGTATTCTCTGGCCAATGTTTGAATGAAGAATTAAACTGTTCCACCATCCGACGCGTTCGCGTTGGCGTGTGTCAGTCAGAGCCGCCGATGAATGAGTATAATTGCAGTTGATTCCAGCCGCACTTATGTGCTCAATTGACGCCGGAACGCAATCCGTGATCCGTCAACGTGGGCTCGTACTCGACGTGAGAATTATTGGAGCCTCTACGGAAACGTAGTCCCGCTGAACGACGTTCACGGTTAAGACACGCGATCAAATTGTCGCCCCGATCGCCGCGATCGAGAGTGCTCCCGAACCGATAATCGTAATTTCTTATCTTCTCTTCGGCAGCTGTGCGTGTATTATTCGCAGAGGAAAAGCTCAGCCGGTGTTACAACGAGCTCGTACATACCTATAGCACAGTCGTCCGCTCGGCCTTCCTAGCCACCCGTGACAAGTCGGCGCGTATGCATGCTCATACGCAGACAGAATCGGCAGCGACGACCCAGGATTTTCATGGGAAAACGAGCCACCTGTCGAGCGTCCGATTATCACGCGTTACGGCAACGCGGGCAACCGTCCAGGCATGCCTATACCGCGTCATCGAAGACTCGTCCGAAGTTATTCTCCCCGTGGACTAACAATCGCACAATACGCCGTGAACCAAAGTCCCGAGATAGATGTCTGAACGAGATCGCGAGCGCGAGTGACTTTCGTAGAAGCATACCGCTTTCATTTTTCGTTTTACAATCAGTCTTACGGAAACAGGAACGAGCACCCGGTGGACGCGATGAATCTCGGTTGGATCTGATCCCGATTAGATCCGACGCGTCCTGACGATTTCTTCTGCCCTTCGCGAGTCAAGTTCTTATTTCCGATCTAGGCGTTCGCCGGGCCGGTTCGATAAATATGTCGGTTCATGAAATCGAAGTTACTCTTGTTTTCGGGTGAAAAAAATCGTAATAAATCAACCGAATGCTGCGACGCCAACCAACCCCCGCCCCCGCCCCCGCCCCCGAAGAAAAAAGAAACAAAGTGGGGTACGTGAGATATACGAAATACTTTGAAACCCGAAAGGGAAGAGAGAGAACGTAGAAAATTGAAAAAATAAAAAACCTCGAGGGTTCAACATCGGCGATACATATATGTATGTATAGTAGGTATATACGCGGTATAGGAGAGGAGGAGGCGGTTGTATTTCCACCGGGTATTTAATTCGGCGGAAAATTGTCGTTAAGGTTTCGAAAATCCCCTTCGGGAAAGCGAGGGTCGTGCTCGGCCATTAGCACAACCTTACGCATTAATTCGCACTGTCATGTCGTTTCTCTCCCCCTTGCACGCGCAGCCTCGTAAGATGCTAATGTATAAATAAACACAGTTATAGTAGCTAGGTGTATTTAGGCACCTACCTACCTACGCGAAGGGAAAGATAGAGATGAAAGTGGAAATGGAGGCGGAGGCGGAGGTGGAGGTGGAAGTAGATAGGTCCGCGTAAATGCCAGGGTCTTCATTCCTCCCGTGTACATACCTACCTAGTTATACGTGTGTATGTATGTATGTATGTACGTGCGTATAATATAGTAGACGTAGCTGTAACAACGTACTCTATACCCGGGCTCAAACTAATTTCTCATAAATGATACAGAAGCGGAGAAGAAGCATGAGAGAAATATAAAATGTGGGCTAAAATCGATGTAATATGAATTCGTGCTACGATAGGTGCCTCGAAGAGGGGGGTGGTAGGCAGCTGGACAAGCGGTCAAGTAACTTTGGGAAAATGAGGAAGAAAAAAGGGATGGAAAGAAAGAAAGGGGAAGAAAAATTGGCTGAAAGTTCGTGGGAGAAAAAGGAAAAGACGAAGACGAAGACGGGAAAAATATAATTCCATCGAGCGTGTAATGGATACAGGAGAAAATAACGCAATTTTATCGTAGGTACACCCACGTCGGCCGGCACACGCTTCTAGAGACTCTCGCGCCCGTTGACCTAAATTAATTATATATTCATATATGTACACACACGTTACAGCGGAATCGATTTACAGGCAGGATTTCAAATACACAGCGTATGTACAAACGTTATAGGTATATCTGTCCAGATTGAATACCACATTTATAGGGGACTTTGAATTTCGAATATGGCTGCAGCTGATAGTGAGTTCGAGCGAGAAGAAGCCCCGCGTGACGCGCCGCGCCCCTATTTTCTTCCTGATGTGCTCTAGAAAACGCGCAGGGTTTCCCCGGCAGTTCGTATGTCACCTGTAGATAGGTACACGTAGCCTTAATTCCCTTTTCCGGCTACGTGTTTAGTCACGGCAAGTCGTAAGTGCCCCCCCCCCCCCCCCCTCCCCTCGCGTGTTCTCTCTTATCGAATTTGGATGAATTGGAATTTGTCGTGTCTCGCGGAAACTAGAATTCGACGAGTCGTGGAAATTCAGAATCGCCGAAATTTCTGTGCGGGGTGATTATTCGGGCCGTGCGGGACGCGTCTTCTGGATAGATTACCGGCGAAATACCGAAACGACAAATCCTTTGCCAAAAATTTATCCTGACTTAGCTACCGTCAGATGAGAGGAATGCGAGCTTCGCAAGCGTATATTACCAACGCAGACAAGCCCTCGGCCGATATTACTTCGCCTGATTCCGTTGCGTTTCGACGTTGCCCCGATGAAAAAAGAATCCGGCTCCATCTGATCAGGTTCAAAGTTACTCTACGGTTACTTATCGACCTGTCCGATAAAACTTCGTGTCTTCCAATCGGATTTAGCCCAGTCGACGCGCGATCCACAGATGTACAATATCCGCGATCTTGAGCAAATTTCGGCAAAACTTTGACTTCTAATGCACGAAATAGGCTCGCTCATTAGACGTTTTCAACCGACCGCATGCATGCAGTAGGTACTCTATTCCTCGTCGCTAGTGGCACGTCGCGTCGTGTGCCGCGATTCAGCGCAGCCTACGCCATATTATACCTTCTGAATAAATTCACTGAGTTTAATTACGTCATTAATTTTAATCACCTCGTACCCGCCCAAGTTATCCATTCATCCACCTCCGCCGTTTCGCAGACACAGGAATACGTTATACCTGCACGTTTGGACATTCGTGCCACCCTGTGTATGTAGGTATACCTATACAATTCATACATGTTCGTGCTATATGGGTAGGCGCGCATTCGGAATGAGTTGTCGTTGGACGGTCGAAGTTAACTCTGCGACGTACAAATTCGTTTTCAGAATTCAATAGAAATGTGGGCCAGAGCGAATAGGCATACGGTAGAGAACTTCGACATCGATCACGCTCTCGGGTCGGCCGTGTCGGAAGACCGCGTTGGATCCCGGATTCTGGGTGTTGGATACCGGACGATCACGTCGTTCCAAGTTCTTCGTTCAAACTGTATGAACCTCGTTGCTTCCAGGGCTAGGAGTACGTCATAGATGGACCGGCAGGACGCAGAAGTTCGCGGCGTTAGGTTCAGATTCGGATTCGGATTCAGATTCTGGTTCAAGCTCATCGGGTTCGTGTTGAGCTTCGTCTATAGTATAGATACAGTTCACGTGCAACCTGCACCGGCATATGGAGTTCCTGCAGGTTTCCGTTGCGCCTAGATGTGTAGGTACAGGTACTAGAATCTACCTGCCTGCTCTTCATTCTCTCAGATGGGCGAACTTCGCCCGATAATTCCGTGCCGTCGCTCTCATCTGATTGGAAAAGTGTGTGTGGGTGGCTCTTCGGAAACCCTGCAGTGTTCCCCACCGACAGCTGAAGGGTCTTCCTCGAGATGGGGAACGAATATTGGAAAAACTGGATGGAAGCTTTGGTTACAGACTCGTTTTTCTTCGACTATTTTTCGTTCTTATTTTTTCTTTCCGTCGTCATTATCAAATCTATATACAGACCTGTGCATGTGTGTACGCGTCTGTACGTATAATGTATGTACCACGAATCGGAAGTTTCACGTCAATTTGCTGATTTTTCTATAGAACCAGAGAAAACGATATCATTATGATAACGAGAATGGTACAAATCTGGGATATTTTGCAGGTAGACGAAAAGTTGGGCGGCGGGGAGGGGGGGGGGGGGGGGGGGGCGGAAAACGAAAGAAGTATTCCGAAAGATTCTCTTGGACGCAGAGAGAAGGATGGTACTTTTAATTACGTCACCATGTTTGATGAAGTTTGACCGTTTGATTCATTCCTCGTTTTTTTAGTCTCTCCATCGAAGATAGCGTTCCAGGGCGCCTTTTGTCTTCTACTTTTTTCTCTACTCAGGAATAATTCATTCCTCAGGTAGCTTTCCACACTGGTTTTTTGAAAATCTGTTAGCGTTTGATTTGACACGATTTTCTGAACTATCTGCAGATACCGCGAGGATAAAATTGTAGGGATACGTTTAATGGTGATAAACTGGTGCGAGGGCGATTGGAAATTGAGCGATTTTTTCTTCTATTTTGAAATGATATTTTCAAAAATTTGCCACAATTTTGATACCACGTTCGAACTAAATATTGTCGCTTTAATTCATTCCTCACGCGACATGATCATCCATTTTATACTTTCTTGTATACAGCTTTCGGATTTGCTAAATTTGATCTTCATCTGATATTTCTGTCCCATATACTCGAATGAGATTTTTCACGGTTGAAAAAGGATGTTCAGATTCGAATAACATTTACATAAATTTCGCAATGTTTTACCATAATACGCGAATTACCTACCTTCTTTCCCATTTTTCCTCGTTCTCTATGGTATCACGAATGTTTCACCGCGGCGCTTTCGACTTTCGGGTGATCCGAATTCGAAAAGGAATTTTATGAAATCGAGACGAAATATTGGGAGAAAAATTCGATAGAATGACCGGAAAACAAATTTCATGCAATTCGTCTGCAGCGATGTAGCGCGCGGTTCGAAATTATTTAGAAATAAATCTGACGAAATTTTTTAACACAAAATTCGACAAACTATGTTGAATTTGTGACGCGAGCCTCGCCGCATGCGTAGAGGTGTCGGGAGTGATGGAACAAACGGAAAAACCGAAGACGAAAATTTGTAGATGATGAGAAAAGAAGAATGAAACGCCAGAAGTTTGAAGTATCGAATTATTCGGTATACCTATACAACAATACCGGAGGCACATCAGAATTATAAATTATCGTATGAAACGTACACCCGAGAGGACGAGACATTTCGTTTTTAATGATCATTATACGGAAGGACTCGAAACCGAAGATTGATCGAAGCTCAAGTTGAATAAGATCAAATTTAGTTGGGTATAATAATCAATCTCGAATCATCGCGAGTGGGAGAATGAGGTGTGTTTTGTGAGAACAATTCAAGCACCCGATGTCGTTAATTGAGTTGGGATAAAATTGAGTGAGGAGAAAAAATTGAAGAAGATTAAGAAAAATGTACGAAGGAAACTGCAGAAATGAAAGAAAATCTGATAAGTACACGGGTAATCGGGGAATCGGGGAAATTCGTTTCATTTCCCATAAAATTTCTCTCGCTTTTCTTCTCCCGCGGTCCTCTTGCCTCTTCCTTCCTTCGTTCTCACATTTTTTCCTAAATTGGAGTGTTCTTTTCTTTCAATCAAAATGAATAATCCTCGCGACGATGCATACGGCCGCCCATCCCGCGCATATTGTACGGTATGTACAGCTTGACGATAATTTCTCGCGTAGTGAAATTTCTCACTTGAATTTTCTGTACCTACTATGATACTGGATTTCATTCTTTCCTCCCATACCGTCAGGTTCTCTTCGTCACACTCAAATTTGAAACTAAAGATCAGAGCTCGGAGCCCGGAGCTAGTACAGAATTCCGACTCGCTGTCTTGAACGTACAGAAACCGTCTCTAAAACGAAAATCCACTTTTTACGCAGAATACTCGATCGATTTTGACGAAACTTCGATCGGTCCGTGTAATTCATTCCCAATTCTCTCTCCTACAGATTTGTATCCTCACCCTGACACTCTGTAATAGAGTAATTGATATCGCGGCGATTTCCAAATTTATTCGTCCGACTAGCCCCTCTCCGCGACGAAACAGGCGGACGACGTTATGCTACAGCGGATACTTCGCGGGATAAGCGATGAATACGATTATGCGCGCCCCATACCCTCGGGTTCTGCTCACCCCATGATCCCTATAATTGAATCACTTGAATCCCTGTGTTTCGTCGAGAATCTTTCGCTCTTCGTTACGGTATGATCTCGGTCACGTGTACATCTGGAATTGGAGCGAATGGACAGGCCTGTCTGCATGGTATTTGTTGATCGGAATATTCGATCCACGTTTTCTAGCTTTCTTACTCCTCCGTATGAAATACGAATAGAGAGAACTCTCGCACGAGACATCGCGCCACGAGGAGAATCTCCGACAATCCATATAATCTGCAATCTACAATCTGCTCCCTGCGTTTGTATATTTGCCGTTGAATATTAACAATCCCGGAGCATCTGTATCCATCTGCTCTCTGCACACAGAGGAGAATATATCACTGATCTAGAATTGGCCGATTTTTCGATGGAACGAGGCGAGGGCAATTCCGCGGAGGGTTGGGGGCAGGGGCAGGAAGGTATAACCGAGCCAAGAATCGATATCGGGGAACCGCACCGGCACCGTTGGCTCCCGATGCTTCTCCTCGTTCAAGTTTCTATTCAAATTCGAAATCCGCATATTAACGGGTCTGCATGAATATACCACCTCGTCCTCCCGCAGCTTCCCTATCCCCTGCCAAATGTATAGATCCGATATATAGTATACCTAGTTCTACCATCGTACATCTCAGTCTTCCGATCCTCCTCCCTTCCCCTTTCACCTCTGCGTTCAAGATATTGTATTCGACCGGCCAAACGATTCCTGCCACCTTCGGAAACGGAATAGAAGAAAGATATGAAATGAAAACTCGAAAATTCCGAGGCGAGAGCCTACTTTAATTTCTCGCTCGAACAAGTTATCGGCAAGGTTGTTGCGAAATCATCCCAGAAATGAGGAGCTCAGTTTTGGCCAGAAGTCCGCGTTTTCGTGCCTAAAGATTCGTTCGCGACCATTTTTGGATCGATCCCTCTTCGCGTGTGTGCGTGATGAAATTTTTCGTCCGACGATAACTTTAGAACGAATGAACGGATTTTAACTTCCGATGATGCACCCAATCGATGCGCACTTACGCGACTCGGGACCGATTTCGATTTTCAATCTGATCGCTTCGGTTCGGTTCGCTCGTTCTCGAGTTTTTTCAAAGAAGAAAATTCCGATCTTTTTCATCCCTCGACGATAACTCGAGAACGAATCGACAGATCTCTGCAACTCTCGATAGGCCAATCGATGCCGATTCTTGTGACTCAAAACCGATTGCATTTTCGACGCGATCGATCTCTTCCTTCCCGTGCTTTTCCGGTGAGGTAATTTTCGCCCGAAAGCGGGCGATCGAAAATAACGAGAATCATAGTCGAGCTCGAAGAAGCGGCAAGTTTCCGGACTTGATCATCCAGGAAACTTTTTACTCATCATCTTTCCCTCTCATTCGCATATGTTCGACGAAAGTTTCATTTTCCTCGTTCCCTTTCTTCGATGCCAACTCAAGTTTACAATCCATCATAACATGTACATCGATGATGAATATTTACTCTGGAAATTCTTGTAAGTAAGACTAAGTAAGAATAAGTCAGCATACCAACTGCCGCGGTTCCGATGTGATTCAATAATACGAAGACCTACAGCTGTAATAATCGGAGCAATGCAGAAATCGACTGGTTCTGCAACTATGCCACAGTGCATCACGTACCTAAACGGGAAGAATCTTACACCAGCTACACAACCCAGCCCCTCAGCCTCAAGACTTGATATTTGTCATCGTGAAACGTTAATGGCTCTATAACACGACCTCCGCCGACCGATCTCCAACATTTCTACCTCGGCGTAAAGGAGAGAGAAGAGTGAGAGAGAGAGAGAGAGAGAGAGAATGAGCGGTGTCGAGCATTAAAACTCCGTTAAGTATACGAGCGACATGCTTTTAATGTTATAGCGAACATTCCTTTTATCGTCGACACTTTTTTCGCAACCCGCGACCCGAAAATTTTTCTTTATTATTCCATTCACTTCTGCGCCTTCCCCTTCTTCTCTTTCTTTCCTTACTTCTTTTCGCATATTTTTATCCTCTCCTTAACTTCGGGCAGAAGTGCTGCGGCGTCTGGCCGAGTTTTTTTTTAATTAAGAGCAGGCGAACAAAGAGGTCGAAGACGAGAGTGTTCTTTCTCTATTTCCTTCGCCGTTTTCTCCATCTTTCAATGTGACGTGAAATTATTCGACGATTCAACGACACCCCCTCGCACGGCTCCTCTGCGGTGTAAGATACGTGTGTAGGAATGAAAGAAAGTATCACTCGATGATTCGAAGACTTTTAACTCGAACCTTTGAATTTTTTCGAGCGCATTCTCTCTCTCTCTCTCTTTTTCTTTCTTTTTGTCAAATTTCTCGTCTTCATGCCCATCGAAAAGGACAGGAGCGATGTACTGAATGAAGTCAGATCTGATCAAATCTGATCTTGATCAGATCAAAAGCGCGTTCAATTTGCCACAGGGGTCAGTGGATAATGATGGAAAAGAGTAAAAGAGTCGAAAAGAGAGGAAAAACGAAAGGGAGAGAAGAGACGAAAGAGAAAAACGGTCGCGGCCATGTTGAATTTGAATTGTTGGCGCGCAGAAAATGGAAACGTGACGAATATATACGTATACGTATTATGTATACGCGCGTGTATGCATGCATCCATGCCTCACCTAACCTGAACCTGAACTCAACCTAACCAACCATGACCACCAACCGCCTTGTGTTAAATCTGTTTAAGTTTAATTTCCATCAACTGGGTCATGCGCTAATTGACTACTAGGCTCAGCTATGAATAACCCCTTGAGCAAACAAGAAAAAGGTCAACCGCGTAAGGGGGGAGGGAGCGAGAGGAGAGGAGAGGAACTTTATTCATTTTATTCCCTGTTTACCGGAGGCGAAAACAAAAATAAGAGAGAGAGAGAGAGGAGGAAGTAAAAAGAGGAAACAGAATTCGAAGCTGAAAAATGAAAATGAAAATGAAAAATGGAAGAAACGGGGAACGAAAAAATAGCCCGTCCATTTCAATAGGTACACAAATTCCCGTGTTGAAGCGGATTTTTATTTTTAGGAACATGCAATTTTGGAAAAGGGAACACTCATCCAAATTCAAGTTAAAGCACTCGAGTGTTCTCGGTACTCGGGTGCATTTGGAAAAGATGATTTTTTGTGGCTACGTGGCGGGTTGTGAGGTTGCCTCGCTGATCGATGATGACGAAGAAAAAGAGAGAATAAAGAAAATATGAAAACCAAAATTATACGGCTGGAGTGTATTCCCTGAAGAGTGCGAAAGAAGACCCTTCACCGCGGCGCGGCGGTTCCTCAATATATCGCGACCGCCGCGCCGGCAAGCAACAGAAATTACAGATAATGATCGTCATTGACTGAGGTTGAATAACAACCCCGAGGGTTTGAGTACAATGCTCATCGGCAGATACTCGACCGCCCTCCCCCGAATGTACGAATGTACGAATGTCGATGTCGTCGTTGACCGTTTTTTATTCATCTACCACCCCACGTTGCGAAGAAATTTATGTTAGCTGTGTGCAACCGAGAACGATAGCGCTGCAGGCGTGTTTCGGAAAAGCATGATAAAACGAGGAGGAGAACGAAAAGATGTCGGGGAATGGGAACTCGGTTGAAAACTTGAGTGAGTTGAGAATCGGGAAAAGAAGAGGAGAAGAATGATATATATATATTGTGGATCGAGATCGATTTACCCCGGAGAGTGATTTTCGATACGCTCGTCAATTGTTCACTTGATATCCAACTGGACTAATATAAAAAAATGAGGGATTAAAAAAAGTCCAGAGAGCGGAATCGCAGGATTGAAAAAACGTAATGGAACTTGCTTTCTTCTTCCGCGTCTCGTCAAACGGTATATCAAATTTTCGGAACGTGCGGAGGAGGCACTGGGGGATATTACTAATGGACAACAAATTGTAAAATGAAGTATAAATAACTTGACGAACGAGTTTGAAATTCCAATTTATACTCCGCTCTCCCCCTCTCAGCCAGAGGAGATGAAGAAGAAAGCTCCCTTCGCGGCGCGGTGGCGTGGTCGTGGATCCGGGGGACTCTTCTTCAAACAACCAATCGAACTTGTATATGAATTTATTTACCGAGCAATCAAACGCTGCAAACTTCTCATCAACTTTATAATTTCTTGTATCTCATATCTTCGTTTCGGTTTTTTTCTCTCCTTCCTTCATTCTCTTCGTAGGTAGGGAGCACTTTTCTACCTCCCTCGTCCCTTCGTCCCGATTGTTCGATACGCCAAATCCTCGGTTACATTTTATTCGCGAGAAAAAACCAACCGTAACGTGAGAAAAGGAGAAACGACGAAAAAAATGAAAATAGAGAGAACGAAGTAGCGAAAGTTCGTCTTCGATTTTTTTCGCCCAGCTTCGCCGAGTTTTCGGTCACGCGTATGCGCGTAGATGCTTGGATTATGCGATAAAGTTTCAGTGACCGCGTACCGAACCAGATATCAATACCTTGGTATTGGAAAACGCAATGCCTACGTGCACAAGTTTCTCGGGTAGCTCGATGCGGATGGATTTCTCGGGGGGAATCGATAGACCGAGCAATAGACGGGCCGAGATTCGGAAAATCGAATTACCGGAAGTGCAAAATGTAGAAAGGACATCATTACGAATGGCTAACGAGTATAAACAACAAATTCGGGACGCAGTAGCGTAGAAATAAATATATACCGAAAATTATCCCTCAGAATGGGCGAGACTGCGAGCGGTGAAATATCCCCGATTGGTCGAAATTTCAAACGCTGCAAAAGTCGCCGTTCACAATTCAGAATTGGGCTCATTACGATGGTTAACGAATCCGAATTCATTGGATCGAGAGACCAAAAACTCCAAAGGTCAGAATTCCGAAATCTTTCGGAAGAAACGAGCGGAAGATAGCGGAAACTCAGGAGACATTGACAAAACATCTACTCTTTTGTACTGAGAAAATAATCAATGACTTGTTATTTTTGGCAAATTTCGGCCTTTTGGAACTCTGGTCTTTCGGAATTTCAACCCCCGCTTAAATTTGTGGGTCACTTAAACAACTTCCCTGGTTCTGCAGCAAAATTTAAAACAGCTTGGCTTTGGTACGCGCAGGTGAAACGTCTCTCTCGATAGATTCGTCTTTCCGGATCGTTTAGCCAGGTTAACTCCTTCACATCAGCTTCAACCACGAAGACGATGCTGAAAGTTTCTAGACGGTCGGTTAATGAATTTTCACTCCTGAAATTCAGAAGTTGAAAAAGAAAGAAGCAAAAGGGGGAAAGTGTTCTCGTCGTAAACGTAAGCCGAAGGCGCATTTATTTCCGAATTCCGTGTAATTGTGTCATCGCTGAAATTACAATTATCGTGGAAAAAGGGAGATGATTTTCAATCTGAAACTGTTTTCAAAACTAAGTGAAATTCGAGTGAAAAGAAGTAAACTGGAATAAATAATTAGCAGATATTGGACGAAAAAGAAAGGAAGAAACGAGTTCTCAGGGAGCTAGGAAATAACTTTTCCAATTAACTACTACTAGCTGGTTTAATTCCATTCATTCAATTTGTCTTTAGCTGAGTTGAATTTTACCTCGTTTTAAATACAGATATACATAAATAAAGGTATACATAAATACAGGTATACGCAACCTGGAACCTGCCTAGCTGGTCGCTGGAAGCTAGAAACTGGAAAACATCGTTCTCCATTATCCCTTACTCTTACATCCAATAAGCTCTCTTCATGCACGAACGACAACCAACTACATACACACGTTTGTACAATACCTGCGTTTCGAACTCTTCACAATCCATTATTGTCCTCACTCGCAGCAATCCCTCTCGCATTTCTCTCTGGCACGTAGTTATTTCGAATAGAGTGGAATATCAGTTGACCGACGTATCGTCGTATGTATGTACGTATACTTCCATGGCTGAGATACTTCTAATTATTGATAAACCCCATTGTCAATCTTACTGCGGTTTAGAATTTTATGTTTTTTTATCAAATAAATTGTTTTGAGCACCACTGAACGCGGTAAGAGCGCCGTGGCGGTTAAGGGAAGCTACTGCTCGATGTTCTGCGGTCGATGCCTGACGACGCGACGGTCCATCACCGATATCTAGCCTCGCAATTTGGCTCGGCAAATTGGGAATCATCATTCTCTAGGTGATAATTGATTAGAAAATTATTGCCGAATAAATAATGAATGATAAATACTTATTGCGTCACAAAATACAGTGATGAATAACAGATTTTTAATCATTCGAGAAAACAATGAATCGTTCATTGTTGGTTAGGTATAATGACAATGATCACTGATCAACTGCCATCGGGTATATAGAGCGGAACATCGAGCAGTAGCTTCCACCAACCGCCGCGCAACCGGCGCTGCGTTCAGTGGTGCTCAAAGAAGGTTATTGCATATTTGTGGTGAGATATAGCCGCGCGTTTTTGAACGCTGTTAAACAAGAATGAAATGAAAACGGATCATCGAGGTAAACGACGAATGGCTACAGGAGAGATTAAACTAAATGATGTTGATCTCATTGTCAGAGTAAAATATACTTACAAATCGGTGCGATATACGCAGGTGTATATATAAATCGAATTTCATAGGTGACTGTAAATAAGCTCGTGTACGTGTGTATGATATTTATCTTTGCCCGACCATACGTTATCGTTGATTGTTGGTTTTTTTTCTATCTATTTTCAGGTGAGTACGAGAGTTACCTTGCACCGAATGAAGCACAAAGGTGACGCAATGACGTAAGTGGTATGAGAATTAGCAATAATTCATAAGCGCGCGATGTAGTAATATATACTATACTTCAGTGAAGCCGAAGAATTGATACCGCGGTATACTATATATTGACGATCTGGTTTTATAGTCCCTTCTAAATGACTTCTTCACTCGTTTCTCCGATTTTTCTACCTATGAGAGCGAAATGGAAAAACAAAAACGGGAAACGCATCCAAATATCATGTTTCATCTAAAAGTATACCTATACATAGATATTAAATGTGTACATACGGTGTCGGACGTACCCATATGCGAGGATCGTCCTTCTGTACGGCGGTGATCCTGCGAGGCAATTAAGAACGTGTTATCTTTTAGCCTCTCGCCATTTCTCCTTTCAGTTTACACGCTTATAGATATATAGGTATACCTATATAAGGACGAATTTACTTACACGTTGAATATTAACTGCCTAATTTGCTTAACGCGCCTTAAAACCCTTATGCATTATGGATGTCGATCAACCGCAATTAGTTGTCTCTGAATAAGGTCACCGCTGTACAAAAGCGACGGGCGAGAGGGGTGACCGTTTCCATATCCTCCCGGAAGGAAAAATAATGATAAGAATAATCCCACTGGAGTATAATTCAAGTTTAGAAGAAAAATAAAACCATGGATAATATCCGAACCGCGTTGACCGCTCCGACAATATCTCCCATTCCTCCAAAAGAGGAGAAGAATCAGGTTTTCCTCCAGCGTTCGAAGATCAAGAAAATTTTGACGGGTTGATGCGAAACGTCCATTTTGAAAATGAGCTATCGGAAATTCAGTCAGAACCGCTGCCTCCTTTTTCTTCCAAACACGCATACAAATAGTATGTATAATGTACACCGACAGCGGCGATTCGCAAACGGCAGTTGAGATTTCTTTGGTTTTCGATTAAATACCTTGTTTTGAGCACCACTGAATGTAGCGCCGGTTGCGTAACGGTTAGGGGAACCTACCCCTCAAGATTCTGCTGACTATGCCTGATGAAAGTTGATCGGTAATCAATTTATTATACCTAACCGATACTTTTACGAACATTTAACAATTCATTGTTTTCTTAAATGAATGAAAATCTGTCATTCATCAGCGTATTTTCTAACACGACAAGTATTTTTTATTCGTTATTCATTTGGCGATCATTCCTCAGCTAATTATCACTTGAAAATGGTCATTTTCAATTTGCCGAACTAAATCACCAGTTTGGATATCTGTGCTCAACCGTCATCAGACATAGACAGCAGATCATCGAGCAGTAGCTTCCCTTAACCGCCACGCAACATGCGCTGTGTTCAGTGGTGCTCAAGAATGTTATTTGACGAAAGAACAAAGAAATCTTGCTGTATAGGTATACATACGTAAGACTTGGCGAGCGTCAGGATCTGCTAGGATCATGAGAATCTCGATGATAATAATAATAATAATAACAACCAGTTTGATGGTACGTACTTCAACAACTTTCAATTGAAATCTGGCATATCCATCTCATGATTCTTCTCACTAAAGAATATTCTTGAGAGGCGTTATTGAACAAAGGTTAACGCATCTCGAAGCTTCACCCCTCCCCCGCGTGAAAATGATAAAGATTTTTACCTCGATTCCGATGAGCCCTCACCTTCTCTAAATTGGTGCACGATCGATATGGTTATGAGACCAATATAGGTATAACAATAATGATGATAATAATGTAAGATAAGGAGGGATCTCGCCACATGAATATTATGTTTACAAATTTTTACTTTATTCTTTATTCCTTTCTTCCTATAGTATAACCTACAGGCGATCGAACCGAACAGTTAGAGAATTGATATGTCTCTTCTGTCGAGAGACGATATAGTATAGTGTACGTACAGGGTGGGGGAAAAAAAAAAAAAACTGCGCCAATTTAAAACGTGGATAAAATCCGAACGCGTCAACCGATTTTCGAAAACTTTTTTTTCGCTCGAGAAATATTCATTCCCTGCTGAGATACGCGTGCTCGAAAAACGGCGTCCAAAAAGTCGCTGGGATGATGGGATATATTAATATCAAAGAATGTTCAACTTAATTTCCATCCTAAATTATGATTTGAAAACTTACCTATTTTGGTTCAATTGAAGACAACAAATTTACAACAATGTGCTTATCTCTCACTCCACTTATTCTTCATATTCCAAAGTTTCCTAATATTTCACAGGATCAATGCGATCTAAGAAAAAGCGAATTGGGAACGAAATCTGGTTCTTGACATCATTTACAACCGGCTTTCCTGATAGTGGACTTTCTTGCCAATGTCCCGAAAATAGAATTTCGACCTCAGAGCACGCGTCTTGACTCTAATATTACAAGAAGCGTTTCATGTCGTGTGACTAGAATCTAGGAGCATTGCACAAATCTCAGAATCACAATTTAAGATGGAAATTGAGCTGAACATTTTTTGATATTAATTTTTTCCATCCACCCAGCGACATTATCGGACCCCACTTTTCGAAAACGTGTATCTCAACAATGAATGAAGATTTTTCGGGTTTCCGAACGTGAAACGAAAGGTCCATTCTTCTAATTTCAAGTGGAACGTAGTTTCTGAAAATCGGTCGACGCGTTCGGATGCCGTTCGCGTTTTAAATCGGTCCGGGTTTTTGGCCCGCCGTGTACTTATACTTTTATCATTACGAAAGCTTACCACCTTTGACTTTCTTCTAAAAAACAAACATACGAGCTAAAACGAAAAACGAAAACGAACGTTTGTTTGAAATATTTTTCACGTTTCGGTACGTAGTATTCAGATGGATATTTTATGTATGTACAGTACCTTGTTATAAATCTTTTCTCTTTATGAAATTCGATCGAGCTTCTCCTTGTCTCGAAGACAATGATTTTCTCTTTCCTTCTTCATCTCCCGCTTTCTTTCTTTTCTTTCTCTTCTTTCAAGGCGCGTTCTATATGCTAATTTGAGACAATCTAAATTTCAAAATCGTGTAGTCAAAGTCCTCGGGATAACGATTTATATCAGATGAGCATTCTCGGCCGAAGAAACTCAAAACTCAATATTGGTAGTAAATATACCTACCTATGTATAGGATACCTAAACTCAGTACATATACCGTAAATTTTATTGCATTTTTCATTTCGGTAATAGCATTTTCGTCCGATGTTATCTCCCGGCTGGCTCCAGCGTCTTCCTCCTCGGTTTTCCCCGCGATGCTGAATCTTTCATATCGCCGCTGATATCCAAATTCTGATACTGCAATTCTACGAAGAATTTTTTCCCTTCTTGGTTTCTTTCTCTTTCCATTTTTCTAATCGGCCATACGACGGGGCGATTTTCGTTTTTCGTTCTGAGCGGTGTACCGGTGTAGGACACGGGAGAATATTAAATGAATACGGAGAGTAGTGCAGCATACCTGAGAATGAGTGTAACGTCGGTAGAATAGGTATGTACCTATATTGATTTTCGAGCTCGCCGACGGCAGACTAAATACAGCGCGATTCAGGTTCGGCGGGACACATTTTGAGGATATAGATTCTTGGAGGAATCCCGGAGGGTAATATCCTTGGGCGAAAATTCCTGTGACCGATAGTTTGCGAGTTGTAGAGAATATTCGAGTGAACGGAACACACGGAAACGGTAACACTTCGACGAGCAAAATGTCGAGAGACCAGAATTGCGGGAGGCCGAGATTCCGGAAAAAAAGACAAGCAATCGATCATTTTCTTGGTACAAAAGAGTAAATGTAAGCAAAATTTTTTCAATGTCTTCCGAATTTTCGCTTTCTTGGCCCTTCTTTTCCAATGGGTTTCGCAATTCTGACCTTCCGAGTTTTTGGTCTTTCGGTTCAATGAATTCGGATTCGTTAACTTTCGCGATCAGCCCAATTCTGAATCGCGATCACGGCGACTTCACCAGCGCCGGATATTTCGACCAATCGGATATTTCTCGCCTATTCTGAGCAACAATTTTCGGTACACCTACATTTATACATTTATTCCCATGTTTTTGTCTTCCGAATCCGTTCTCTCTACTCCCTATAGCCTTTCGTCATTACGGCCTCTCTATGTTCTGCACTTGCGGTAATTAGACTCCCGGATTCTCGGCCCGTGTATTCTTTGGTCTCTCGCAATTTCTACCCCTTCACTCGGGCCAACCTGGACCTCTCCCGCTCAACCTGAATCACCCAGTATATATAGTCTGGCTCTTCGAGTTCTGTCGAGCAAGCAAGTCGCCAAGGTAGGAAAGGAAAAAAAGCTTGCTGACAAAATCGTTACTGTAGAAGACTCTGTAGAGTCTGGAGTGTAGGTGGTCGGCCATACACCTACCTACCTACCTACCTGCGCACCGGGTGCTTCTAGGGTGCCTGTGTATATGTATGCTTAGCTACGTTCGTCCGTACGTATACAGGTGACGTGTACTCAGGAATTGACGAGGCTGAGGAAACGCCAGGAGCCAGAGAGATAAATAACCTAAAAACAAAGAAACGACGAAAGAAGAAGAAGAAGAAGAAGAGTGAGAGAGAAGAGACAAAAATGAAGAAGAATGAAGAGTGGATTAGTGAAATAGTGAAGTCGAAGGAAGCGAAGGAAGCGAGGGAAAGGACTGGGAGGGGAATAGTCGAGTCCGAACGGAGGAGCTGGATGACATTGAGAGCCAATATCCATCAGGAGGAAAAGGGGACGGGGGAGAATTTCACTTCTAATTGTTAAACATGGCTATGTATCACTCGGGAAATTTTTTTCAATATCTCTCTCTCTCATATTCGGTTATAAAAATTGTTGACACACTGTAACAGAGCCCTGCAGCTTAAAAATTCGATTGCGTTGTCATTCGAGAACAGAATTTCGCTCGCCCATTCCGGGTTTCACTACCGCTCTGAATCTGGTTTCGAAATTTGGAATTCTGGCAAAAGTACTGAGAATTTGAAGGAAAAATCTAACGAACAAATCGAATACGCGAACGAACCGACTCCGGTAATTGATAATATCTCCGCTTATTTATATTCCAATACAGGTATATGTACATGTGTTGACTACCCGTTATAGGATTTTCGCTGCATCGTCGAGATTTGCAGTGTACATCGCGTGACCCGTACGTACGTACGTACGCATACTAGCTTGAATTCGCGAAGATAATTTTTCTTCCGCAGTTCCCCGTCTACGATTTTCTTCCAGTACCGATTATCGCTTGGGGCTGTGTACCTTGCTCACGGGCTGTTCTGACGGCTAAATCGAATTTCCGTACGTAAAGTTTCGTCATTTTTATTTGGCATGAGATTTGAGGTACCATATATACTGTAATCAAGATCGCGCGATATACGTACGCGGGGCTATGTGTGCGTATGCAGGAGGAACATTAGTCACTCACTCGTGTTCCATTTACCTCGGTCTCGCCTCCGCCTCCGCCTCCGCCTCCGCCTCCCCCCACCCCACGAGAAACCATTTCGCAAGGAGAAAAGCTTTTATTTACCAAAAAGCTAAAAATACTTGGCGAAAGAGGGGAAAAATAGGTCCGCGACTAACGGCTTTAGTCCGCAAACCGCCGTATAGAACTACCGCATTAAGCATTAATCTCTGTTTCCCGGCGAAATTGATTTTTCGCGCGTATATCATCAGGGTTCCGGTTCACCGGCCGGATCAGCGGCGCGGCACGGCGCGGCGGGCGGACGGGCGAGCGTGGCGCTATTATAGTTCGATGTGATTGCGAAACGACTCCGCTTCTTTCGCCGCTTATCTTCTCTCTCTCTCTACCTCTATCTCCATTTCATGAAGAAAACCTGTGAAGCGATTTTGAAGAAAGTAAGAAGGACGAAGAAAAAAAACGGCACAGAAACAACGTGAAACGGTAGAAAAAAAAAAACACGAAAATGGAAAAATAAAAACTAGTTTCACGATCGCGAATTTCGAACGGAATGAATGCAAGATCTCCGTCGCACGGAGGGTTCTTTTTCTTTCCTTTTTTTTTTGTCGTTGTTTTTTCTCTTCTCCGCTTCGCTCATCAAAAATTAGGCGAGTATCCGATTGGGAAGCTCGTCGGGCCTCCTCTCAAATTTTCGTATCGCTTCGTACTCTGTATACGCCGACGAATTTGTCGTTAAGGCACATTTCAACGACTATCTTTCTCGTTGCACCAGATATTCTCGCGTAGCTCTGATATCTCGGACGCGCGACAGCGATCCGACGAGGATCATCGATATTTAACCTACATACGATATCGGTTCCAGCGTGATTTTGGGATCGATTGAAAAATATCTTTGTTACTCGCAATTTACAAATGCCGTATGCTCCGGGAACGAGAGATCTGGCCGGATCCGGTCGGACCTGGTCAAATTTTAACGGAGAAATGAGTTTTCAGATCGGATCAAACGGGTATATACGGAACATTGAAAGAGAAAACGATTTGTCTTTTGAAGTTTTTGCTCTGAAATTTATACGCAACGAATTCACGGTGCGTTCGCGTTCGGAGGTCCGCGGGCGACGCAAAGTTTCACAAATAAATTTCATTCCGAATTCGCATTTGAAAACTAATTTCCTATATTTCATATTATTTCAATATCATACAGAGATTTAGAGACAGAGTAGTGTCTACCTCGTAACAAACTTCGTACGCACACGGGACCGTGAGTAGGTACCGAAACAAGAATAACCCCTGTATCCACCTTATTCCTATATACATACCTATGTAACTATATCATAACGCGGTACCTACTATACGGATATAGGTGTATGTTTCCATCCTAGTTAACCCCCGCGACGTCGCGCGTCGTTATCCCTGATTAACGCGCCCGAGTTCTCGAGAGACTCGGGACCTGAAATCTCGATTCTGGATTCTGGATTCTGGACTCTGGATTCTGGATTCTGGATTCTGGATTCTGCTTTGCAGGAAAATTCTCCCATCCGGAATATTTGTGTATAAGGGGATCAAGCGCGCAGCTGTATGCGGCACCGTAGAAAATCCATGAAATTTGTTCTGCATTTTTACCGGAAGTTATGTACATACATCGTAACTACGCGTTATACATATAACAGGTACTCGAAATTTCACAATCCTCGTTGTAAGAAAAGATTGCGAAAACCGAGAAGAAATTGTGCAGGTATATAGTATACCGTTATCACCGAGCCGCGGGGACGTGGATGATTATTTTGGTTCTGCACGGTTAGAAAAAATGATGTTGAATTTAACATTATTCGCGTGTCCCATCAGCTGTCCACCATAGAATTTGTGTCAATTCAACATGAAACATTAGTGTCAAGTGTTGATTGGAAGTAACGTTGAAGATTCAACACGAAGGCATAATAACATCTTGTTTTAGTAATAACCACATTTTCCGAGAGTCGATTCGACGTCGAAATAATGTATGTATGTAATGTATATATATACCTGCACTCGGATAAGAATGTTACAGGCACGCATTCGTATTTTTGTGCGGATAATTATTGATTTGCCATAGATTTCTTCCTATGCACACTGTCCACTTTCAATGTACAAATAATTCTCAATTTAACCAACACCGTGTTATATGTTTTTCTTTTTTTTTTTCTTACTTTCGTTTACGTGTGGCCAGGGACCAAATTGAAAATTCACACACAAGCATTGACTTGGTTCATGTTCGGAGTTTCCCAATGATCCGGTAATTGCAGACTCTGGATATCAGGCACGTTTTCAATCGCGAGAAAGTTTATCACCCGAACGCCTCTGGCGTAGAACGCGGACAGCAATGTAACGTCAAATTTGATATTTTTCTTGCGTGTGAGCTTATTCACGTTTCCTTCGTGTTGAAATTTTTGAATTCAATGTCGAGCTTGAAACTCAACATTTCCATGGACTCAACATATAGATCTAGGTGATGTTGAATCGACACGAAAAAAAGGTCGATTTTCGCACAATAATTTTAACATGCGAAATATTTAGCGTTTACGCAAATTATTTCTAACCGCGTATCTTCTTGCTGTTGTTTTGCGTACGTCTTGTTCGTTTTCGTTCCCGAAATATCCGTCACACGGTGAAAAGAACAAATTTTTGCAATCCGTTTTTTCTTTCTCTCCTTTTATTTCTAACGTCCGATCCTCTTTTCACTGATTTTTTTTCACTTTCCTCTCCCTCCTCCCGCCGCCACGCCGCTCGTCTTCTCTCGTTTCGTCTACTTTCTTCTCTTTTCTTCATTTCTTTCTCGTCTTTTGTTTTCTTTGTCCAGAGAAAAATAGAACCACTGAATCTTTCAGGACGAAAAGTAATCGCCCGAAATTCCAGCCGCAAATCAATACCCAACGTTCGTTCTCTCTAGCAGCTAACGGCCAGCCTTTTCCATCTTTCTAGCATTTCAATTCCTCTCGGTCTCTCCGAATCTTCCGTTTCGCTGTATACCTACGAGCCTGTATGCGTGTGACTATTTCGTACCTGTGGTACATCCATACATCACCCCCGACGTGACAACGTAGTACGTCCTCACAAAAATTTCTCATCCCGAACGTTTCAATCTCATAACTAATAACGTCTCGTTATCCGATTTCAATTACCGCCGACCCGCCATATATGTCGAAGATCGAGCGATTTTCTTTCAGAAAACGTGAAAATTAATCGATACCATTCAATTTCTCGAATTATGTTACGCAGGTTCGTTTCTCCGGTCAAAATTTACTCCCCTATAGGTTTACCGCGTTAATCGTTGATTTGGAAATTTCTACGTAAACGTGTGGAATGAATTTGCATCTTCGATGCAACGCGACGATTATGAGATAACGGCGCGGGTACAATGTCGTACATAGGTATAGATAGGTATATTTGCATCCGTGTTATACATCTGACAGTGAACAGAGAAGAGAAAACGAACATCGCGGAGAAACGCATTATATTCCATCCTTTCGTTCAGTGATAAAAATTGTGACGCATCTAGCGTGTCTCTGATACTATTATTGTTCTGCCGCTGCATCGTAATGTTAACCACATCGCCTGATTTTCCAACTTTTGCGAATACTCTATATTAATTGTTTTATTAGCTCCCGATAAGACAGATGAGCAATAATCAAAAATTGCAGGCACTACAGCCTTATATGCTGTGCACCTCGTGATCGGTGTCACATCCCTTCCTATATCCTTCTCATTACCCCCAATCCAGCCCCCACCTTTTTACTCGTATATTATACTTGTACCGAAGAGTGCGAATTTTGGTATGTAACAACTCCGAGGCATTTCGTTTCTTCTACCACCGCCAATATTTTGTTTCCCATCCTTACTACCTACTGCATTGCTATTTGATGTTTTTCTCTCTAAAACCTCGTAGCGAGTGACTCGGAGCGAGTGTGAGAAGGAGAAATGTGAAATGAAAAAGCAGCAAAAACGAAGAACGAGAAAACGAAAAATAACGCGTCTCCGTTTAACATGAGAATAATTCTGTAAGCGAGCGCGACTTCTTTCTTCTTAATATGAAAAATTTGTCGTCAGTGAAACGAGCCAAGTTCTACGCGAAGTACATACATATACATGTACGTATGTACTTATTATACCTGTATGAAAGTACACAAGCAGGCACCGCGTCGCTAGCTAGCGCTACCTATACCTAGACCCGAGTACAAGCGTTCGCGTACGTACACGCGTACGTGCATAGGATTCATGCGAGAAACACTGCACATCGCAGTTACGCAAGGGTACCTATACAGGTATGTATACGTACTTACTGCAGTTTTCTTTGGAATAAAATAGTGCAGAATAATAATAATAATCACCGGAGCTCGTAGCTGGAGACCAAGGCACACGCGGATTCATACATCGCACGTATACCGCGGGGCTATATGTTTGAAGAAAATTTTCACGTTAAAACAGAGGCAGAGAGGCACCGAGATTTTTCATACATTTCGCGTACGCTCGCGCGCGCGCGCGGCATTTCAGCGAGCTTAAGACTCCGGACTGTAACATATAACAATATGATACGCGGGCACAGATATCATCCGCCTTGCTGCAAAATTTGTTCGTCTCTTCGTTTGTTGGTTTTTATATTCGCGCTTCGGCGCTAATTCCTTCTCTGTTACTCTTCTATCCGTGAACTCACGCGCCCGAGCCGACCGCAACCCCGAACCTTTCTTCTTGTAACCTATGTGGTACGTAAAGTTTAGGGGAAGTAAAGCTAACTGCCTACTTAGGAGACTGCAAGAATGAAGACAAATCTTATAGAAAGAACGTAGCGTACAGGGCGATCATTCGGGGTTCAGCGTCACCTATACGAATATATTGTGGACAGATTCTCGGTGAAATTATCAGAGGGAAAAGTCAGCTTCGGGGAGAATTCGTTCGTCCTCCGGTTTTCCGGGCCACGCCGCGATATAGGACCAACCGGGCGATAAACGGCAGGCGATGCAATCGCGAGTTAACATAGTCCGTGCCCACTGACCGTAGCAGCGTCGCGTCGTGGTTTGTCTAACACGAACATTCTCCGACCCCCAAACTAAAGGTAAGACGGATTTACGCCGACGCGATGGACTTTTCCTTTCAGAATTTCACCGAGAATCTATAGCCACGTCGGACGTGTCCCGTTCAACCTGAATCACTCTGTACCTATATACGCGTGTGGAAATGCTTATGGTATAACGTAAATGCATGGTACTTGAAAACTTGCGGAGCACTAACGCTCGTTTTCATTTTTCACGTGCCTTATTGGCTGAATTTTGCCTCAACAACAAAACCTCCTGGTCCACCACCAGGTATGTATGTATTTACACACGTGCGGTACACTAGACACAGGACACTCGGTATGCAGTGCAGTAGGCTGCATGGGTATAATGAATATTTAAACTTTTAATTGATATTGCTCCCACATAGATATACGTGTATGTATGACAGGAGCCTAGCCGGTTTCTGGAAAGCATGTATAGGTACAATTTTCCGCCGGGTTCGAGTTCGTAACGCCTGCAACGGAACAAAATCACGAATAATACCTATATTAGTTGATAATATCGGCAAAAGTTTATGTAGATTGTTAACAAAAATCGTGATTTTGTTTCGGCCGATGCGGAAATATATGTACACCCGAGGTGAAATGAAAAAACGATACGATCCAGTGATCAGATCGGAAATAATCGGACAATTATTTTCCTTACTCCGTCTCGTCATTCTCTCTTATTGCGTATTGAATTGACTAAACTAACGCACAGTCAACGTCGCGTCGGTACGATCGTACGGTGAAGAATAAATTTGAAAGAACATCGAAACCCGTGTGAAAGTGTGCATCGGAATCGATGTGCGCCCGTGTATGTGTGCATACACATGCATAGGGACTGTAAAGAGAAAAAAAGAAAAAAAAGATCCCTTCAATCCTATTTTTTCCACATTCTTTTCCTCTCCACCTTTTTCTTGTTCCCGTCGACTTTATGCTGTAAGGTATTACAGGCGTATCAAGAGTGTAGACGGCGCGTGAAATTAGGATTTTAAACAGCTCGCCGTTGCCTTCCGCCTATGATGAGGCAGGCAGGCACTACGTCGTAACAAATATAGCTATACCTATGTAGCCGACGTTCAACCCGAGTCGTTTACCTATATACCTGAATACCAACCGCAGAAATTCACCGCAAATCAGGAAAACGGTTTACCGCCAAGTTTGTTTGTTTCCGCTGCAGGACTCTCCTGTCACGGTCCAGGACTCCGGGCCGTACGAACATACCTATATATTATTACTATTCCATCGTAAATTATAATGTTATACGTATTCGCTATGGGAACACTACAGGGTGACCGCGAACTGAGTCCTCCTTTTTCGAAGGGATGATCCGGGGGAGTCTGGCTCGTTACCCTGCCGTTGGAAATATCGGTCTCCGTTGCGGCGCGGCGTCCGTGAGATGCAGCTCATTTAAAAAGTCGCGCCAGTTATCGGAGATCGCGGTGGTATGCCGTACCGCGATAAGAACCATCGACGCAGCTGCTGTTTTCGAAATCTACTACTACACTCCGGGACGGAGAGATCGTACGAATGAGCTACAGTTAACGAAGTACGGGAATGACCTCTGTGATCGTCGAAGCGGAAAAGTGTCGGGGCAGCCCACTGGTCGCCGCTGTGCGCTCGGCTGCCTACACCCGGGCGCAACTCTTCAAGATTACCTGCATCTCACTGAGGCCGTAAGGCCGGGGACCGATATTTCCAACGGCAGGGCAACAAGCTAGACTCCCGCACTTGTTTCACGGACACCCTGTATATACCGTAATTCTCAAATGCTTATATACGTATTATACATAAACCGAGGGGACACTCTCGTGTCGATATAGCTCATTGTATTCAACTATTCCGAACGTTTCTCCTCTTCCTAGTCTAACCCCATTTCGTTTATACCGACCATTTGACCTCCCGATATATTCCCCGGGGGTCCAAGAGAGTCAGATCAAGGGTCAACGAATTCGCCATAAAGTAAACCAATACGTATATAGTATCTTCTCATCAATATTTCGTGGGTAATAATTTGTCGCTGCGGGTATTGAGGTGTATAGGCATAGTATAGGTACATAAATATTGACAAATTTTGGTTTTTTTTTTTTTCGGTATTTCTCTCACTTCATTTTATTCGTTTCGTTTCTCATACAGTTCCCATAAATTCGCGCTCTTTGACATCAGCCGGTATCGCAGTGTTTTTATCCTCTTCCCAGCAAGTAGAGGTATATTTTTGAACGTCGTCTATCAATTTTCGTCAATACATCGGGTAGAACGATAATATATAATCGTATGGTATAACTTGACCGGAAATTAATCTAATCGGTGAAAATTTCTGAACGATTTTTTACCGATATTTGTCGATGAAAAATCTGCATCTTATTCGTCCCTGTTCGTGTTTTCGTCACAGTCGAACCCCGGTGTAGCGGCGAAAAAGAAAAAAAAAAGAATAAAAAATGATCCTTCCGATCCCGCGGAATCAGTCGATATAACGAAACGAAACGAACGAAGAAAGAAAAAAAAATGAAAACCTGCAGTCGAGAAGAAAGAGAAAATGATCTGGAGATCTTGTTTCGTTCGTTTCTCTCTCATTTTTTTACTTCTTTCTTATTTCTTCTTTGTCCGAGATACAAATCTATGGCATTGGCAAATGAAATTAGTTTTCAATCTCGTGTTTAAAATTTCACATACCTCGCACGCACATAATATGTATATGTACTTAGGTACTTGTACGTAGTACATACACTCGACCACTTTGTCTCGTTTCGTAGTATATTCTATTCTGTCAACGTCAGATATATAGATACCAGACACCGCAGGGGCTGGATCCTCGAAACCCTCGATCCCGTCACCCTCGTCTTGAGCTTTGAAAGGGGGCGAGAAAAGAGGGACGAGGGAGGGAAATGTGGGGAGGTAGGGTTGTGCATGAAAAAGCTAGTGTTCCGGATTCAGGGTAGGTACTAATTGTACCCCCGGCGTTAGTGTCTCGAGCTCAACGGACGCACGGAAAGAGAACGCATAGAGTGGCCCCAGAGGCTGAAGACTCTTTCATCCACAGGCATTGTTCTTCCTTCTCTCCCCCCCCCGCCCTCTTTCTCTTCTTCCCTTCTTCTTCCTCTCTTCGTCGCCCCCCCCCCCTCCCCGGCCGTTTGTTTAATCAGGCCTTGTTAGTCGCAGAGGATCGTAGTATGTGAAATAACTATGAAACTGCGGATCATGTTTAAACGTTTCTCGTTTCGTCAGCGATCGTATAAAATGTCCGTTCGGACGGAATGGGAATTTGAAAACGAACGGGAAACAAGTATAAGAAAAATTGCGAATTTCGCAATTTTCACTCGGTTAAAATCAAATTCTGACCAATAGCCTGTTTTCTTCAATTTTTGTTCTTCATCAGTTTGCCACGCAACGTGAACGAGTGAATGACGATATCCCGCCTTGAAATCAGAAGTGAAAGAAAGAGGTGGTAGAAAAGAGAGAAATTAAAAAAAAAAAACAGAATCTTGCGAATTTCGAATCCGGCGGTGAATCAGCCAGACTGACGCAGGACCTCTTCACCTCTACCCATGCTGCGGCCTTTGTTTGTTATTTTTGTTTCGTTTTTTCGTACATATTTCACCCCACGTTTTGGGGAACTTTAGAGGAAACGTTGTGCGAGCGTGGCGTTCTACCAGAGGTACATACGTATACCTATACATGCGTAGCAAATACACGTGTATATACCTTGTTTATACATAGGTATATATGTATACCCATTGTGCGGGTAATTGTGATTGTGATTATTATCATTATTATTATCATCATTATCATTATTTTGCTGTTCGTCGTGAGATGACGGCGCGGCGGTGGTATTCACGAAAACGAAAATATGTCGCTCGAGTGCTACTGCGGTGGGAAAGCAGAATTACAAATTGAAAAAGAGAAAAGAGAAAGAGAAAGAAAGAGGGAAAACGAGAAGGAAAAATGGAATTCAAGAGATTTGACGGTTGGTATTCGGAGAACGCGATCTTTCGCGAGGGGTACCTACTTATGCGAGTAGAACGAGGAAGTTTGGGAGAAAAGTTGATTTTGGTGAGAAGGACTCAGAAGAGGAGGAGGAGGCAAGAAGGTGCTCGTTCTTCGGTTAGGACTTTCAGGAGTCTGATCCTGTAGATCCAACTCTAACAACTCTGCCCATTCTACTGAGGAAACCAGTCCTGGTCATAAATCATGTAATTCGTGCTCCATTATAGTTAGCCCCATCTGTCTCACCGAGCAATTTCTCAACCCTGTTTCTACTTGCCTTCGAGAAAGTTGTACGGTAGAGGTATGCAACAGAATACCAGCCAACCCGGAGCATTGCCACTTGTTCCGCTCTCCTCTACGTCTATTCAGCTGTTGAGTTACGTCAGACGAGAAGATGGAGAGATGAAAAAATGAGAAAACGGTCAATCGGAGGATCCAGATATCCCGGATTTTCGAGTACAGGCGAAATGGTTCTTCCTTATCAATTGCGTTGTACAGAAATCTCACACTTTTACCCAGGAAGGAGAAGAATGATTCGATCGACTCGAATCTATGATTGAATCTGATCGGATAAGAAATTCGGACGTATGGATTCGATCAGTTCTCTAATTTGGTGGCAGACCTGATCACGTCTGGTCGTTTTTTTCTCCCGAACAATTTATACGAATTTCGAATAACAGCCCGTGGCTGTTCGGAGTAATGATCCACGGAGTGTGTTACATCCATTCCTTGTGATTGAAATTCGTGATCGCGCTCGTGTTGAACTTGGTGATTCGTAGATCCGCGCAAGTCATCCTGCAGTACAGAGAAACTTTGGCGGAAGATGTGCTATTCAGCAGCAACATGCATAGGCATATCTACTATACGAACAAGATATTGGCTCGCGTCTATGAGTAGATGCGTTCTGTGTAGCCGATGGTTGTACGGAGTCACGCGACGCTCATATCACTTGGTATAATTATGTATCCGTGTTTCTTCGCTCGCGTCTCGGTGAGTTCAGTTGCCTGCGATCAGCTCGTAACGTCCTTCCCGGTCCTCGATCGGTCAAGAGACGGCGAAACAAGGGAATTGTTTGTATGGCGAACGGTGATGAAAAAATCTACTCGAGGCAACTCAGAGCTGATACTGGACAAGTCTTTGCTGCCCAGACTGATAGCTTCGTTATTTTTGTCGTCCAGTTTAACTGCTCTGTAGTTTTCGGTATCCCGATCGATCGATTCATAAGCTTCGTTCCAGTTTTCGTACATGCGGTTTCCATACCTACACGCGTATAGAGACTACGATATTTATATTATCGGGGAAAATGAACTCTCGAAGTCATTAATCACGTACAAACGTGTAACCCGTTTGAAGAGATACATGGCGTGCACCACTGTTTATCTTCAATCTCCTGTCACCCCTGAGGCTCAGGCTGGGGGCTAGGCTCGTGTACGCGCGTCGTTTCAGAACAATTTTCACTTTTAAACCGACATGACGCGACGTGAGCGCCGGATATATGTGTAGCTATATGTGTGAAACATGTATCCATGTACAATACATACATGCACGGGAATAAAGTAGCCGAAAGTGTTTTTCCGCCACTTTGACCGAAAATAGTTGGGCAATGCCCACATCCTTCGATTACGTGATAATTATTCTTTTTTTCATTTCTGCCTTCGATTATCTGCCGCGGTGAAAGACATCCGATTGTAGGGAGATCCATCGCAGAGATTGTTTCATGTGAATTTTTAGAATAGGTGTCTGAATCGTACACGCGATTAGGGTGCTACCGCAGTAACCGCGCCATTCTCAAAAAAATAAACAATTCGATACTGTCTCGCCAAACCTATCTTGATAATGGTTCGTCCCTCTCGCTGGTTCTGCTGAGAGAGATTCAATTATCATTTCAGAGGCAGTGGAACTAC
Organism: Phymatocera aterrima; assembly: GCA_963170745.1. Taxonomy (NCBI): domain Eukaryota; kingdom Metazoa; phylum Arthropoda; class Insecta; order Hymenoptera; family Tenthredinidae; genus Phymatocera; species Phymatocera aterrima. The sequence continues at coordinate 4,684,526 of OY720671.1, forward strand.
CTACCCACCTATCCTACGAACGGAAAGCAATTATCGGGTAAACTCAGTTTACCTATGGTGACGTTGCGTTGCGACAATTGCGTCTGCATAGGTATACAGCGACGTAGGTCTACCCCAAAACTCCTCGCTCCGAAATACGCCTGGCCTCTACCACGGACACGTTTATGAATTTATACTCGTCCCTGCGAAGGTTCCGTCTGAAATTCCTGAAAACAGAATTCACAAATTTTAAACAAATGATGATATATTGAGGCGATGTAGAACCCCCCCGTTCAAATACCACGATTGCAGTTTTCGGGAATGACTCAATGCGGATTGATGAAATCAATCTTATCTTACGCCAACCAATGTACTAAAACGTCCGATGAGTGCCTCTGGCCTTCGAAACGTGAATGTCGTTAGAAATTTATTCATCATGGATTTGTTGCTTACGGAGCGGCACCATTTTCTCACCGCGCAGCTGAGCGTCATCGCGCGTCGGATGACAACGCCGTGTATTCGGCCTACGTGGTCCCGAGCAACGGAAAACCACCAGGCGTCAATGTTATATTCGTCACAGGATCTACAAACTTCATTTTCTCCGAGATTTTCGTCGAAGTCCCGCCATGGCTTGTATGATACGGCAAATCGCATGAAATTTGCAAAGCGCGAACCAATTATTATATTTATATTATGGTCGTAAGATGGGAAAGATTGATTGAAAAATTGATGAAACAATTCCCAGGCCAGTTATTATAGTTGGCGCGTAAATTGGCGTTAAAAAAAATATCCAATGCCCGATTGTCGCTCAACAACATTAATCACGAGAATAGTAATCAACTCCAACGACCAGATCTCATCAAAAGTAAACAATAACGAAAACCTATATTCAACGCGTTTCTCCGTTGGTCGTCTGATTCAAATATCAAATATACATATCGCAAATAGGTATAGTATGTCATGAAATTCACGAGATCTTGCATAAAACACCTTAACGAGACATAAAGATAATGCAACTGACGAATACTCCTGTGTGCATTCACGCCGACATACTCGCGTGTGTGCGGGGGGCGCGTCGTGCAGGCGTATTTTTTAGAAGATTTTACGTAACGCATATACATATATGGATATCATGCGCCTACGCGTGTATGCATATGTATGTACGATACTGCATGCGAATGGCAAAAAGGTGGAAGCCTGAACTCTGATGCCTGCAGCTTGGACGTCTCTCCATCTTTGCGTATGTAAGCTACGTATGTATGTACATGTATATACATATGAGTAAATATATGTGTACTATGTAGGTGTTGCCACGATGAATCAATAAGCGGATACACTGGATAGCCGTACGGACGTATGTACATTCATATATACATATACGATAGCCAATGTTGATTCTAGTGTGAAATCTAGCTGGCCGTTAATCCGTTCCTACTGGATTCCTCGGCGATTATTCTTCACCATATTATATTATGCTTATACCCTACCAACATAATGGATACGGTATAGTTGACGAGTTTATTGGAGTGTTGGTTGATTTTCATAATCGCATAGAACGCGCGATATTCTAAAAATTTATTCCCATGTATTCAATTCTTTCCTAATATTGAGTCTCCTATACCTTTTTCTTTGCACAGGTGCATAATGAACGCAGCCAAAGAGGGATTGGCATAGATATTGAATGTGCGTATGTACATACATACATATATACATATAATATACGCGACAGGTGCGTAGTAAAAGATGTTGACGCTACGCCTGGCGTCTCTCTCGCTCTTTATCTTCGCTGTCACCCTTTTTTCTCTATTTCTTCACGTTATTGTTGAATATTATTCAATAACAAATGCATGTATATATAGGTATCGTTGTTTCATTGAATTATCATCAAACCATACATATCGTGGATAATGTATCGTAGGAAAGTTCAAATCATATGACTCTTACCGGTAATCAGTAGTACGCATTGTTCGTACATAAAATGCGCGGGGAAACGATATAACATATAAAACTGCCGAAATATTAGTGTAAATAAAACAAGTTCTGAAGTCTATCTTTGCTCTTATGTAGCTTTATTTTCTATTATAGAGATATATATTCATTGATCGTAGTGTGCTGAAGGAGGGATCTGTAAGAGTGTATAAACCACAAGCGTTGACGAGTTTTTCTCTGTTTTTTCCCCTATTTGGAAGAAAATACATCGAGCGGATAGTCGAGTAGAAAGAAGACTCCTTAAAGAGCTTTTAGCTAATATTGGGCTCGGCCTTATACGATTTACGAAACTGATATAACACACGAACGGCGATCATGAACAGCGATCGCTATAAACACTATTTAAATATCCCGCCGCTCGAACGGAAATGCGGTAATCGCACGAACTAGAAAACACCTGACTCTAGTAGTACACAAAACGCCGCGGCGTAAGTGGCGCCTCGTCTCGGTAGCGTACGGAAGATCGTTGTATGTATTGTGTGGTGCGGTGCGGTAGGATCGCTCTGAAGTCCGAAGCTAGGCGCAAGCAAGGTGAACTCTGAAGCAAGCAGCTTATACTCATATACATATTACCCACTGCATAGCCATAGAGTATCTGCCTCTGTGTATGTATTACTGTGTAGAGGAGAGGAGAAGGAGAAAAGAGACTGACTGCGTACCCGCCGAGTAGAGTCTAGACTCTAAAACCCGTAAGTGTGTGTCTCTACTCTCTGTGTACCGGACCGATCCTTATTGTAGTCCGGTTCATTTATTCCTGTTACAAGATCGCGTTGTGTGCGTGTTTTTTTATTATAAATCGTGTACTATATCTAGTATACCTATATATCTGTAATTATTATTATTATTATCATTATTATCATTATCATTGTCATTATCGGTGTTGCTACTGTTACTGTTCTTACTTTTTTTTTCGCGTCGTGCTAATGAAGGAATTTTCGTCGCGGTTAACCAGGCACATCTGCATGTCTAGATAACTAGTGGATTTTTATGGTAATAAAAGCAACAGACTAAAGCATAATAATAACAATAATAATGATAATGAAGAAAGAATTATAGAATTCTCAACGGTATCAGAATGTTTAATTCCGGCCAATTTATCATCTAGCTTATAATACTCCCGATTCATTACTACCCCGGGTTAACTTCATTGTAATATATATATACTACATCGAATAGCCTCCTCAATTCGTACTTTTGTTTCTCTATCTTTTTTTCGTTCTATTGCTTTGATATCATTTCTCAATAAATTAGGCTGCCTCACCAATAATTCACGCATTAACTACTCGGGAAAGAGTCAAAGAGACTTGTTCTTAGTCTATTCATTCCGTTTCATTTCATTCGGTCGTTGGGGTTTCGTTTATTCGTTCGTTCGCTAGCTAGCTCGTTTTTCCACGGTACCACCGGCAACAACGTCGGCGGTCGGTCGGGGGGCTCCGCTTCGGCCTCCGAATCCCCGAACCACGCCGCGTTCCGCGAGACTGCGAAGCGAACCTAGCGCCGAACCGGCCAAACCGGCCAAACGCGCGACGCGAGATTTTATAACCCAACCGACAAAATCTACAATACAATACACGATATACAAATTTGAAGACTTATTATTTACTCAATTTACTGTTTCGGCTATAATCCCACCATATTTATACATTATTCTCGAGTTATCAAACTCTTATACCACGAATGTTTTCATTTTGAACTAAAGTTCGTTCTATTTCGTTATTTGTGCGAAGGTAGTTCAATTGTTTCCTCAATACTTTTCACTCGACAATTATACCATACAATCAAAGTTTCTCCGTTCCTTTTTTATCGGTTTTTTCTTCCATTCGGTACATGGTTTTTTTTTTTTGTTTTTCTCTACCGTTGTCGAATTAGTCCACTGTATATACCTATTGCATACTCCTACTTGAAACTAACCCCAAATTTCTAGTTTCTTGATTTTCTTTTCCTTCTTGCTCTTCTGGCCGTCCATATTTGCAAACAAAAATGTAGAAAAAAAATAAGAACAGAAATGAAAAAATTGCACACCGGCATAATTTCGAATGTATCTGATCATCATTTCGTTATTCGATAATTATTCGTAACTGCAAGGTTCATCTGATCCGTAATTTTATACCAGTTTTCTTTTTATTCGTATTCTCCGTGTTTTTATGTTTTGAATTGAATTTAAAATAAAAAATGTGTTTTTTTCTTCTTGTTGAATTACAGAGTGAAGTCCGAGCATAGCTGGGATCGCTTACGAAGTAACTCCCCCGAGTCCTCCCCGGCGAAAATAACTCGCCTTACCTCCTCTCCCCGCTCCTTGTCCTCGTCCACATCCTCATTTCCCATTGTTAAAAATTCCCCTAATCAAATTAGAAATATTGTTGTCTCCAACTCTGTACCACCAATAAACACCATGGACAATATGGACGGCAAACCAATGCTCAATGACGATCCTTCGGTCACCTTAACTATCCGCCTCATCATGCAGGGAAAGGTAAAAACAATATTTTTGTACAGAATTTCGAGAATTTCTGGTCTCCAAATAGGTTTTTGGACCTTTGGAACAAATGTTTAGACCGTTTTTTATGCTTTTCTATCCGTCGAATCGATTCGAAACGAAACCAATTAAACGAAAGCTGAATAACTCAATTTGAGAAAAAAAAGAACATGAATTTTTCACGTTTCTTATAACTGTGTACACTCGACGCCGAAAACGGTGTGACCTATGAATAAAATACAGACATCAGAATAATCTGTATAAAATTATGTATAAAAATATATTTTCTTCGATCACAATCTTATGGCAAAATATACATCCGTAATGATAATTCTCATTCTTTTATCGTCATTGTTTCCGGCGTACGGGATCCGATACGTTGATTAACATTCCTTTGTAAACGAATTCCTCTGTTCTTGCATTTTTTTAGTTTGGTGACAAATTTCTTGAGATATTTCATCCTGAAAAAGCTAAGAAACTATTTACGAGTCAAAATCAGATCCTCTGAAATTTTCAAACAACTCCTAAATAAACTCATCGCAATTCTATATTCGTTCTTCATAGTGTTTAGAGGGTTTCCTTTGAGTCTCTTTCTCACCTGTCCACCGGTTCAAAGTTTATTGAGGTGCTTCAGTGTCAAATCACATTACGCTCTCTATTTTTTAACATTTCGTTCAAATATGGCTTCGACTATTCGAGCAAAATGGAAGCATGAGAAATAAATTATCACAAGTTCCGGTAGAAGAAGATAACAATAATACAATATGATAAAAAATTACCCATGTTTTGTTATCTATAATAGCAACAATATTAAGAACCTCTTTGAATCTTCTTCTCTTTCTTCTCTAAATTTAATTGGCATCTGATTAAATTCTCTCAATTTATTCTAACCATCCTCCTTACGACGACAACGACCATCTTCTAAGTATAGAGGTACCGCTTTACCTCGCAGTCTCTAAGTGTAGCTGACATTATCGGAGGGAGGTCAGACTTTCAGATCTCTAGCTGGACAGCAGAGAGAAATGTTAGAGGACTATTTATAGTCAGACTGACTAGTTAGTTAGAGACACGCAGAAACTATCAACCTACCACAGTGGCACATTGTATTCAAAATTTAGCATCTCTTGTGAGACCCCCCCCCCCCCCCCCCCCCCCCCCCGGAATATCTTACAATAGATAATACTGAAACCTTTCTTCTCTTCCGATTTATTTTTATCTTCGCTTTTAAGATTTTGTATCCATCTTGAAACTTAATTTGCACAATTTTATGTAACGAAAAATAACACTTAAGTTCTATTCTTTTTTTCTCTCTCTCTCTCTATAGGAAGTTGGCAGCATAATCGGAAAGAAGGGAGAAATTGTAAATAGGTTCCGCGAGGAGGTGTGTATATTGAAATTTGTTGATTCTCTCGTCAACATACTTGTTGTCTATTATTCGTTCCCTCTGTTTCTAATGAGTCATTTACTTTTGCAAACAGTCCGGTGCCAAGATAAATATCTCAGATGGTTCCTGCCCGGAACGCATAGTCACTGTAACAGGACCGACAAATTCAATATTCAAAGCTTTTACATTGATTTGTAAGAAGTTTGAAGAATGGTGTTCTCAGTTTCACGATATTCAAGGAAGCGGCGCTGGCGGTGGCGGCGGCGTGCCCAGGCCACCCATTACTCTCAGATTAATTGTTCCTGCATCACAATGCGGTTCTCTCATCGGGAAAGGCGGCTCGAAAATCAAAGAAATCCGCGAAGTTACAGGCGCCTCTATTCAAGTCGCTTCCGAAATGTTACCAAACTCAACGGAACGGACAGTCACCATCTCAGGCACCAGCGAGGCTGTCACGCAGTGCATCTATCACATCTGCTGTGTCATGCTAGAGGTATTATTTACTTTTATGTCCACTTTTATCGTAAAGAAACACAGCTGATCCCCAAAGTGATACTAGAATCCTTATCAGGGCGCCTAGAGGCCGCAAATATTTAGAAAACTGATTGAAAATAACGAATTTCAAGTACCAAGAATGTCAATCTTCAATACTAAAAACTTAATTTGACCTTCAACAGTGACAAAGAGAGTTGTGGAATTTTCATAAATAGAAAGGCTGTTTAAATAAGCGTTAGACTCACAGGAATTGCTAAGAATTTCAATAATAGATCGTTAGTTTCACGCACTTGCTGAATTTCCTAGAGTTTTGTATAATTTTGGAGTAAAAATCATTTGAAAGAAAAATTTTTGTTCTATCAAAGAAATGGGTGGGCGTCTAAATTCCAAAAGACCGAAGAATAAGTGGTCGGAGATTCTGAAAGTCAAATTACCGGAAGTTGAAATGTAGAAAAGCCATAATAACGAAAGGCTATCGAGTAGAAACAATGAATTCAGAACACGAAATTTAAAAAATAAATACGTACCGAAAATTATTCCTTGGAATGGGTAAGACTACAACCGGTGAAGTATCCGATTGGCCATAACATCGAACCTTAAAATGTCGTCTGTTCGCAATTCAGAATTGTGCTTATTACGAATATTGAAGAATCCGAATTCATTGAATCGAAAGGCCAAAAACTTGAAGTTCGCAATTGCGAAACCGAGTGGAAGAGAAGGGCCGAGAAAGTGAAAACTTAGGAGACGTTGAAGAACATTTATTCTGTTGTACTGGAATATAATCGATAGCTTGTCATTTTTTCGGAATTTTGGCGTTTTGACATGCGAGTCTTTCGACCTTTTACTCATGAAAGTTTTACCATTTGCAAACCTTTATTTTCGATCTTGTTTTCTTCGGTTCATTAGCCGATAGAAACGTTAGCCACTCTGAATTTACAATTTCAAAAATAATAATCTTCCAAATTTTGTCAATCAACGCTTTGTTCGTTCGGAATGCAAACCATGTGAAAATAAATTTACGGATAGATTCGCGTTCGGGTGGATAGCGTTCCGATGAAACAATCATCCGATTTAGTAATACACGACAAATGAAAATTTCACTTTCTCGATATTTTACTAATTTAGAATTCGTATGTTTCAAATTCGAAAATTCACCCGTCTACTTTCGGTCTCTTGGGATTTCGACTTCCACCCAACGAGGTCACAAATTTCAAGATCAATAAGACAAAATCGGGGATCCAATTCAATTATGGAATTTAGAGAGACGCCCTGGTACCAAATGTCTATCAAAGTCCCTGAGCAGTGGAAAATGGAGAATAGGATGTGATACATGTGCCTTCTCTATTGTAACAGTTAATGGTTTGTTGTTTTTTCTTCTTTTTCAGTCCCCTCCCAAAGGTGCCACGATCCCTTATCGCCCTAAACCCCAAGTTGGTGGGCCAGTGATCCTGGCTGGTGGGCAAGCCTACACCATCCAGGGTAATTACGCGGTGCCCGCCCACTCGGACGTAAGTACAGTATTGCCATTGCCCGCCCCCCATACCGGGGCAAACCCACCCTCGCTGAATACCACCACGTTGACCAGCTCCCATTTCGCAACCCATCACCCGTCACACTATGCTTCACATGCCCACCACCCACACCCGCTCCTTCCGCCACATCTTACTACCCATCATCATCCTCTTCATCCGAGCCCCCTTCACGCCAGCGTGGCAGGCCTCGCCGACCCCCTGCTGAAGAGTGGACACTTGCAGGCAGCCCTCCCGCCCGTACACCTCGTGGCAGATGCCGTAAGTCTTTTGTTTTTCGTGGTCCAACGTCCTCCCAGCCTGAATCAAACCCCACCATGCCACGGTGAATAGAATTCAAATTATGAAAAATATCAAAACTTCTCTTGTTCGTGCTGTTCCATAATTTACGATCAATCTCATTTGTGTTTTTCGTTTTTCCATTTATTGTATATTTTCTATTTACTCTGCATCGAGGTCTCTGTCTTTCCGTCAATCACAACTTTTTTCACATTCAAATTCGATAACATATCTGTTGTCGAGCAGCGCGCTCGCGTGATAAATGACTACGACGGTGGCCGAATTTTTATTTCATACTCCATCGATGGAGTTCTTACCGTTTTTCAATACAATTCAATTGAACTTTTGTTCCTAGGGATAGTTTTTCATTCCTCTCTTTCTTGAAATCAGCCGCGCAGACATACTTGTTCCAACGAATCTTCAAAATCGTGGAATATTTTTCAATAAATATTGAACTTGAATATAATAGAAGAGAAAACATGAAAAAACAAAGAAGACAGGGAAAAATGTATATTATTCTTCGTCTATATTCCATCTTCTATTGTTATTATTAATTTTGATACACTGTGCACCGTGGCTTCAAGTAGTACGTTACATATCCACGTGCATCGGAATGTCCCCTGAGAAGTTACCATCAAATCACATCCTAAAAAACCGAAAAAGAGCACAAAAAAAAGCAGTCAAATATCTGATTTGCCATCCAAAACCCATAAATGTTTACACAAAACATCTCTGAACATCTGTAGCCCTCCTGTGCTTAACAGACACTTAAGCTTCTTCTTATTCATTCCTGTTTTCCCGTTTCAAGAGCATGATTATCTAGATTGCAGCAGAATCAATAAACTCATGACCTATAACATCCAATTGATTGTTATCATTATTGTTTCATTATCGCAAAATTAATTCTTTGGCATTTTTTTTAGAATTTCGAAGTTTATTGATAAAGAAGGATATACCTGTATGCATGATTTTTTATTATACAGCATACAGTCTAGTAATGTGAAAAAAGCATGGGATTTTTCAATTATTTTTATCGATTTATTTTGTTCAAAAGTTTTGCAAATGAAACTTCATAATTATCCAGAGGTACATCAGTAGTATAGGTATATATATATAGAAAATTTGCTGCATTCTAGTGTTAACTCTATCCTACTTGAATGTTGATTACTAATTTCGTTAGATGAAAATTAAAAATCACAAAATAATTGGCAAAATTAAATTAAATTTTTGAGTAAAATTCGCTAAGTTTTTATCATTTTGTTTTGCTGTGGAAAACTGATGGAAACTGAGGATTGAAATATTATTTCTATTGCCACAGCCTGCTTAACAGCTTCATCATGTTCTTCCCATTTCGATATAGTGTCTCATGAGACCGAAGTTCTTAACGTTGATGTAAGAAGATTACAAAAATGCATGTTCAGATGATTTTTGTTCGAAATTTTATCTCCGCCCCAAAAAATTTAGCTCCAATTTACTCAAAAATGCAGTTTTGGTCAATTTCTTGCCGCAACGTTCCACACTTCAGCCTTGTAATGGTTCTGGACTTCTCTGTTCGTCTATGTGTTTGCTTGTTTCTTTGTGGTACGCAAAACTCCTCCGTTACAGATGCTTTTTTTTCTACATTTCCAAACAGTTATGTCTTTGTTTCTATCTCTATTATTATGATTATTATTATTATTATCATTATCATTGTTATTATTAGCTTATAAATGTGAAAAATTAATAGCACTAAAGTGATATTGGAAAATGAATAGAAAAAATCAACAACAATCACGACAACAAAACCGTTAAAACAAATTAACAGTGATGAAGTTATAGGAAAGAATTTTTATCGCACGAATGCGATAACCCTTTCTGTTGTTTTTTTTATTTATTTTTTTGTATTTTATTCATATTGTTGCTTCCACTTTCTACGTCTGTTGATAAGGAAAAATGATTATTACATTTCTCGTTTATATTGTGAAAATTTTATCGTCGTTTCTCGGTTTATTTTTCTCTCTGTTTGCCGTTTACTCTTCATTCGATGAGCTATAAATTTTCATTCTTGATCACATCTACTATAAAAAAAAGTTTGTTGCTCTTTTTTTTCAAACAACAATGTACAAACAAATCAAAGAACGAAAAGAATGAAAGGAAAAATCTATTCAAGTATACATTGCGTTTACGTCAGACTTTCATTAATTCTAAGAGTTTACTTACTATTGGAATTTGGATGTATGAATACTTGCTATGATGATGGGGCTTACAATCAGAATTTTGAAATAACACAAACGACGTCAGACGTTCATATTTTTTATTTTTGATTAATTTCAAATTTGTCGTAATTCATCCTTCGTTATGCGTAAATATTGATTATTACGAATTTGGTGATAAATCAGGCGCAGGGTAGAATACGGTATTTTTGTGTACTGGAATCGTACGATTTTGGAGATGAAATAGAACAACAAAGATAGAAAAAAACACTAAATTATGTTGTCCTATAACAACAGCTGTACCTATCGCACAAATATTTGACTTCTAATTAACTGCTGTTAACGTCACTCCGCTTGTCTTAGCTGCTATAATTTATCTCACTGTTGCGTTTTAGTTGTCTTGAGTAGCCAAAAATGACTATAAATCACGCTTAAATTAGACCAAAGTTTCACGTTGTGGCGCGAAAGCAGAGGTGGGAAATAATTGTCATAATTGAATACTTGATTATAAAATTGGTTGAAAAAATTGATGCATGTATAGGCTTGGAACGGTAGAAAAAAGTATGCTTATTCTTCGAAATTCAACATACTCAGCTTGAAGTCATTTTTCTTTCTCGCTTGTATAATTATATCGTCGCTTATCTCTTCTGGCATTCTAAATTATCTAAATGAACTCCTTAATTCTCCTTCTCCTAGTTCAATTTTCAAAAATTATGCGAAATGTCTGAATTATTGTTTTTTCACTTTCATTTTCATTTTCTGTCTCTTCCCTCGAACCTGGAAACTCCTAAATCTTAGCTTTATATATACATATATCTTTTAAACTTCTTCTCGAAGTTATCCCTTCAGCAATCGCTAGCTTTAGATACATACATACTTATGTCAGAGATACCTTTTTACTTTAATATAATGGTTAACAAAGTGCGCCAAATAATTAACTGGATTCATTATATTCTAATTCAAATATGAAATATAAAGTAGCAAGATAGAATTCTTCTCTCACATTTTTTCTATCCTAATTAACAAATATTTGGTGGAGTTGTTATTATCAATATTTAATCCAGTATGTTGATGCTACGCGAACATAAAAGAATGTCAATATTGTAACCCAGTTGACATATTTTTAATTTTTCGAATCTTTTTCCCATCGTTTTTCATATTCTATTCATTATTGTGAATATACGGAACTTTCTCTTTCTAGAACAAAAATCTGAATTCCTTGTAATTTATTCTTCTCAAATTGAAAATCTTCTAAATCTTTGATTTATTGATCACAGTTGAAACTTTGTTCTTCGATTATTTAGTATATAATAATAGTATTTATTATAGAGCATGGCTTTGCACTTGGTGAAGAATTTGCGCGAGGGTGGGCTGCCTTACAACAGTTTACCAAACCTACAATTATTATTATTATGATTATTATTATTATCGTTATTATCATTATTATCGTATTGTTATATCATATTAATCATACTACATATTTTGCTGGTCGAGCTGATCCGCAGATCTTAAATATGCAAAAAAAAAAAAAAAAGACCAGATTCTATTTCAAAATACCCCGTTTTCAGGCCTACCTAACAAAGTTATATACACCTTTTCCTCAATTTTAGAAAACAAAGATAAAAACTAATAAAAATCTATATTGAATAGAAGTTACAGTATTTGCTTTTTTCACTGTTTTCTTATTTCGAGTATTGAGGAAAGGAAAGATACTACATCGTGATGAAAATTTATTCAATTGGATACATAGGTGCATGTTTATTAGCGTTTTATTGCTTTCGATGATTTATCACGATCGGAGAAAGTACTGATATGGCATTTGGATTTCGCCAATTCTCTGAACATATTATCGTATTAATTGAGTTTCATTAACAAAATCATTATTGATCGCAGTGGGAAAATTCTCAAGTTATTATTGATTAATTCACAAATTTATTAGTCTATCGATATTCTGTTAGATATTTCTCAATATAGAATTTAACGCTTGTCTTTTTCTCCTTTCTTTCTTGTCTTCAGTTTGTTATAAAGATTCCCCGGATTTCCTTCGACCAAATCCCTCCAAAGTCCGACTAAATCGCCAGAAGATCTATCTCAAGTTCGTCGCTGTACTACATTGCCTATGTAAAAATATATACACAAATAATGATAGACGGAATCTATTAAAAGTAACAAATGATGTATATGAGTTTATGTATTGAAAATAGAATTTACTATATTCTCCAATAATTCATTTCACACTCGACAGATATACTTTACGTATTAATATTCTCACTATGATCGGTATTCACAATTTTGTAAATTCATAGTAGTAGAAATACGTAGCACAGTCTACCAAAGACCGCCAACCAGGACTTTTAATGGCATCAATTCGATTTTGGTTGCATTAAAGTCTCTTGTTGTATGAAAGGAGAGACAACAATCTGTCCAATTTCAGGTCTATAACTCCAAACACCTCACAGAAATACGATTTTGAATTTCTCATTCGTGTATTCTTCTTCCTCCATTCACGCATCGTAAGACTTCAGAAATAAAACTTGGAAACACGAGTTTCAGTTTGAGGTTTTCGGGATTTTTCAAATTTTTCACACATAGTGTTACGATTTTTGCGATTATTCCGATTAGTGATGCGATTTTTTGAAAATTCCGGAAATTTCCAAAATTATATACAGTATTTCTCTGATTTGTTTTTCCGCACATGAACAGCGATCGAACAATATGCAAATGGAAAATTCAAAATCGCATTCGTCAGAGGTTTTCTGAGCTAGAGACCAAAGACCACACAGATTATTGTCTTCTGACAAGACCCTATAAAATCAAAGAAATTGAATTTTTGCTGCCAAAAAACTCAACAATCTTTAGCGGAGCGCCATTTATCTGTATGTTTTATATTTTAATCATCTGACGACATAAAATGGGAATCGTTTCATATCATATTTGAAAAAGACAATTACAATCTTCTTATGGACCCATTATGTATATTATTTCATCTCAATTAGCAACAGCGGTATTATCTGATTTAATCATCATCATTATCATCATCTGGCTAGAAAATTATCCATCATCGATAGAAATCTCATTGAACGATTCTAGATTTTAGTTAACCCAATCGAACGTAGCACAAAAATCTGAATAACAAAAATAGAATAATATAAAATGTAGGTGGGCACAGATTTTTGTCCCTTCTTGTTTTATTTCAAATCCTTAGCAGTTGCCATTTCGTCGTTGTTACAGATGGGAAAATTGGCGAGCAATCCACTCGCCGGTCTCGCTGCTCTCGGTCTTGGCGGTCTCGCTACACCCGCTAATACCGGCGGTCTCAATCCAGCTGGTAAGCTCATAGTTTCAATTCTTATTTACGAAAAAACTTCAAGAGATTTAACTAATTTTATCAACTCTTAACAGAAATTTAGGGGATATAAACTCAAAAAATAGACAAAAGAAAGACAGACCCAGATTTATGAAATTTCTATAAAGCTCTCAGGACATGTATATCGTTTTATCATCCGATGCTCATTACCTTCGCTTATTTTCCAATCATAGCTCTAGCGGCGCTTGCTGGAAGCCAATTGCGCACCAGCAATACAAACAGGCAGCAACCGGCGGCAAATAATCAGACGCACGAAATGACCGTGCCGAATGAATTGATCGGTTGCATAATCGGCAAAGGGGGTACAAAAATTGCTGAAATACGTCAAATATCAGGAGCTATGATTCGCATCAGCAATTGCGAAGAGAGGGAAGGAGGTGCTACGGATCGTACAATCACTATCACTGGGAATCCTGACGCCGTTGCTCTAGCGCAATATCTCATCAATATGAGGTAAGTACGATGTTCTAAAAGAGAATCAAAACCATCTAAATACTATTTTTTTATCATTTGAATTGAAGTTTTCAATCATAAGGCGCTGGATAACAGTTCATTCGTTCGTTCTTTTGGTTACTTTATTTATTAACAGAAAGTTTGTCTTCGAGATTACTGGACAAATTTTTTCCTCACCGTTCTCGAACGTATTGTCCAGCACTTTTGTAACATACTCATTTCTGTGATAGAAGGTATTTCTTGGATTTCATAATAATAAACTTGACAAAAGAATTTGTGAAGAAATAATGGAAATTAGGGGTATTATATCTAGTTTCAATGATGTTTGGTAATTAGCGATGAGAAAAAGAATAAAATCCTTTTTCTTTTTTTCTATTGATTATCGGATATCTTTCTACGCTTAAACTTTTCATTATTATACTTATATACATGTATATCTATGTATATTATATATAATATATATATATAAAACTACTACCTACTACTATGCTATACTATAAATTCGGGAAATTGTTTTAACGTTTATTCTTCACAACAGGGTTGATATACACGTTAGAATCTTTCTCTTCCTATTATAGTATACATCACTCTATGCAGCTGTTGGTTGTGCTCTCTCTTTTTTTTTCTCTCTCTCTCTCTCTCTCTTTCTCTCTCTATATATTTCTCTTCTCTCTTTATCGCTCTATAAGACTTATTTTATTATTCGTATAACGGATAGAAGTTTTTACCTTATAATGAAATGTGAGAAAGAGAATGAGACGGAAGAAAAAGAAAAATTGATTGAAAATTGATTTTAATGACGAAGGACTATAAAAGGGGAGGGGGAAAAAAACACACATTTCATTATAAGATTACGTAGTTGTTCGTTAGTATGAGAATCTCTATTATATACTGTGATGAGATCTTTGGGGCGAATAATTACTGTTTTAAATGAAAATATTATTCAGTAAAGAAAGAAAAAAAAAAAAAAAACAGTTAAAAACTTAGAAACAGTGAATGAAAAAGACGTGGAGAATAAAAAAGGTACACGAAGTGGTGGAGGTGTAGTTTTTAAGATTAGGTAAGAGAGGAGGGAGAATAAGAAGAGAATGGATTCACGGAAGGACATCATCTCCAAACACGAAGACTAAAATATTTTATCGCCACCTCGCTTCGCCTCGCCGCCAACACAAGAGGACAGATTAGTTTAATCCTTTGTTTCCAGGTCCTGTATTCCAGGTCCAGATACCTAGAGCCGTATACCTACTGAACCTAACTCAACTGCAGTATCCAGAATTCAATTAAAAACTCCGTTAATCATCTTTTCCCTATAGCTTCTATCTCTCTCTCTCACTCTCTCTATCTCTCTCTTTCGCTCTCTTTCTCTCTCTCTCTCTCTCTCGTTCTTTTTTTCTTTTTGGCGCTTTCCCTTTCTTCGCGACTGATATTGTTATATTATACCCATATTGGGAAAGAAACAATCATCTCATTAATAATTTTAAAGATCATTATAGATCTACTATAATTTAGTCCTGACAAAATTTTGACAAAATAAATAAATGAAAAAAAAAAAAAAAAAAAAACCAACAATAAACCGTGAAATCTCATTCGTCCTCATATATATATTTTTTTTCCTGAAGCAAGATTCAATTGATTCCAATGATCAATTTATCTATTATTCAGACAAATATTAGTCGATCATTTCGAAATTTCGAATATTAGGTATTTTTCAATTTTTCAATTTTTTTTTGTTTTGATGTTATTTTCTTCTCTTTCTCCTAACCCTACTAATCGTCGTTATTGAAAAGCTGTTTCAGTAATCTCTTTCTTAATGAATATCATTACTTTTTCTCATTTGATTCTCTTCATTTTGGTGATTTTTTTTTTCTCCTGCTTCCTTTTGCTCTCCTTAATCGTCATCGGCAGCATTAGTTACTAATTTAATGTAGAAAAAAGATCTTCCTACGTGAGGAAACAATAAGAGAAAAACAAAATGCGATAGAAATTTTATGATTTTCAAATGACAATCAAAAGAATTTCATTACTTTTTAGAGTTTGTTGATGATCGCAAAAGTTGGCAAAAGTAAAAAGGATTTTGCGATCGTACTTGAAATTTTAACACATGATTAGTAATAATTTCCTGTAATATGTATTATTTGACAACTATGGTCTAGTCATTCATTCATTAAAATATCGATGTCTCTCTAACTACATTTCTTATCGATTTTAACGATATTTGTATTGTGTTTTTTTCTTCTCTTCGAGAAAGAAAACCATAATCCTACATGTTAGAAGAAAATATTATTCACATTTTCTCATCTATTTATCTATTTTTCATTCATTCAATTCTAATTCCAATCCATTTGGCTTCATTATCGGAAAATGCTTCTTCTATTCAACGCATCCTTCGTCTTATTTAATTTGATACAGTTCAATGTTACTTATAACAAATTATCGTTCGGATAGAGGTATTCCTGTTGGGCTTTGTATCTGCTATTTTTTGTTCTGTTTGTTTCATTTTGTGATGCAACTCCTCCCTATTCAGATCTGTTATTATTATCATTATTGTTTGATTTTATTTTATATCATTTCATTTCATTCTTTGATGCTGGTTTCAATAGTCGTCGCTTAAAAAAGTGTTTTTGTTTTTTTTTTCTTTTTTATTACAAATATCTTTTGGTTTTCTATTTACTATTTGTTTTCTTTCTTAATTCGAACGTTTGGAAAGAAAAGAATATAATTATCCCAATATATGTGTCATACTCATATAGTAGGAAAGAGAGAACAAAAAAATTCCAGTTTCTTGTCTTCGTAATCCAATTATTGATTATATTATATTATATTATATATATTTTATTCCAGATTGCCACCACCTACATTACATTACATCATATCTGCATAAACTATATGTTAATATACTTTTTCCTCCCCTCCCAGCCCTGAAAACAAATATGCCTATATATTTCTATTTATACCTATACATACTGTATAACTAAAATATTATCATTCTTACTATTATTATTATTATTATTATCATTATATGCTTATATGTTACATAATAATCATGAATTTCTATAACGAACAAAAAAAAAAAAAAAAAAATTAACCACCATGACACAGAATTGCATGAACCACTGCACTCTATCATTTGTTTCTTTCAAATGTTGCAATTATTTTCTTTACTCGTTGGTTTCGATCAATTTTTAATGTAGATATATATTTATGTATATCATTATTCATTTCTAACAATCGTTGTAATACCTGCGTTCGTCGCATCGCATCGCTTCGCTATTAATGCTACATTAGCAATGTGAACAAGTTTCTCGACTCATTAACGTATCGATTTCAATACAGGATCTATTACTTTTTTGGAAATAACTTTCACATACCATTATTCTATCAATATTTGGAGGAAAAAAAATAAAAATCGAAGACAAAATTCTAATTATTGGGCAGAGTGTGTCTCATGTTTTTTTTTTTCTTTTTTGTTCTTTATGTATAAATTTATTTATTTCTATTCTTTTATCTACTCTCATATTTATATTTGAAAATACGTTGCAGAGACATGGCATTACCGTCAATATCAACGCTCTGGATTGTTTCTTCTGTTTTTCTCGTTCTCTTCTCTCTCTCTCGCCAGTCGACTTTGTAAATAATATAAAGAATGAGAAAAATAAATGGAAATATGAAAAAATAGTTTGACCGCTATCGACCACTAACTCAATTGAACAAAAAGAGAAAAAATGAATAATCTAAGCTTCATTAAATCCATTCTCTCTTCTACCAAAACGCCAATCCACCACCGATCAAAGCCGCGAAATGGCGGGGGGGGGGGGGGCATGGGTTTTTGTAAGAATTTACAACATCGGTACTAGCTACAACGCAGAAAGTTATGGAAGCTTGATGAAACGATCGTTGAATGCAAATTTTGAATAATAAGCGGCAAAAAAAGAAGAAAATAAAGAGATTAGATAAAGTTCTAAACGGTTGCCATGTCTCACTCCGTCTCTCTCTTACTCCCTATGGTATATTAGTTACTTGATGATGAAAAAGAAAACCTTTTTACAACTATTATTTACTACTTACTACTACTACTACTACTCACTACTACTCACTACTACTTACTACTACATACCTTATATCCCAAGCATAATTACCACGTTATCACCATTTTTCACCATAATACTACATTCCTACCTTACATTTGTGTCTTTTCCCAGTGTCGAACTGCAGAAAGCTAACTTAGAGGCCCAAAATACCCAAACCCCTGGCAGCGGTACCACTCCCGGGGCATCCGGGGCCAGTGCTTCCCCCTCTACCACTACCACCACTGCCTCTCCTTTGGCCAGCGCCATTCCTCTGGCTCAGCTGCTTAGCAAGCCTGGTGCTCTCAACGCCTTATCTAGCCTCACTGCTCTCGGCGGGCTAACGGAATTGCTAGGTGGGGCTGCCGGTGCGGCTGCTACTGCACTTCCGGTTCAAACTACCGGTGTGCATCGTTCACACAAGCCATTCACTCCCAGACTACGTAGTCCCGGCGCACCCGGTCCTACCGACAGCGGCAAATTCAAATCTGAACGCACCAAGTACAATCCGTACTAAACGTAAAGTAAACATTAGACATTAAACATTAACATTGAAGATTGAAAACTGAAAATACTATTTCACTTTACACTCGCAATTTTTAATTTTGCGTTCTGCGTTTCAAACAGACGGAGGCAGACAAAGAAAGAAAAAAAAGATAACAAAAACAAGGTATAATGATATGTTGTTATTATTGTAACGTGTGTGTAGGTATATACTATAGAGTCGACTCGGAGTTTTGAATAAACGGGAAGAAGATAAAAAAAAAGAAAGAAAAAAAAAACAAGTATTTTTACAATCTATTGCCGATTTGGTAATATTCTTTGCAAATGAATTCGGTGAAAACAAGAAAGAGTAAAAGAAGATGGAAGAAAAACACTTATTCAAGTGAAAAAGAAAAAAAAATTTTAAACCGTCGTTCGAGTCGAGTTGACGATTTTCTTTCCTCTCTTTTCTTTATTTTTACTATTCTAACAATCAAATCGGTCGATCGCCATTGCAATATGATGATTATCCCTGTAAACAATTTCTTCATATCACCGTTGAAGTCTTTTTTATCTTTATTCTTGTTATTTTTGTCATTTGGAACATTTTTTTAGTCAATCCTTCTTTTTCACAGCACAATATGATATAAATAGTAATATCATTATGTATTATTGTATATCTCTCGATCGTCCGAGAAAATGCCATTATACGATTCAGCGAGACAGTGGCTTTCTTTATAATTATAATTATTATTATTGTTTCGTTTTTTTTTTTTCTATAATTTTTAGTCTCTCTTCTACATGTAAAAGAAAGAAGAAGACAAAGAAAATCCTTCTCTATTTCTCTCTTTCTCTTCCCCTTCTGCCTACCAAAATACATACCTAGGACGAGTAAAAGATTTGTTATGTCGTAGACACATGTATACATGCATGCGTTCGTAACGAAATTTCAGTGAACAGTCGATTGATAAAACATGATTGAAATTGAAAAATGTACTTGGAAGACACACACATAACACAACACCGCGGACCGTTTTAGTTTATGATTTTAAATCGACGTCCAATGTCGATTATCTGTGATAATTATTACACAGTTCATTGGGTTCATTAGGTCAAAACAAAAATTAATCCTAAAATTATTCATAGAAAGAAACGTGAAAGAAACGGAAAGAAAACAAAAAATCAATCATTCAATCGATTGATACATAAATAAATAAACGAATGAATAAATTAAGATTATATTATTACTTTGACAGACTTTACAATTAGCGAAGTTCTCTCTTCTTTTTTTTTTTTTTTCTTCGCCTTTTTTTATCACCAGAAATAACAGATTTTAATACAAGATGAAGTATAATCGAGAACCTATAGAGTTACATACTTTTCAATCATCCATACATAAATTTGATAGTGTAAGTACAATAGTAATCAGAAATTGTAAATTATATCATTCCTTGT
This sequence comes from Phymatocera aterrima, assembly GCA_963170745.1. NCBI lineage: Eukaryota > Metazoa > Arthropoda > Insecta > Hymenoptera > Tenthredinidae > Phymatocera > Phymatocera aterrima. The sequence goes on from OY720671.1 coordinate 4,704,671, forward strand.
TTTTTTTTTAGCCGCTCTGTTGTAGCGATTCTTCATTATGCTTTATACGTGCCCATATATCACATTATTATTATTATCATTATTGATTATTCAAGTTTTTCACTCAGAGAGACTAGAGAGACAGAAGTCGGGAATTTTTTCAGAAGGTTTATTTCTTTGTGAAATTTTTCGACTCAAAAACGGTCCGTCGGTCGGAGAACTTATTTGATTATGCATAAATTTTGTCCATCATATTTCTTATTTCTGGAGCTTGCTGGTAATAATACGAAAGAAGGAGAGAAACGAGAAGAGAGGAATAAACGGAAAAAAAACTGTCTCGCTTACCGTTTAAATCATCAAACCTATAAAATATCAATGATAAACAATCCAGATTCATTACCTATTGAAATAAATCATGAATATAATAATTAGTTATACCACATTAGATATACATACCTATACATCATAGTTATGTATTATTATTACTATTATTATTATTATTATCATTATTGTTAATCAACGGTATAACATTTCGATGCATACATACAATAGTCAAGTGCATCTTCGCAGGTATATAAATTAATTAAATATATCGATAAATTGAATTTATTATTATATTGTCTACAACCATGATCATGTAATAAAGTAGGTATACCTATAAAGAAAAAGAAAAAAAACGTATCTGCAAATTGAAAGTTTTCTTCTTTATTTTCTCATCTTTTTTCGTTTTTTTAATAATAATAATAATGATTCTTTTTATGCTTTTCTTTTTTCATTCTCGTGTTTCTGCTTCCGTTTTCAACATTTTCAATTATTACAATTATTGCAATCATTATCATACACAGCTATATTCGATTATCGGATGAGCGAACGATTTTATATACTTATTATTATTACTATTATTATTATTATTATTATTGTTGTTATCATCACTGTCGCGTATTCATTCTTCCAATCTTTGGATCGATGTGGCAAAGGAATAAAGAAACAATACGAAAATATGAACACAGCGTTCCGAAATTCAGGATACGTATTACCGAACAAAAAAATGAAAATGACGCGGAAAATGAGAGCGAGGCAGATGAAAAGAAAGAAACAAAAAGAGAACGAAAGAAAAGCAGAACGAACAGTCTTAGTGCGCGTTTTCGGAGTATAGTAGTAATAATGTTGATAACGATAATAACAATAGTAATAATGACAATAACAATACATAATTATTACGCGTGAATTGAATTTATTGTTGAAGATATCATTATTATTATTATCATTATTATTATTAATATTATCGTTATTATCACGATCATTGTACATACCTGGAATAGCGAAGAAGAAGGATAATCACAATCAGATATGAAAAATAGTTTTTGTCTCATGACTTACCGTCAAAGTAATAATAATTACGGCTGTTGTTTTTCTTTGAATTTTTTCCATTATTTTTGTTCTTTGATTGTTTCTTTTCACGTCGCCTTGTTTTCTTTTTATTATTTCTCGAGCCGTCTGTACGTATGTATTTATTCACGTACCGTACATCTGATAACAGAAATATAGGTATATGTCACTTTGGTATGAAAAATGGAAAGAGAAAAAGATGCAGAAGAAAAACCACAGAGCAGAGAAAAAGAAAAAAAACAGGAAAATATAGTATTAACGTCTTACGTTTTTATAACAAATATATAAATCCTATACATAAATATACCTAGATAGAATTATCTTCTCATCCTTCGCGACCAGGCGCACTTTTAAATATTATTATTATTATTATTATTATATTCATGTGCTCAATTCTAGTATTTAGTGAATGAGGAGGAGAGTTTATATGTATACAGTATATTATAATATACATTTAAGTAATGAGGTGATTTTCAATCACTGTGGTCGTTGGCTGGTCCGTGCTACGGGACACATGTGATTGGGCCACCATCGCCCAACTTGGACCAACCGGTGTCGTGACCCGGTTGGATGACTAAAGACCACCTATGATAATAAAGAATAATAATAATAATAAGAGAAAGAAAAAGATGAAGATGATGATCATGATCATGATGATGATGATGACGACGACGATAATGATAATGATGATTATGACAATGACGACGATGAATGAATAGAAAATCGATTTTTGAAATCAATCATACGTACACCTATAATATTTCATGAATATCCTCAATCATTGTAAATTTATAGAACTATTCTATTACCTATATATAATACATTATATCAGACTACATCACATTGCATACCTATGAACGGTATTCGTATTTATATAAAGTATATAAATATAGCCGTTTTCTTTCTCTCTCTGTCTCTCTCTCTCTCTCTGTATCGCTTTTTCTCTCTCTCTCTCTGTCTTTCTCTCTCGCTTTTTTCGTTTCCAAAATCTCCGAATGAGAATTGCAGCGCTATGTAGTCTAATTGTTTTCATCCGTGTATCAATTAACTCATTTCCCTCATTCGTTCATTCGTTCATTTGTTGATTCATTCATTCATTCATTCATTCATTCATTGGAAACAGGTTCTATGACGATTTTACAATTTGATTATTATTGTCATTATTATTATTATTATTATTATTGTTGTTGTTACTATTATTATAACACGGGTTAATTGATACTTGATATAGGTATGTATATACCTTAGTGGGCACATAATATACACATCATACGCCCGTATTATTATTATTATTATTATTATTATTATCATCATCATCGCCGTCATTCGTTTTTCCAATTAATTTCTCTTCAGATATAAGAGCAATAATAATGATAAATAACAAATTAACAACAGTTACGTATAAAAAGTAAATAAGCTGAAACAAAAAGTCAACGTCAATATTGTACCAATATACACAATATATGTATAGGGTAACAAGGTAAAGAACATGTATTATTCGCATATTCACTTACTTATACCTTGAAATAGAAAGAAAGATTGGAATTGAAATTGAAATTGCACCGAGTTTACTCCTCAGTTTTTTCAGAGCTTTCAGAGTATCGGTAGACATAAAAAAAGCAGAAGAAAAATTGAAAAGAAAGAGAAAAGAAAATTTCAAAAAGACATGAATACACTTTGTGCTTAGCAAAATACTTATTATATTGCTATTCTGTAATATTTATTCATCTCGTTGAAATGAAATGATAAAGCTAGGCGTATTTAATGAGAAACAAAATAAAAATAAACACAAATAGACAAAAAAAAAAAAAAAAAAAAAAAACATACATTTACTTTCAATGTCTCCACTCTTCTTTCCATATTTGTTATTGTTATAAATACCTGTGTATACCTATATACATATAATATGGAAATGTAAAACAATAGAATAGAATTACACGTCATAATCAACTACCCGATTGAATTATATCCATATTATTGTTTTTCTTTTTTTCAATCAGAATTTACTTGTTTATTTATTTTTGCCAATCACCTTCATGTTAGTGGGGAATCAAAATTAATTTCGACAAAATCGTAACATTACATTATATACCTTAAGAAATTATCAGAATTAATAATGGTATCTACTACACCCATATAGTATAATAAGATCTCTTTTTAAATCTCTTTTGTAAATTATGGTATATCTCATTCAAATTTTTGTCTGATTATTTTTCAGTTCTAGCAAATGTCTTTTATCAAATCTCTTATTTGTAAAACGACGCAATGCAATTTATTTGCGTTTGTTACTGTTGATATTATTATTATTATTATTATTATTATTATTATTATTATTATTATTATTGTTATTTTCATCCTCATTATTATCAGTATTTGAAACAGAATCTCTTTCTCTCGGGATCTATTCTTTTGCATATATTCATATATCACACGATTATCATGTTTTCCATTTTCATACGGGGGCAGGAACGCGAAAGAGGGAGGAGCTAGGGGTAGAGACAATCCATGTTTCGTTCTCACTCAAAATGATAACTATAACGTCGCATCGATTTCAAAAGGAAAAAACTGTCGTGAAAATAAAGAGAGAAAAAAAGGAAAGTCACTGAAATAAAAACAAGATTTTTTTATTGTTGATTTCGGTTTCTTTTTTTTTTTTTCTTTTTTTCCATTGCGTAACTGAGATAAAGAGACGAGTAATAATTGATTGAAATTTGTTTTTTTTTCTTCTAAATTTTCTTTACGTATCGGTATATAAATACTAAATAGTGGTTTATTTTTTACGTACGTATACGCGCGATTTATCACGCTTGCATAGCGCGTCAACGAAAATGATGAAAATTGTTATTTTCTTCTTATACGTTCGTATACAATTTCTTGCTAAAAATAATCTACCAGAGACGATATACTGCGGTGATTATTAATTACAAGCAAATTGCATTCTCACAAGTCCGGAATGGATTATTTATTCGAAAACAGAAGAAAAACCGAAAAAGAAAAGAAAGCGATACAAGCTTTCTTGGAATTTTCGATCTTCTCGACTGAATTAAAGTACTACCTGTAGGTACGTACGAAGATGGTAGATACATGAGTACATGGTATTTGTTGTATATACACATACATGTATAGATTGTAAAATAGCAAAAATTTACATGCCGAAGAGAGTGGAGACTCGTGTACAGAGAGATGTAAAGAGACTAGAGAGGGATTATAAGAAAACAAGAAGAAAGAAAGATCTATCCATCCAACCAACTTGACCCAAGGCTCCTGCCCGCTACCGGTAAGCACCATCCGCTCCTTTGTAGTCCCCTTATTCATTCTACTTTCCCTGTTTTAAAAATGAAATGAAATTATGTGAAAAAACTGAACCATAAAGTAAAATTATGAACCGCTTTCCGCTGATGGAATTCGAATGGCAAACATAGTTTCCCAAATATAAATAATTGTATACAGTTTTTTTCTTTAATTGTAAATTAATTTTGCCTATATAACACACTTGGAAACTATACGACGATGTACCAGAGAATATTATTATACAAAAACGCTTATTTCTTTCGTATATGATCGTTGGTCAATATTCGAAAGCCTGAAACGAGAAAAGCACAATGATGATATTGTGTTAATAATTTTTCCAAATCATTGATTCAATTTATTTTATTTCAATTGTTTTGTCTTTTCTTTCCTGTACTTTCTCTCAACTTCAAATAATACATATTATTATCATTCTATTTATTATAATTATTATTCTTATCGCTATTATTTTATTCTTACATACAGTATACTCGATGATATACTAGATATTGTTATTATTGAATAACAATAGCGAATCTTGACGTTGTTACGTGTGCGATATTCTTTCTCGATTTATTCACATGTGCATACACGTACTCGTGCTAACGATAAATATATAAAAAAGTCATTGCGTAATCATTCATTGCATATATAATTGAATAATTTGTCGTTGAAATGATTATTATTTATGTTTATCGTTGTCGCTCTTGTTGTTGTTGTTGTTCTTGTTGTTATTATGATTATAATACGCTACAACGGTAATTTTATTTTCAGATAAGCTACAATATGTTATTATTACTGTTTCCGATACGATACAATCATTGTAGATTTACATTCGTTACATATAACAATATGAATATAAATAGTGAACAATATAGTCTAGGTTTATGAGCGAGCTCAACAAAGCTTTATTCCCACCTCTTCGAATCTCTAATTCTAATTATGATATGATAATTAGAATAGTAAAAATTGAGTGAAATAATTATACCTATATACAATGTATAAAATCGACGATATTCTCATTTTTTTATGCCCCATTATTTTTGTTTTTTCTCCCCCCCCCCCCCCCCCCCCCCTCATCTTGAATAATTGAATTTACAAACATCAATCGGTTGAGAAATGTGTTTAAACATATGGATATTATCTAAATTCAACTGTAAATCTATTATTATTATTGTTATTATTATTATTATTCTATACTATCTCGATGTTCTCATCTTTGTGTCGCATGAGTTGTTTCATTTTATTTTATTTTATTTTATTTTATTTTATTTTATTTTATTTTTTTGTTTCCGTTTACTGGTATACTATAACGTTTGAAAAGGAAAAGGGAAAGACGAAAAACAACAAGCAAATAAATCACGTAAGACATCTCTGTCCGTTACTCTGCTTGATTTCATAACAGAAAACTGTAAAAGTACAATCGCAAGTACAAGAGAGACTCGAGATATTTTACACCTACTCAATTAACGGGGATCAAAGTTTATAACGTTGAAACTACCGAAGTGGGTGAAAAAAAAATAGTTATATCTGCAAGTTCCTTTTCATACAACGCCTGAACATTGTGAGAAATTGAGTTTTCAAGCGACTTAATTTTGGCAGAATACAGTTTTAGGCTCCTGTCGTCAATGTCACAACAAATCAAATAATTATTTATCAATTTCCCTTGATTTTTCCACTCAATTGATTATATCGCTGTATATACTATAGTTTCAAATTTGTTCAGCCTCGAATAATAACAAGGAAATATGATCTATGTATACAATCGATCGTCGCAGAATGAAAAATATAGGTATACAAAACACTGTGTGTATAATAAAAATTCTTAGAATAGTTTTTCCTTATTGTGGCAGTCTAACGAACTTATAAAAGAAACAAAACATAACGAAACAAACGTCCTTAGACAAAATATAAAATTTTCTACTTGAAAAATGGCCCGAAAATTGGAAATTCAAAATATTGAATGTATTTAAGAAAAAAAGAAAAAGGAAAAAACATTTTTCATTTGAATGATGTTACAGGATATCGATGGAGACAGCAGGAATGGCGATTCCGGCGTACCATTACATAACGCCGAACCACATCGTAAAATCTTCGATTCATTAAGCAATCGGGGAACATGAGAGAGCGAATTCATCGTTATTGATTAATTGGAAAGAGAAGAAGAAGAAGAAGAAGAATGAAGGACACCGCATGACATGGAAGGAGTCAGACGAAATGGAAAGAATATATAAATGTAAAAAAAAAAATAGAAGAGACAACCGAGGCACGCGAAACAAGGTTGTCTTGTCGAAAAGAGCGTCTTGGGGGGCTGAGCCAAAATTGTGTTCATCTTCAATCTCTACTACTTTGAAAGAAAGAAAGAAAGAAAGAAAGAAAAAAAAAGAAAAACAAATCTTGCGGTATGAGTATGTAACGTTATACCGCACAATATTTATTTAAAAAAAAAGAATCACACGTAATCTAGTATACGTAATGTATATATAGAATAATCACATAATTATATATTACGTGGTGTTGTTATTGTTGTTGTTGTTGTTGTTGTTGTTGTTGTTGTTGTTGTTGTTGTTGTTGTTGTTATCAATATAAATTTAGTATACTATAGTATACGACGTGTGGCTGCAGTATACTATAATATATATAAGATACGCAACAAAAACTGTAATGATAATAATAATAATACTAATAATAATAATGATAATAATAATAATTAATATACGGATTTGTACAAAAAAAGAAGAAAAAAAAAAAAAAACTAAAAGCTGCAGCCCCGAGGTTGCTGCGTGTGTATGACGATTGGTAAAGGGAACAAGCCAAAGATATTGTTAGTTTTCATTTTTATAATATACTTAGCAAAAAAAAATTTAAAGAAACAAACAAAAAAAGACAGAAAAAGAAAACAAAAAAAAAAAAACGAAAGATTAACACAAAAAAAGTGAGAAAAAAAAAAGAGAAAACAGAAATTAATATAGAAACTAGATAACAATAATAATAATAATAATAATAATAATAATAATAATATAATATTTATACGCGAGTAGCTTTTGCACGCTGAAATTATATACACGATATATTATTAATATTGTTATTATTATCGTTATTATTATTATACGTATCACACACATAATATATTATAGTATAATGATATGATAGCCAAGAAATATGAATATGCTACTTGCAGTAGACCACATAAACTCATGAATTCAAAATTTCTATTACTGATTTTATTATTATTATTATTATTATTATTATTATTATGTTTACTCTTTTATTATTAATGTCATTATTATTCGTTACAGTTGTTATTATATGTATATTCTATACTCGTGAGTCAATTGTACATTAATTATTATCTCTTTTTATCATTATAGCATATCTTTATACAAAGTGAAAGGTATTTTTTGTTTTTCTTTTTTTTTTATATCCTTTGTTTTTGTTTTTTTCGTTTTTTTCGTTTTGTCAATTCTGTTTTATGATATTCTTATTCTATTCGATAATAGGTATGTATCGGTATGTGTGTATATGTATTGTACGGGAAAAGAAGAACGATACAGTATTATATAATTTTCGGTGGAAAAACTACGACGAGCAAACGGAAGAAGGAAATTGAAAAAAAATAAAGGACAAATTAGAAAAGACATGCCGATATAAAATGATAAGAACACAAGAAAAGACAATTCGAATTTTCGAAAGTCCTATCAATAGATATATTTAAATATACTACTATCATTTATATCTGGAAATATCGACGGCAATTCTGATATTTTTTTTGTTCTCCCGCAATTGTTACGACTTAAGAACAGCAATAAAAATTTTTAATTTTAATTATAGAAATGAAAAATAATAAATAAATTATACGTATAGTCACAATTCCGTGATCCGTGACAGGCTTTCTGCCTTAACAAGATATCTTCGAATATTATATCTGCGCCCGTATACGTATGTGACGTAAAAAAAAAACCAACAAGGCTTACGGTCATACCCAATCATAATCATGATAACAATGGTAGTCATGATAATAATAGAAATAATAATGATAATAATGATAATAATCGCCTCATCTATAGCTCACATGTATCCCTACGGTATTATATAATGCCTATCATCATGAAAATATGAAGAGAAAAGAAATAGAAATAGAAAAAAGAAAGGAAAAAAGAGGTTCAGGAACACTTCCAGCGCGTGCCAAATTCTTGTATATCTATTACATCTAATGCCATGCTCTTCCCCCTGGTTCACGTACATATTTACTATTTTTCTTTCTTCTTTCCTTCGTGGTTTTCTTTTTTTTTTTTTTTCATTCTACCTTAGATTCTTTCTTGGTTTCGTAAAGAAGGAAGGAATACAGAAAAATGAATAAATTCAAAAGGAAACAAAACACAATGAGACTGCGCGCCAAACATCAAACGTATCTTATCTTATCAATGATACGATGTAGGCATATGAATTGCTCCAAAAAATTTAAAGATCCCTCGATCAGAGATCGATTGAATATTGTAAAAACGTAGAATAGGAAAAACAGAGACAACACAAATTGAAACGTACATGCATACCTATTTGGGTATTTGTATGTATATATATATATGTATGTATGTATGTAAATATATATATATAATACAGAGATCAACGCAAACAAACTGTAGGAAAAATTTTATCCGATTCTTATAGCCGTCGCACAATTGCGGCTGTGCTTTTTCAACTTGTATTTTTTACGGTACATTCTTTCTATGGTCGTATGTATTGAAACACGATTTTAACGATCGTCTATTTCTATTCGAGTCATTAAATACGATAATAAATATTATCGACTGAAATTATTTGTTATATTATATTATATTAGGTATAAAGTAGTTGTGATTTACATGCGGCGGAGGGAAAGCGCAGGCGATACAGAATAATACCCCTGTATGTATAAATTTGGGGGAAAAAGTAGCCGCCTGTCCAAGAAAAAAATGTATTGTATGCTTATGTATTTACATACACGTATGCATATACAATACTTGGATCTCTGTTGGATGATCTTCAACTAGCTGCCGCGGTCCACCTGACCCTGGTCGTCGATGCTACCGATCGAGAATCTGAATAATTGTAGATAGTTTATTTATTTATTTTTTTTTTATCATTGATTTTATTTAATTTTAATCTATTTTTCATTCAACGTTCGTTTTTTGTTTCATTTAGTCGTATATTGAAAACAAATTAGTGAGAGACGCGGTATGATTGTGTATCAACAATAAATATTGCTGTGATTAGATATTTGAGTATAGGAGTTTAATAGTCGAGTTACATTACAGGTATATATTATAATATATATGATATATAGTCGATTATCAAACTGTAATAATAATTATCGCGAATGAGACGAGAAAAATTATTGAAAGAAAGATGTAGAAATGAAAATTTTAAAGAAGAAAAAAAAAACGAAAAAAAAAAAAATCTGCAACAAATATTAGAAATTACAAAATTATGAAAATTATCACTATTCGCGAAGAAGCTTATCACTCTATGTATATTATAATTAAACAATAGCTGTATACACGTGTATAATTGTATACGTGGCTAAGATTCATGGATTTCTAGAGACCGGATAAAGGGACAAAGTAAAAGGAAACAAAAAAAATAAAAAATTTAAATTAAATCAAATTAATGAATAAACAATATGTACATAGTATGCGGTAAATACCTACTTCAATAGGCATTGTATACCGTATATCTATATATATATATATACATATTATATATATGTATAGTAGTACACACGTGCTTATCTGTATAATATTTACGACACGAACGCGTGATTGCACTGTGGCGAGTGGCATTAATTTACCCAATAATTTCTATAGTCAATATAAATGAATATATATATTACGTAATAACAATAATAATAATAATAATATTTGCACGTATAACGCGTTTTCAGCGAATCGTGAATTATACATGTATAATTTAGGAAAAATAGAAATAGAAATTGGTAAAATACAAAAGCAAAAGACAACAATTATGAAAGAAAGAAAGCAGTTGAAAAGTTAATGAAATCAACTTGTTTTTAATTGATCAGCTAGTAGGCGGCGTATAATGATGAGAGATGAATGAATTCTTAAAATTAACTGCGTTAATAGTATAATAGTACATAGGTATATTATTTATTACAATACACATATTATCATTATACTATATACTACTATGAATATACAGTTTAATATATATTTAGGTAGTATAGAATAATTACAAACTGATATTATATAATATATACATGATAGAAATAATGATGATAATAATAATAATAATAATAATAATAATGACTAACTGGTAAAAGGGTGACCAATAATTCACTTTTTTTTTCAAACGTCTATAACTTTTACTCTCTCTCACTCTATCTCTCGATCGCATTATCTTATACATATTAAAATTTTTATCAATATCTACATATCTTGAAAAGGAAGAAAAAGAAGAAAAATATGATTTTTCAACTCGTTAATTATCGGGGAACAGGGAGTTTTTAATATTAATATTTGATCCCTATATATTATATATATTTATAGTAGTAATAATGAAAATAAAGTGAAATGAATACTTGTATCATATATATATGTATATATATATATATATGAATTATTTATTCAATATAGTATATTATTTATATTAATATTACCGTATTTATAGTATAAAGGTAGAAAACACAAACAATATGTAGTATACACCTACATACCTATATTATATGAAACAATTTTGTTATTCCTATGTAATGAATAATTGATTGCGTATCTTCCGATTATGGCGAAGGAAACAAGAATGAAAAAAAAAAGGAAGAAAAACGAAATTCGAATTGAATTGAAAGATTGAAAATAACATCAAATGGAATAGGAATATAGAATAGAAAATGAAATTGAAATATCGTTGGATTTACAAAGCTGTATATCATTGGAATTAAAACAAAAACAAAAAAATCATTATAAGAATAATATGCGAAGGAGAATAATAATAACAATATTGATATTTAATAATAATAATGATAATAATACTTCACAGTAGGTATTATAATATATAGTATACTACAGTATTACATTATTATCACATTATCGATGCGTCAGATCGTGCCAAACGAATCATTTTTCAGTTCATCTTGGTTTACGGTAATGCATCATAGTATTTTAAGAGGAGCGAAAGAAAGAAAAGAAAGAAGAAACAGAGACAAACACACACAAGTGTGTCGAATATGATAAAGGCATGCTACATACCTATCAATACTATAATCTATATTCTATACTGTTTTCACGTATAGTAGTTAAGAATATCGTAATTCGTATCGATTATGAACGTTTTTTAACCCCATTTTACGTATTATACGCGAATCAAGTTATTAATTGACAAAATATGCACTCGACCATTAGAATATAATTAATACGGAGCGAGATTTTAAATTATTCCCTTCTTTTTTCTTTGTTCGTTATTTATTCGACAATATTTAATATTTGAATTAGGTGAAAAAGACAAGGAATACAAAAATAAGACAGAAGGAAAAGAAACAACGCTCTTGGCATCATGATCTTGTTCCCGTGGTTATAATAGAAGAGCAATCTGTTGAAAGCAAGTCAAGGCGGCCTTAAATATCTCTCGCTCTCTCTATCTCTCTCTTTCTCTCTCTCTCGCTGCGTAAAGAGAAGAAATATGAACAGCATGATTATGTATTAGGTATATTTTACTATTTCAATCCGTATGCAGGTATGTACTCGTACATACATACCTATAGTCAACCCCCCGAAAATTGCAAAAAGTTTGAAGAAAATGGAGAGATTGTTTATGCATGTATGTACGTACGTACTACATGTATGTAAAACATTAATTATTGATTGATTATTGAGAAAAAACAAACGTACATATAATGTATGTACTACGTGAATGATATTTGTAATATAAATAAATAATAATAAAAAATTCACGACCTCAATACATGTAACGCAAGGCAATCAGCTAAGAAAATATAGGTATCTATTAACTTACATTAGTTTTTATAGAATATTATATTACATTATATTATATTATATTATATTATATTATATTATATTATATTATATTATATTGTAATTCGTAATTCGTGTTTAAATCTACTACATACCTATACACCATAAATTCATCAATACATCACATTACACTAAATTACCTGCGATAATGAATTTATTAACAATAAATATATGTATATATATATATATCTATATAGATATATATAATACCTAATAATGGACTCGAAAGATTGCGTCGCACGTAGTTCATATATACTGTACAGGTATATATGGCATACTTGGTTTCTTTTTCTCCAGCGTATTGAGGCATAAATATCTTTCTCAATAATTATATCATCGATAATCGTGCCGGATTAAATCAACGACCAAATGAACAAACAAACAAAGATGAATCGCATTTAAAAGAATATAATAGAGAGATCGTCGCGATCGTGCGAATATAGTTGGAGAAAAAAAATACAATAAAACTGAATAGGAAGAAGAATTAAGTGTATGTGTATGTATCGGTCAGCTCAAGAATAACGCGTGCCAAGATATAATATAGAGAATATAGCATACGCGTGCCAAATCGATAAAAGTTTATGTATTGAAATTGAAATTTTTTAATTCTTATCTTTAGTCTTTTGATTTTCGGTGCTTTATTCTTTTTGTTCTCCTTTTTCTCTGCAGTTTTTTCTCTTCGTTCCTCTCGATATGAGCGCCGACAGATTGTTCCTTCGAGACGAGGAGAAAAATCGTTTCGGTGCGGAAAGGAGAGAAGAACAAAACATAAAAACGAAAATCTTCAACGAAATAGAATGGAAGGAGAAATAGAGAGTAAAAAAAATAGAAAAGGAAAAAAAAAACAATATAAGAGGAGTGTAAATTATCTTGAGGGATATACGTTATAGGTATGTTTATATCTCCATTATAGAGTATAATATAGAGAGAAACATGGACACCGATACCAATATCTATCTGTATAGGTATATATCTCTATATAACATATACATATATTGTATCCCGAAATTACGTGCCATTATTATTATTATTATTGTTATTATTATTATCCATAGGATAATGTAACATATATAATATGGTAAGAGAAGCAGCTTTAATTGCACCAGAAGAAGTAATAATTATAATATTTAATAGTAAAGAGAAATAAGGAAAGAATGAAAAATTGAATTATAATATGTATATTGGAGTATATGCAGTAACATAGTACGTTACAGGTATTTATGTACTGTAACATACTCATATGATGCGCAATCATAAAAAATAGAATTAGTAAGTAGCTGAATTTGTCATTATCATAAACATTATTACACGTTTTTAGGTATATGATATGCATATTGTAGTCGGAGTCGAAGAGAAGTACATTAATTATATATTTACAGTATACGTATAAGAGAATACCGAATCTGAAAGTCTTTTCTTCTCTCATTATAGATCTTTGAGATTTATGTGTTGAGTGGTTTTTTTTATTCTCTCATCATTTATTCTTGATCGTGAAAGAATCGAGAAAAACAAGAAAATAATGCAAAACAAAAATACGTATATACATATATACATGTATATCTGTTTTATATATATATATATATTAGTTACATTTCAAATTTAAATTGTTGATAAATGGTATATATCCATAAACCTATTTATAAATTGAATATATATATTATATATAAATTGGATATCGATTATTTTAATGGCCACGCATTCGTTGAAAACGATCAAACCACTTGTGCGCTATAAATATACTAGTATAGCGTTTAATACTTGTTTAATGATATTATTTATATTTATAATACAGTCATAATATAGAGCATACGTAGTATGATGATGATAATAATAATAATAATAATAATAATAATAATAATAATCATTGGATCGAGACGAATTGAAAATATCCCTGATCCAAGGTGTGAAAACAAAAAACGTCGAGACAAAGATTTTAGAATAACGTTGCTAAACAAGAAATACAATTTGGCTAGTTGTTATTTCGCTTTTGTTCCAGTTTTTTTTCCCATCTCTTTATTCTTTTCTCTCCTTTTCGTATTTCTCTCCAGCCAAATTGACTCATGAACGCATAATATATAATATGTTGAATGAATTAAAGCCTTTTCGTGAAACAGGGTCACATTGATGCCTGGTGGTTGGTACCGAGTAGAAAAAAAATATATAAAAATAAATAAATAGATAAATAAGTAAATGATAAGTGGAATGCGAAGTGAGCGAAAGAAAGAAAAGAGAAAATAGATAAACCTGAAGAAACGAAGGAACACAGGAAAGAGAAAAAAAAGCTAGAGAATGAATAAACAAATATACATATTGATTGTACACGTATTAACTTGTATGCAAACAGATATACCTAGATAAATAATAATAGGAGAAAAAGGAGAATTCTGAATTGGAAATATGCGACGTCTTTCAATAATAATGTAACAAATAATACTCACGTGTATGTACACGAAAAGAGGGAAAAAACAAAATAACAATATTTGGTATAAATGCGTAGAGGCGAACATGATGAAAAGAATAAAACAAAAAAACAAAAAAAAAAACCAGATATCATGTAGGTATCTATAGAGTAGCGGTACGTACCGTAGGTATGTAAACCAATGATAGTTCACGGAGGAGGTATAATTTATACTATATCAGACTACCGGCGTCGTCGATTGTTACGTTATAGCATAGAAAATTATTATAAAATAACTTGAACTAAGAATGAAAAAGAATGGTAAATTTTGAAGAAAAATGAAATTTGTTTTCCCCCCCCCATGAAGTTTAACAGTACAATCTTTCCTTTTTCTACCTTTTGTTGTTCGCTTCTTTTTTTTTTGTATCTTCTTTTGTTTTTTTCATTCTTTTTCTTCATGCTGCTGACACAATTATATTTGAAATCGAAGCGTGCGCGCCCAGCTATCGCACATGTAAGAAATGATACTAGATGATAATAATAATAATAATAATAATAAATATTGTAGTTGCCCGATGACAAAGAGAAGAAAAATAGGAAATAAAATAAAATGGCATTAATAAAATAGCGATCGCACGGCGACATTATTATATGCGATGTGATACACGGGGGAGGTCTGTAGGCATAATGCCGGTGCGATGCTTATATTATACAGGTGTTACGTTATTCAATCGAACGTGAACGCTCGCATACGTGCATTCGAAAGAGGATGAAAAATAAAAAACAGAAAGGGAAATAATATAAAAGTAGACGAAGAAGGAGAAAAAGAGTGGGAGAGAGAGAACTGACGGGGAACGAGGAACGAAAAGAGAGGAGAACAAGAACCGGCGAAAATAAAAAAACATTTTTAATTCAGGGTAATGTTTTTGTAAAATTGTCTCTGCTGCTATAATGTATGTGTGTATGTATACATACATACATTTATACTGTATCATATTCAGGCAATATTTGACAAGCAAAAGATAAAAGAAATTAATGATAACAATAAAACAACGGAGCAAAGGAAGAAAAGGAATAACATATGAATGAATAAATAACTAAATAAATAAATAAATGAATCAATTAGGAACTATATACAATAATGCTATATGAATAATAATTATAATTATATAGGATTATACATGTATGGTGTATTACAATAAAAAAAGAGGAATAAAAACATTAATAAATGAATAAAAACAAATCCACTAAGAAGATTGATTATTAGAGCGGCGGGAGTGGAAAGAGGCGGGGGGGGGGGGGGGGGGGTAGATTGGTAATGAATATTACGTTACTACTCTTATATATATATATGTATATTGCAAGGGATAAATGTGTAACTATGAGAGGGAAAGAAAAAAAAACATGATAGGAGAAAATAGAAAAAAAAGAAAAAATACACACACAGTACAGTATAGGCGTATAGAACCTTCATATTCAATATAATAGCTAGCTCTCTCTATACCTATGTATTGATAATACAATCTATTTATTATTATATATTATATATTGTGTGCATATATATATATATATATTATATAATGTTTTCCTTTACTCTCTCTCGCTCTCTCTACTATATATATACTCTATATGTTATTATATTATATTACATATCTTACAATAAATACTTATAACACATATATATTACATACTATATTGCGGTACGTATGCATAGTATACTTATTGTCAAGTGAGTATATCGCGATCATATATATATGGTATAGTAGCATGTGTGTGAATCATATCGGCGTCAATAATTGCAGGTATTATTATATAGTAGCTGCGTGCGTGCTATAATATACATAGTCTATGTATATATACATATTACGTAGTATATATTTTAGAACCTGGTTATTGGTGAAACTGAATTTTCAATATTTATATATAATTATTATTATATCCCATCTACTACTACTACTACTACTACTATACCACTACCCCATACTAGATAATTATGCTATTATACTTTTGGCGGGTTTTTTTTCTCACCCATTTTTCTCGAAATAAACATATCGATATTTCGTCATAAAAAATTTGATTTTTTGTTTTCTCTCTGTTTTTCTCCCTCCGTTCTCGATTTCACTATTTCATCGTAAACATATTATATCAATTGGTACATATTATACTCTATATACATATTATATATATATATATATATATATAAACATATAGTTATTGCATTTTCAAACGAGCTTCTATATGGGTAAAACAAACTACATATGTCATACCTGTTCACCTATTTATTCACATGTATCGTATATAGTATAGGCAATGTACACACATGCATATAATACCTGAATAGGTGACCCGCGCCCAAAATCAGTCTACATATCAGACTCTGTAGTGGATGCGAACCATTCTTGTATATACTACGTATACCAATATAATAATAACTATTGCATCCCTCAATTTCCTCCTCCTCCTCTGATTCCTCCGTGCTGCAAAGGTACGGTATGTATGACATACATAACGTATTATATGGATATGTATTATACGTGCACGAAAATGGGGAAGAAAATCGAATGAATATGAGAGAGCAAAGGAAAAGAACAAAAGAGAGCAAAAACGAAAAAAAAAAAAAAATATATAGAAAATAAATAAAGTAAAAACCAGAAAAAATAACGTACTTTGATTATTTTTGAGTTATTATCATATATACACGATATAGTCCCTCTCCGTACACTCATATTATATAATTATATATAGTATTAGACTAGTCTATAGACGGTTATATTATATGTATATGCAACGCATATACATCGTATATGGTATATATAAAATTACAGGATATATAACACGAAAACGTATAATTTATTTATGCCTATCATATCTACAACTTAACATTCTCATGCAATATTATAACGAAAGGAGAAGAAATAGACGAACAAGAAGAAGCAGAAGGTGAAATAGGAGGAATCGAAACAAATTTCTCTTAGTTTGGTATTATTCATACAATAATAATAATAATAATAATAATAATGATTGGAATAATATGCATAATATATCACGTTTGCACGGTACAGAATAAATGAAATAATACAGTACATATAATAATACGTTGTTATAATTCATTAGTCGTGCACCCTTAGAATTTGGCCCGGCAGTTTTTAATGATCACCAGGTATATTAATTACATGTATCTTATATAGGCCATACATTTATGTTGTAGATTATAAATTAAAAAAATTGAATTAAGTATATATATTATATATGAATGTACTATGTACCTATAAGGGTAGGTAAATAATTATTATTCTTATGCAATAGCACACGCATCGGGAAAAATAGAGAGAGAGAGAGGGGAAGGGAGAAAAGAAGGAGAAACAAAGAAAACCAAAAACCGAAAAAAGGGAAAGGAAAGGAAATATAAATACGATTCACGCAAAGGTATGTATGCGTATACCGTGTATGCATGTGTACATTCGTTGATTGTAGCGAGTAGAAATATATTCGCGGAGGGTAAGAATAAGTGTGCGATAGTACAGTGACAGTTTTTTACAGAAAGAAAATCAATCGTATTGTACAGTGTACGTATAGCATTATAGCGCATCGCAATACATAATCTTTAAGCAGCTGCGTTTGTTTTCTTTTTCTTTCATTTGCATTTCTAATTCTCAGCGTCTCAGTAACGCTATAATTCGTAGTATTTTGGTTCGCCGGTGCGAGGCGGTAATATCGCCGCGCGTCGCCCCTCGCTCGGAGCCCTTGACTCTAGCCCTCGCACAGCGCACCTCGCAGCTCAGTGCGGCAAGAACCGCGAGTTCTGTCGCGTCGTTTTTATGTGACTGCTGCATCTGTGTGCTGCGTGTGTACGTACATAGTGTTTTTCTGCGGATATAAACGCAGCCTGTGCATACCTGTCCGTACCTGTCCATACATAGTATACGTATTCACGGTGTATACGCGTTATACGTTCGCGGTGATTTTTCTTGTCTTTTCTTAATCCCTCTTTTGTTTCACGCGTTCCTCTCTCGGTTTGTTTGTTTGAGTTCATAAAAATTGGAATTTCGAGAGCTACCGCGATATTAAATATAACCATCATTCTCAATGGATGAATAAACGAACGAACGAACGAACGAACGAACGAATAAATAAATCTGAGGACTATATTTTATACGTGGTTATTCAAGCCTAGGTTACACATTATTACGTATTAATTATTGTAGTGTTGGATTTGAAAAGTGTGCCCCAATCTGTGCTTCTTGTATTGTATATTACTATATAATACATGTAATACATTATATACTCTCAACCACCTGCTCTACGTGCGAATAATGAATATAATAGATCGCCTGCCTGAAGTTATAACGTTATGTATCTACGTACACGAAAAACTTGATCCATGAACTGGTGAGTGATTAATATAATTACACTACCAAGCTATAAATTGAATTCATTTTATCATTATGAATTGTTTTTCCGAATTTTCATCTTCATATCATTTATTCATGTACTTTTTTCTCATCGTCGTCGTCGTTGTTGTTGTTGACGATGTTTTCTATTGTTGTAATTCCCGAATGATTATATTCAATGCCGCACGCTGTAATCAGATTCCGACAACCTGCTCGCGTGGCTGTTGATTTTTTGCGATCGTTTTTCTTCTCTTCAATTGGCGAGTGAACATTTGTTTTCGTAAACGCGGTACACCGTATACGATATATTATCGAGCTGCATCGCGCCTAGCTCAATTATTCAAAGAATTTTCTCGAATCCGCGTATACGCGCAATTTGATTGCAATATTCAATTTCGTTACCGCAGGCAAATATCCTTCGGTGAAAATAAAAATTGTGAATTCGTTCGAGAATGTGAAAGATCAAGAAGAATATTCGATACGATGCAAGTATGTAATGAAGTTCTTCAATCGCAATGGATATTTCATTAATTTCGTTGCCGGCGCCGCGCCGCTGCGACGCCGATCGCAGTGGAACGAAAATATAATTGAGTACGTGGAAAAGGGAATTACATGGATGAGATGGAATAACGAAGAAGTAACCTGTGCGAATTATTTGCAATTGAACGGTACCGGCGCACAATTTTTTTTTATCTCCATCCGGTTCGTGTTAATTACGTTTTTTTGGACACACAATTCGTTTCCATTCCTTCTGTTTCACTGCGGGGATGCTCTCGGGGACGGATAGTGACGCTAGATCGAGAAAAAAAGTACTCTTCGACTCTCATACCTCTCATTATTTCCTACATTCTATTAAATAGAAAAATACATATTTCGATCGATAAAACCATTGATTACTCTGATGGCGATGGACAAATTCAATTCATTATTACTTCGATCGAAGCAAATTTACTCTCCGCTATCATAAACATCAGATTATTGTTCTTCGTTGTTGTTTCTTTCCGCGTATACTAGATAATAATATGTACATACATACAATTGCAATTAGAATACCGACGCTGCAGTGCGCATACTACCTACTGCGTATCCAATAATACAATTATCGTTCACATGGAGCATGTACTCGTGTAATACATTATACGTATATATAAATGTGGATGGGGAGAGAATTTGGCAGTTGCCAAATCGAATGTAATATACGCAGGGAATACTTCGATACACTGTATACATATACTTGTACATATAAGTGTACTAGGTATAATGTAAGTGGCAGCGGGGCTGGGTAACATTTGAAACGGTTGCATTTTCGATGGTTATTTTGAATTGAAATGGTATTATCCGTCATTTTCCCGTATCAATAAAGCATTCGGGGAAAACAAATTTCTCGATTTCTTCAGGTATTTTTAAGTATCATTTCAATTCGCCATTTCGAATAGATCGAAACAATGAATAATTGCCTTTCACTCGGTGATTCTATTCCGAATCGATATTCAAAGTGCAGAATTTGGCATTCCCGCGCCGTTTTCCGTTTCAGATACTCTGGGAAAAACTGTTTTCCATTTATCACCGCAAGTTGTACGTATATACCTACGTTTCTTGAAGAATTTTTACGCTCGCGTACCATTCAGGCAGATTTCTGAAGGCGCCGACATTCCTCCCAGCCCCGAATTGCGACTGCGCGGAGACCGATTAATAAAATAGGTGCAAAATTTTTCGTTCCCGATATGCGATCGCACATTGTTCGCGAAGGCCGGGGCGGGGACGACAACGGGGACGGTGAAACCGGAAATAGTAGAAAAGATAATAATAATAATAACAATAATTTACAAACAAGAATTTGGTAAACAGGAGTAGGCATATACGGAGGTACGATGAGTAATCCACCGCGTTTCGTGAGAAATATGCAGACAAAAAAGAACGCAAAAACAGAATAAAAAAAGCGGCGTAGAACTTTGGGAGAAAACATACGGAATACAAAAGCAAAGAGAGAAAATGGATAGATATATTCGTGTCCATATATACACGTACATGATATGTTGTACATAGATCATATACTATTTCTGAATTTGCAGGCGGCAAATTGTTCGTACTGTATACTTATATATAATTGCTACCTACTATCCGAAAAATCCTGCTTTTTGAGAATTTCGTCAGAGAATACTCATAATTATTGAATACATGTGGTATTATATATATACATGTGCACATATGCGTATGTATATATTATGTATACTAAATGTACTTATACTTATTGTTGGCCACTTTTGACTCCGGAGTAAGATTTTTTGTATCTTTCAAGATCCAAACTCGATGTCGAAAGCAAAGATGAGATAAACGAAATAATGCATGCAAAATTTCAAGTCTTAAACTACAGAAGGGCCTCACTACCCGTTGACCCGGCTGAACTCGTATTTACTGTAGCGGGTGGGATCGAGATTCCGGAATACGAAAAAGTAGACGGAAACCGAAATTGTGAAAATTTGTCAAAGATACGATTTCCGAAGTAGCGGAATTTTGATTCTGGATGCATCAGTAAATTGAACGACCGTTTCACCGCGAGGATATTTACCGTAGCGTAGATTGACAAGATCTGGAAAATTCATATTTTTCAAATTGAACATTCAGAGCGGCTAGCTTTTCTATCGGCCAACGAACCGGGGAAAACAAAATCGAGAATTAAGGTTCAGAAACGGTGAAACTTCGATCAGCAAAATGTCTATATATGATTTATTTCTATGCTTCTGTGTTCTGAATTCGTCGTCTCTACTTTATAACCTTCCGTTGTTATGGCCTTTCTACGTTTTGCACTCCCGGTAATTTGCCTTCCGGAATCTCGGCCCGTCTATTCTTTGCTCTTTCGCAATTTTCATCCCCGCCCGCTATTATTTCGCTATATAATACATACTACGCTCGATCCATGTACATAATAGAGTGCGCACTCGATAGGCAGGTAGGTGAATAACTCTGTACGGAGGTATGCAATGTTTACGAGTATGAAACTATACGTGTGAGGAGGAGGAGGACGGGGAGCTGAGGTCAGAGGAAATTGAGGGATGATTGTCAGTGATAGGTGGGATCTTCAACCTGTCTGTCTATAAACCGAATAGTAGTTTGATTGATCAGTATATCTACGTAATGTATAGAATGAATATTTCGTGAGTATAATCGGAATTAATATTCGGAATTAAGGTCGCAGGGAAATATCGAAAGACACTTTTCTCACGTAATATGTGTAATCCGTTGATGGAAATTGTTTGAACAATCGAGAAGCCGAGTTTTCAAAAGAAGTTTGGCAAAATATTCCAAATCCAGGGACTCTGCCGGATATCTTTCCGAAAGAAGTCAACTCACGGATCTCGTACTCAATGCGAAAGTGTGTGTATATATATATATATATATATCTGCGATATATTTTTGCGATTTTTGCGTGTAGTGGAATTATTACGAGATATAGTCGTAGCGCGAGATTCGCCATTCCGTGGAGAATCCATTCGAATTCAATTGTAACGTTACTTCCATTACGAAAAACGAGTTTTACTGTGGTCCTGCAGTCTTGTTGTTTCATCGCGGAAAATATAAATAGGTATAATTCTCAAAATCACGATCGAGCGATTTCTCCATCAAAGTACATAGCGCATACATACCGTACGTTCCTTTAATTTTCGCATCAATTTTAGGCGAAACGAAAAATGGTATTGCTCGTCCGTGAAATGACCGTGTAAGATACTCTGAGATCGTTGTAAAATGGTCTGCATCCCTGTCAAATGTCCGTAAAGTCCAATTAATTGCCCGTGAAGTTCTTTGTAATGCTGCGGTGAAATAATTGTCGAATGTGCGATATGCTCGCGGGACGCAACGCATCTCCGGGTAGTAACTCCCTCGACTTATGTACGCACGTATGTACGCACGTACATAATCTACAACGTAGAGTGTATATCTATATCGACTGTACCGTAAAAATATCGATCGATTTACCTGCAGAACTCCCCGAGTCTTTGGTCGGCTAAAACGCCCAGGAGGTAGTAGATCTTATTAAATATGCTAACGTTTTCCGGCCAACTGTATATATATATATCTGCATGTAGTACGTAGATACCGTAATATACTGATTAGACGTATATACGTACGTATGTATTATTACATAACAAACCTACTATCTATATACACTACAAAGCTGTAGATCCGTGAGTTCTGCCATAAAATTATAATGATACCCGGATGCACCGTGCCCTCGTTTTTCATATTTCGTTCCTGCGCATATGTATATATGTATATTACGAGCGAATTTTTTCATTACTGTATACATATACCCTCCGCTCGATTTTTATCACATACCTACGACAATCGTACCTGCGTGGCAATCACGATGATGATAATAATAATCACATTGCCGATGCTTGTAAGAGAGAGAGAGAGAGAGAGAGAGAGAGAGAGAGAGAGAGAGAAAGAAAGTAGAAGAAGAAACGAATCGTGGGCTAAATTATTCGCAGAGTGGCGGAAAAAAAAAAACCGCTGCTAATCATTTTACCCTACAAAAATGCTGCCGAGTCTTTTTTCAAGTCCCCTCATGAACATATATTTACGTTCGTATACGTATGTATGTATGTATGTACGTATGTACATCGTTTCGTTGCCATACTATATTTATACGCTCATTATATTATATACACATATTCGTGAAGCGAGTGATTAATTTGTGTCGTCCTGCATGCATACCTGCTATCTAATGTAGCCACTTTGACGTTGATACATCGGTATATACCTATATATCTATACCCACTCTGTATAAAAAACCACAGGTTTTTCTCCTCATCTCGCCTGATCGCCTTCGGATGTTGCGCAGTATAGTTTCGCCCATTATCAATGTTCATAACGATTATATAACTTTCAGCCCAGTTTTCGATTTTTGTTTTTCGTCGAATTTTGATTTATTATTTTATTTTCTTCAATTTTTTTTTCTTTCTTTTCCGTTGTACGGATGTTTATCAGATTTATCACGAAATCGATTTCCTATAGTACGGACGCGGCGAGGCGGAGAGGAAAGTAACGGCAATTATAGAAGGAAAACTAGAAGATTCTGAAAAATTTGGGCGATGGAGAAAAAAATCGTTCTTCTGCCGCAAGATTGCTACCGAATTTCAATTCCTCTCGTCATTTTGCGCAATTATATATACATATATTATTATTATTATCATCATTATTGGAGGGATACATACATACATACATACACACATACATGTACGTGAACCGCAATCGGTGTGATGAATATGTGTATAGGTATACATATCATATAGCGTGTAATCGTTAACTGATTAATAATCGAAGTATTCGACTGTTCCTAGCATCCCGAGTATAAGGTATGATCTATCTATGTATGTACGCTATACATACATACGTGTATACATATACAGTATGTATATACAACGTATCCAATAGCCACAAGCCGATCCACAGCAGAGCTATAGCTATAGTTTGCCAACGCTTTATCATTATTGCGATTATTTGATCCGGACGAACGAAATATAGTTGACCGTCGTTTGCGGATAGGTAAATATCTGTTCAACGCGTTTAATCACTCACCAAAAGTCTCTCTTTCTCTCTCTCTCTCTCTCTTTCTATATATATATATATATATATATATATATATGTATGTATATATATATATATTTATATATTATACAAATATAGAAATATGGGGGACGGTGTACGGATTGTATCCACTTCGGAATGGGCGATAAATGTCTATGAGTAGTGTAGTTATATACATGCTACACATAGGTAGGTATACTATAGGTAGAGTTATGTAATAATACAAATAATAATACAATAATGACGAACCCCTTCGCTTCAGCCAATATCACCTATATTTCGTACAGATATACTCGCGTGCATAGATCGAAGTTGCAAAAAAAAAAAAAAAAAAAAAAAAAAAAAAAAAAAAAAAAAAAAAAAAAGGGAAAAGGAAAAAGGAAAAGAAAACAGATAGACAAAACAGATAGACAAACAAAGAACAGGGATAGAACATGTAACATACGTAGGTAGTTTAGCTAAACGATAAGATCGAATTTGATCGCGGCGTAACAGCTCGATCAATTAAATTGACTATCTGTAATAGAGATAAATGAAATTATAGGTATGTACAGCCGCCGACATGATATGTATGTACATATATACATAGACAGGTACGTACGAATTGGTACAGAATATTCTATACTCGTGGATCTTTGAATAATAATAGAATAGGTACAGGTATAATATTTGAATTGTATTATAAAGTACGAGTGGCGGTAGTTTAAAGGAAAAACTTCGTATACAATACCCATATCTACCTATCGATCTTGATAAATAATTTAAACATAATTATACCCATGATATGTTACATATACGTCTGTATGTATAGATTCAGATATGGCTATATAGTCCATGCTCTCTCTTCCTCTCTCTCTCTCTCTCTTTCTATTATATAGTCTACGCCCGTAGGATATCATCGGTCGCGTTCCTTTCTTTACTTCTATCTGAATTTAATTACGAATCGAACGACGATTATCATTACGTAGGTATATGCGTAGATACGTTGGTATTATATATATATAGTTATTTTTGAATTTTGAATTGCCCGCTACTCAAATTCGGCGCGACGATTTTATACGACAGCCGTGATTTAGCGATTGCGAGTGTAAATTTGTACACTGGGTGCAGGTATAACCGCGGATATCGTTGCGAAATGATATTCTTCCGAATTTCGCTTCAATTGAAATAACGAAATAATTATTTGGACGGCAAGGATGGTCGGAAGAGGAACGAAGCTAATCGGAGAAACGAAGGAAAAGAAAAAAGATAATCCATATGATTTTTGGTGGAATAGGCAATCGCGCGTGTTTCCGGATTCATTTTTTCACCGTAGAATGCCTCAATTGAGGCCATCGAAATCGCCGCTGGCAATCTAACCTAGCTAACATATAGGGAGTATTAATTTATTATCGAATTCGATCGATGTTCCGAAAGAAAGAGTGAAATACTCTCCGCGTCTTTCTGCCATCGCGATCGTGCACAATGAATTCTTGAAGTTTCAGCAAAATCGATCGAGTCGTTTGTGCAAATTTAGGATTCTCGTTTTCGAGACGGGTTCTGTACATCCGAGATAGCGAGGCTTGTGGCACATCAAGGTACTCGTTGAGAATGACGGCAGCAAGTGGCTAACAACAAGTACTTTACTTTTTCGAAACATTATTACCTGTATCAGTCGGGTGAGAGAGATTCATCGAGCTGTAATCGCGCATCGAATATCCATCAGAATCATTTACTCGTGAACTACGAGAACTGGCCTCGAAACTGCTGGAGAAAAAATGCCAAAGTTACAAACGAATGCTCAGGTATCAATGCTTCATTGGGGAGTGCTCGAAAAATATACAAAAATTTATTGAAATCGGCCGATTTAATTTTAGATTACCGCTCTTTTCGCCCAGAGAAGTATTCCGTGCAATCCTCACCGCGACATTATTCACCCGTATACTGTTTTTATATTGAATATTTTATTTTACAAGATTCAATCGGCATCGATTCTGAGTAACAAATAGCAATATTCAACTAATAAATTAGAAAACGACGATCATGTAACGGTGAAATTGTAGGGAATGGTTTTCTGAACGAAAGAAACCAGCCGACTGCAATCGACCGATTACAATTTATTGTTGATATCTTCAAACCGCTTTGTAATGGAACATTCGTATCCGGGCATTTGCTCATAATTTTGCAATATTCTCTTCAAGAATTCCTAGGCCAGTTACTGTAATCGGCGAGCGAATTACTGCTCAAATATTTAATGTCCGATTATCCCCTGGCAAAATCGTGATCTTGGCGACTGGGAGTCGTCTCCTCAAGCATTATCTGCCTGACGTGACCGGCGCCGTTACCACTGCAGTAAATCGTGTGTCGGAAGAGTGCGAGCGACGAGGCCCGACCGAACGACGACCATTACTACTGCTACACGCAGCGCGTGAAACGAAATTCATCTTCCTTTACAATTGGCGTTCGGATTTGATAACGATTCTTTCGAGAACCGAGTGAAAAATTCATCGGCCTGCCTTCCATTCCGAATTTAACTGAACGAAAACAGCTCGCAAAATATCACGAGCTCCGGAAAACAATGACACAAGTAAATCAAGTCCCCAGCGCAAGTTTTCGCAGGCAATTTCTCGCCCAGTGTAGGTAGCTACGATTTGAAACGTTCGAAAGAATTATATATAAAATTCATCTGCATATTGAAAAATTTGCCCGACTAGATCCGATCGGGGAATTTTATACGTAATTGGAAGAAAATTTTTATCCGTTATATGTATCACCGGATCTGACAAATCGAATATCCTGAATCGGTTGAAATCATTCTATCGCGTGATCAAGCTAGCTTTTGGTTAGTTTTCGTCGTCGGCGTCGTCGTCGTTGTTGTTATTGTTGTTATTGTTATTTTTGCTCTCCTTTCTTCAATTTTCAACAAATTTTCGAATTCCAAACCCGCGTGTGTTCCACGCGGTACGAAATTTCGATCTCCGGCGATGATAACGTAACCCGCCGATTTCATTCCGTCGATCCTATCTATAACATACTCCGCGCTCAGTTCATCCGTGAATACAGCTCCTGATACCTGTATATATGTATATATACACGTATATATACATAATCTAATCTGTGATCGGCGACAATATTCTCGGAGATGTTGATATCACCTGTACATACATATGCAAATTTATATTTGGTAGGCGCGGGTCCATATCAGCTGCCATCATTCCCCCGGGGACATTTTCCGGACCGCTTTTAAACCTCTCGCATTACGTCTCGTGACGATTTATCTGCAGCGTCTTCCCGTGTTCTTGGACCGTTTATAAACCGTGAAATTCGTATCTCGACGACCCTGCGTTTCGCAGGCCTTGCGGAGAGAGAGCTGCCAACCAACCCGGCGTACGAATATTAGGTGGAGCGAACGAGTCCAAGTTAGGGATAATTATCGAACGTCCGTAAACGGGCCGAGTCAGATAATTCCGAGTTCGGAAAAGAGATAGCAAAAAAATTGAATTCTCGTGCTCGATCTTCCTCGTCTCGTTGAGAAATCTCTTGTACCTCGGTTTCTCGTTTTCTTAGGTGATTGTGGTTTCTTTGTTTTTTTGGATTTCATTCAGGTTATCTCTCTGTTTTCTCGAATTGGAAATTGTTTTCTCGTGTATTTTATGGATCTCCGCACGGAATTATACCTCACCCGGCTCTCACCCTTCCCTCGACCGGGAGTTGATATTTCTGCTGAAATAACCGGCAGCAGCAGCTGCTGCGGGGAAGCCGGCTTCTATATACTACTTACCTGCTTCCACCGCGACCTCAGTTGACCCGATGCAGAAGGTGGAGGTGGAGGTGGAGGTGGAGGTGGAGCAGGAGCAGGCAAGAGCAGAGACTGGTGGATCCAACGGGTGAGGGATAACGACCGGGCTACTCGTCGAATGAATGACGTCAGCGTTTCAAGCGCGTCCTCTCCGCGCTAGCGCGCAACGTCGAAAGAGCACGAATGTTTGGGAGGGTGGTAAAAAGAGATAGAACGAGCGAGAGGAAAGCAAGGGAGGGGGGATCGCCCCATTATCGTTGACTCGGTTTTTCGCGTTGTACAAGTTAAACCCATCAAAAGCTTCCTCATTTGTACATTACGTATTTATTTATCTCGATGTATATAGGTGTTTACACATACCTATTGATTATCTACTCGGTCTCCGTTGTCGGGTATCCCGCGGGAGAAAAATTGATCAGTCTCTCCGTTATTGCGGTCTTCTTTGTTATACGCCTGCAGTAGTACATACCTAGATACCGTATATATACCTACCTATATAATCTCGGATTGTAAAATGTTTGCGTTAACGAACATACGGGCTAAGAAACGATGATTGGTTTCGCAAAGCTGGAAAATTGGTTCGAATCGGGAGAATTTGACTCATCGAATAATTCTGCATACGTATATACTTTTGTCTATGGGCTTGCAAGTGATCCGATCGGTGAATCGGGCTCCGAAATCTCACCTGGAAACAAATTGTGTCATATTTATATCGACCGGTACGTACATACCTACATACACTGCAGGTATGGCCAGAACGCTTATTAATTCGCTAAAGCGCAGCCGGGGTTAGCTCTTATATATTATATCCATCCGTTATAAGTGATCAGTTTCAGGGCCGCTGAAACAAACACTCGCGGTTGAATAATTTTTTCCTCATTCTTTATATTTATTGCGTACAATAATAATTATACATATTTATGTTTCAATGCATATGTACATATATATATATATACGTAGGTACGGCGAATATGATTTCAATTCGTTTATTTATTTATCTATTTATTTGTTTATTTATTCAGTTTTCAATTAGATCCGAGTGCCTCGCGTAAGTAGCGCGTACGTAGGTACCTCTGTGTGAATACTACAGCGACTCGTTTGATTCTTATCATTATACCTGATTAATAGATTATGAATTAAAGGTGGCATTTGACCGGGCCATCTCGAACGTACGTGAGAAACCGTTCCGAAAATGAGAATGATAAATTTCGGCAAACGACTCGATCGATTTCGATGAAACTTTGATAATTCGTTGAGTTACCTACGGTGGGCCAGCTGAAGTGCCCGAGAGCGTTTCACTTTCTCGACAGAATAATGGCGGAATTTTGACGCAATGAGGACATTTTTCCGCGTCAACTGGGGTTCACGTGGCGCGGGACGTGGCGCAACCCGGCTAACGTGAAACGCAATTCGCCCAACCTAGTTAAGACGGAAAATGTTCGTCGATTAAAAATTTTCCAAATGCTGCATTTGGAAAATGAAAATAATCGAGCACTTTCTGCCAAAATACTGCATCGATCTCCGAAACTGCCTTCCGATCGTACGGTTTTCTGGTCTCGCAGAAACTGCGAATCGCATTTCCGAGGTTCTTGACTATCCCCAACAAACGGGAAGGTATAACAATGGCGTTTGAAAGGCCGCTGGTTTACCGAAGGTCTATATGGAGCCTCCTCCTATAGCTGTACCGATACACGGATACCATATCCCCCCCCCCGGGCCCTCGGGATTGTCTCTAGTATTCTCCGCACTGAAAAGCCTCCTCCAATATTCATCCAGCGAGTACAAGCTAGAGTATACGGGGTGACCCGCAATCGACGCCGAGATTGTTAACGGAGAGGCCATTTTAATTCGACGTTAAAAAAATCGCATCGGAATTTTCCCTCGTCAATTTTTTCCCTCCACCCCCGCTGCCCCCAAAAAAATGCATAGACCTTTATTATTCTTTAGTTTATCGTGTTCGATAAAGGATTTATATCCCTGCGCTGCACCCTTCACCTTCGCCTCTCGCGACACCTTGACACGTCTCATGAAATTCCTTCATATTATTCGTTCGTTGGGTTACATTTGATCGGTTCAGTGTGGCCTTTTTTGTTTTTAGTTTCAAAGTTGAAACATGAGTACCCTGCAGAAGAATGCAGAATGCAGAATCGGACGAAAACCATGCCACGGTCATTTTGCGAAAACGTTTTTCTGTTTGGCTGTCGCGCTTTTCATTTTGATTTTGAATTCGATGCTTCGCTCTCCGATCAATGATCTGCGGATGAGAAATTTTCACGTCAAATTATAGCGAATATCAAAATCCACTGTAGTATAGATACCGTAGGTACCGTAATCGGTGCGCGAAATATAATATTTCTCCGTCGTGTAGCGGATCGCTTAGCTACAAGGTGATCACATTTTTATTTTCTTCGAGATTAAGCCGTTATGGTGAAATCGATCGTAAGTCTCTCTTTCTCTCTTTCTCTATCTCCATCTCTCCCGCAGCCAGTACGTACGTTTTAGGTCAGATCGTGGGCAGGGTGTGGGCTGACAGGAATCGAGATAGCGGCTGTTATAGTGAAGAGGTTATCGAAAGTGAAAGGAGATGAACAAGGGTGAAGAAGGTGAAAGGTGGTTTCAGTCTTCCTTCCTCTCTCTCTCTCTCTCTCTTCTTATCTGTAGTTCGTCGACAGCCAGAGATTCCAATCTTCGACGAAAGCGTCTATCACAACACAAATATTAGAACATTCAAACTCTTCACGCGGTACGATGAAAGAGAAAACCCGGAATATGAGATTCATTGCGCTTTCCTGCAAAAAGAAGAGGCAAAGGAAGACAATTGGAATATAAACTTTTTCCAGTTCTTCTTCTGGCGCCAAACGGTACGTCCGTCCAGGGCCCGGCCCGTGTATTTCGTTCTGCCTCCGATTTCGTGTCTCACATTTTTTCAGGGATTTTTTGTTCCTCCGTGGATTACATGGACGGTGAAATGAGGGAAGAGAAAAAGAGAAATAGCATCAAACTAAATAAGATGAAGATTTTGCTTCTTCGTTGATCAGATTCCAGCGGATATCTTAGACATAATATTATTATTCGCCATTTTATCGCGTCGACGAGTTATTCTATAAAGTTTAGCAACGGTTGTGTGCCAAGAAATAATTGGCTCATGGGCTGGGGGTCGAAATTCCGACGTACCAGAATTTAGACGGACCGAAATTCCGAGTTTTTAAGATACGAGAATCCCGAAGCAGCGAAAAATGAAAAAGCGAAATTTTCTTTCTTCGTGTATCGCTATCGAATGACTGTTTCGTCGAGAGGCTATTCACCCGAACGCGATTTTGTCCGAAAATGTATTTTCACATAGTTTACATTCCGAATGAACGAACGAACGAAGCGTAGTTTGACGAAATTTGGTAAATTCATATTTTTCAAATTGAATATTCAGAGCGGGTAACTTTTCTATCAGCCAACGAACCGGAGAAAACAAGATCGAAAATGAAGGTTCAGAAACCGTGAAACTTCGGTAAGCAGAATGTCGTGAGACCAGTGTTCCGAAATCCCAACAAAATGAAAAGTAATCGATTATTTTTTCAGCACGAAAGAATAAATGTTTTCCTCGTGTCTCCTGAGTTTTCGCTCTCTCGGCCCTTCCATTCCGATGGGTTCCCAAATTCTGACCTTTCGAGTTCCTCTTCTTCCGATTCAATGAATCCGAATCCGTTAACTCTCCTGATAAGTACGATTCTGGATTATGAACACAGGACTTTTCAAGCGTTTGATATTTTGACCAGTCGGATACTTCGACGCTCCTAGTCTCGCCCGCTCTGAGCAATAATTCACGGTTTATATTCATTGCCGTGTCTTTGTGCCTTAAATTTGTTGTTTCGGCAATGTTATAGCCTTCCGTTATTATGGCCTTTCTACGTTTTGCATTTTCGGTAATTTACATTCCTGAATCTCGGACCGTCTATTCTTCACCCGTTCGCAATTTTCACCCCACCCGGTTCACGAAAATTCGCAATACGTTTCTTGCGGCACCTGACTGTCAATATGTTAGTACCTGATCATCAACTATTCGTATTTGCATTCGCATTCGCATTCGCATTCGCATTCAGACGTTATAGTAGCTACGCGCATAGTATAAATTGCAAATAGCGCATAGCTGCGGTCTGCGGACAATAGTATATACACAGTAGGTCTATAGCAATTAACGAATTGCGGATCAAGAGCCAAGATCAAGCTGGTTATAATTATAGTTGAAAACGCATATACTGCACCTATATATCGCACGCCGCGTATCCCCGTAGACGACACTCGATGCTGTATGTATTTTAAACCGCATTACAAACATACGTACCTACGTACGGAGTGTCATGAATTTAATCGCGTTAACCTTGCCTCCTCATTATTACCCACAGCCATTTGGCTATACGTTTCAGCCGCAGCTGTGTATATATAACTCTTGTAGCTGTGAAATATTATAAACGAATGATGAACCGCAAAATGCACAACCCCGAATTATGAATGACAATATAATCGCGGTCTATGTAATTCAGTTTCTTCACCGACAATCATCATGGTCTCTCGCGCGCTGAACGAGAACCGAGGAGACTAACGAAAAAAGCAAAAAGAGGATCTCATTCTCGGATTTCAATAACTTCCGGATCATGCAGGGTCGGCGTCGGAGTCACGGGTCGGGACGGGGCGAGGCGAGGCGAGGTTTCCTTGTTTCTAAAATGCGGGAAAACCCGGCACCTTCCCCCTTCCCCCTTCCCCCTCGATGCGATATTATTTGAATGTGTATGTATAGCCGTAAGTCCGCGTAGCTGGGATATACGTGCGCGATAGCTACACTGCGTAGTATTCGTTGGTATAATCTATGTAGGTATATAGAGAGAAACTAGTCGCGGCGTGGTGCAAAAATAGACCAAAGGATCAATATTGTTGGCGGCACCGCCACCGCCGCCACCACCGCCGCCGCCGCCGCCGCCACTACGACCACCGCGCGCCCCATCGTTGAACCTTATAACTTGCTGGGGACGGGGAGTACCTTGGACCGACGGGGAATCCTGCGACGTTTGTTGAACAACGTATATATAGATATATGTATATATATATATACACATTGCGGTACATAGTTGATATATATTATAGCTAGGTTATGTACGCGGACGGACGGCGTCGCGACACAAGGCCACGCGATCAAAGAAGCAGACCGACAACGAGCGGGGTGGTTTCCCTCTCTGTCCATCTTTCACTATTTCTTTATTCCGTTCCTTTCTCGTGCTATTTTTTTTCTTTGCTTTTTGTCTCTCATCTTCCGCGCTCTTTTCTCTTTTCTCTTTCATCTTCCTCTCCTTCTTGTGCTTGTAACGTCTCCGATTTTAGACGGAAGAGACAAAAATCGAATGTCTGTCTCATAGTTTGATTGCATTACCAGCTTGTTCTCCTATTTCGGTTATTGATGGCGATGAATTAATAGTCACGCGCAACGTATATGTACAGATCATGCGTGCGGATGTTCAGAAACTTGCAGTTTCACAAATCGGCAAATTACGTTACACGTCGTTTCAAATTCTATGAAGCTGCAGGCGATACATTAATTACTCCAGCTATACTGCTGGTTCCTTTTTAACGTCGTTTCGTTATTTCTTTGCAATTCAATTGCAAACTCGGAAGAACGTGGAGAAAACCACGCGTAATAATATATCTGTTGTATATTTCTGAAACTGACAGTTTCGACGGCGCTGGGTGTGTTTGTATATGTACATAGCTAAGTAGTGCACGTAGCTACGCGTGTAGGTACACCAACGTGCGGAACATAAGTGTCGCGTGAAATGAGGTGAACAAACTTTTCTCGGTCTGCGGTTTTCGTAAAAGCTGTGGGGTGAGTTCAGGTAAATTATCCCGAAACCCACAGCGAGGTAAATGAGGAGGGTTCAAAATGCGGGGGTGCAAAATTGCGAAAGACGAATGAACAGACAGGCCGAGATGTCGAAAGGCGAATTAACGAAAATGCAAAATGTAGAAAGGCCATAATGACGAAAGGCTACAAAGTAGAAACAACAATTCAGAGCACGAAAACATGGAAATGAGTATACACCGAAAATTGTTCCTCGCAATCGGCGAGACTAAGAGCGGTGAAATATCCGATCGGTCAGAATATCCAACGCTTAGTAAGCCCGTCTGTTCGCAATTCAGAATCGTGCTGATTACGAAAGTCAACGAATCCCGGTTCATCGAATCGAGAGACCGAAAACTCGGAAGGTCAGAATTCCGGAACCCGTTGAAATGGAAGGGCCAAGAGAGCGGAGGCATCAGGATACATTGGAAATAGATTTACTGTTTTGTACTGACAATGAGAAAATAATCGATTACTTGTCAATTTTTCGCAATTTCGGCCCTTCGGAATTCTAGTCTTCGACACTTTGCTTGTCAAAGTTTCACCGTTTCCGAACCTGTATTCTCGATCCTGTTCTCTTCATTTGGTTCACATATTTTCAATTTGGAAAATATGAATTTTCCAATTTTCGTTGATCTACATTCCGTTCGTTCGGAATGTAAACTGAAAATACATATTCGGATAAAAGCGCGTTTTGGTGAATAGCCTTTCGACGAAACAGCCGTTCAATTTACCAACGCATCCGAAATGACAGTTTCGTTCTTTCGATCTTTCGCTACTTCAGAATTCGTATCTTTGAGAAATTTTCGCAATTTCAGCCCGTCCGCCTTTTGGGATTAAAAAAATTTGCCAACCGTGGTATAATACATACACCCGTCGTGTATTCCCACTATTATACATCGTATTACATTACACAACGCGACCGAAAGCGAGTGGTTTTTTCGCGCTTCGTCGGAGCGCTAGGGAGGGAGAGGGATTGGGATGGAGATGAAATGGTATGAGTGGTGTCGAGAGGAGAACTGAAGTGAAGTTGGTAACGAGGTAACATGAAAATAGAAGCTGTTCTGCCTAATTGCCCCTTTTTCCTACCCCAGTTCCTCGGCGGGGTAGCTGCTAGGGGTGCAACCGCGGAAATTAGTCAACCCGACTTTACTCCCAGCTTTTGAATTTACTCGGTTTCTCATATACCTATAGCCGCGAACAACGGTCGCCGGTCGTATGACAACGAGGTTGTGGCGTCATCTCATGAGATCGGCATAATATAATTGATAGAAAAATTCGTGGCGTATTTGTTTGGTCATTCGGTTACCGTTTGGTTGTTTTTTTTTTTTTTTTTTTTTTTTTCTTCTTTTCTCTCTTTCGCATCGAAAAGAGGAAATAGCGGAAATCGGTAGGTACGCTTCGTCGCGGAATATATCGGCATATCGATACTTTATCCCCAAAATATCGATATTTGTACGCAAACAAACCTATACGGTGACGAAACAAATCACCGTGAAATATGACGAAAGATTGGCAGAAATATGGAAGAAAATAATAAGTACATACGCTAGAATCGTGTATTACAATATGAAATTTAACTGATTGTGAATCCATCCGCATAATTAGAACCAGATATATATATGTATATACATAATAGAATCGTCTTTTCTTACATTTGTTTCTTTCGTTGGTTCCGATTCTGATCAGATTCGGATGTATAGATTTTAGCCGCAGCTTTTCCGTGCCAGCTCTGGTCATACGTCATTCATCCTGCACCTGTACACGTACCCGTACCCGTGTATGTAGTATGTCGGATAAACGGGCAAATGCTAAGGAGGGCAGCGGGCCAAGGTCCTAAACTCTGAATGGCACCCCGGCACCCTAATAGCCTATATTTACACACACCAATAGCAGCCAACACACCGTCGATGTTTAGTTTTTATACTTTCCTCCTATTCTAGTCGCATTTTCTTTTCTTCTCTTCTCTTTTTCATAAGCTTGAAGCAGCGAATATAGGACCGGCTGGCTTGAATGTGCAAGAAAAACCGTTTGGTAAAGGAAAATAGTGAATTTTTGCAAACGATTCGATCGATTTCGATGAAGCTTTGATAATTCATTGAGCACGATTACTGAAAGTGACCTGTTATGAGCATTCCACTGTTTCAGAACGGACCGATCGGATCGAATTTGATAAAAAATGAATACAGTCGAGCCTCGTTAACTCGAACCTCCATAACTTGATAAACCTCTATAGTATGTCTGGGATTGAGTCCCATTCCCCTGCAAAAACGTCCATTATTCGAAGAACAAACAGAGAACAACTCGGAAGTTTTCCCATGCATCAAGGGCAAATATTTGACCTCTGCAACTCGAATTTGAAGGAACCCGACCTCTGTACGTCAAAGGCTACCTCTATGATTCGGAAGTTCCAATACCCTGACCTCTACAACTCGAAGCGGTTTATGCAACGACCTGAACGAATACATACGTCACAGACAGCACTCTGAATTCGCCTACGAGCTTGTCAGTCGCACGGATGATTGATTAGAATTTTTTGAATATTATCATACACATTGTATTCGCAAATGTCTCTACGCCCTGAATTAAACTTACTGTCTCCACTATATTTTGCGGATTTTTACGAGCCTCAATAAGTCGAATATTTTTTGGGCTAACCTCTATAACGCGAAGGCTCCGATGAAACGAAACCTCTTTTACTCGAAGAAGTCAGCTCCTCCCCTGAGATTCGAGTTAGCTAGGTTCGACCGTATTTCCTTATCTTGGCTAGGTTAGATTGCCACCGGCGACTCCGATGCTCTCTTCAGGGGTATCGCACCTCATGAACACCATTGTTACCTAAATTTTGAGCGATTGTCAATCACCTCGATAACGCGATCCTTAGTTTCTCCGAGGCCGCACAACCGGCCGGAATAAAGATTTGTGGATTGATCCAGTATTTTGGCAGAGAGTGCCCAAGTACGTCGTACGTCAACTAGGTTACGTCTAACGCCGCATAACCTACAGCTAACATAAAAAGCAATTGACCTAAACTAGTAAACATAGAAAATATTCATTCTTCCGAAATTTCACCGATCTTTCGACAAATTTGAATACTTATAGGCACCTTTCTGCCAAAATACTGGATCAGTCACCAGAATTTCCTACCGATCGGTCTTGTGGCCTCGGAGAAACTATAAATTGCATTTTCGAGGTGGTCAACTGTCGTTAACTATACTGAGGTGACAATCGCGTTTCAAAGATGCCACACCCTCTCGAGTAGTGCAGCCCCGAAAACTCGGAATCATGTGAATTCGCATCACAATTATATTTCTCTTCGTAATTCATAATTCATAATTTGTAATTTACGATTTTTAATACATTGGCAAGTTTCTATCTAACATGCCCCTCTGTTCTTTTCTGTTTCAGGTTTCGCCTGCGGCAGTAGGGTCAAGTAGCATCCACATTTTCTTCGCTCACACCTTTCAGCTACCCGTTAGTACGAATATATGTCGAATACGAGTGCCCGTCGTCGAGATTAAGACGTAGTGGAGTGTTACAGAGATTCACATACACCGCCAATTATGCCGAGAGTATATAGTATGATACAATAACACAATACAATATAATATCAATTGGATTCGCCGTATCAATAATCCTCGCACCCGTAATAAATTCGTATAGATACATACACACAGTGCGTTTTCAAAAATTAACAATATATACCGAGTGCCCAAAAGTGTACATACGCAGAACGTGCAGATATACTAAAAAATCTGCGCGATAAAGTACAAGTAATATCGGAATATATCGAATCAAATCGATAACAAATTGAATTGGAAATCGACGAGTTTATGCAGCGAGATTGCAGGCGGTGACAATGCCCGCGTACGCCTGCAACTGGAGTTAAGAGAGAGGATACCTTTGAAAATTGTCAACAGCTCAAGAAACCTGCCTCGTAAGCTGCGGCAAGCCAGACCACTCACACTAAGGTAGATCGATGTATAATTATTGTTATTTGCTCAATTGAACACTCGATACTGTAGGCTGTGGTGTTAGACCGGCCGAAAATAAGAGACTGATATTTTCGGCTGTTGCCTCAAAAAAACTGTTGTTTGTGGCAAAAGAAAGAAGAAAAAAGGAGCTTTCGCCGAAGCTGAGCTCGATCGGACAATATTTTGAGGTCGCGCTATTCGTTTTCGATTTTACATTCGAATATTACGCGAAGAATTCGAGTTCGATCAACGCCCGATCCTTCGGTTATCTAATCATTTACATGTATCGGATCGTTTCGGATGTGACTGAAGGCGAATCGATCTAATCGTTTTTCTTCCGAGGTTTTCTTTCTCTCTCTTTTTTCCACTTCGTCGTAATTTCTTGTCGTGTCTCTTCTCTCTCTCTCTCTCTCTCTCTCTCTCCCCCCCCGTCTACGTCTCTGTCTCTTGTCCTCGTAAAGATTCACCGCGTCGAATCGATCGGATCGTTGAGAAAGTGATCAGGGAATAGAATATATTATATACAGTATACAAGAAGTATGTATGTATATACATACATGTATACGTACGTTCGTCAATATTTTAAATGGGCCACCGTGTTAACTTCCGTTCTCTTTTTGTTTTGTTCTTTGACAACGGTACAAGGCATACAATCAATAGGTACATACCGTATGTCAGAGTAAAAACTTGCCCATCGTGAAAAGTTTGGTTAATATTCAGGACAATCTTCACTGTGTATACGTGGGTATGCCTATATACATGTATACTGTACACGAGCTATAAGAGGTATTATATTATTATACCTACCTAAGTTGGCGTCGAGACTTTTGGCGTCGTATCTCGGTCTCGTCCCGTCCCGTCCCGTCCCGTCCCGTCCCGTTTCGTCTCGTCTCGTCTCGTCTCGTTGGCTTTACTTTGTCAATCAATTCGGTCTCCCCAATTCTCATCGTTGTATCATATCACGAGATGAAGAGACAAAGAAGTCGGACGATGAGACTCGAGTACACATTTTCTTCTCGGTCGTTGTATTCACCAGTGTATATTTGGAAGAAAAAAAGAAGACGAGAATTGAAAATTGAAAACTGAAAATTGAAAATTGAAAATCGAAAATTCGCTTTTACGCACCGTATACAAATTTTATTCAACCGTTTTCGTCGTGTACATTCTCGACGAAATCCGCGGTTTCTCGTATCGCATACGCAGCGATCGGCAAGAAGTAAACGAAAACAGAAATAAGAAGACTCGCAATCGAAAACGAAAGAAAAAAATATGAGCTGTTTCATCATTGGAATAGATAATTATGACTCAAAAAACGAAGAAAAAAAACGACATAATTTTTCAACCCAGTATAGCATACAGTGTACAATTATCCTGCATGTATCTCAAATCGATAACGATCGTCGTCGAGCCAAAAGTAGCAGGTATGACCTATACTTACGTTCGTTTTTCCCCTCTTTGTAAATATCGTGCATAGTTACAGTATTATGTTATCTTCGAATGATCATACACATCCACACACACATATATATATATATATATATCTCATTCGAAGTAAAATTTGTAATCAGATTGAGAAACAAAATTGGCCCAAATGTTTGTCATTTTTATGAATTTAAATTGATTCCAGAACAGTGAATTTGAAAGAGTTCGTCGATCCCGCGTTATGTCG
Organism: Phymatocera aterrima; assembly: GCA_963170745.1. Classification (NCBI taxonomy): domain Eukaryota; kingdom Metazoa; phylum Arthropoda; class Insecta; order Hymenoptera; family Tenthredinidae; genus Phymatocera; species Phymatocera aterrima. Next base: position 4,745,028 of record OY720671.1, read on the forward strand.
TTATTTTTATTCATTTCATTTCATTTCATTTCATTTGGGCTGCTATAAAAAAATTATTTGGATGTTGATTAGCGAACGACGGAAGGTGAGAAGGGAGAGAAAAGGAAGGAATGACAGAATGAAGTGAGAGACAAGCTGACGGATAAATTGCAATCGAAGTAATTTATTGTCGTTAACTTTTGTCGGTAATTGATTTTCTATAATTCGATAACAGTCGGGGTGAGGTGCCTTCACCTATACCCTACAAATTGCTAGTCAGACTTCGAGAATGGGCCAGCTAGCCAGCAGCCACGTGACTTTGGCGTTTCATGCCGCAACGCCTTCTTGTATTGATCGAACTAGCATCAGCTGTGCGATGTAGCCGTAGCTGGGCTAGCCCACGTTTAAGTATGACGCAAAAGTATGCATCTAAATAATCAATCCAAATATAGATATGAATCCGGAAGAGAAAAATCGGGGGCGAATTTTGGCGAATTTTGTTCGTTGACGACGTTGAGTTCTTCGTTTTGGGAATGGAAAGATGAAAAGAAAAAAAGACGATTGCGGGGAGACACATTTTGACGGAATATGATTTTTTTCGATTATTTTTCGTTCCATTCTACTGCTACAGTTATAGGGTAACATCGAAAGGAAGGAAACGTGTTTTTGAGAATCTTTTATTACAAATAATATACATTATATACATTATATACATACATCTACCAATCATTGTCAGATAGAAGAAAAAAAAACATATTTTCACAAGATCCGAAGCAAATTGTCAATCGGAGCGAAGATTTTCTGCGAGAAAAGTCGAGGGAGGCGAAAATTTCTTACAAAATCGAAGAAATCGATTTTCGTCGAAGGAACTTTAACATTTTTGGAACGAACAAGTTCCTTCTGGTTGTTTGAACGGAAAAAAAGTTTCCGTATCGACTGTCGTGCAGCGTGATGAATGAGTTTGAGGTTTTTTTTCTTTCGCTTTTTGCTCGATTCGCGACGACAAAATCGTGATTCGTGCTGTACTACAGCGCGGCGATATCGTTACGAAAGCTCGAATTTTGAATCGACGAAAATTCCCGAAATTTTGTATTTTTGAATTGTTTTTCTTGAAAATTATCTCCGAACCTATCATTCCGGAAATCTATCCACTCATCGATTACATATGTGTAGTATATGGGGATTGATTATCGCACGTTAAAATAAAACGGGAAATATAAAGGTATAAAATGTATAATGTATATAAAAGGCTCAAACGCCGCGACCCACTTACTTACCTCGGCCGTAGGGAGGTAGCACTTGCATTCAAGTATTTATAAACTATGTATATATCTATGTATGTATGTTCTGTACATGATTGGCTACACTTGAGCCTGCCCGCGCTTAAAGCTGCTTAAAGCTTGTTTAACCGGTTTTAAACAGCTTGAGGGGATTTCAGATAGGTATATTCTCACTCCTGACAATGAGATAAGGTTTGAGCGCTCTTTAGAGCGCGAACTCTCAGGGGGACGCGGGGCGAAGTAGAAAGAGACGAAAAGCAGCGGGGCAAAATAAGTGGAGAAAGTAATAGAAGTCCAAAAAAAAGAGGGTGCATAACTTGAACCCTTTGGAAACTCGCGCTCGATCCCTGTTCAGGCCACTTCTTCTTCTTTCTTCCAGTGTTTTCGTTTTGTCCAATCAATTCTACAATTGTACAAACCATCAGTAACCATCGTTGGCTATAGGGAGCGAAATTGTTTCTTCCTTTCGTAATGATTTGAAAATTTCTGAAACGCGAAGATTTCGTCGAGCGGGATGTATTTGGGAAAGGTTGGAAAGTTCACTGATTTTTCAAAGTAAAAATACTTCCAGCACAAAGGTGACAAGTATATATATATGGAACTCTAGCCAGGGAAATATCGTCATTCGGCGAGGGAGCAGAAGTCAGGGAATTGTTGGGAGTATATCTAGTTGCCACCGTGCACCGGGTGATCCATGGAATTAAAGAATCGATCGGTTCGGGCAAACCGACTTGTGTCCCGCCGCCCGCAAACTCAACGATCACCGATTCCGAGTTGAATCAACTGAAATTTGCCTCGCGATTCAACCGGCTTATCTTTTTTTCTCCTGGGTGTAGTATATATACTGCATAAAAATATGAAATAAACGCCGGGTGTATTATAATTATACACGCGCTCCCGGCTCCCGGGGGGGTCTGGTCTCGGCGCATCGCATATCTCGTCGCAAACGATATAATTAATTTATATACATACGCATACATACATGTATATTATATACATGCGTGGGTTATCCTGCGGCAGCGATTACACGATTCTTCAACGCCACTTCGCGTTCTGTCTCTCTCTCCTCGTTCCCTTTCATGAATTTATACGTATAACGCAACGAGATCGCAGACGATTAGAGAATTAATCTGCTTAACGCGTACGTAACGATGCAGGTTAATTTCTTTATCGCCTCTTAATTTTCGGCCCCCCTCCTCCTCCACAACCCTCACTTTTTTTTTTTTTTTTTTTCAGTATCATCATCATAATTCCTGTTTCGTTTTGTTTCACGATGGATACTCGAGCGGTGTTAAAAGACTGTAGAAAAGTTCAGAAACCTCTTTCGTGATTAATGAGCTCACTCTCGCTCTCCCTCTCTCTATTTTTGTCTTTCTTGCTTCATTCTCCCGCGGTCGCAAGAGGATGATTGTATCGCTGCTGCGTATAATGTACGGCTCCAGAGGATATTATTATACATCTTTACACATTAATTTATATTAATAGTATAATATGTACACTGTATCGATGGAAATATAAATTGCGGATGAAAAACTTGACGGATTGTTTCATAGATTTTATTCATAACGAAACGCCTCTTCTTTTCTCTCCGCGTTGATAGCAGGTGGAGTGAAAAACCGTCGAAGCTAATTATCCTCGAAGTTTGAAGAGTTGACCGTAATCGGTAACGATCGTTCGTTAAATCCGTTGGGTTTTTTTTTTTTTTTTTAGGTATAGGTACAGGTATGTACAATGTATGTATATACGTGAGTATGTATGTAATACATACATCAGCCTGGCGCTCTACTAGATATTCCGCTCCAATATACGCGAAGTGGAAACGAAGTTTTCTCTGCTGAGTTCGATTTTTCGCATTATTATTACGCTGCCGCACTCGAACGGAGTCGAAAAACTTTCTGTTTGACGGGCGCCACCCTAGAATAATAGTATCCGTGCAATACTGAGGTCCGGGTCGTCGGATCACATGATTTCAATGATTTATGTTCAAGTGGGTACAGTAAACGTTCAGATCCGTAAGTTGCTCGATCGACTGTGAAATTACAACGTATTACAGGATTCGGCATCAATCCAATATCGCACGAAATTATGATCCGTTTCTTGATCAATATTTTGTCATAGTTCTGCTTCACGATATCCACACTAATCGTTGACGTTGCCTCGAGGTGTGATTATAATTACTTTACGAAATCTCCGTACGGACAGAATTTCTTCCTTTGTTCATTCTCGTTTGTTCGTTCGTTTGTTTGAAAAATGTCTCATCCTTGTCAGAAGGAAGCAGGTTTTCAGAAACGTTGTTCCAAAAAAATATGGCGACGAACGTTTTTTGTAAGGAAAAATATTTCTCAACGTAATGATGCGCCACGGCATGAATATATGACGCGGAATGAAAACGCTATACCTATCTACAAGTCTTATTTCTCTGCTCTTATATCCTTCTCGCTTCCGCCCCTCGCGTCCCTCGTACGAAACTACCTTCGCGAAAGGAATAAAAAACAGAGGAAAGAAAAAAGAAAAAGAAAAACGAGAAGAAATTCTACTGACACCTGTACTGCGAGGATCGAAAATCTAGCTGGTTGGCTTTCACCAAATCCTTACACTTTACGCATTTCGTAGTAACAAAAAACCTGCGTGGGTATAGTTCCCCCCGTCTACGGGGCGGTTCACATTCTGTGGATAGATTTTTTTTTTTGGTAAATTCTGAATGGAAACGTTCTTTATGCCGAGGATCCGCGTGACCTCTGGTTTTCGAGCTACAGGAGGATCCAGGCTGACCTATGACAGAGCTCTCGTGAGCGAGTGAGTCACGCCAGGCTTGGACACAGTGTGAGTGAACACAGCCTTTTTGCACTGACCTATCAGCGTCGTGATTGGTGATACTTGGGTATTCTTTAACTCGCAGACTAGAGGTCACACCGGTTTTTGCCAAAAGACTTTGCCTTTCAGAATTTTTCCCAATAATCCTGCATTCGCGATGTGTGTGTACCGCTCAACCTGAATCGCCCTGTATAGCCATTGGTATGCGTGGATGTGTACGCTACATGTATAGGTATAAAAGAATCCTCTGTAGATTCTGGAACTCCCGCCGTGCGAATCGATCGATATGAATTGATGTAGCCGTTGAATGGTACACATTTTTTATTGCATTGAGTCGAGTCGAGTCGAATCAAGTAGCGTCGAGTCGAGTACGGTTGAGTTTAGTTCAGTGAGTTTTCGTTCAATAATAAATGTATATCCAGCGTTGATCTGTGTACTATATGGAGCTCCGTTACATTTATATACCTAGCTTCCTGTCTATCTGCCCCGCAGCCTTAAAATTTATGTTGAACCGACAGGAAGTTGCACGAGATGTGATTCATTGTTAGTCAGGTGAGAGTCGGCCGTTTTATATCTTTTGGTGGAAAGAGGAGGAGGAGGAGGAGGAGGAGGGCGGTAAACTCGAGAGAACAGAGAGAGTATCAGGACTTCACTGGTTTTTCTAGTATGTAGATAAAAGTCAAATTAAAAAATTTTGGTAATTTAGTATCACGAGATTCTACGATTTATCTATCCGTTCAATCAACTATTTATTTCGTAAAATTCACGTCGAAGCAAGTGTCCCGACGGGGAAACGGTGACGCTGCGCAACAATGTGTGAATAAAGTTGAACAACGATCGAGAAAGAATGAAACTTTTCGACGATTCAACATAACGAAAATGAAAATGATAAATAATGATAATAATAATGAGAAGGAAGCTTAATTAAATATGCAGAATTCTCACTCGGAATTCAGAATCTCGCGCCATGTACTCGTGCATGCGTTATGCATGCATGCATGTGCATACATTCCTTGGTTCCGCAGTAGTTCAATCATCCGCTGCAGGCATGCAGCGGCCGACCAGCAAGTAGTAGAACCGCTTCACTTAGTCAGACATGGCCAGACATGGCCAGACACTGCGGCGCGGCGCGGCGCTGGAGCGTCTGGCTCATATAGGATCCGAGCAGAGGCTGACCAGAATCGGAGAGTACTACTAGCTGTACGAACGTAGCGCCGACTCACACTACTTGAATTTCTACCTCTAACTATCCTATGCTGTGTACCAGATACAGTTCTAGAAATTTTGAATTCGCGATCAAAACCACCGGATTTTTTAATCGTCTGGTTTTTCCTCTTTCCCCCTTTTTGTTTCTCGTCAATTTGACATTGTCGTTCATTCTTGATGAACTAAAATTTGAATTCGAACGCATTCGGAGGGATTTTTTTAATTTTTATACACCAACGTATCAGTTATCGATTATGGCTACATATTATAAGGAAATCATGTATCAGGGAGCGATGCGAGGTGTGTTTATTTTCTCTGTAGCCCTTTTTCGAAGAGAGAGAGAGAGAGAGAGAAAGAGAAGGAGAGTTTTGAAGACTCAGGAAAAGTTTAAGTGACACCTCCTAAGTGCCGTATTACGATACGACACGCTGCCTGCTCGCCTGCCAGTCTTATCGCTCTGTGTATGTAGCCCACCTCGTATTTATGGCCGTAGGCAAAGTGTCAAACAAACTTCCGCGCGGTAAACTGATACCAACTCCGTTCGTTTAGTAGACTTCGGGAGTTTGTTGCTGTTTCTCCTCCTCCTCCTCCTCTTCCTCCTCCTGCTGCCGCTGCTGCTACTGCTCCTGCTACGAAACTTGTCGTATGATAATATATATCCTATAACGCTGCGCGTTATATATGTATGTTTTATATATAAATTGTGTATTATATAATATATTATACATATCCATAGAGTACGTAAACTGTGCAAAATTATACTATGACGTACATAATACATACCCACATAGCTATATAGTTCTTAGGTGGTATGAAACCCTCGAATCCAACGTATAATTAAGTAGATTGGGTAAATTATATTCATTGCCCTAAACTTTTCGGGTCTAGAAATTTACCTCTCGCGACGGATTAGAGAAATTTGTATTATTTTTGTTTCTCGTACAGTTTGTTCGTTGAAACAAGAAACGAAACAACAATGACAAAACGACATTCCACTATAGGCTGAAATTCTGTGTCTCGTCTTTGTTAATGACAAATTTTTTTTTTTTTTTTCCTTTAATCGTGTTACAGATGACATAGGATGGGTTGGGCGGCGCTCGGGCGGCGTTCAGGCGGTGGCACTTGCCCCCCTGTTTCCCCCCTCCTGTCGCTGTCTATCGCTTCCCTGGCTGGCTCCTTCACCCTCGCTATTATCTGCATCCTCACCCTCACCCTCACCTTGGCGACTCTTGGACACGCCGAGGACATGTGAGTATACGGTGCAACTTTTTATCATTCTTATCACTATTCGTCATTTCCTCTTCCCGTATAGGTGTATACCACCTACGTAAGTAGGACGAATATAAGACCGATAATCATGTATTCTAACCTTGCTAGCTGAATACATATCTGCCTAGGTATAGTCGTACATTTACTTAGGTACATATTTATTTGACAATAAAGTTACCTCTCGTTATTCAATATATACATATTACTCGGGATTCGTGGATAAGTTCATTTTCATAATCGAGATTCAGGATGGCTTTCTTCTTATGCCTTGAGATTTCAACTTCTCTACATTCGCGTGTTGAATCGTACAGAAACAAAAAATCAAATAAAAATTTTTGATCCTTCGGTGAGCTGACAGAACGGGAAAAAAATGAAACAAACTCAGAGGAATTAACTAAATCTGTTCTCTCCGTTTTTCTTTTTCTCTAATATGCATTTTTTCTACTGTTTCTTTGCTTTCTCGGTTTTCCCACCCACATTTTCCGATTTTCCGTTTCAACTGTATCGTATCGTTGCGATTAGATTAGGTAAATCGTATAGGTAGTAGATATACAGTGAACATATATTTCTCATCTTGTCAACGCTAGGAATATTATATATATGAATAAATATACGAATAAATAAATAGTTTATTGATATAGGAAGTACGGAAAACGGGAGAAAGTTTTTACATATATTATAGTATATAGGTATAGGTATATAGGAAATTCTGATCAGGCATGTTTCTAATCGTCATACTATATAATTATACTTCTATCTAGTATATATTACATACTGTGACGGATTTTTATTTATTTTTCGTTTATTTTGCACCTTGGATTGATTACATACTATATACATATTAATATTATTATTATTATTGGTTACGTTTACTGTTCAACGACGAGCTTGAGATCGTTGCGGAAGCATTCTATACGTACAATATGTGTATTACTATATACTATATAATATATATACAGTATACATTCGGCAGCGCTCGCGATCGTTTTACTTTCATTCCCGTTGCAAATCGAAGAAGAGAGAAAGACGAAAAAATACGTCTCCGAAAAAAGAACGAAAAAAAAAAGAAGGAAGAACAATCAACCAAAACCAAAGAAGAAAAAATCAATGATTAACGCGAAAAGATCTATTTTTTTTTGTGCTTTGTGTTTTGTGTTTTTATATATATATATGCATTTCATCGAAAATCGTTCTTTTAAGGAGCATGATCGTTAGGTATTTGATTTTTTTTTTTTCTTTTCTCCAGTACATGAAATGCATATCATGCGTATATTAGCCGTGGTGAGACGTTATACGATTTATGTTACACACATATATATACACACGCATATGTACACACATATTTTGTTTTTCTGGGTTTTGTTTGTGTTTTTGTTTTTTCTTCTTAGAAAAGCAAAAAAAAAAAACAGAAAAAAACCAATTACAACAGACCGTACGAAACTCGAATCGGCGGGAATACGAAGCGTGATTATATATGTACAGTATACGGGGATCGACGATCTTCGGTGATTCGGTGAATAAACGCGGAAAAGGTGAAGAACGAAAATGGGAAAGGGACAAAGAAATGTGGGAAGAGAACGGAAAAAAAGTGCAGAGAAGAAAATGTCCCGAAGATCGTTGCCGCCCGACATGGATATAGTTTATTGTGTTACAGTTTCGAGGAGGGTAAATCGGACAAGGAAATACTGGACAACCTTCTACTGTCAACGCGATACGACAAGCGATTGCTGCCTCCGGTTCAAGGTACTCTGCGGCCCCCGCCCCACACCCGACAAGATGACTACTACACCCCTAACGACCTCGACCCAAATGATTCAGAACAGTCAGAGCACCTTAAACATCACAGGCACCAAAACCACAACCGCCACCAACATCATCATCATCATCATGATCACCATCATCATCAAAACCCACAACACAATCTAAGCACACTTCCAACTACTACTAGTACTGCTTCTTCTACTACTACTACTACTACTACTACTCCCCGTCGGAAGGGTATAATTTCATTTTGTTATATCCTCGTTCTTATCCTTGTTATTATCTTCTCAGCTTCTCGTTTCGTTTCGTTTGGTTCCGTTGTTTTTTTGGTTTTTGGTTTTTGGTTTTTGGTTTTTGGTTTGTGGTCTTTGGTCTTTGGTCTTTGTTTCCGTTTTCAGCATGTCTCCGTCTCCGATAGTTGATCTTCATCCGTGCTGCAGCGCAATCGGCGATGCACACTTGCATACACAGCTAGCTCCTGTTCATTGATGGTTTTGCTCGGAAATTTGCTACGCGCGCGGTAAGTTGCCCGCGAATCAGGTGAGACCAATCAGTCGAATTCATCCGAATGCGCGAGTCCCGATGATCGGTCTCTGCCCAACCTTCGGGGCAACCTGCGGCAAACCCAGCTACGAGTTCGGAGCGAAACCATTAATGAACAGGAGTGTACCTGTAAGGCGGCAGTACCTGTAACGTATATATATATGCGATTTTTCGATCGGTACTTCATTGATATTGGCGTCTGCGATTCGTTATTCACTTATTTACCTTCTTCTTTCTTTCCGTTTACCGCCATTTGTGGTGACCGAAGAAAAAAGAAAGACCGGAATCGGTCTCGATTGTTGGAAATTTGAATCGATTCTCAATAAACTTTATCCGCGTTCCGGTTCATCGTCGGTTTCGTGTGAATTGTTCGCGGTTGTTTTTTTTTTTTTTCTTTCTCTCGTACTCCCCACTTTTCGTCTCTCCAAGTTTCTTTTTCCTCCTCTTCTTCCAGTACTTCGTTATAACGGAAGTAATCCACTCGACAAACGCGTGGAACATTAATCGTTTTTTCTCCATTATTCTGTCTCGGAGTTTCTTCTGTTTTTATGTACCGCTTTTTTCACTCAATTTTGTCACTCAAAGAGCCTGATGATTTGTATTACTAGGTATATATTTATATACATATATACCTAGTAATATCATATAACAATGCTTGTTGCGGCTGCTGTATAAATAAATTATAGGTATACATTCGCGCGCGTAGAAAAATTGAATTTATCAATCGCCACATTATATATATATACTCTCACGTAGGTATACCGCTGCTATTCAATAGGACAATATACGTACATATATATACCTATGTATAAACAATAATCGATGATTAATAATTGTTACATCATCGTTTAGGTACGCGCATATACTGCGGTGTATATGTGCACGTATATACAGGTATCGCACGTAAATGCAATTATATACACCTGTAGGTACTATCTGCTATGTACCTATATTATCGAGATAATTGGCTTTTATCATTGATAACTATGCTTCACAATATTATTATTAACAATGATAATGATGATAATAACAATAAGAATAACGACGATCATGTACCTAACTTGCGTAAAAATGCATACATTTAAATGCGTATACACGTCTCGACACCGTTTCAGAAAAGTCGCGTTTAAGGGAGACCCGCTCGAAGTTTTTACGCTCGTTTTAACATTTTAGGGAGGTCTTCTTTTCCTTTTCTTTTTCCATTGATAGAACATGAAACATGAACAGAATACTTTGAGCGGACTTCCTCCGGCACAATTTTTATCCAACGAAACGATCTACGATGACGAACGATATTCAGAGAGAAAGAGAGAGTAACGCAAAACTAGGGAAATAAGTGAACCAGAGAAATTGGGGGAAAAAGGTGATTTCTAACTGATCGGACATGTAACATAATTACACCTGGTATAGGTATATACGGTTCTTTTATTTCTAAATGATTGACACGATACACAATACGCAATTATTAGTGCGCTCGCCAATGAATTTTTTTTTCTTTTTACCGTTTTTCCGGTACATGCACGCACTGCACGTAGTACGTAGTACATACCTACTACAGACAGAAGTGGTAAGAAAAGACGCGATCCGAATTTTGAGAGAAAGAGAAAGAGCGAGAGAGAAGGAGAGAGAGAACGGGAATGGGAGAAAAACTGGAAGTGAAACAAAAAAAACAGGAAAACGAAAATGATAATGACGAAACAAATCAAGGCTTTGATTACCGTTTTTCGTTTTTCTTCTTTTCTTTCGTCGATTTTTTCGAAAAATGAAGAGAAGACGAAATAATAATCGTTTTATTCGCATCAATTGGCACTTTTTTTTTTGTCCAATTGAATGATCCTTATTATTATTCTCGAATATATCACGAATATAGTGTAACGATGATTAATAACGTATGGTAAAAGAGTCAGGCATGTATATAGATACGTATGTATAGTACTGTACACTCATGCGCATTAGTGATGGTCTGATACTCTGAAGTTAACTTGCGACGCTCCACTGGTAAAGTGCAGGAGACCGATCTGCGCGATATGCATTTGCAGCAGATTGGGAAAATACATCACGCCGATTGGTGGTCTCTGCTCTACCTCGTGGAAGCGACTCGACGCGAGTCTGTCTATATAACTTACTTGTGAACAAAACCATCAACGTGCGGCGGTGTATACCTACTCAGTTGTCGTATAATAACAGTAACTGTATGTATGTATATACATACATACATACATACATACCAATCGACACGGATCAGTGTTGTCCGAACTGCATCAGGGCGTGAATATTCTATCGTATAAATTACAATATTCCATGTATGCAGTACACCTTGTGGCGTATATCTATGTAGGTACCGGCTCGGCTACCTCTAGACTCTGGAGCCTGGAGTCGCCTAGTTGGTATGAAGCGCGAGTGCTACTGTAGGTTTACATGGGTATGCGTTACATGAATTATTGAAGATCGTTGAGAACGAGATGGCGGAAGTGCCATGCAGCCTTGCAGCCCGGATTGAACAAGTTATTCCTGGTCATGCGGGAAAACATGAGAAAAAAAACACTTTGCCTGCATAATAAACTAGTTTGGATAATTCCGCTCGAGCGGCAGCCGCGGGTCCATTTCCGACGTGTATCATCGCTCTCCTAGATTCCCCCGCGACGGACCCTTTCGAGCGGCTTAGACCGCTGGCCATTTCATTTCGTTTCGACGAAATTTACATACGGTCAGATTTAATCGGATCTAATAATTGAATCTGATCGAAATCGACGGGAAATGATTCTTTTCGCCGCGTTTTTGGTCTACGGTCCCCCGAGTAGAGAGAAACTTTGGTCACAGTTGCACGGTTAACGAAATATTCATAACACACTATACAGCCAATTTTTCGACGCGCCCGGATACAGGTTATACCCGTGTCGTGTGTTTTATACTTGTATACAAAGGTGGATCGTTGGAGAGAGTCCTGAGACCTTCGGTCTATCAAGGATCGAAATTGAGCCGGAGACTTTAGGATGACCCAGATTTACCTTGGCGGATGTATACCTATAAGGTATGATACCTTTACATACATACATACATACGTACGTACTATACGTATATTATACTTATCCACGTTATGGGTACATAGGGAAGGACTCGAGGGATTTGTCGAAGGAAATTAATGTAGAATAGAAGGGTAGGTATAGGTATGGAGATATAGATGGCTGATGTGAAAGATAAGAATTGTATGTACTTTTTTTCTTTTATCGTTGTTCTTCCTCCTTTCTTTCTATTTCTCTCTTTCTCTATCTCTCTCTCTCTTTTTTATTCTAGTCATTTTCAGAAGGTAGAAGGTTGTAGGTATACCTCCCCCCACCGGGCATCGCCTGGAGAAAAAGAAAAGGAAAAGGAACGATTGCTCGTGAATCGCGTTAAGTTTTTATGCAGTTTATAGACGGCGGGAGCACGCGGCGGATACCGATCCTACCGATCCGCCTGTATGTACCTACCTACAGCCCGAGATTTAATTCACTTTATACTCACATCAGTTTATTCAGCGGTAGGATATACATACATATACCCAAGTATATGAGTTATTACATATTCTTCTCTCAAAGGTCATTTTCTCTCCATCTTTTCTCTTTTCACCTCTTCCTCTCTCTCTCTCTCTCTGTCTCTCTCTACTTCTCTCTCTGTCACATTTTACACTCATCGCGAGGAGATTATCTCTATATTGGTTCAATTAGTAGGATTTTAACGACCTGCAAACTATATAGCTATACATATAGATTCATGCATACCGTAACATAAACACACTCGCGCACCGCACACACGATCAACGATTCAAATTTTATACCCATTTTTCGTTAGATGTATACATATATTTATATCCTCTTTTCCGCTTTCTTTTTCCAACTACTTCCCATTCCAATTTTCATATCTCTCTCTCTCTCTCTCACTCAATACCAGCTGTAGTACACCACACGTCATTTGAAATTTATATATTTGAATTTTTTTTATTTTCAACTTATAAATTACAAAATTTTTAATTCTTAAATTTTAAATTTAAGATTAAAAAAATTTTCCATTCTCGATTACCAACTCTTTCTTCGTTTTTGTAAAAGAAAAAAAAAATAGAAGAAAATCTCATTCAAAAAAGAATCTAAATCCTTTCACGAGGTAAGTATACAGTATGTCAAAGAGTTACGTGTTTATGGTATACCTTATACACGCATATATATACATATACATATAAATAGTTATTCATATTATCGTTTGTATGGAGGAGAAAAAAAAAAAAAAAAAAAACCGACAAACAATTGAAACGAAAGAAAGAGAGAAATTTATGAATATCGTCGATGATGTGGCAAGATCCCACCGAGAGATGAGATGATGAGATTTGTGAGACAAGGAGAGAAAAAACAAAAACCGAAAAAAAATAAATAAAATAAAAAGGAAAGGAAAAGCATCGAGGCCATATACGCGTCCGCCCTAGCCCTACGGTGGTTCGTTGGTGTTACAGATGCGGACTTTTGCTGCGGGATGCGACAGCCAAGCGACGTCGGTTCATTGACGAATCAATCAACGAGCCCCCGCAACCCAAACGAGAACAAGAATTCGAATAACATCTATATGCCGCACGAAAACCTACGCACCCATCTCCGCGGTCCGTGCCCCATAACTGCTACTATAATAATATTGATAATCATAATCATAACAATAATAATAATCACGTGGATAAGAATAATAATGACAACGATCGATATCTGATGACCCGTATCACGCGCAGTTCTGTCAATGAGACTGCAAGGGTGAAGGCGGAAGGGAGAGACAAAAGCGGAAGAACATAAAACGAGGCAGTATCGAAACGTGGATAAAATCTGAACGCGTTGGCCGCTTCGAACGGGGGGGGGGGGGGGGGGGGGGGGGGGGTTCTATCACCAGAAACTAGAAGGATCGGCTTTTCATTCGGCGTTTCGTTGTTAGAATTGAAAAAATCTTGCCACGTTGCTGAGAAATTAGGCGTTTGAAGAAAAATTTGCTTCGGAAAATAATCGCTAGCGGAGAGACGATGATCTGCAGGCAGAAAATGAACGAAGTAAAAACTAAAACGCAACGCAAAGCGATGTTCGACACTCACGTGAGAGCGAGATACGCGAAATTTACTCGCAGGATTTGGTTAGGATTCGATAAATTTCGAAGGGATTTTCGTTTTTCTTTTTGTAGAAACTCATATTTCAAACGCATGGTCTTCTTGCGGTGACACGCGAACATTTCGTCGATTTCGAAACGTCAAACGAAAAGCCGATTATCCCGTCATATATAGTATACGGCAGTTTCTGACGGAGGAAGAAATAAATCGTATGTACGCACGGTTCGGTATGCAACGCGTCATGGGATTTTATCTACGTTTTCGAACTGGCGTGTTTTTGTTTTCTACTTTTTTCTCTGGTGGGGTCTCCCCCACCAATTCCACTAGCCTGAATTCGATCGATCAAATTATTATTATATGCGCGCAGTTCCATTATTTCGATAATGGAACGGCTGTACCTTGTCATTATCACTATCTTATACACTAATATATGCTATTCATATTAATACATATGCTGGGGTTAAGACGGGGTATTGATAATCGTCATACAATCTTGTTAAAACCGTAGCCCAACAGATTTTGCCATTTTTTCTTTTTCTTTTCAACCTTTTTTTTCGTTTTCTCAACGCGCATCGGGATATCCTGCGGCTGTGGATTGAATGCACCTCGGACGGGGAAAACAGTAAAAACAGGAGAGGAGAAAAAAAAACGAAATGCGAGATATGAATTTGCAAAACGTATTATACTGTACGCATACCTATATAATAAAGGTATGCACATACAATAGTACGTACCTACGTGTACGAGTAAGGTATATACCTACCTATATATATATATATAATACACGTATAAGAAGATTATCGTGAAATTGAAAGCACCGGACGGATTTCAAAACGAATTAGATTGTAATAGAGATGAAAATTCTGCAAGGATTTTCAATTGAATTATACTAACATGTTGGCGTAGGCAGGTTCATGTGGGTATGTATATATATTCTTAACCCCAGGATATTTTTGTTTTTTTTTCTTTTTCGTTTTTTGAAACAGTTGATGTTACATATATATATACATGTTATTATACGTCTATATGTTACGTGTATGTGTTATGCATCTATTTACATATCGATGTTATACCATAGTATATATTGGACACATGCGTTTTGAACACTGCAGTTGCGAACACGTACGACATTCGTACAAATTATGATATTTGCGATGAATTCGTTGTTTTTCTATTTTTAATTTATTTATGTTATTTATTTTTTTTCAAATTTTTTCTTCAATTATTTTCTCCTCGTAAGTGTAAACACAATTTCATTTTATTGTACAGGGTGTCCAAGAACTGAGTGTTTGTTTGGGGGGGGGGGGGGGGGGTCGGGATCGGGATCGGGGTCGGGGTGAGTCTAGCTTGCTACCCTCGTGCCGTTGGAAGTAGTGCAGGTCTCCGTTGCGGCGTCTGTGAGATACAGCTCATTTGAAAAGTCGCGCCAGTTATCGAAGATCGCGGTATTCCGAACCTCGATAAGTCGAAGCACCGACGCAGCTGCTATTTTCAAAATCTACCACGACACTCCGGGACGAAGAGAGCGTACGAATGAGATATAGTTAACACATAATATTATAATATTATAATGTTTCCAACGAGCTGGACTCCCCTGATCATTCACCTCCAAAAATAGCATTCACTTCGCGGACACCCTGTACGTATGCGCAACTATGTTCTTATTGCATATCATACTTTTCATGTTAATTAATCAATCAATCAATCAATCAATCAATCAATGATCGTATTGATTAATCAATTGATAATCAAACTTAAAACAATTCAATTCAATTCATGTAACTAATCGTTTATACCAATACACGCCATATAATATGTACCGCGAGATTTCGGTGACAGCGGAATAGAATCCGTTGTGAAACGATAGGTGCCATCTATCATTTGTCTACCATGCAAATAACATTGTGAACAAATGATAATTGGCGCCTATCGTTTCGCATTGGATTCTATCCTGCCTACTTCCACCGAAATCTCCCGATATATATATACACGTATAGGGTGTCCAAAAGTAAAGTACAATAAGCGATGTGGGTAATAGAGGGGGTCGAGCTGAGTAAATTGACCCAAGGAACATGTGGTCTGCGAAGTCGCGTTCGCCCCAGATATGACCAGTTAAAAAATCTTGCCAACCGCCCGCACGCAGGCAACCGAGTACACGATTGGGTCGATTTACTCAGCTCGACCACCCCCTCTATTACCCCTATCAATTTTTGTACACAATTTTGGGACACTCTGTATAAGCATATATATACTAATCAATTGACTCGTATTTGTGGGACTGCGACTTGCGATGTGTTTGTTAGATATGTAGCTGCAATTCACCTTTACTTAAACCCCCATTATTAACCTTCTGGCCCCTGCTAAACCCTACAGTTTTATATATTATAATATTATACTCACAATAATTCACACCACACTACACTACATTCTCTCGCTCTCTCTCTCTCTCTCTCTCTCTCTCTCTCTCTCTCTCTCTCTCTCTCTCTCTCTCTCTCTCTCTCTCTCTCTCTCTCTCTCTCTCTCTCTCTCTCTCTCTCTCTCTCTCTCTCTCTCTCTCTCTCTCTCTTATATAATATATATGTCTCTCTCTGTCTCCATCTCCATCTATCTCTAACTCTCGCCCAGTGTCAATGTTCTTATTTGTTTGTATCTATTTCCTCTATTTGGTTACAGTCAATCAATAATCATGCGTATACCACATCAGTTGACGAAATACTACATATACACCGGATGTGACTGAAGTTCCGTACGTTTCAAAATGAACGAAAATTATCTGTATACTTTAGAAAATTGACCAGATACGTTGAGAATCTACATTTCATCTAGCTCGACGCGCTGTACTGCAGTTACCGATCTCAATCGAGAACTTCGATGTTACGTGGGTATGATTAGATGAGAATATTGACAAGAAAAATAGATGAAATTATTCGGTTAACCAAATAATTTTCGTTCATATCGGAACGTTCGCAACTTCAGGCACATGGAATACTACTCCCTTCAATGCGATTATCAATTGTCGGCTGTAGGTATAATGGTAGGTGTATAGGGTTGTGCCAAGTCGATTCAAGCACGTATTACATCTCCCGTTCCGTCTCCGTAACAGGTATAACTTCATCATCAACGTACCTCACCCTGTATCTTCAATTTTGTTGTATTTGTCATATAAGGATCTCTCAATATTCTTTCTTTTTAACTTTCTTTTCTTTTTTTTATGGTGTGTCCCGCTCAACCTGAATCACTCTGTATAATATATCGGTATGCGGTATGCATTCGCGAATTAAAAGTTCGCGATACACTGTGTATACAATGTATACAATGTAGAATGTAGCATCACGCGCCGGACAGCCTGTACATAGATCCGTAAACATATATTCGTACAAAGGAGAGAGTATATCAGAGTTTAGGTTGGACACGTTATTATACCGTTGTGGGAAATTAAATGAAAATATAGTAGTACGTGTACATTTGTTTTATACTCGGTAGGTATATATACAGGGTTGGGCCTGAAGAGAACCGGACAAATTTGAAACGTGAACAAAATTCGAACGCGTCGAATGATTTCCGAAAACTGTTTTTATGCTCAGAATTTGATGGATGAAACTTTTGTCTCGCGTTTCAAAATCCGGCAAAATTTTCATTCCTCGCTAATTGTAAGATACACGCTCTTGAAATACGCGATTTGAAAATGTCGCTGGAAGGATGAAGAAAATTGATGTCGAAGAATGTTAAACTTGATTTCCATCTTGAACTGTGATTCGAAGACTCAGTTATTCCGGTTCAATGATTCACAAAACACTCGCAACGGCGGATCGTGGTTCCTCGTATTCTTCTTATTTTTCATTTTTCAAGATTTCCCGATGATTCATACGATCACTGCGACGGAAGTATAAGAGCGGAATTTCGTTCTCGTCATCATCTACAGCCGATTTTTTTCGATAGCGGACAACGTCCCGAAAACAGAATTTTGTCATCGAAGCGCGTGTTTTGTTACTCGAATATCCCAAGAAACGTTTCATTCCATGTGAATAGAATCCAGGAGACAGGAGAATTGCGCAAACGTCATAATCGAACTTCGAATCACAATTTAAGATGGAAATGAAATTCAATATTCTTCGACACTAATTTTTGTCTTCCTCCCAGCGACATTTTCAAACCGCGTTTTTCAAGAACGTGTATTTCAACAAGGAATACAGATTTTTCGGATCTTCTAATCTTCTTCTAAGTTCGAGCGAAAACAGATTTCCGAAAATCGGTCGACGCGTTCGGTTTCCATTCGTGTTTAAACCCGCTCCGGGGTTTTTTTTTACCCACCCTGTAGGTGTGTAGGTGTACGTTACTACGTATATGCACAGGTTCCTGTGTCAGTACCTACTGCCCGCGTAATATGCATCTGCTCATATATTTTCCCCTACTAAAGTCGATAATTCGAAGAGAGTTTGGCGGAGCTCTGCTTCACAAAGTGTCTGGCTTCGTGATGTATGTATATACATACCTAAAAACCTGAATATCTGAATAATCTACATACTTTTGGACAGGACAATACCTATCCAACTTATTTCATTACATCAAGTACACGCATGTGATCAAGTGAATGGAGAAAACATCGGAGCTTAGTATACCTACTCACGATATAATGCGTTCACATATTTCCGCGGTGCCGTTGTGGCTTTTCTAATGCCCCCTAATGCCATGTAGTGACTGAAACTTTGACTCTTTCTTTCATTAGTTCTTTCTTCGGTTTCCTCCCGCCCGTACGAGTTTTCTCTTTCATCTTTTTCGTTCGTTTCCTTTTTTTTGTTTTTACCAGTACATACCTACCAAGGCGTACCCCCGGCCCTCGGCCGCCGTTCCCATGTATATACATACATACACACATAATCAATGTCACTCGACTACAGTGTTGAGTGAAAAAAATCCGTAACGTACGAACCTATGGGAATAGGTATAGGTATATAAATACATCATCCACTGAATAAGCGATGAATATTCGAACACGGCACGTTGCGCGTTAATGGTTTTTGCCCCGAAGTTAGCTGCGGTACGCTCGCGGCGAGCCGCTACGAGGGTAAAAATCTGTACAAAGAGCAATCAATCGGCGAAACGTATTTTGCAATTCGTTGGGTATTATTATTAAAATGCAATCATCGGCGGTGTCGCCCTGCAGGTTGGTCTGTCTCTTCAGCAGCTTTCACCCGCTTGAGCAACTTGCCGCGAGCTTGGCTGACTCTAGTAGTCCGAAACCATTGGGCGGGGGGTGTCGCACCTCATGAACACCAACACCATTGATACTCCTCAATTGTCAGCGGTTGTCGATCACCTCGGAAACGCGATCTGTAGTTTCTTCGAGGCCACATGTAACCGGTCGGAAGAAAATTTTGGGGATCGATGCACCGTTTTACCGAAAATTGCCTAGTATTTTACTTTTTCAAAAGTTTCGGTGGAATTTCTCGAGGCTGAATACTTTTGAAACGTAGAAAATATTCATACTTTCCAAATTTCACCAAGCTTTTGTATAATCAAAATACTCGGGCGCTATCTGCCAAAATACTCGATCGATCGCCATAACTTCCCTCCGATCGGGTGTGTGGTCACGGAGTAACCACAAATCCCGTTTTCGAGGTGGTTAACCGTCGTTAACGATTGTGGTGACAATCGCGTTTGAGAGTCACAATACTCCCATAATGCGCAGGCGTGTGTAGTACGACTGCCACTATATATATCGCCTCATCATTATATCATTGATTATCATTCGCTCGTTTATCGCGAGGAGAGACGAAGATCATGCGTTTGTTTTTTTTGTCTTACGTTTTTCTGTATACGCAATTCGATTATCATGTTTAATAATACGCATATATACATATATACAGTATACACATATACATACCCATATATTGTATGAGGGGGTTACTACGCTTTCCGGAATATCTGGAAACCTGGAAATGACAGGGAATTCTGTTGCTCCCGAAAGAAATCGAGGTAACAGTCGCGGGGAAATTATGAATAACCTGGAAATTTTTTAATTTTTTCATCGAAATCTCGTTTCTTCGGTTAAACCCGGAATCCTTGTAGTATCAAAAATTTGGATCTCTAACACTTTCGGCTTTTCTTTACGTCGTCAAATTATTCGTACTCCGTTGATCGGTACAAACATGCATTGGCGTCACTTTTCGCGGCAGGCGCGTCCATTCTATTCTTATTACTGTAATTAGCTATCTCCTATTTTCGCCCCAAGAAAAACAAAAAATGAAAGATAAATATCTTAAAAATTCGAGTCTTATGCCCGGAAAACCTGGAAAAGTCACGGAGAATTCGGTAGAGTAACAAGCGTAGCAACCCTGACATAGGATACGTGACGATATCGCGTCACTAAATACAGAACAGAAGGACTTAGGTACATATCATATGTTCTGTGTGTATACATACATATGTATTCACATTGTATTATGAGCACAGAAATATTACGTCGTTAAGGCTGCTGTTGTTGGTTAGGCACGTGATATATATGTATTGAGAAGTTTCGAGCACGGGCCACGGGGTCATGCGACCGATTTAAGAATTTTGACAAAATTCGGTCTCATTTTTACGCAAAACTTGAAAACAATTTGATTTGAAATTTCGTTGCAACATGATTGTACAGGCGTCGCGTCGCGTCGGGAAGTGCGCTCTGCGGGTCACCTAGATTCGGAAAATCATCGAATAGTTCGTCGAATATAACCTCAAATCTCGTCTCGCAGCGGAATAAATATATGAGAAATTCGTACGATATTTATTTTGCTCCAGCTGACCGGATCGCGTTTGCTGGCTCTTGCGTAATTACTTTGCAAAAAATTTCACATCGATACGAAGCTTTGCGTAAGAATGATGGCGAATTTCGTGAAAATTGTAGAATCGGCCACGTGACCCCGTGCGTGCTCAAGGCTCCTTAATATTCACAACTGCACCGCCCGCCCGCACCTTTCCACACGCACCGCCTTCCAGAGGGTATTCGAAATATCGCCAATCTTCTTTTCCTTCCAACTTGCGGAAAATGGATAAAAACGAAAAAGCTAAAAACTATAGAATCGAATGCGGGGTACGGATGAATTTTCTTCGCCGAAGGAAAGAAAAATAATTATTATCGTCCTCTTTCTTCGTTTCATGCGGTGATTTTTGTCGAATTTATTTTTGTTTTTTCTCGTTTCTGTGTCGTTTTTGTTCTCCGAGAGAAATGACGAGGTAACGTCCGTCAGAATTCTCATACCGTAAATAAATATGTATATTTTCATATAGAAGATAGGCACATACAACAATATCCGATCGGATTTACCTAATTGGACAAATTTTGTATCTGATCCCGCCGCACGCCGATAAACCTAATTATTACATGGATTTTGAATAGATTTTAAGTGAGAAAAAAAACAAAAGATTACAATTTTCATCTTCGTATCGTATTATATCATTATTACATCTATTCTAGCGTAATATTAATCGTGATTATACACCTTATACGGTTGAATTTAGTTGCTGCGATAATGTCGAAATGCGTCGAAATCGAGATAATTTAATGGGAAGAAATGGGAGAAGGTCGAAAACGCGATATTTTATACACAGTAAAAAAATTAAAGAACGAAGATCGTGTGATATTTTTTATTACCACTGAAATGAAACACGTCGTCGATGAGTTTTTTTCGATTTTATATACTATGTGAATATCAAATAATATGAATAATAATAATCATAGGCACATACGCGTGTATGTACTACGTAGCTTGTGTAGCGATTCAATTTTACGAACAAGTGAATGAACACGAAAAGAAGAACAGAATGATGACGGAATCGGAAAAATAGAAAAGGAGAAAGGGGAAAAAAAAACGTCGATCGATCGAAGTACGTGAATGAAAATTGATGAAAGAAAATTACTGTACCGAAAATTCGACTTCAACCCTTTTCTCGTACGTGCACGCATGATTTATGAATATGATGTATATATGCTATAATAATAATAGGTGTATAATTATGTATAGAATTTGCTGAGCATGCGAGAGAGCACTGCGGCTGCATGGCATAAAAAGCTTATCGCTGTAGTATAAATTGTTAATGTTTATTGTAATACGACTATATGTATCGTGTTATGTGTATATCTTTTAGAATACATAGGGATATACTGGTATAACTATTTCAAGTTCACACGATACGTGTACGATGTGTATAATACTATTGTAAAAATCGAATCAAAGTTAAATCGCAAAATTATCGTTTTTACAGCTATACGATATATATTCGCAGGGTGTCCGTAAACTAAAGTACTCTTTTCTGTACAAGCGCCTGGATGTAGGCAGCCGACTGCACAGCGGCGATCAGTGGGCTGTCGCGACATTCTTCCATTTCAACGTTCACGGAGTTCATTCCCGGACTGTGTTAACTATATAGCTCATTGGGGTACGCTCTCTTCGTCCAAGAGTGTCGTATTAGATTTCGAAAACAGCAGCTGCGTCGGTGCTTCTTATCGCTGTTCGGAATTCCACGATCTTCGATAAGTGGCGCGACTTTTTATATGAGATGTATCTCACTGACGCCGCAACGGTGGCGACACTATTTCCAACGGCAGAGTAACATGCTCTAGAATCCCCTGCAGAGAAAAGGCGCACTCGGTTCGCGGACACCCTGTATATGAGAAAACGAACGGATCAGATCAGACGGATATATGATTGATAGTATAATTAATCAACTCGCCCGAGTTTGATCGAATCGTTCACAAATCACAAATCAGAACTTCATGATGAAAGTATTTGTAACGTTAGCCAAAAATCAGAGGAATATACAAAAATGTGTGAATATAAAAACACAAAAAAAGTAAAAAAAAAACTGAAATTTCGATACTTCAATATGTTTTAGGTACTCTAACCGTCAATGTCAGCGTTCTACTATTGAGTCTAGCTTCACCCGATGAATCCAGTCTGGTAATTATTATTAATGATATATTTTGTATTCGCTTATTTTTCTCATTACTTTGTCAATTCTTATTATCAATTAATTATACCTATATATACGGTATATAATACCTGGTCCAATCAGATCCAATTAATCGATTACATAGGTTTATAGTATAATTACATGAGTAATCTATAACCGTATTCAAAGAAATGCGAGAATGAGATTTTCGAAAATTGTTGTTTTATTTGAAAACACCTAATCTTTGGAACTATTCTCTTTTCTTCTATTTTTCATGTTGTCTTTTTACGCCAACTTGGATGTCGTATTTTCTTCTTTTTTTTTCCTTTTTTAATTATTTGTTCCTCTTCTCTCTGACTCGCTCTGTTCGTATCGCACGTAGACTTCAACATATACTATATATACCGGGTGTCCCATTTTAATCTTACACCTGATTTATCTCGCAAAATATGACTCGAGTATTGAGTGTAATGAAACTCTTAGGGTTTGAAGGGGGTCGGTTGAAAGAAAAAATTTGTTTTTGGTCCAAAATACAAAATGACTGCGTTAAAATGGGGGAAAATTTGAACACCTTTAGGAAGTGTTCAGAGTACACTCACATGGAGGGTTTGGAGTATGAAAATACCGCGGAAGTGACGAAACCGCAGAGACCTAATCCTTAATCTTTAGTGTTCCGCACGCACATGCGCGCCAAAAATTGGTCCCACCTAAATATTACGAACTCAAAATGAAAAATGTTTCCCACAAAAGTTGTTCGTCTTGATTTGACAAATTTTTTGGCAAACAAAAAAAAAGTCAGGTTTCATTCAACACAAACATGTTGGCCGTCTTAACTCCGCCATTTTTCATTTTGGACTCGAACCCTCAAACCTTCATTGTACTCAATACTCGATCGGAGTCGTATTCTCCGAGATAAATCATGTGTAAGATTGAAACGGGACACCCTGTATACATATATATATATATATATATATATATAACTCAGGGTATATACGTACGTAATACATGCATGCCTATATACCTAATGTATTTTCAACAACGATTCATTATTATTCATCACGCGGGTTGAAAACTCTCGTGACTGCCACGTATGTATAAGAGATAGTACGTACGTATACGTTGTACATACATACGCACACCCACGCATACGTACCCTCGTCCTTAATCTTCGAGAGCTTTTTCCCTCCTTTTTACTTTCTTTCTCGCTCCTCTTCGTGTACTCTCCGCATACCTTGTCGAATGCGCGGAGAGGGGGTCGCGGCTCTTTGACGAGCTTGCGAATCGAGGAAAAGTATAAAAAAAGTGGCGGAGGAAAGGGCGGATATAATAATGGGTAAGGGGTCAAGATCTCGAGTGTAGATTCTTTTCGCGTGTAAGCCCTACGAGCACTTTGCCAAATAAAACGTAAGGAACAAAAACGGAAAGAAACAAAGAAAAAAGGAAAAGAGAAAAAAGCGAGCGTAACGTCGAGGGGTATGTGTATAAGGTGCGTATGTATGTATGTACGTACGTACGTACGTACGAGCATATCAACTGTAGACATGAAATTCTTGCCGGATATGTATAGAGAGCAGTACTCAATCTCGATCAAAGTCACCCGCGAAAGAGAAGAAAGAGAAGAAAAAATAAACTACACTATTTCGTGCAGTGCGTGTATACTCTGGGTTTCTGTATATCTATGTACTGAGGTACATTATATTCATATAGGTATATAAGATTTACGGTATATACCTGGAGTTTGAAGCGAAATATCACGAAACGTGAACCCCACACTTCCGCGGCCTGACGAAGTTAGCGAAAGGACAAGAAGAGGAATATTAATCATAGCGCGGCGGGGTGGGGGTGGTTTTTTTTCAATCGTATTTCGCACTTCGCGTTACATTTGGTCGGTTCGCTCGGTGTTCCTGTATTTCTTCTCCTTTTTTTCTCCTCTCGTTTCCACTTTCTGTAAAAAAAGAGAAAAGGAGAAGATAGAAGAATAAATGTGAAGGCGACTTGTAACGACAGTATTGCGATTGTTTGTTCTACTGCCGAATCTATCTTTATCCCCCAAACGCAGAAATACGAGGTCGAGTTCTTACTGCAGCAGCAATGGTACGACCCGCGTCTACGTTACAGTAACCGTTCCAGCTACGAATTTCTCAACGCAATACATCATCACAACGACATATGGCTACCGGACACATATTTCATAATGCACGGTGACTTCAAGGATCCTTTGATACCGGTACACTTCGCCCTCAGGATTTATAGAAATGGAACAGTCAACTATTTGATGCGGTAAATTTTTCTATCCTCATAATATTCGTGTTTATATATTTATAGATGTATGTAAGTATTCACGTATATCTGTAAGGTATACCGCCGTGGGATCACGGTAAGAGTTAAAACGGTCTACTGCGCATGCGCCGAATAATTGTATTCTATTGGCTACCGAGATTCTGT
This sequence comes from Phymatocera aterrima, assembly GCA_963170745.1. NCBI lineage: Eukaryota > Metazoa > Arthropoda > Insecta > Hymenoptera > Tenthredinidae > Phymatocera > Phymatocera aterrima. Next base: position 4,770,369 of record OY720671.1, read on the forward strand.
TGTTCGACATTTTTCGGCCACCATCAGGCAGTGCAGCCAACCTCTCGTCTCGCTCGCATAACCTAGACGACCGCTGTCGCCGCGCGATTTACGTTCGACAGCTCGAACATGGAGTGGCCAGCCTGGTGGTTAATGGAAACAATACTTCGAGCATGCGCAGTTCACTGCTAACTTTCAAATTTTGTTTTCAGGCGTTTCGTGGCCAGTTCTCGTAGTCGGCGAGTGAATGATTTTGTTATAAATATTGAACGTGCGATTATCGCTCGATAACGTCAGTTACAAAAGTAGTGATTTCGACGGCTGGGCCTCTCCTGTTGAGCAAAACAAAAAAAACGCTCTCTGACTTATTCGAACCCGTAGTCTGACGGCCGGAAGACGTCCGATTGCCTCATTTTCGGAGTGAACTAGATACCGAACAACGGACGTTCGGCGAATTCGTCCGTCGTCTTTCAGTCGTCTCATGGATTCGCGTAGGTCAGAGAGCGAATTCTGTATTGAGAGAAATGTTATCCATTAGCTACACCTGATTCACGGACATTTTCTTCTTCTTTCTCTTCAATTCACAGGCGACATCTCATACTCTCGTGCCAAGGGAGACTCAGTATTTTTCCATTCGATGATCCCATGTGTTCATTCGCCATCGAAAGCAGTGAGTATGCCAACTCGTACATACATACAATATTTCGTAAAAAGTCAATTATAGGAAAACCGCGATATAGGGAAATACTTTCAGAAGCTCGGATCATCTAACCATAATCAGAGCTGCGGGACTCTTCAATTTCATTCTCATATTCTACGTATGTATTCTGCTTGTGGTTAGTATTCCGAAAATTTTTAGCCAGATCTGATCCGCTGGCGTATTTCAAATCCGATCGGATCCGTGTAATTTAGTCATCCGATCGTACAGATCGGACCGACCGCGAGGACGACCCAACGTATACCTAATCAGATCTAGCAGAACGATCGATCCGATCGATTTTTTCTTTCCGTTTCTACTTTTTCTTCTTCTCTTTGTTCAAGAAACAGGGAATAATGCAGTATCGATTCTATCTTTCTATTTTCGGTCTGTATCGTTATTCTTCGTGTTCGTTTATCGTAAAACACTACGTTCCGGATTCCATCCTCACGATCCCTTTACTCCGCGGAAGTTTCGATGAAAATTTAAAAAACGACCGCGGTCGGGGGCCGGCTCAGAGTCGGAATTTCGTTTTGTAAGAAGAGAATTACGAAAAATTGTAAGAAGAAGACAAAACAAAGAACAAAAAAAACGAATGACAATTAAAAACTTCGAATGCGTAAAGAAATTATCGACAACGCCGACGAATATCAATTCTGTAACTGGAATCTTGGATCGCACGGCCCGCGGGGGGGGGGGGACGCTGCTGCATTCGCGATAAGCGAGAATATGGAAATCGAAGAAGAAGACGAAGAAGAAGAGAAAAACTGAAAGAAAAGGACAAGAAAGAAAATTTAATTAAACAGAGCTTTTTCGCCCTTGTGTTGTTACAGTTTCGTACGAGCAAACGGCCATTACATACGTTTGGAAAAACGACGAAGGTACCTTGCGAACTAGCCCGAGTCTGACCACCCTCAACGCTTATCTTATTCAGAACAGGACCATACCATGCCCGATAAAAGCCAGCTGGCGAGGTGAGCTAAAAGATTTTGAAGAAAAAAAATGTTAATAAATAAAACACACTCAAATTCGTTTTGTAGATGTATACGTGTATATACCTTACGTTCGTATATTTCGAATTCGTATACCGTACATACATAATATTTTCATGATTTCGTTACAATCTTCCCTCGTTCTATTTTTCGTTACACTTTTGCTTTCGTGGTTTCTGTTTTTTTTTCTCCTCCTTATCGTCAATTTTTATCATTCCTCCCTTTCTACCAGGGATTGTACGTATCTATATAGTGTGTCTGTGAAGTTGGCGCCTCATTTTTGAAAATTGGTAGCTTTGCATTTTTTCCAACTCCGAAATCCTTTCGAACGGCTGCAGAGTTTGTGACAGGTTTTTAGAAATTAGTTCCGCTTGTTATTTTTGGAGGAAAAGAGAAAAAAAATTAAAAAAAAAACCCCCCCCCCAGTTCCTAACGTTCAAATGTATGTTGAACATCCACATTGTTTTTTTCGATGCGATGTTGAGCAAGTCTGAATAATGAGGACCTATTTCTTCTTTTCCGTCGAAAACGATGATTGCATTATATCAACAGCAATTTTTGTTCGGACGGAAATACGAAAAATACGTCCTAAATATTTTTTCCTTAACTACCGGAATATGTTATGAAAAAAATAGAACAAACAAAAAAAAACCCCAATCATGCAAACTACGGATTCGGCGATCTGTATACTATTATATACATATACATTTGCAAACGATGTATTTTGAATTATTGAACGAGTTTTTGCGGATTGCCAAGTATCTGATTTCATTTGACTTGATTTTGATTCAATTTTCTAAACATTTGCCAAAATTTGACGTATTTCTTCCTTTTTCTTGTTTTCTTTTCTCACAATTCGGCTGACTTGCGAAAGCTTTTGATATTTTTACAAACCACTGCGCACGTAGGTGTACCTATCTATCTACCGACCTACCTACCTACCTACCTACCTACCAACCAACCAATCCACCTTCCTACCTTGCTACCCGCCTAGCGTACGTTTTCACGTATATAGTATGTATGTATGTACATACGTATATAGTTAATATACATACCTACGTCGGCGGATCAATAAGCCAAACTAACCGCTCGCGGATCCGGAAACCTGCATGGAGACTTAATTTTCGGAAAGTAGCTGGTACGCCTATACCTATACGTCTATACCCTAAATTCCCTAAACTATATACGAATTATTAAACGCGGCGTTGAAGCGCGCCGCTCTTCATTATCATCCTCGCGGCAAATTGCAAATTACGACTTTCATCAATTATTTACAAGCAAATCGAATCCCGGTTTTCTGGGGGGCAGGGGGGCGGTGAAGAAAATTTTATTTCCAATTTCAAATAATAGTAAACTATAGGTATGCGTATCTATTGCATGTATACACTACCGGGTGAAAAATTTTTAAATATATATATATATATATGTTATCTAAGAAGAGAAGTAAAAATTCTGTGGACATTGTATATTAATTTAATGTATGCTTATGGGAGAGTTTCCGAAAGCGTGTACAGAATCTTTCACGTCCGTGCGGCTAAATAAGCTATGGGTACGGAAAAACTTTTCGAAAAATTTCCCCCCGCCGTGCGACTCCATGGATACGGCTGAAAAAATGTTGCAAAATGCCGATTCGACGAGGGTTTTTCCGTCCATCAACTTCGTCAACCCGTTGCGATTCCGGCTCATGAGATTCGTATGAAAAATTTGAGACAATTGATCGCGTGATGCCGGTTCATTAATCGTTGAAGCTCCTTTCCCTCGTATAATGTGCACAGCAATCAATTAGGAAGCTTTCGCTTACCAGTTAAATTTTATTTTACTGCACTAGGTATAGATATATATTTGTATGTATATATAGAGCTTTGGCTGTGCTTTGTATTCAATTTGCAATCTTATACGCACTTATAGATATATTTCTCGACCCAATATCTCCTCCGCCCATCTTTCGATATTTTTCTTCTCTTTTTCCCGATCCTGGTTCACTTTCGCCTTGCGTTTCTTCTTACTCGTTTCTTTTTTCGTTTTCTCAAACTTTCGTTCGTTCGTTCGTTGTTTCTTCTTCTCTACTGATTTTTGTGTGTGTGTGTGTGTTTGGGTTTTTTTTTTTTTTTTTGTTGTTGATTCTGTTCTGTTTCGCCGTGGTTCGATTCGTCGCTTCAGCAATTTCTCGATTCTGCTGTATAAAATTCGTACTACATACCTATAATTATCGATATTATGATGTAGGTATGCACCTGCGAATACACGCGCAAGAGCAGAGTTGGAACTAGAAACGTGTACGAAAGAAAGTAAGAAAAATAGAAAAACGAAAAATAAAAACACGAGAATTTATGAATAATTCATCGTTCATTCTAATGGCAGAGGAGGAAAGAAAAGAACGAACGAGAATGGAACAGAAAAAGCAAAATAAACAAAATGAAGGATAAGTGAATAAAATCAGGCGTTTAATCGCTGGCGATCTACATAACCTAGCTAACATAGGGAAATATCTATTTTTCATCGAATCCGAACGATGTCTTGTAAAAGTGAAATAATTAGCCGTTTTCTGCCATCGTACTCGATGAATTCTAGAAGCTTCATCAAAATCGATCGTTTCGTTTGCGAAAAATTACGATTCTCGTTTTCGAAACGGTTTCTTTACATTCGACATAGCGAATCCAAATTCCCCTTCGGTATCTTGTGAAATCATCGGCCGAGGGAGGGAGGGACGGGAGGGGGGGGGCTGGATAACAGAAAAAAACCAACAATCCTCTCGTAAAAATTATTGTATGTATATACATATTACATGTGGGTACCCATATGAAAGTAGTATAGAATATGTTGTGCGTTATGCTATATAGAGTATTGGTACATATATAAATATACATATGTATACATAAATCGACAAATCCAACCACGGTGAAGCGCTGGTATGCTTGGTCTTGATATTATACTGTGATACTAACGTATTCCTATATATATATATATATAGAACAGACGCGATATGCTATATATATATACACCCATGTACATCATAATTGGAATACATATGGCGAATACCGATCGTGTACCTCTATCCCATACAATTTTGTATGGGATATAAATTGAGTGATAAATTGGACGAACATAGTACAGAAAAGAAGGGAAAACTGAAAGAAAAGGAAGCGACGAATGTGATACATCCGAAGATTATTATTTTATTATATTTATATAGTAGCAATAGTAAATTTACTGGAAAACCAAAGCCTGGGGAAAAGAACCAGAAAATATGAAGGAAAAGAGGAGGTAATGGAAATAGAGGCAAATGGGTAAAAAGAAGAAGAAGAATGGATCCACGAGTGGATCGTGTTAGAGAAGTAAGTCGTCGGGGTGGCACATCTAGGAGCTGGTTTTGTTGCAGCTGATGGTCAGCTGATACCCGACTACGACGAGGATGAGTTCGATGAATTTGGGGACTCTAAGTGCTCGCTGTGTCAGCGGAGGTTTGAGGAACAAGGTAAAAAATTACCTTCTCCCGTTTATGTTCTAATTCCTTTCAAAAAATGTGGAAAAGAAAGTAAAATTCGCGGTCGTTGTCGCGTGAGCCGCAGTGATGCGTCGTTGGACAGAAGATTTAGTGGAAAGAAGAGAAATAGATCATTTAAAGCGGTTTTTTCTGTCTTCTTCTTCCTTGTCAGAGAGGAGAAAAAAGTGAGAGTGATAGGGAGAAAGCGAGACAGGGTCGGACCAAGCTTACCAACGCCTAACGATCGAGCCCACAATCCCGATCCGCGTCACTACTATGATAGTTCCGTGAAAATTTGTCGTTTCCATCAGTTTAACATCAACCCTCGATGATTATAGTGTATACGAGTAGTTGCTCAACGTTTATCTGCAGATCTTGATTACATTTCGTTTGTCTATTAAAGGGGTAACGCCACTCTGGAATGACCGAAAAATTTTAATATAGGCTGTCTCAAAATTAAGTAGAAAAAATGATTTACTCAGCTGGACCCCCTCTAATACCCCTATCATTTAATGTACTTAATTTCGGAACACCCTGTAGAAGGTCAATTGTGTGGAGGAGGCATCGCGGATCAGAGGTGAATGCGAAATTGCCGTCAAATAGGTAATGCTCACGAAACTTGAAACGCGTTTATATCAAACCAACATTTTCCAAGCTGGCCGGAAACGTAACTTCAACAAATCTTCACCGATTCACTTGAAACTTACACTGCAGTATAGTAGCTTCGAAATCGTATTATCTAGAGGAGTACGCAGGGATTTCGTGATATAAAGTTAACTTTTTGTTTCATAAACAATTTTTCACGTAATTTTTCGTCGAAAATGCAAACGTTATTTCAATCGTGCGCCGTTCTCACGAGAACGACATTTGTAATTGATATCCCCGCGTAATTCCCGAGCTGATCTTATGCAGAACTGAAAAATTTTCAGTTTCCTTTTTTTTTTTCGTTCCAAGTCAAAAATTTTAGGAATATTCGTTCCGGCCGTGGGACACCGCGCGCGAAGAGAGGTATCTTTGGCTGAGATCCGGTGCCGTCATTTTGTTGAGAATAATAGCATAAAAAATCGTCTACTATGTTTACACTGTACCTATATGCAACAGAGACCGTCAAACAGATTTCTGATCTCGTGTACTCTATTGTTGTAAAGAAATTTCAAAAACAGTCTTTTTTTCGTGTCTATAGGGTGGCGTTACCCCTCAATCAATTTTGTTTCTTTCTCCCCATTTTCGTGTTTTAATTTTTCTTTTTTTCTCTGTCTTTCTCTTTTCCTTTATCTTTTCTCGTTCTCTCGAAATCACGTACCTACACTTATACGCATATATACCTTCAATCGCTATTTGTGCGACGACCGATTTCAATGATTTCCAATGAATTACCAGCGATTTCGCACGTCGTTTCATGCGATTACGATTGTAAATTATTTCCAACGATTCCAAGTGCGGATTGCAAGCGATTTGAAGCAATTTCAAGCGACTTCAAGCATAAATCGCACATGCGATTCCCACATTTCTCCATACATGCATATATATTTCCCAACGATTTTCATGCTAATCCGCCAGAATTTGCTTCATTCTCGGTGCAGACTTCGCGCCATTTCGTTGCACGAAATCTTGCATCAATCTCATTGATTTCGAGTTACTTTCACGATTTCAAAGTGAACAGACCCTCGATAAATATCATTCATAGGAATTTCCCGGATTCCCCAAATTTCACAGGTTTTCAAATTTTACTTCGATGTCGTGGTTTTTTTTTTTTTTTTTCGTTTTTTTCTTCTTTGTTCTATTTCTTTCTGCTTTTCCTCGTTATTCGCGAAGCCAATACCAGGGTTTCGTTGTAGGTATGTAATAGGTACCTACATTCATAGAAGAAGAGTTCGAGGCTCCAGTATAGGTACGCGAAAACGCGTTATACGGTCAGAGCACCGGCGTCTTGTTCCATATAGAATAGTATATTTCATAATTTTAGACGGAAGAAAGGAGAAAAAGCTCGTAGAAAGATTTCGAATAATGCAATTTCTGAGCTACTTTTTCATTCCCTTTTTTTTCTCTCCCTTCTCTTTTTGTTCTATCCGCACCAAATCGCAGCTATCCATTTTTCGTTTCTTCGTCTCAAATTTTTACTCACTTTCTTCTTTTATTTATTTATTTATATATAATTGATTGATTTATTCGTTTCTATTCGTTTTATAGTTTATCACTGTAACAAATTGTATAGGCGTACCTACACGAGCTGCGTAATAATTGGTGCTTGCTTGCTGTAGTTATTGAGATTATTATTATTATTGTTGTTATTATTATTATTCTTATTCAATAAATTGTTATTAATGAGTGTTTCATTGTTATGAGATTATAAGAAAGTAATACTCGATTGATTATAGATTACAAATCCGAATGATGTGTACTTCTTGTATATACGAGGTGACGAAAAAGTGAGAACAAGTGAAAAAATGTTGAAAAAAAAAACCAACCTGGTGAAAAATCAAATACCGATTCTTCAATCGGAAAGAATGAACGGGAGACGAAAAAATGTAAAAGAAAAAAAAAACCGGACCAAAGTTTTCTTCGCCAAACTACATGCATATACCTATAACGAGATGATACGGTGAAAGTGTACACTCAACAGTGTATGCGCGAAATAATACACTTCTATTGACTGTTTTGAGCTGTTGGAATAGAAACAACCAATAGGAGTTGCATTCAAATTGAGTGTATACTTTCGCCGTATCATCTCGGTATATATTCACGCATGTACGCACAAGTCTGTGTACCGCATTGAAATTTTGATTGCGTAACGAGACGCGAAAGAAACGAGCGAAAAAAATACCCTCGCTGAAGAAAAAAATATGAAAAAAAAAAGAATAAATAAATAAATACTGAAAATGATCATAAAGTTGGTTAATTTTGAATTCAGGTAATTACAGCTGTTTGAAAGTCGATCTTATCTTCACGCGCGATCGAGCTTTCTACTTCACGACCGTCTTTATACCCGGCATAATTCTGGTGACCAGTTCCTTCATCACCTTCTGGCTTGAGTGGAACGCCGTTCCAGCCCGCGTCATGATCGGTAAGTCTTTGGTTCATAATATAATCGGTACGCGCAGTTATGGAAGAAGATAGAGAGATGGGGGGCAAAAAAAGAACGAAGAAAGTTCGAAAAGATTGGAAATAGAACGATTATGCATACAAGACGAAGGGAAAACGGTATGAGAAAGAAATCGAAAGAACGAGGGGTTTTTATTCTATATTCAATTCATTTTGCGACGTATACGTACGTATATACATGCATACACACTTTGAATATACTGCATTGCAGCTTTTAACACCATTGTTACCTTCTCGTTCGTTAACTATGGTTTAACCACCTCGAAAACGCGGCTTCATAGTTTCTCCGAGACGACAAAACCGATCGGAAGTAAGTTTCGGTGATCAATGCAATATTTTGGCAGCAAGTCCCTGATTATTTTAATTTTTCGTACGATCGGTGAAATTTTGAAAGAACGAATATTTTCCGTGTTAACAATTGGTTAGGTCAATTACTTTTTGTATTGGCTATAGGTTAGCCGATGTAAAAAATATGCATCTATTACAAAATTTCACCAATCTTTCGGAAAAGTGTAATACTTTGGCACTTTCTGCCATAATACCTGCTGCATCAATCCCCGAAACTTCGTTCCGACCTGTTGCGTGGCCGCGGAGAAACTACAGATCGCGTTTTCGAAGCGGTCAACAATCGCTGACAACAATTGCTGGTAACAACGTTGTTCGCGAGGTGGAACAATATACCCCATTAACAAATTGCGCATCTCGTCGATGAGTAATTTTCTGACGAAACAATTAGTAATGCATTATCCCAATTCGATATTCATAATTTTCAAATGATTCACGAAAATTTCAAACTATCTTTGCCCCTGCATATCGATTTCATATTAACGGTAGCAATATTATTAGCAATAATAATGATACCGTCGCCAATACCGACTGCTCCGGTATTTCGGCTACGAGATACTTTGTACTATGTATATAATACATACGAATAAGAGATTAAAAGTGAAAAATACGCTTTCGATTTATGATTCGGGTTGGTGTAACTAGTGCAAATACCGTAGCAGCCGACTATTATAGCCGCGTGTATATACCTGGTGAGTATTGTTTCAATACGAACGTACAATATCGTTATCTCGATCGACCCTGAAGAAACAATAATAATAATAATAATAATACTCAGAATAATAATAATAAATACAGTAATACTGTGATTCTTTTGAGGAGATTCCCTCAGCCGATAGAGAGCACGAAACCGGCGCGGCCGTGCACCGGGTTTATAGTGGCACGTATGTATATACGTATAACTATTACCGCATTACATTAGATTCAATAATTTCTCAAGGAGATCTGCGCACGGGGGGGTCACGTGACCGATTTTAGAATTCTTCAGAATCTCGGCCTCATTTTTTCGCCACACTTCGAATCGATTTGGAAATTTTTGCCCAATAATCAGGTGTCAGGGAGTATCTGCAGGTCAGCTAGATCCCGAGAGTATTAATCGAATAATTTGTCAGATATACCCTCAAATACCACCTCGGAGCGAAATGAATATTTCGAAAATTCGTACGGTATTTATGCCGCCGTAGCCGATCTTCCTTACACTTGCATAATATCATTATTTGGGCATAGAATTGCGAATCGATTGGAAGTTTTGCGAAAGAATGAGACCCGGAATACAAAAAACTCTAAACTCAGTCACGTGACCTCACGCACAGAATTTTTTCAAACCACGCGAAAACAATAATAATAATCATAATAATAATACTAATGATAATAGTAATAGGTCGCAGGCGTCGCGGGTGTATATTTGATAAAGAAAAGATAAATCATAGTATATGTATACCATCCTGTGTGTATGCATGTGAAGTTTTTTTCAATTAATGATTGGTTTTTTTTTTTTTTTTTTTTTGTTTTTTTTTCTTTCGTTCGCCGTTTTCTCTGTACAGGAGTGACAACGATGCTCAATTTTTTCACAACCTCAAACGGCTTCCGGTCAACGCTTCCGGTTGTATCGAATCTGACAGCGATGAACGTATGGGACGGAGTATGCATGTGTTTTATATACGCAAGCCTTCTGGAATTTGTCTGCGTAAATTATGTCGGGAGAAAACGACCGCTCCACAACGTCGTCTACCGACCCGGCGAAAATCCTGTTACCCAGGTATGCCACTGTACCTATATATATATATACTATATACTTGATTCTTATTTTCAACTTGTATCTTCTTCTATGGTTTTCCTCTCTTCTTTTTCTTTACCTTCTTCTTTCGTTTGTTTGTTTGTTTGTTTGTTTGTTCGTTCGTTGTTTTCTAATACTTAACTACCTGGATTTTAATATACCTATAGTAATGTAATAACAATGACAAGGATAACAATTATATAGTTTTAGTTATATATAACTATAATTGAACATGATAGAGAGAAGATTGGTATACAGTCATTCGTAGTATAAAATTTCGTTATTATCATTCATATTAGCATCATTATTGTTATTAATATTAATATTATTATTATTATTATTATTATTATTATAACTGATCAGCTGCGCGATTATAATGATGTGCGCGGGAAGCAATTAGAGGAAGGGAAAAGAACAAAAAAGACAAAAAGACATGTTATATCGGGTAACATCTATGTTTATGCTGCAAGTAATATTTGTTATTCGAACATATCGAACGCGAACAATAATCATTACCGTAGTTATACCCGTATAGATGCGTATACTATATGATACGAAATATGCGCGGATATCGAGATATTCGCGTAAATTTGGAAGCGAATGAGCGAGCAGCAGCGGCAATTATTTCTTTAATTTGAATATTATACATAGCGTATACATACCTTTCAATATTTTGATATCACGCTCATGAATTTCGTGCCGCGCGCCCGTGATTTACATACTATATACTATATGTTTATTATTATTGTTGTTATTATTATTATCATTATTGTTATTCATTATTATTAAAATTGGTGTGATGCACATATAGAGGTATACGCAATCCACATAGCGCGTCTATATTTTTATATAGGTATGCGTAGGTGCGTATATATATATAGAGGTATGGTACATCATTGTTGTTATTGTCATTGAAATTATATTACAGTTATATTCGTGTCGAGATATTGTACAGGGGGAGTATGGTCAATAATTTTAGAAGTGAAATAATAGCGATAACAGCAGGCATTTATGCACGTCTTTCTGTCTCTCGTCTATAGTATACCACCTACCTACAATACCTATATCGGAAGATTTTCGTTTAGTTCTTTTTATATACGTATATACATGCGTTTTCCTATTTTCAATTTGTCGATTCTATTCCTTTGACTTGTATCATGTATACTTTACCTATATTCGTTTGATTCCGTTTATTCGTTTGATTTGTGTTTCTGTGTCATCGTTTTCCTATACTCATCATACCTATATATTACGCATACGCGACAGTGCACCGGCTACACATGTACCAATGAGAGGCATTGATTTTCATTATACGCGGGGTGTCCGCGGTGCGATTGTTTTTTTTGTTTTTGTTTTTGTTTTTCTTTTTCTTTTTACTTCTGGCAGACAACGGTCCGGGGGAGTCTAGCTCGTTACCCTGCCGTTGAAAACATTTGCCTGCGTCGCGGGCGTCAGGTGATTCGAAAAAGTTGCGCCAGCGCCTGTAATGCAGGCAGCCGGTTGCACAGCGGCGATCAGTGAGCTGTCGCGATACTTTTTCACATCGACGATCACGGAGTCCATTCGCGGAGATTTCGAAAATATAGCAGCTGCGTCGGTAATCCTTATAGCGGTTCGGAAAAGCACGATCTTCGATCACTCGGGCAACTTTTTGAATGAGCTGTTTCACACAGACGCCGCAACGGAGACCACCGTTTTATTCCCAGTGGCAGGGTAACGAGCCAGACTCCACCGATCATCCGGTCCAGAAAAAGAACTCGGTTCGCGGACACCCTGTACGTATATAAAGTACTAGATAATGCGATTATACATCGGTAGGTATATGTATAATTGTTCGTGCAAAATAATAATTTCAATTCACATATTATCATTATACTATATATACATATATAATTATTACACGTTTGCCGTTGAATATTGTTCTGTCATACAATTACTTACTTATTTACCTACCTACCTACATGCCTATAACTATAACTACCCACACCTAACACCTAACCACCGCCAAGACCTACTGTCTCATAACAATATAATATCATATCGATGTTGCATGGATCAGCTAGAAGTTACAATTCACTCGAAAGTTTTTCTTTATCAATTAATATAAATTAATTAACGGAAAAAAATAAATAATCAATCGAAACTGCAGTTAATATAAGCACGTGATTTCATCTATTATATTTATTTATTTATTTATTTATAATATATACTAATATATATTTATAACAATAATAATGATAATAATATTTTGTTTTCGACAGAGTTTTTATTTTATATAATATACATATAATAAGTACATATATTATATATATAAATATAATGAGATATATATATATATATTTATATATATACCATTAGATGTATTCTATGTGTTTTTTCATTTTTCTTTTCTTTTTTCTTTTTTGTATTATATTATATTTGACGGAAGAATGTAAGGAAAAATACATACCTATACATGTATATGTGTAGTATACTACAAACGTATAATGCTTTGATAACATATACGCAGGTATATATAGTATAATGAGAAAAAAGCAAAAAACCAAAAAAATAGAAATCCTTGAAATTCTGTATTCTTTTTGTTTTCTATCTTTGTTTTTTTGTCTTCTACTGTTTCCTCATATTTGAAATCATCTCTCTCTCTAGATCCTTGTATCACCGATCGAAGTAAATAAAGCGCACCGTCGATCAGAAACTAGGTAAAAATCAAAATCGAGGAATATAATATCTAGAAACGAATCAGAATTTCAAGTCACGTTGCGGGTGGGGGATTTTCCTTACAGCAGAATCTTCTCGATGGTAAAGAAGCAATTATCGATGATAACAGGGGGAAATCGAAAGAAAGAAAAATGAAAAATTGCCCGATAATATTACGTGCGTACGCGGGTAGGAACCATTGGCTAAAATCATTGTTTGATGTATGTGTACAATATACATCTATATGTTGAATAAGATTTGAAATAAAAAATGATGCATAACTATACAAATATATATGTATATTCCATATATATATATATGTATGTATAGTTTGGTTGATGAAAGGTTGGTGAGATGTAAGTCTCTTTGTTTGGTGTCTGTGATGTTGCAGCGGCTCCCGGCGGTGCTCAGCAGGATAGGCATAATATTGGCCAGCCCCCTGGTAAGATCCCCCTTCAACCCTTCAGCCCTACGCCCCTTCACCATTCGCCATTCGCCATTCGTCATACCGTTACGGCATTCTGTATTGTATAATGTAGCCAATAGTAGGTACATTTATTTGTATGCATGTATATACATATTTTTCAAAATAGAAAGGGAAATAATTGATTCCTCTTCGTGCAAATTATTCGATCGGTATAAATATGTACAGAAGAAAATTGGAGAGAAATGTGAAGAGAGAAAGGAAAGAAGTAAAGAAGATGGAGAAAAAATTGGAACACGTGTAGCGAAATTCAAATGATTTCAAATTCCGATTTCAAATGGAACTGATGTGACGAAGGAGAAAAGGAAGAAGTAGAAGCGAAAGAAAGGAAAAAAATTTAGCGAACAAAAAAAGGAAATAGCTGTAAAGTTCACGAAATTAATTTTCAATTTCTTCTCTTCCCGTTTTATTCTAACTTTTGTTCACTCGATATCAAAATTCTACTTTGTACGTTGACGACGTACGGAATGTCGTAACAGTGCTTTTTGTCTTTACGATACATACATACATACATACATACATACATAAATACTTAGATACATGGATATACATGGGTATATAATGTATACTGTATATGTATACATAAATAATTATATATTACTATTCAGATGCATCAAATTACACTGGTGCTATATACCTAGCTATTACATTATTTTTTAAATTCATGCCTCTCGTGTATGTATACCTATATATGATACTGTATATATGTGGGTTGTGTATATGCATTTACAGGGTGAATACCTAACGTCCGAACACTCGGAGTAGCGTTGAGGCGGCTGCGAAACCTGCGTTGTCAATTTTTTGCCGTTCTCAGCCAATCAGAAAATCGGAAACTACTGACACAATTACATTTTCGGGCACCTCGCCACCGCAACGCTCCTACGAGTGTACAAACGTTAGGAATTTACCCTTTATACGATCTTCTGAACAAGAATATAGTACAATATATAATATACCTGTGTATACCGATACTAAAACGCATTTTGATTCGTACACACACACACACCCACGTACATATATATGTATATATATATATATACATACATTACATAAATTATGACACCGCAATGTAGCACATCGCATGACGTATTCCTATACATACCTCTGCATACACATACAGAACATGATTCATTTCAATCATAATTATATAATTTATAATATCATTATCTGCGGGGAGTAAAACAAAAACGAAAGATCTGAATTGAATCCGAAAATTGTTTTGCCGAGGATTATAATTAGTACTACCTATATAATACATATACCTATTTCAACAATTCTTTCCATTGAGATTTTATATTTTATTAACATTACAATTGCAATCCTTCCGGTATTGAAAGACATTCATTGTACTAGATTATCTCTGTCAATTAAATATATATTATATGGATAGTATAGGTATAATATATATATATATATATATATATATATATATATATATATATGTATATATTTCTATCCCCATATGCATATTATCTATTGTATGTATTATGTTATACCTATACATATGCAAAACGAATACATGATCACAATATTATACACATGTATATACAATACCTATATCATCTGGTCCAGTTTGTTTGTTTATTTATTCATTTATTTACAATATATACACATTTTATTATAGAAATTTTAGATATGTCATTATTTTATAGGTATAGGTATATTATAGTACATATACCTATGCGTACAATATTATACTATAGACTCGTATAATAATAATGATAATAATAATAATATAATATACTTACAATTTAGATCGCTCGCATGACTTATATATAGCTGCAGTTCTGTTAAACGTATATACCTATAATAATAATAATAATAATAATAATATATGCGTACGTCATCCAAAAACACCACACATACACACATAATCTGTAATTTAAATATATATAGGTATATATTACATCTAATAATTAATATACGTCTGCTGAACGCATGTGATAATTATAATAATAATAAATAATCGAATCACCACACATATATTATTTCTACGTACATGCCTATGTACACAATTGTTACACATGATTTATAATTACCATTATTATTATCTTTCTTATCTATATGTATCCAATGATATGCATACGTCATACACCTTATACTACGATATAATAACTTTTCTCCTTCCCCTGCCCCGCCCCTCCCGCCAATTCATATCTAATAACAGAATAGTACTCGATAACTGAATTTATATATACACGAACTGATTCTACGATAATGATGAAAGTTAGGAATCAATACGTCATGTATTTTCTTATTTCACTTTTATTCCATCCTTGAACCACTCCTCCCACTGTCTCTCTATCTCCCTCTCTGTTTATTATCCAAGCGCCTGATGAAACATCCATTCATTGATTCATTTATTCATTCGTTCGTTCATTCATACATTCAACCGTTCATTCTCTCTCTCTCTATTTTCATTTTTTAATCACACTCTCATAACTTAACAAATTGGTATGCAGTGCGCAGCTTTTGCCAGCGTGTTATACTTACAATTTGGTTTGTCAAAGCACGCGCTATGCTATATTGCCATCGTATTGTATCGTACGCATATAAGTCTGCTTCTAATTTTATATTATGCTCTGTAATGCTAGATACATGGTATACATACCTATATTCTGCTATGTACGTATAGGTATGTATATGAGTATGTATTATACTGCTACATACCGCACCAAAGTCACTATTATTATGCTCTCTTCATAGCTTCGTCGCTATTAATTATACCTGCAATGATTTATTCATACTTATGCATATATATTATATAATATTCAATATTCAAAAGATACGAAGAAACAAAAAGGAAAAAAAAACTTTAACAAACAAATAATTATATACCGGAAAAGTCGAACAGATCTATAATTCTGATGCGATTCGGACCTACAGAGAATGGAATCATGATTTAATCAATCCTATAATCAATCAGATACATCGTTGAAAAAAAAATACTTATACTTAATAAATACTAGTCAAATATGTAGAATTAGAAGATGAAAGAAATGAAAACTACTCCGGCCTCTTCATCGGTCAGCAGTTGATTTTGATGATAGCGCGGAGGCGTAGGAGATTCCATTCATTACCTATGTGCGTACTGCATTACTGTACGGTGGATACGGAGACGCTAACATCTGGTTCTCGTTTATTTTTTATCATCCAATTTTGAAGTTTTTTTTTTCTGTTTTGTTCTAATCCGTCTATGCGGTGCAATAACATGGTAATTATTACCACGCTCCACATGCAACAGCAGCTACGGCAGTCGATCTAATAATTATTGAGGATAATATAAAATAATAAGTTATAAAAATATATATATATGTAGATATTATTCAATAATGTATGTAGTACTGTACGTATCGTAATACAATACAGAATAGTATACACACTTGTATATGCATATACACAGGCGCTCATATAGATATATAATACCTATATACATACATGCAATAGTATAACATGGCGGCATGCAGTTTATGAGTTGTAATTAAATTGGTAAGCCAATTATCAATTAACGTCAATCAGCTAGATTCAACGCATGTTGAGTTTTTAGAAAACAAAAAAAAAAAAACTACAGAAAAACCACACATAGTATATTATATTATGGAGGTTCAGTCGTTAAAATCTACTATACTTTTGAAAATTAGAGTTATCGAGCGCCAATCGCACATTGAATACTTGAACAATCATCTACTCGCCAACTATAAGAACTGGCCAAGGAATTCGTGGTGAAAAAATTGAAAATTATAAACAAATACTCAGATGTGAATGTTTCATTGCAAAGCGTCTTGAAAATATTAAAAATCTATCAGTACCCGCCGATTTGATTCCAAATTGGCTTCTTTTGTTCAGAAAACTATTCCCCGTAATTTCACTGTGACATCATCTCTATTTTCTTATTTGTTAGTTCAATATATTGCTGTTTTTGTTACTCGAAATCGAAACCAACTTGAAATGAAATCAGCTAATTCCAATAAATTTTTTAATATTTTTGGAGCACTTTACAATGAAACATGGACATCGTAGTATTTATTGATAATTTTCAAATGTTCTTCTCACGAATTCCAAGGTCAGTTCTCGTAGTTGGCTGGTTAAAGATTATCAAAATATTTGGTGTGCGATCTACAAAAATAGTGATTCCCACGGCTGAACCTCCTCAAACAATTTGAGTATTATAGATTCATGTATATATAGTATGTGTACCTATTACCTACTATTATGGGCGATGCACTATTCAATATCGTAAATTGAAGAAGAAAAATTGAAATCAAGTATACTGTATAGCATATTACATGTATGAGACGAATACAAATGATTACCTACGAACAGGAGCTTTTTGAAAACTTGATATTTTTTATTTTTTTTTAATGAGATGAGACAGAATAAGGAAATACCAGCAAGCGGAAAGAAATAGTGTATCGCTCGTTTTAGTTTATAAAATACAATCTTCTTCTACTGAGACCCTGTCACAGGGGGACAAGAAACGAGAGGGCGGTGGTGCAACGGTACCTGGCGGTGTTGGCGGTGGCGGCGGTGGTGGAGCTCCTAACGAAATTGTAACTTGTACAAATTGTGGACCCAATCCGTGTACTCATACTGCTACAAACGGATGCGCAGCTGAGGTATATATACCAAAGTCACATTTTTTCACACCCTCTCAAATCCCTCATTCGTTTCCTAGGTATACTACATTTGTGCAGTAGATACATTGATATCATTAACAACGTATGTAATCGCCTTACGCAAAGAAAATTAAAAGATCATCAGATCTGAAATGATCTGCAGTTTGAATAATTAATAATAAATTGGCTCCTGCGCAAATAAGGTAAGACAGGAAGAAAAATAATGAGAAAAGAAAGCTTTCCTTGGCCGCAGTTGTATTCTATTTCTGTTTTTTTTTTTTAATCCTGTTTCTCTCTTGATAATGTGCAATATACCCACAGTATATGTATTTAGTATTGTATAATGATATACGTTGTGTCGTTGTGTATCGTTTGAGTGAAATGATCCAGTAATGACCCCTGAGTAGTGCTGCTTTGTTCAGGTGAGAAAAAAGGAACCGCCGCATCCAATACGAGTGGCTAAAACAATCGACGTCATCGCAAGGATCACCTTCCCCACTGCCTACGCGGTGTTCCTAGTCTTCTTTTTCATACACTACAAAGGATTCTCCTAGAACTTGATTTTCCAACTCGCATTCATCATCGCCACTGCAGCTTATTCTAAATTATAATTGAATTTCTATGATTAATAATTGATATAAATATTATATCTATTATATATTACGCAGCTACAATTTTCAATGAAATATGTATAATAATAATAATAATATAATTATAATAA
The DNA here is from genome assembly GCA_963170745.1 of Phymatocera aterrima. Classification (NCBI taxonomy): domain Eukaryota; kingdom Metazoa; phylum Arthropoda; class Insecta; order Hymenoptera; family Tenthredinidae; genus Phymatocera; species Phymatocera aterrima. Next base: position 4,789,263 of record OY720671.1, read on the forward strand.
TACAATACATAATAATAATATACCTAGGTAAAAGTAGCTATATTACATGCTATAGATTGCGAATACTATATAATAATTGTCGAATACAAATTGCAATAACAAATAACTATATAATATATAATAATTGTGAAAAACGAAAAGAAAGAAAATGGAAAAGAACGATGTATATACAGTGAACCGAAGGGAAGACGAGAAACGGGTATTAGGAAAGAAAAAAAAGAAAAGTAATTGACGAATATAAGAGATAATTATACCAATATGATAACTATGACATATATACATTTCTATAATTGAGATCTATAATATATGAAATTGAATATCTACCTAGGTATATTATGTATTATATTTCACATACATAATATTTCGGTCGATATACCTATAGATTGTATGATAAAAATTTGAACGAGGAAAGAAAAGGGAGAAAAAGAAGAAAAAAAAGAAATTAAGAAAAACTAAAGAATATAATTAAGTAACGAGAACAGACCAATTTTGAAAGGAGAGAAAATATATGAAAGAATCGAATAACTATATATTATTATAATATAATATAAATATTACACCTATATACGAATATAATACATACTATATTAGTATATTTACATTCAACGATATTACAATTATAATTCACCATCGAACAAACAAAAAATAATAATCATAATAAAAAGAAGCAATCGCTAATACAGATTATTAATATTACATATGCTATGAATCGAATCGCGATGTTTGTAACTCCTGTAACAATAATATTAATAATCATTGAAATAATTTGAAGAAACCAAAAAATATGTACAAATGGTAATTAATATGTAAATGCGTAATAGCCCGATAATAATAATAAATAATTAAATCTAATCAGATAGTTGGCGGTTGGCACTAATATAATCAGATCTGTTCAGATCATCTGGCGTTATAACCGATCAGATCGCATTACTGGATTGTTACTATTATATTGTTATTATTATTGTTACTAGGATTATTATTGATATTATTATTATGAATAACGGTTCGCAGCTATTTACGCTTTTATATAGTTACCTATGTCTTGTAAATAAATAACATCATGAATACCGTATACTATAACACTCTGTTTGTTATACTTGCGAATAACGTGAAGACGAGAGGGGGGGATGGAAAAAAAGGAAGAAAACCACTGATTCAACGATTTATCGATTTTTATTAAATATTATGATCGTGATTATTAATTAATATATCTGATATTATAGAACTATTATAGGTATATACTATATCCCTATTATAGTAGTTAGACTTATAGATATACATACATATATAGATCGTCGCAATATTGAATTTTTTATTAAATATACTTATACCTATACTTATTATATTATAGTTTGTCGGATGAAAATTAAGCAAGCGGCAGGGAGGACAAAAGAGAAAGGGGAAAGTAGGAAGGAAAAAAAGAGTAAAACAAACGAAATGCATAATTCGTATTATATTCATTCAAAGAAAAAAAATTATTTTTTGCGCACTTCCCTCGCCCCTCAAAGTTGCAGCCTTAAATATTACAATTATACACATACATATACCTATGGGTATAGTTATATAGTAATAAACATATATATATATATAATATATAAAGACAAATAGAACCGGCGTAAGAAAAACCATATTAAAAAAAATTGGTGAATTTAAATTTATTATTAACATTGAATGTTAATAAAGTAATTGGAATATGAAAAAACAAATTTATATTTATAATCATATTACATCATTATTAGCTGGTGAGAATTATATTGAAAGTAATACATTATATTATATGCGATACATACATACCTATATATTTCCTATATATACTATATGCAGTCACTTAATTAAGTATGTATGTACTGGTATGTGGTGCTTTGGTACGTACGACGCTACTATAATAATCTTTAACTTGAATTGATAATTAATTATTCAATTGATTGAATAAATTATATATATATATATACATAATTCAATTTTTCTTTCATATATATCATTTACAAATAAGTAAAAATTTATAATACTCAATTCTTAATATACTATATATTTGTGTTAATTATTATTATTATTATCATTGTTGTTGTTGTTGTTATTATATTAGATTTATAATTATAAACTATATATATATATATATATATATTCAAAAGTATATAACCAGACCAATATATTATTTTATCGCAGCGCGCGCATAAAACAAAAATACACATACATATAATATTAATTATTGGGTAATTAATTTAATAATCATAATATACACGCATACCGCACATGTTTAGGTATGAATAAATGTAAAATATATAAATTATATTACCTATAATGCACCTAGTATATGTGCTGCACAATCGTGAAATTACCAATATTGGAATTATCACGGATCCGTTCAATCTCTACGATAGTGATTTAGCGAACGAATTGGTTTTTTTTATCGATGCCGTATAATTTCATTTCTCTGTATGATTATTTACTAATTTATACTCTGTATGAGTCGCATAATTGAAACTGCAGTCGCAATATATAATATATTATGTATACAATTATGATATATAATATAAAGCTACGCGGTTCTATTATTATATGATAAACATCGTCACATATGACCGCAGCTGCAGCTGCTTTGGTCAGTATTAATATATACTAATTAATATTAATATTGATTGTATCAATATTGATTATATAGTAAAACTTAATAATAATATGAATAATAATAATAATGATGCGCTGAACACCACCCCCCGTTAATCGGAATACCTAACCGACTGCCAAACAAAAAACGAGAAAAATAATTAATAAAAATTGGATAACAAAAATAAGAAAATTTCTTCTTCAGATCTTGCAGACATATTTTTCCATTACTACCTGTGGTTATGTATACAATATACCTGTATAATAATATATTATGTTGTTGATATTTGATTATTTAATACTCCGTAGTGCATGATCTGCACTAATTATACATACATGTTTTTTGTTCAGAGAGAACGTGCAGTATAAAACTATATTATATAGTATTGAATCGAATAAATTATTCTTTATATAGTATATAATGTATGACGGTATAGAATTTATAGGTAGTAATTATAGATATGTATAGAAGAAAAATCACACACAAGATTATACTGTACTTATTTTCAATTCTTATAACAATTATATAGATTCAAAGAACAATAAATTCTATAATAGATCTTCAGAAGCTTAATTATGTACAATTATAACTCTGTTTTTCGAAAAAAAAAAAATAAAGTAAATATACCTATTCATGGGTGCGTAACGTATATAATGCATATTCGCATAAAAATTATAGACATATAGATACTGGATATATAATAAATTATATAGAGCGATCACTATACAAAGCTCTGTATAACTATATCGCAATCCTGAGTGATATTAACACACCGCTATTCATTAGTAATCTTTTACCCTGCCACTAATATCCATGCACGCGCGCACACATCCACTCACACACGCATGAGATTTTGACGAAAAAAAACGCATATAAAATTCGTATAAAAATGAATAACGATGTAATATAATGAATATAACGTTTTATACACTGTGAAATACTAATACTAATGCGGATACTATACCGCTGCTAATGATAATGATAATGAGGATAATATTAATAATAATAACAATGATCGATGCATCCATCCATAGAGTAGATAGAATTATTGTGTCTCGCAACGCCCGCATATAGATATATCTTTTGGCATTTTTGCGAAATTGATCGACATCAAAATATATACCTATGTACAAGAACAAAAACAGTATATATATCTATACTGCACTTAATGATGATAATGATAGTTATGATAATAATAATAATAATAAAATAACAAATTGATTACATATGCTGCATCACACATACCTATGCGATCGAAGTTTACACAACGAATGCCGGTTTACCAAAATATATATATAATATATAATATATATAAATATATACCTATATACTTATAGATTGTATAACGTAAGCCGATAATCAGCTGAATTGTATAATACTTATATATCTACTCAGGTAGATGTTATGAGAGAAAAAGAGAAAAACAAAGAAAGGTCATGTAATGGGAATATTAGCTAGTATATACATATATATTGTTATATACATAGTCATGAATATTATAATAACATCCACCCGCCGTTATGAAATATATATAAATATATATATGAAATGTATATATATACTTCATACTGTATATATTGATCACACGCGATATAATGTATAATATATAAAAATCTTAATACCTATATTTGTTCGATTGAAATAATTCGCTTGAATATCAATACCATTATTAATCGACGGGGGAGGAGGAGGGGGCGAAGGTGGAACAAATTATACTCACAACTATAATAATATTGATAAACATTACGATAATAATAATAATAATAACAATAAAGAAAAAAAAAGGGGGCGCGAAAATCATAGTATTAATATTGCGTACTGTCCTATTATAATATACATAGGTGTGTATCGTATAAATGTACATACGTATGTATAATATTTATACATACGTTCCTATGTATACTACATACCATATATTTATAATATCTTATGCGAAGATTCAATCTCATCGAACGCGACATACTATATATAATACATAACACGTTATATGTCTATATATCATGTATAGTATATATTGTGACTGATGAAATTGTGCAATACATAACATATTTAATATTGTTATTATTATTATTGATATTGTTATTACCACTATGTCACCATTAAGAATGATGATTTAAATAATATATAGGTATATACCTATTTATAATTATTGCCTATATTTATCCGCATGTTATTACGCTCGACATTATACTATATACTATTTGAGTATTCATTATTATATCTTTGGACCAAATTACGACCATGATACGCGTATGCATATGTATTGTACATACAAAATACGTTCGATGTAACGATACGACGTCTAGCTGTACCGCAATATAATTGCAGTAAATACTCGAGAATGAAAAAAAAAACAAGAAAAAGTTACATGAAATTTCATAATTCCATGCATATTATAATGCATAGCTGGTATATTTATAGCCGGACAAAACTATATACTGTATATTATGATACTGTAATATAGGTATATAGTATATGTATATGTAGGTATATATATATATATAGCCGGTGGTCTAATATGCTGTAACATAATCAACCGATGTACGTATTATATTTGTTATTATTGTTGTTATTATCATTATTATGGATGAATTATGATTCTATAATGAATGAACGAATGGATTACTGATGTAAGAAAATATAATTGGTATGCGTGTACTACAAAATTATGATGCCTATACCTGTTATACCTATGTATTATACATACATAGATACACATATACATATATGTATGGATAATATAAGGTATGCAGGGTATAGGTATATACATAAATTGTATCTTATATTATTTTATATTACAGTATAAACCCTTTTTATCTCTGCCGCATGCCAGTTTCATAGTTTATTGTGCAACTATTCAATTAATTAATTACATATGCCAATACGTATAAAATATATTATATATAATCGTATGTGATTATACCTAGATATACCTAGCATAATATAATTTAATTATGTTTATTATTGATTATCTTCTCTGGTCAACTTCTATAATCGGTATAGCTATATATATACATATATATGCACCAGCTATACAAATATATAAAAATACGTGCATACATACATATACATGTATATGTACACAGTAATCTATAATATAATTATACCTGAATATTATAGTATATTAATTTTATAATTAATTCACTTCACAATGTATACATACCTATATATATATATATATAAAACTAATACTACGTATACATATATCTACTAAATAACACACGATATAAGTTATATAAACAAATATATACACAAACACACGCGCATCCAAGCAAATTGTTCACGTACCTATATTTTGAATTATTATTCATACTAAGCGAATTTATTCGTCATAATATAATAATTATATAATATACCATACTATGTATTGTAATAAATTATTCATTTTATTGGCTGTGTTTGTATATGTAAATGATCAAATTATTCAATAATAACAATAACAATAATAATGACGATATTATTATCAGTAATAAGAAATAAACGCATTTCATCTCAATCTCAATTTAATTATAATATTGTCGTATTTACATGTATGTATATACGTGACCCTTTCGAATTATGACTAACAGCTAATGTAATATAAGATAGTATAATTTTTTCAGTATTTCCTTCGATTTATAGTATATCAAATTCAATATGTTATGTAATCTTGTCTTATTGTTAATTGAGCTTATCGTGTCGTATAACACTTGTTTCGCAATTTTGAATCGCCCGCCTTATTGTATGCAACTGTAGTTCTACCTTACTCCGTGGTTCTACCGTTGAGTGTAGATACCCCTCTACACTCAACGGTTCTACTGTATATTAAATATTACAACAGATTACAGATGGCGCAACAAATTCATGAAGTCAGCAGCGCCATCGCTTATGATCTTCACGAACTAACGATAAAAAGTTTGGCCACAAAAAAAAACCTGATACTGTCTGTTTACATACTGAAGTTTTAAGGTTATAGCCAACAATAGCCAGTACAACGTGTGTATGGATGTATGAAGGAATGCGGCATCATTTTGTTTCATTTATTCAATCACTTTTTAACTATTCTCAAGTATTTCCGACGTGAGTGAAATTGTAAGGTAATTGAAAACATCCGCGAAATTTCAGACTCAATCATCAAATGGAAATAAATAAAGATAATCGAGATGAAGAAATAAAACAAAAGAGTGCAGGGAACAGGAATAAAAATATAGAAACTGTAACAAATGAACGAAAGAATGAGAATAGAGTATTTATTTGAAAAATAAGTATCATACTATAATTTTCATACATGACTTTCTATACAAACGATAAATACACATTAACGCTTCATCTGCTGCAGGTATAATGTCATATAGTTTCGATCTAAGTATTCATTTTTAAAATAACTGGCTATAATGTATACAGCTGTTCAAATATTGGATACAAAAAAAAAAATTGAATCACATATAACAAGATGCCCACCTCGTTCGAAATTTATATAAACTGCGCGCGCTTGTTCGCGGTGGAAAAGAAGAAAAAAAAACGGAATACTCAATATATATAATTCTAAAGAATTTTCAATTATCGAATTATATGCATTATAGGCATGTTCATTATTCTGTTATAATATTCATATACCGCCATATTATATAAAAAAAGTAGTTTTAATACATATATAATTGAAAATCGATAAAAGGAGATGTATGTAATAGAGAATTTATAATCTTGTGTGTAAAATATTTGCCATTTTTATAATAATTTGACAAACTCGTGCATACTATAATTATAACGCGGATGAATATATCTGCGGTGATTCTGACGAATAAATATAAATAGAAAAAGAAAATCGGATAATCGGTATGTATATATATTAATACAGATAAGAAAATATATCTGTAACTATTATAGGTATAAGTGATACCGTCAAAGTTATTATATTTGAAACGTTTGTACTATATGTATATGATCGTGTTATCCGAGGTATGGAGAAATTTGCTCATTCCAATTTTTGGGCTGGACTTTTGGGGGGTGAGTGATATCATCATATGATATAATAGAATATGTATAGGCTTAGGAAATTTACTCTCTTCATACACTCTACTGTATACAGTACAGTATAATATTAACAAAAGCGATAGTCATTATTCATAACTATGTGTACAAATAATGTACATCCTATATGTAGGTATACCTATATAGGCATAGAGAATTCGAATGGAGAGGAAAACTCGCGGGCAATAAAAATTGAAGAAAAAAAAAAACACAACTATCTAGGTAGCTAGTCAAAGCTGATACAGTATTATAGTATATATGATACGACGGGTTATCAAATATACCGTGAATAAATTTGATGTACAAGGAAAACCGAAAAATAGAAAAAAGCAAGAGGAATGAATATATGTGTATACTGTACATATATGTATACATGTTTTCAAATTGAAATCGTAGATCTATAGCTAATTTCGTAATGTTCGAAGTTCATCGGCACACGTGTGTCGAGCTGACGAAGACACATAGTATATAGGTATATATGTAATAATGTAAAGTTAGAATAGTAGCCACACGCAACGCAACCGGCAACCGACAACGGTGTCAACGTAAACGCTAACGTAGAGTAGATGTAACAAGAAAAAGAACTTGATGAAAGATGATTGAAATTTTTCCACCGTCAAATTAGACCCTGGTTATAAATTTATTGTACGCATTGGGAGATTATTGGGCCGGTTCATCAGCGAACATGCGTCTGCTTCTCGTATCTTCCTATAATATATCCAGTATAGCATAACTCATGTCGGCCTATTTGTCTTTTTCTATGTACATGTATGTATGTATTCACGGAAATATTGTGAAGTTTAAACGAACTAATTTCAAACTATTAATAACGCCGTTTCTGATACGGTACCGAATACGTAGCTATACATACAGATTAAATATGCTTACGCATTCATTCATTCATTTGGTTTTTGCGTGACGAATTATTACATAATATACGTATATATATATATATACCTATATGATAAAACGATACAGATATAATATCGACCGAAAATCTCGGCCACATTTTTTCATGATTCGATTAATTTTTAACTCATAATAATATGTATGCTCAGCTAACGTCCGCTACAGTTAGCTATAGCTATTTGTTGGGCTGGCTCCGATTAGATATCGTCGGTCACGTCGGACTTTATTGTACATCGAAATATTCCACTGATGGAGAAGGACACGTTCATGTACATACATACATAGATATATAGATACGTAGCATCAAGAAACAGAGGAAAAAAGGTCAATTATTTTATACCCATTTACGGAGGTTTATAATATTCGAAAAATCAACTAGGTTTATTATCCGTGCACGATATAACGTACATTTATAAGTACGACATGAAGATAAACACGTACATTTAATCTCGCAGGTATATAGTATACTATAATTATAATGGATTATAGGTATGTATATTATAACGTAGATGGGGAAACTAGGTCTTAGTTTCGATAAAGAGTTTGATCCGCTAGTAGCCGTCCAGCTCAATTCGCTCTCCGATAAAGACGGGTTGAAAAAAAATACTGTAAATGATATACGGAAATACATACATACTGTATGTAATATCTGTTTTAAGTTTCATTTGAATCCCCCGCTTCAAACATTTGCCATTGTTAATATTGTTAATGCCGCCGCGCATGCGCCGGGATGTAAAATTTTCCGATAATTATTCAACGTGAAGTACACACATATGCGCGAGCGCAGAGCATCGGCGCAGCCATACGAAATACGAATTTTCGAATCCTTTACTTTACACAAGTATATTCCGCATGGCGCTCTTCGCCTGACAGGGACCGAGAGGTTTAGTGAATTTATTCTGTATTCTGATTACGTTTCATACATAGACCGACATTAAAAACACGCTGTACAACATAATTTTTCGTGTTCCGATGTTGTATTGCGGTAAATAAATACATACCTATATATCGATACGCCAAACTCCCGCCATAGGCCTACGACGACAGTAGCTCCTTTATCAAAACACATCGCAATTGGTTGTGACTCGACCAGTTTACTCCCCCACCTCACTTCGATCCGTAAATTTCGCGAGCTGCTCGAGCTTCGTATGCGGAGACAGCACGGCAAACGTACAAAATTTTCCTTCGGCGTTGCTTGCTCGGCTCCGATACTCCAATTTGCGTATAAACTCCAACACCTACAAACGCAACGCTACTGGTTTTTACGCCGCTGCGGCTGGCTGCTTCCTCGTGGCTCGCCCCTCTTCTCCTCTCCGCCCCTCCCCGCGCCAGTTTCGCTCTATATCTATCGGTGTCGCGTCTATCGGATCGTTCAGTCGCCGTTCAGTGATCAGTCTTCGTGCACCTCAGAATTTCGCTCCCTCATATCATATCAGAGAGATCCATATCAGTCAGTCAGTCAGTCAGTCTTAATTTCACGTTCTCTCTATTGTTAACACGAGATCGCAAACGCGTGCTGATTATTGTGAACTTTTATTCTGTGTGGAAAGCTAACATACCATAACAGAAAGAAACAAGAGAAAGACAAAAGAATATCAGCACTCATTATTATCACATTATTATAAACAATGTCAGAGAAGAAGCGTGTTTGTATCGTCGGTTCTGGTAACTGGTAAGTCCATCAACATCCACCCATTTTATTTATTAAGTAATATTATCATTATTATCATGAATGTTTGTTACATTGACGGTTTTTAACTATATGTATATATAACATTACCGTGGAAGTAATTTGAATTTCTAATAATGCCGGGGGTGCAGGGTGAAAATATAATTACTTAATACTGCCGCAAACACTTTGTTCTTTGAACAATTTTCATTTTCATTTTTAATGTCTCTTTTTGTCGGTAAATGGGTTGTTATTGTTATTTTTCTTTTCTTTTTCCTCACAAATCGCAATGTCATCTATGTACTTCACATATAGTATATAGGTATGTATGTATATGCATACCTAGACCGCGACTTGAAACACATTACGCTGATGCGGTTATAAATAAAACATTACACTGCATATATAACTGGCCTCGAACTCGAGATTTACCTACTATTACATTATACTGAAAGTATTTGTACATTACGAGACTCTCGTGTGAGTTTTAAAAAGAGAAAGTTCAGTTATATGTATATATATACTCGAAGACTTTGCATATCCATGCCTATGTGTAGAGTTAAAAATTTGTAAACAACCGGTTATTCACCCGCTATTCGAAATTCAAATGACAAAAAATATGTATCCCTTTTATATATTATTAACTCTCGATATTTCATACATTTGGGTTTATCTCTTCTCGACGTTATAATATATTCACACATATTTAGTTCATGTGCATTGAATAGGTGATAGTAATTATATCGTAAAAGTGTAATAATATATATAGGTATAATAACGAGAGAAGAGATAATTGTTGCAGAAATAAATCAAGCGAATAAGTAATATCAAATGAATGTTTGTTTGTTCGCTTGCGCAGGGGATCGGCGATAGCGAAAATCGTTGGTCGAAATGCTAAAAATTTATCCCACATCGACGATGAGGTTACCATGTACGTATACGAGGAGTTAATAAATGGAAAAAAATTAACTGAAATAATAAACGAGACACATGAAAATGTCAAGTATCTACCTGGCCACAAAATTCCTGATAATGTGGTACGTATCCAGAACATGTTCAACAAATATATACCTATACATATCCTAACAAATATATACCTATACATAATATATACCTATACAATATGAGGCTCCTTTTTCTTTTCTCTTCTTTTTTTCTCTCTGCCCCGCCTCCATAACTCATGAAATTAATCGAGGCAATTATTAATCTACGGATTAATTCATAGATTTGGTATATAGATATAGTACGTACATTCCTGTTCATTAATGGTTTTGCTCTGAAATTAGCTACGGTTGTGGTAAGTCGCTCCCATTGTAAGGCAGTGATCAATCGGCGTGTTGTATTTTCGAACTTATTCAAACGCATTACGCTAATTGGTCTCCGCTTTTCCCATGGAGCGACTTACCGCTAGCGTAGCTAACTTCCGAGTCAAACCATTAATGAACAGGAGTGTGTATAAGAGAGTGTACATACGTATGTGGAGCAAAGTACATATTTAATAATGTATACAGTATGACGAGGCGGTATTTGAAAACAAGATCTTAAAATGATATTAAATTTGTATAATCGATTAGAAATAGAAACGAAACATATGATTTCGCCATGCAGTCATTGTGTTTAGTATCGCCTCAATGATTAATATTATACGTACAATAAATATACGTCAAGTATGTATGTGGATATATTTAATTGAACGCGTAGGCAATACAAATAATAGTTTTTATACCTATTTTGAACTATACGTATAGTAGTAATCGTGAATCAGTAGCACTAGGGCACATGCCTGTATATAGTAGGCAGGCATATACATAAGAAAAGAAAATCGACTCTGCTTCCTCTACATATTATACGTTTTTTTATAATTACTTGTATCAAGTCCAAAGTACATAATTAGTACAGCGTTCCTTATGCAATACGCTGAGATTTTTTCTATTTTAAAAACTCCAATAGCAAATCGAGGCCTTATGATTCTTTCGTTATAGTTTGTCTGAAGTAGTAAAGAAAGAAGATAAAAAAAAATAGAAATGGAAAGAGATCGTCCCGATCGGTCCACGCGTTCAGATTCTATTCGTGTCTCGAAACTTGATGTTTTGTTTTTCGACTTCTTTTATTTTCATTTTCACCCACCTTCCAAATACCGAGTAGCACCTATATCTGCATAGTACATATTGCACACCACAATGTGGTATTGATTTGCTTCAAGGTTGCACTAGCTAGGTTTACTTCTAGTTATATACATGTATGTGTGGAATTGTAGTTGTATATACATGCCCAGGTATGCCTATATAACATGCATACACCTGCAATGCAACGTTTTTCATATTATGACATCACACTGTGTATTTTGTTGTATAATATGTATGCGTATACACTTCTGTAGATAAATACACGCATTAGGTACGTTAGACATATTAAACAAACGTGTACACTAGAGATTTAGATAACAATCTTTTTAAATTAAACACACGGTAGTCTTAGCGTCATGCTTTTTTAGACAAGGTTGAATATTGCTCTAGGTCAGGTCACCACTGTCTGCCTGCAATAGATAGTGATCGTTTTACTAAAGGTAGCGGTATCACATACGGCGGTAAAATGGGGTAAAGTAAAAAAGAAAAAGAGGGACTCAGCAATATATTTGAGGATTCTTTATTTATTGCACTATTATTATACCATGAGATGTGGAGGCTGGAATTTATAACGCTTACGAAACAACAAAGTCTTGGGGAAAAAAATAAAAATTCATTTTGTGAACAATTTTAGAGCCAAATTTGTAGCCGATATTATTTTATTCACCATTTTGTGTTCTGTTGACATTAAAAAAACTCGTGACTGAACAACCGTCGCACGACAATGAAAGAATCAATGAATTGTGAGAAATGTAACTTGTAACATATAGATTGCGGTTCCGGATGTGCTTGAAGCTGCGCGGAACGCGGACATCCTAATATTTGTTATTCCGCATCAGTTCATAGGCAGGATATGCAGCACCCTTGTAGGAAAGATAAAAACCACAGCTGTCGGTTTGTCGTTAATCAAGGTTCGTACCCTGCCGCTTATTGCTCTCTGCCTTTTTCATTTACTTATAAATTTGATATATATTGCTATTTCATTGATGATTATGATAATGATTGCAAAGAATGGAAATTTTAATCATGATTCACAGTTGTAATTACCAATTATGGGTCCCTAGGGTTTCGACAAAAAGGAAGGCGGAGGGATCGAACTCATCTCGCACATTATTACTCAGAAATTAAATATTCCAGTTTCTGTTTTAATGGGGGCTAATCTCGCCTCTGAAGTTGCAGATGAAAAATTTTGCGAAACTACGATCGGTAATGATCTTGTTTTTCTTTTATCTTTTATTTTGTTAATTTTCTGAGATTCTGGTCTAGCAAATTTACGAACAATTTATCTTCTTCGTAGCTATTATTATAATCGTTATTATACAGCTTCTAAACTGCAGTGGAATCACTTTATAATATTATTATCGTATTATCGTATCGTAACAGACTATCGTAAATATAGTGGAAATGTACAAATAATCCTCATCGTACACATATATCATATCAGGGTAATATGGCACAAGCTTCTGACACAGAAAGAATGAGAGAGATAAGAAAGGCCGTAAAGTACGTTTTTCTTTATTTTTATTTTATCTATTATTGAAAGCATGAACTATTTATTTTTATTACTTCGCCGATCATTGACTTGCTAAAATAGTTGTACAAAAACGTTATCGAAGAACATTAAGAGTCGTATTTCATTTCAAACGATGTAAAGTTTGATCAGAAATCCAAATTGAGCCACAAAATCGTTTCTGTTTCTCTTTTTTCTCTCTTTCTCTTTCAAAATCAAATATGCAATTTTTTAGATGAATAAAAGAAAAAAGTTATTAAAATGATCTGCCGGTCCCAAAAATTTTCTGCTGCGTTTAATCTTTCTCACTAATCTCTATTTTACCAGCGTCAATTGTTGTTAGTAAAAATCTTCTGGATTCATTATAAAGCGCTAGATACGACAGATAGATAAATAGATAGATAGACAGATGGATGAGTTTTAGTACTGTAATCTGTATTATATTTTTTATTACGTTATATCATGTCTTTGGGGATTGAATTTTCTTGTCCATTTTTATCAATAATTTATCTCCTGAGACTATGGCACATGGTTGATGTACCTCGGCGATAAAAAAAAAAAAAAAAGAAAATGCAACTGTGACTATTATCCTGCTTAATCACAATCTTTTCATTAATCTCACAATGAAACTCCTTTTTGCTTTTTATCGTACCATTTCTCTTTTTTCCGTGTTAAAAGAAAGAGATTTCAGATCATAGTCACATATTTGAAAACGATAAGACGTATTTGTATGAATTGTATTAATGAATATTATTATTAATTATCGTTTTTATCCTAATTTTTTTTGTTCTCTTCCAGCATGCAAAGACAAAATTGTAGCTCCGATCCTGAGAGACATTATCCAAACTTCATACTTCAGGGTCGTACTCGTGGAAGATACGGATGCAGTCGAATGCTGCGGCGCTTTAAAAGTAATAATATCTTTAAGTCATTGATTGATATTTGATTGGAAAAAGAAAATGATAAACGTAAAATGTATTTTCGATTGTCCGATTTAATACTTAAATTTTCGCTTCAGTTCGTTTATTTGTTGATTGATTTACTTATCAAATGTATTGATTAATTAATTAATTACAGAACATCGTAGCCTGCGGAGCGGGATTTGTCGATGGTTTGGATCTAGGGGATAATACAAAGGCTGCTGTTATAAGACTGGGATTGATGGAGATGATTAAATTTGTCGACGTATTTTTCGCCGGCGGTAAATTATCGACTTTCTTTGAAAGCTGTGGAGTGGCGGATTTGATAACGACGTGCTACGGAGGGAGGAACAGAAGAGTGTCCGAAGCTTTTGTGCGAACTGGAAAGGTGTGCAAAAAACATTGAAAATTTGATAAAATTTTCACAAGATCAATGATCTATTCTTATTCTATTAGTAAACAAAAATTCTTGACGCTTTACTTTGATTAAAAGTACAAATTTTGTTCAATATTTTACCTTTTTTTTGGATCCAATATAATAGTATAAAGAACAAAACGTAGATGTGATTGAAAAGACATTGTTTCTCACGTATTTTAATTTCATTATCGTAGAGCATCGCAGAGCTCGAAGAGGAAATGCTCAACGGACAAAAATTACAAGGACCATTCACAGCCGAAGAAGTTAATTATATGTTGAAGGCAAAGGATATGGAATCTGCATTCCCATTGTTTACTGCGATCCATCGGATTTGCGTCGGGGAATTAAAGCCGGGAGATTTAATTGACTGCATTAGAACTCATCCGGAACATATGTAAGCTAAAAAGAAAACGATAAAAATACAACAAAGAAAAACAAAAAAAATAAATAAAGAAACACCTAGTCATAGAAAGTGTTTGAATTGAATTGGAAAAGAGAAGTTATAGTCGTGACACGATAGAAAAAAGCCAGGAAAGCGCTTCCCCCTGAACTTTTGATTCTTATATTGATTTTTTAATTACCCTGTACTTCTCTTTCTTCTTCTTTTCCTTCTTCTTCTATATCTTTTTTTCTGCGATAAAACTTGTTTTTCATTTTGGTACGAGCAGAGAAGAGAATGGACACTAAAAATTGAACCGATAAGAGAAAGAAAAAATTATCATCTCTTGCTTCTCGTCTTATGTTAAATAAAAAAAGAATAGAAAGAGAGTTTGGGGAAAGCCGAAAGTAAAAATGACAAAATATATATGTGTATATATAATAGTATATACATATATTAGAAGAATCTAAATATTCGTAGAATGTAATAATTATAGGTACCTGTTGGTATACACCTATATTTCAAAAATATTGATAAAGAATTAAATTGAAAATGAGAAAAATTAATTATAGTATATCGTAGATAATTACGTAAGAAGAGTTCAATGCGATAAGATTAGCTATACATACGTTTCCAAACTATATATACACGCAAGTGTTGATAGATCTACCACAGGAAAAAAAGATGAGAAAAAAGAAGATAGCTTAAAAAACCGGCGTGTTAATGATTATAAGACGTATCAAGAAATAGTTAGTAAGTGTAAATCCTCTATAATGATCGTGATTCGCGATTAGAATATTATATATTATACCTACACGTAATCGAACATAAAATTATACTATGTATACCTATCTATACATAGAAAAATTGATGATAAAAATTACACGAATATAACTACGTTCTAATTAGAGTAATGAAAAAAACAAAGAAAATAATTAAAAATATTCTTGAACGTCGATGATCGAATTTTATGGGGGATAGAGGGAAGAAATAGAATAAAAAATATTTAAACAGCATTTATTATACTTATAGAGAGTAAAAAGAGTAACAGTTTTAGAATCAAGATGAGGAGAAAAAGAGAAGAAACAAAATTTTTAATATTTTAACGATTCCTCGTTCATTCCATGCATGCCACATTGTGTTCCATATTTCTTTGATATTCTTTCCTGGGACCTATTCTGTGGTCCTCAGGCTTGAATACCATTTTTGAAGTTAGCCAAACTCTCTCTTAGCCGGATTTTTATGTATAAGCTATCCATCCACACAGCTGCGTGTGTGTTGCTGCTATAAAAGGAGATTACCAACAATCATGAGAAAAAAAATATGTATGAAAACCTCCGATTTTCGGTAGCTCAAATTTATTGTTATGATTATTATTATCAATAATAATATAAATATACTTGTAATCAAATAAATATACGCATAGTATATTACTATACGTTATAATAGTATACATACCTATATAGATATATCGTTGTAGATACGCCTTATTGAAATCTTTCATATCTTGACAATTTCGAGACAGCTTACAGCACTTGTTAATAATATTATAATAGGTCCTTATAATACGCAAACTGTGAATCATTTCTCTCTTCTGAATTTTTCATCGAATTCAGTTCAACGATTCGCTTTTATTTTGCTATGGAGATGTTTGTACGTTTTTCTTCGTTTTATACATGCGTATACTATTATAAGTATGCATACTTTATCTGTACTCGATGAAAATTCAAGTACGTAGGTATCTATATATGGAAATTAATTAATTAATGAAGTTGCATTCTATTCACGGAAGAAAACCTATCAGAGGAAGGGTGGTCAATGAATATGTATGTAATACCTATACGTACATGGTACAAATACGTATATTTTTTTCAAATATTGTAATTAAATTTGTTTTTCTTCAACTTACCATCGCATTTTTGTTATCATAAAATTTGGATTTGTAAATTTTGTTTCTTTTTTCATCTCCTCTCTCCACTTGTACCGCCATCGATATATAGGGTTACACAAATATATAGTAAATAATATATAATAATAATAATACCTCATGCACGGTACAGCTAATGCACAGTTATCGTTGAATGCTGTATATGAATACAACAATTTGTATAAAATCATTATAGGTATATATATACACATATGTATGTGTATATATATATAGGTATATGAATCATATGCGATACCTCTAAGTATAGTGAAGTATAAATTGTTAACTGCAGTTATGAGATAGTATGATATACCTATATTTACTATCTAAAAGAAAGGGGGAAAAAATCATGAAAATTGTTATCGTTATATTATTATTATTATTATCATCATTATGATTATTATCGTTATTATCATCCTATTGTGTAATATAAACCACACAGACGAAGAAGCAAAAACAAAAAATATACGATGATTATTTGTTAATAGAATCTTTGTTTTATATTATGGGTATAATATTTTCTATTATATTAATTGGCAAATCGTTTTTTCTTCCTCAATTTTGTTATTTGCTTATCTTATTTCATTATTCATCAATTTCATTCATCCACTCATTCATTCAAGGAATTAAAATATGTATATGTAAAATACCACTTAATATGTGGTATTTTAATTTCTTCCACTTAGTATGTATACCTATACCCGATTGTTTCTTTGTTTTTGCTTGCCTGAAAATCTCATCTATTTATCCATCTTTCTGCTCTTCCATAATATTTAATTACCTTTATAAAATACTTATATCCGTAGGATTAGAAATGTTTTAAATTTGTTTGAATCATATATTCATCGAATTTTTTGTTTTTCTTTGTGGTAATTCAGTTTTCGTACAGGCGTATGCAGTCCACAAGAAAGGAAAAATGAGAAATAATTCAACTTTTTGATCATTCGATCTTTAATTATTATTTTTATTATTATTATCCTCATATTACGAATTCATCACTATCGTCATTAATTTCATTTCATATTTGTATCATTAGGGATGAAGATTGTGAAATAATGGTTGATAATCTACAAGTATCATCATCGTCGCCGTCGTCCTCGTCGTCCGCATCGTCAACACGGAAATCTCATCTGTGAAGTGAATGAAATTTTTGTTTTTTTCTCACTCAATACCCCCCGGATTTCTCTTTACCTTGTGGAGGAAAGAAGGGTTGGGGCGCGATCCACAGTAGGTAAATATTGTGTGGAAGAGAAGACACAAACGTTATTATAATAACAGAGAGATTGGGGCTCGATATGAAATCGAAAAAAAGAAACGACAGTAAACAGTATTTTTGTTTCGTGATTATTAGGTATTAATTTTTATACGTACAACTACTATTAACGGCCGTGTAATTTGTGAATATTATTATCAATAATATTATTACTTTCTTATTGTTGTTTCTTCAGTATATATATGTACATGCTATATATAATTATACCTATACTCGATTTTGAGAGAGAATGAGAATCTTTTTTTTCTCCCTCTGGAGGAAGAATATTGTAAAATATCTTACAAATTTGAAAATATGTATGTTCGTATACTGTATGTATATACACCCGACGCAACTGATTCTGCCGCCCCCAAAATAGGCAGCTAGCGATAAGTTCCCCTTCAAATTGTTTCAAGTTGGCAATTACGAACAAATAGTAAAAAGACATGTAATAAAATGTTAGTGATAAAAACAATACAATGGCTAGAGTTATAAATGACCAACTTGAAACAATTCAAAAACCAATGTATCCCTAGTCGCCTACTTTGGGGGTGACGGAATCAATTGCGTCGGGTGTATATACACAAACATCTGCAGTTCAAAAAAGAAGAAAATAAAATCTGACGTTGAAAACAACGAAAGCGGAGCAATTGATCGGATAATAATTATTGCGGACTGATTATATTAGTTGCATAAGTATATTCGTGTACAGGTGTACGTACGTACATGTATTAATTATTTATGAGTTTACATATTTCGTATTTCCATATCGCATATTTTTGTGTATACATGCATGACATATACATACGTAATACATGCATACATTATTATCCAACGGTAGGATTTATGGAAATTCACTTTAGTATCTTAAAAGTATAGAGTTGTTTATCCGTATTGGTATGTGAGTATATAAGTATTCGAGTATTCCAGTATTCGGAAATATTACTTCAATTGTTTACACGTGGAAGACATTCGTTTGGGAGGACGCAACGACCATTTCTCTCGTCTCTAACGTAACCCTTCACGCAAAAGTTTCCCGTAACGCAGTTCTGAAAAATATGTAGAGTATAAATAAGAAATATAAAAGCTCAAAACGTTGTTCTTATTATTATCATTATTTGAATTATTGCATTATATGTATAAATTCGATGCAGTAATGCAATGTGTATAGAATGTGCGTTTACTTACCAGGGTGCAAATATCAGTTGAGGCATGTGGATTCTGACAGGTATCTGGACACGCAGTACCGCACTCATGAAACTCCTCGTGTTCGCCGGGGGGAGGGAATTCGGTAGTACCGAACGCTGAAACATTATCATCTGTAACTCCTGCCCCATCGGCGGCTGCGGGAATATTTTGCCAAACGAAAAAAATCAGTGAATGCTAATATCTTTTTTATCCTCAATTAATTCTTTTTGCGAAAAAAACTGACACTCTTCGAAAGTTTGAATAATAATTTATTCTATACGCGTACAAAATGGATCAATCTTTTTTTTATCATAAGTCGGAGTAAAGTATGCGAATAGCTCTGTATGAGATATATACCGCTTAATTAATCGGCGTAGGTATATGTATGCGTATGTATATACGTACCTGACGTTGCGAACAATGTAAAAAGCGCAGCCAGAAATACGAGCGTGGTGAAGACTCTCATGTCGTGTTATTGTTGCGAAAAATGATCTGCAAAGAATTAAATATGCGCTGCCGAGTGCAACAACAACGAAAGTTGATGACTGATACTCAAACCCTACGGGATCTGGCTTTTTATACTTTGCAGATCAGAAGAGGAAAGTGTAGCTGGAAAACAAATTGTTCTGCGTAGGTATATACATGGGCGTGTATAAATAGTACACGGAAAAAAGAAGTTATTTGATCCAAGTGAACCGATTTATTTGCTTCATATATTCACTCGGCACGAGAAAATTTCATTTCATTTCGTACCATATATGATGATCATGCATTGCGCCTAATAATCAATCTTCTTGAATACATGTCTTTGATACCAATATTCACTTTCGTTGCCACAAACGGAACCAAAAAAACGGTTTTTTGGAATGAACGTTCTCTGTTTTCTCGGTCTTCTTCTTAATTCTTTTTCTCCGCGGTGAAATTTGCTTTCTATCTTCAATTTTGATACGAGAAGAGAATAGAATAGAAACGACTAAAATTGAAACATTGAGAGGGAAAGAAAATTGCCGTCTTTTCTTCTCGTCTTATGTTAGATGAAAGAAGAATAGAAATAGAGTCTGGGGAAAGACGGAAGTAAAAATGACAACGAAATGAAATCAATAAATGAGAAGAAAGCTATTCTAAAAAGAATATATATATATATATATATATATATATATCAGAAAGAATCTGAATATTCGTAAATTGTGATAATAGTAAATGCCTGCTAGTATGGGTACACATTTATATTCAAAAAAATATTCAATACGAATATCTGGAAACGGAGAAGAAGGAGGAATGAAATTCAAAACGAGAGAAATTAATTACAGTATACTGTATATTGTAGATAATTACGTAACGAGGGATCGCCTCGAGATTCCTGCATCTGGAAAATCCAAATTCAGCAAGCCATCGTGATTATTGGTCATTGAGTAACTCTACAATTATACGGGGAGCACAGGTTGGTTGAAAATTGGTAAATCGTCATTCCGAAAAGCACAGGGAGTAACAGGGAAACGATATGAAGAATATTTGGGCTGCATCCTCGAGTTCGGTAGATGTACCAAATTATTAGGTATAATTATTGGTTAATCAGGATTTCAGTTTTTCTCATTACAATGTTTCACACATCTAATAGGTGCAATAAAGTACAGTATGATTGATAAATTTATTATAAAATTATTCATATCTGTAATTATTGTTGTAAAATGATTATGACGATTCCTCGATCGTACGTTATACACACAGACAGGTATCACGTGGTGGACAGATCTAGGTATCCGTCGAAGAAACTGTAGAGATATTATTATTCGTCAATGTTATCGGACAGATCAACGCTTGGAGAACATTCGCTGGGGAGTATGCAAAGGCCGCTTGAAGTATCCCTGATGTAACCCGCAACGCAGAAGTTGCCTCTTTTACACATCTGCCGATGATAACCGATGGCGATGAGAATTTGGAAAAGAAAGAAAACGAGAATTGGGGGTAAAAATACCAATATTACAAATCATTCGTGTATTGCGCGTAACATTCATTGGATATTCCATGAAATTTATGTATAGGTATGAATTATTCACCCGTGAACAAGGACCGTCCTCGGCATTCGGATTCTCACAACTGTTGGGACACGTAGTACCACATTTATACTCTTCGTTGGGACCAGGGGGTGGAATACTCGCGGTGGGTTTGGCATCGGCGAAATTGTTTTCTGCACACGTATAGGAGGTAGGTTTATACAAGAAACAAATAAATATTGACATTTGGATATTCCTCTGTTCCGTTC
Source organism: Phymatocera aterrima (assembly GCA_963170745.1). Lineage (NCBI taxonomy): Eukaryota > Metazoa > Arthropoda > Insecta > Hymenoptera > Tenthredinidae > Phymatocera > Phymatocera aterrima. The sequence goes on from OY720671.1 coordinate 4,811,442, forward strand.
GTGGATAATTTGATTCTGGGATTTCGATATAACGATGAACTTCGACGAACATTTTGAATTCCTGACAAATCGAAAATGTTGCGGAATCGAAATACACGTCGTTACTCTTGTAAATATATAGTATCGTAAATGTTATCCCGACGCCTCACAGTCACGTTTCAATATTGCTATCCAGGTGTGGAAATGATTATCGTATACAGAGTTCCCGTTATACTCACCTGGCATCGCAATGAATACCAGAAATCCAACGAAAAAGAGAGCTGCAGTTGGGAAGAATTTCATCTTGAGATACTCGATTACGAATAAGGTCTGTATTACAAAGTTTCGACATATATCGACTCGGTCCAGTTCGTTTCTTTCGTAATTTCTGATAAACTCCAAAATGATAAGGGGGGTCATGCAATCAAAATTCGACCGGACCGTTGCATGATCTTAGTTACACAACTCTATGAAACTGTAAAGACGATCAATATTACAGATTCCATACTTATATGATAGCTTCATTGTTGTGTCTTATTGCCGGGATCAATCGCGATGATTGAAATTTGCATTCCATTTCGATACGAGAATCGAGAAGAGAAGAATGGGGGGAAAGAAATTGTCATCTTCTCTTCTCGTCTATGTAGTGTCAGATGAAAGAGGAATAGATAAAGAGTTCGCGGGCGAAGGCGAAAGTAAAAATGACGAGGAAATGGAATCGATGAATAAGAAGAGAGCTATTGTGAAAAAATAAATAAATATATATACGTTAGAAAGAATCTGAAGATACAGAGATTGTGATGGTCATAGATATATGATAGTATATGCATCTTTATTCAAAGAATATTCAATACGAATATCTAGAAGCAAAGAAAAGGAGGAATCAAATTTAAAACGAGAACGTCAACTACAGTGTACTGTACATTGTAGATAATTCCGTAACGAGGGTTCAATACGATAAGATTAGCTATAGATGTGTTATTTGAAGCCGTGTATCTACATGCGAGTGTTGAAGAATCTACGTAAAATGTTCAGATGACTTACGAAGAAGTGGTTTGCAGATGTGGATCCCCTGAAATGATCGCGCTTCGCGATCAAAATATTACATATCGTAACCACATGTATTGACAGTACGTATGTATAAATACGTATAAAAATTGATGATGAACGACGTTATAATTAGAGTAGAGTAAAAAACGAACAAAAATATTCTAGAACGTCGCGACGATCGATTATTATGGAAGATATAGAAAGGAACAATGAAATAACAAATATTTAGACGGCACTTTTTCTTTCAATTTATCATTGCATTTATATCATCGTAAAACATGAAATTATCGGCCTCGTCTCTCGTTTTTTCTCTTTTTTCATCTGCACTCAATTGTTGGAAGATCAACGAATGAGAAAATTTCTTTTTTTTTGTCAAAATCCGCGTTTGCCGTAACGTCCTGAGGGTTTCAATTGAATATGAATTGAGCGTACGTATGTATGTATGTACAGTTGAAAATCATCTAATCGGCAAGATGAGAGAATCTTGTTTTTCTCTCCCTGGAGAAAAAATATTGTGCTGCAATATCTCAAATTTAGGAGGCTGGGGAGTTGGAATCTGCACGACGTCCGTAATTAATGGCGTCGAGCAACGATCGTACATTGATTGTTCATAACAATCGTGTGATCGTCAACTACGAGAACAGGCCTGAGTATAGCAAAGAAACTCCTGCGAACAAAATTCGGCAATCATAAACAAATGCCGAGATACGTTTGTTACGCATAACAAAGCGTTCTCGAGTTCTGGAAATGTTCTGGAAAACTATTCCCGGCAGTTTAACCGTGAAATAATTTTTTAATCATTTTTCATCATCGGGTATCAGATTTTTTGATATTTCATTGATATCGATTTTGAGTAACAAATAGCAATATACAACTATGAAATGAGAAAACCAGAATTTAGATTTTCGAAGTTTTGAAGCGCTTTGTTGTGAAACATTCATGTCTCGGCATTCGGTTATAATTTTCAAATTTCGTTTGCAGGAGCTGTTTCTAGGCCTGTTCCAGTAGTTCACGAGTAGGTACACGATTTTTATTAATAATCAATGTACGATTATTGGCTCGATGCCATTAATCATAGACGTTGTAATTTGCTGATTGTTGTCGGAAATGTTATATTTCCGATGCAACGTTCAAATTTTGTTTTCATGATACTCAATTTCGGGAATTGATGATATACGGTCGTCGGTGAACCATGGATTTTAAAGATAGGTACTGTTACGTAATTTTCCGATAAAACTTCGCAACCGGCTGTATCAGAGCTCATCCGGAAGCGATACTTAACAGAGATAACAATCGAAGATGTCTAACCACGGAAGGTGTTGTAAGAGTCAAATGAGACAGTCGCTACACGAAAGGAAGAAGCGAGCAAAGCGTTCCCATCCGTCTGAACTTTTGTTTCTTGTTGATTTTTTAATTATGCCCTGCACTTCTCTTTCTTCTCTTTCTTCTTCTTCTCCTTTTTCTCCGCCGTGAATTGTGTTTTTCATTTTGAAACCACAGCGAGAACGAATAAGGTAGGCCAAACAAAAGAAAAGAATCTAAGCGGAAACAGAGGAAGAATTGTCAACTTCACTCCGTATTCCATATTATAGATGGCAGAAGAATAAAAAAAATGAGAACAGAGTTTGGGGCAGGAGGAAAGTAAAAATCGCATGAAAATTAAGTGAATTCATAAGTTATACATAATATTTCTCAAATCAATTCAAATTCATTAAATCATTTATATCTGTAATTATTGTTGTAAAATGACGATGACGATTCCTCGATCGTACGTTATACACACACACACACAGGTATCACGTGGCGGGCAGATCTAGGTATCCGTCGAAGAAACTGTAGATATATATTAGGGATGTACCAATTATTTATTCGTCAATGTTGTCGGACAGGTCAATCCTTTGAGGAGGACATTCGCTGGGGAGTACGCATAGGCCGCTTGAAGTATCTCTGATGTAACCGGTAACGCAGAAGTTGTCTCTTTTACACATCTGCCGATGATAACCGATGGCGATGAGAATTTGGAAAAGAAAGAAAATGAGAATTGGTGGTAAAAATACCAATATTACAAATCATTCGTGTATTGCGCGTAAAATTCGTTGGATATTTCATGAAATGTATGTATAGGTATGAATTATTCACCAGTATACAAGGACCCTCTTCGGCATGTTGATCCTCGCAAGTGTTGGCACACCAAGTTCCACATTCTATATACACTTCGTTAGGACCGGGGGGTGGAACAGTCGTGGTGATTTTGGCATCGGCGAGATTGTTCTCTGGAAACGTATAGGAGGTAGGTTTATACAAGAAATAAAAAATATTGGCATTTGGATATTTCTCTGTTCCGTTCGTGGATAATTTGATTCTGGGATTTCGATCGATATACCGATGAACTTCGACGAACATTTTCAATTCCTGACAAATCGAAAATGTTGCGGAATCGAAATACACGTCGTTACTCTTGTAAATATATAGTATCGTAAATGTTATCCCGACGCTTCACAGTCACGTTTCAATATTGCTATCCAGGTGTGGAATTATTATCGTATACAGAGTTCCGTTATACTCACCCGGCATCGCAATTAATACCAGAAATCCAACGAGAAAGAGAGCTGCAGTTGGAAAGAGTTTCATCTTGAGATACTCGAGTACGAATAACGTCTCTATCATTAAGTTCCAACATATATCGTCTCGGTCCAGTTCGCTTATTCCGTGATTTCTGATAATCTTCAAAATGATAAGGGGGGTCATGCAAGCAACCGTCATATGTAGCAGTTATTTTATGAAAAACACCGATTACTAGAGGAAATGCAATAATCCAGTATTCTATTTTCATCTCACCGCGAATAATACCCACTACATTCCGCGATTCAAATTTCTCCCGCCCCCTGGAGTTAAGGGCCCGTACGCTCACTGCATATCGCATATCACATATCACAAAATTCAAACAAACCAGTGCATAATTATTCGTACGTAACTGTGAAATTTTGTCGAAAATGAATAGATCGACGATCTTCTATATGCGTACGATATGTAATATCCATATTCGTCAATCACAATCGATGTGATCCACTGCTATATGCAACAGATGTCACGTGTGGTCTATATACTATTTCATATTCGATTCACGATTCATGACCTATACCAGCTACGTATGCATGCAATCCATACGAACGCGTTGAAAGAACTCACATAAAATTTCGGGAAGTGTGTATGCGTGCATACGATCTACAAACACATTAAATTCGATCGAGACCTTGGCCAGACTTGGCACGAGACCGCGGTACGCGACCTGCTTCACAATTCATGCTATACTCGTCGAATGACCATGATCATCATAAAATCGCTCGTACAGTTATACGATAGGCGGACATAAATAGGGGCTGAAAGAACGAGGAGTAGAAAAAAAAAGACAAAAATCGCGCGACGTTCGCCGCCGTAGAACTCGACTTCTGTAACGAACGGCAGATTTTTGCAGACGCAAAAGAATTCTCTGCAAAAAATGTCCTCGCATCGGTTACGCGATAAACGAGGCCGTTCGATAGTTAGGAGCGTTTGAACGGAATCGAAGAAAAAACAAAAGACACGCGGTAGACGCGAAAATTAGAGGAAAATACCGAAATAATTGAAATAAAAAAGATCGACGTGGGGAGGTAAGCATTTGGCGCTAATTTCATCTTATTTTAGCGGTCACCCTGGGTTACGTTACGTTACGTTTGAATACGTTACACGTCCGTTTTCACTAGCGCGGACGCGATCGCGTTTGTAGGTAGATATATTGGCGTCGGTCCAAAGAACGCGTCGCTCAGCGTCGCTTCGTGTGTCTCTAGGGGACACGGAGATAAAGAGAGACGAGTAAAGGGTGAGGTTGATACTACTGATTCAACGTGTTGATGCTAGGCCGATTTTTTCAAACGGCGGTAGCAGTCCGTTCAAACATCGCGTTTGCGTTCGCGAAGTGATTCAGTCCGAGGTGGTGAATCCCCTCAGGTAGTCAGACCTGGAAGTTATCTCCCATCCGTGTTTGTCAATCAATATTCGCATCAATATATACGTACAAGATAGAAGAAGACTAGAAGAATCCAAGAAGCAAGAATATCAAGAGAAAATCAGTCAGAATCGATCGACAGAAATCGTAACCATGGGTCGCACTAAGAAGAAGGTCTGCATCGTGGGCAGTGGAAATTGGTAAGCGATTCGTTCATCATTACACAATTCGTTGCTCACCTATATAGATACGAAATTTTTCTTGTAACCTTTTCACTTTTTCACCCTTTCTTCGGTGAATTTATATTCACAATCTTCACAATCTCAATAGTTGCATCAATCTCCTTCACGATGCATACAAATTGCAAAGGTTACGTGAAGGTGGCGGGTGCATTATGCGCGTTGCGTAATACACGCTGTAGGCAATTAATTTCTACGCTCAGTATACGTATGTAGGTATGGCCTGTATGTAGACTGATGCGCTACCGCAATATCAGCTACATAATCGCGTTTGCACTGGATAATTCATGCGGTATGAAGCGGAAATAATGTTTGATTCAATTATTATTAATGAATAATTGTGGGAATATAATTATAGCATATTCGCGCGCCCGATTTGCGAGACTGCACTGATATGTCTGTGCTCGTAATACGTACCTGAGCACAGGTATGCAAATGCGAATGCTGATGTGCAGATTAGAGAGGAATAGGGCGAAGAAAGAAGGAAGTGAAGAGAATAAAAGAAAAGATCGCCAAACTAATTGATCGGTGCAATGTTAATTCTGTAACTAACGTTCCCGCAATATCGCGGAAACATCAATTGCTACAATGTCCAAGTCAATGTACGGGAGAAGAGAACTTATCATTCAATATCAAATTACAGATGGCGGTACACAGATTTTTACATCAGCCTTCACAGGTCTCAATTACGTGGTATAGTCTAATATATTACAGAGATCAAGCTGTCTCACTCGAGTCAGCTTCACTGCGGATGCATGAACGTAAAATTTGATAAGGCCGCTCAAATTAACTAACACGTTGATGGGATGAAATAGGGAAAAATATTGTCAGAGCTGTTCCGACATGGAAACGTTTCTGCGAAAATTCATATTTCACTTCCGGCGAGAACGTTTACGTTCTTCGGTGAACCCGCTGATATTATGATCCGTAAATTTCTGACCAAGTAAAATATGCGTACCGACTGGCGCGGTTGGCCCGCTGCAGGTATGTCACACCTTGACTTTGAACCAGTTGCTTATATTAGAACCGCCTTGTGCGTACCTCGATCCACTGCCAGCCCAATGCCGGAGGTATTGGGGTCAAGTGTGTGGTATGGTCAAATTAACGTAGGGATAACGTAATACCAATCGATCTAAGTATCATGTACTTACCTTGGTTTGGAATACCGCATCGGCAATATTTATCGCAGAAGTAGTTGCAACTATGACTGAAATATCTTAAAAATATTCAAAATTCAATAATATCTACGATTGCGGAACGTCTATTTCGGCAATATTCGCAACAAAATTCTTCAACGAAATACTCCCGAACAATAAAATTCGCAATGTCCTTCCGACGAAATATATCTTTCATTTGCGATTTTCTTACGGTTATAAAAATTACACAACGAAATACTATTTCAATAATATTTCGGCAATATATATATATTTCAACCAAATATTCCCGACAATGTCTTACCGACAAAACATATCTTTTTCTCGCTGTACGAGTATCATAATCACGACTTCTCCGTTGCAGTCTCAATATTTCGCAGCACCAATTATTGCAGTACGAATTTAATAAATCTATCTCTCGCTGATCCCAATATCGATGTATGGACGACCTCGAACCTTGGACATCGTGATACATATTCTGTGCCCAGACCAGTTATCAAATCGAGGAGCAAAAATTAGAGCAGCCTTGTGTCTCAGAGATTGTAGTTAGCATAATATAACGCGATCATTTCTATATCTGACTGCGCATGTGAAGGTTTTATCGTTGATACAATATAATACATTGAAAAACAATATCATTACATGTCATGTTAATATTTTGACGCGATGAGTTTCCGAGTTTCGAAAAGTTGATAATGCGGGATTGACACAGTTGTTGTTGTTTGTTTTTTTTGTTTTTTTTTTCTGTTTTTCTTCCAATTTTTTTTGTATTCTTCTTGTCTTCGCAGGGGTTCGGCGATCGCCAAAATCGTTGGAGCGAACACCGTCAAGTTTAATACAAAGTTCGAGGAGAGGGTGACGATGTACGTTTACGAGGAGATGATAAACGGCAAAAAATTAACCGAAATAATCAACGAGCAACACGAGAATGTGAAATATCTACCCGGCCACAAACTTCCTGAGAATGTGGTGAGCGCATAGATTGACAATTATATATTAATCATTGATCTCTGAAAACTCTTTCATTTCATTGATTTTGTGAATTTTTTTTTTTTTTTTTTCGTTGCTTTTCCTCCGCCTTTCTATTTTTGTATATAGAACGGTTAGTCTAGGTCATCGATCAAAAGCAATGGGGAGGAAATGATGAAATAATATACGAACAAGTTTGATGAATTTTGTTCACTAAATTATTATATTATTGGTTGTATGTTGGCACAATTATATGGTTATTGCTTCTCGTTCTAATGATATAGGCGCGTTTTATCTTCTCGTTCTAATGATATAGGCGCGAAATTGTCGATGTAGAAGAATCTCAAAATGCACAATGACGACGTCTTTTTCTTAAAAATCGAATTCATAATTCAGTAATCGGTCGTTGTACGGACGTAAATGTTTCCCGAAGGCATACTGACGCGGTCGACACCCCCGGGGAAAAGTTTCGGAATATCTGATTCCTTGACCGTTGGCAGAATCATTACTTTCTCTCCAGGCTGAAAATAATATAGAACAAAATTAATGGAAATCAAATGGAACGAGAAGCACAGATTTTCGAGGGCGAAGCTCGGGGGTGCGCAAACACTCGTCGGGCAAGAATTTGATAAAAGTCTACGGGAATTGAAATTTCTGAAAAAAAAAAAAAACATTGAGAATCCGAAATTGTCCCAAAGAGCAGACGGAATAGGTACTTACCACCCAGTTCGCTGGCGTAGCGATTTCGGGTATGCGGTCTACCAGCTGGAGAGAATCGATCACTCTGAGAATCTCGCTGGAAACAGAACGGAAAAAATTTGTAGTTGAAGAAACAAGGGAGAAATTTGTACGAAGATTGAAAATCTTCCTCTTTCTCTCGATCGTAGTGACTCACATGATATACCTATAATTGAAAAATAAGGGAAGTAAAAAATCTTTCACTCACTCGACGTTACGCCCGGTAGAGGTTGGATAGTGAAAAGAAAGTCTGAGGCGGTGATCGGGACTGACAATGTAGAGAGCTCGTACAGTTAAAGCGAAATCGGGATTCTTTCTGTTTTCTTCGTCGATCATATCGAGTTGTACAGCCAGAGTACGATCGGCGTCAGATATAATTGGGTAGGGAAATTCACCGGGAATATCTTGGCAGTACGATTTGATATCGTTCACCCAATCGACGTGATCCTGAAGCTTGTCGCACGAATGGGCCAGCAGTTTTGTATTTCTCTTAGCGAATTCTGGCGCGTGTACAGCGATACGACCCAATTCCGTTGTACAGACCGGCGTGAAGTCTGCCGGATGAGAGAATAGCACCACCCATCTATTCGGGAAAAGAATAACGCGGCGTTACATTCTCTTTTCCATTTCATGCGAATTCCTCCTCATTTTTGTCTCCTCTGCTCCGCAAAATGGTAAATATTTTTGTCCATCCTACCGATCATCGAACTACATCGATCCCATCTAGATACTACGATACACTTACGAATTTCCTTGCCATTGATAAAAATCAATGGGCCCCTGAGTTGTCTGGGCTTTGAAATTTGGGATGATGGAGTTCAGTCTCATGGTGATCGCGATTCCGGTTATCCTTACTTTCGCAATGCACTTATTACACTCCTCTTTCGCTAACAATGAGAACACCGCGCAAATTGTAAGATAGTGTGCGAAGTAGGTAGGTAGGTACTGTAACTATCTGTTCGTGGTTAGGAGAACGATGATCAACTGATGTCAGGAGAAGGCTCACCCGGCTATTTTATAGCCGAGGTAGACTGATTTGCACGTTCGTTTTGTCAGTTCAGATACCGCCGTTTGTTATCAAACATGATGTGAACACTCATTCGCGGCTTCGCGGGTGGGGGAATCGAGGCGATGGTATACAGTAGAATGACTCTTCGGAATTCATGTAACGGCGATCCGTTTGCTGTTCCATTATCGCATCAGGTGCGGATCAAGCGTTCGAACATTGTTTCGCAATATAGCGTCCGCGCTTCCATCGCTCTGTAACGACATTTTTTAAACGGCTGTTTCTCCGCGACGGGGAGAGATATTCTTGATCCCGATGCGCCGAATGAATCGAGCCCAGTTCTTCCGGTTTCCGAGGGAAAAAAAATTCACTCGGATCCGTCAACCCGTTCAGATTTTATCCGCGATTAAGGTATTCCTGGTCTTATCTCTCCGTACTCATCGTCAGCCCGCATGTGACCCGGCACATTAATTCGTACCACTACTGTTTCGCTTGTGGACAGATATATTCTCGATCCACGATTGCCAATATTTTGTTTTAACCAACTATTGGACAAAGTCCCGGCATCATCTCCTCGCAATGATTCAGCAAACCTACAACTACATGCAATGCATGTCCGATGCAGCTTTGCCGGTCGCATACGCACCGTTCTCGGCCGCCATGCCATTCAACCTGCAGTTGAATATCCATTCCATTCAACATCTCTACGCGCTGCGTACAGAAATGCATTGGCGCTCGAACCGAGGGATACGGAATGACTTGCAATATTTTCACACCGGCCAGCGCCTTCTCGCGAAAGCGGGCGACTTGAGTGATACGATAATTTTGAATACGGTCGTACCGTCTCCACTGTGCGGCATGACCGACCGCCGCCGACTCTGATTCAATCTCGTCAGTCAGTATAATCATGCTGCCGCTTATCTTATACAACATGACTTATGCATTCGAGAGTGAGCTGATCGTTCCCTGGGGTGACCTGAAAACACGCAGTAATCGTATATAGTTCATTTGTAGTTAGTATGTAGTTATTACAGGTATATGTACATATGTTGTATAGTCTATTAGGTATATATACTGCAGTAAAAATATCTCGACATAATCGACCATCGTTATCCACATCGAGATGGTTATAGTTCGCGTACGGATCGCGTTATAGGATGATGGGTGGAATATGGTATCTCGTGACAGAAAATGACATAGCGAAGAAAACGGGAAATTGGGTAAATGCGGAAGTGGTTTTTCCTTCACACGTGCGACACACGTGAGTCTCGTAATAAATAGACGATAATAGAATGTGCGATGTTTTAAATAGATGTTTTTACGTAACTGAGTTTAGCTAGATATAAGTCAGTTGGTCAGGTATATGATGATCGGTACATAGGAATGTATGTACGCTAAATACATAGCTAAACCGCGTTCTCTTGAACAGTATAGATACGACATGCTATCTTCTGTATACCATTATCGGACGCGCGAAGAATGATGGATCTTCGCCAGGGATACAGCTAAGAGCTATTGATAGATTGTCTCAGAGAGGAAGGAGGAAAAATGTTATAGTATGTGATAGAAAAAAGTGTGCAAGAAGGGTGTTAGCGAAACGAACATAATGACAGAGTAGAATGTGTTATATATATATGTATAACTACCTATACTTTTGCAAACGGAATTCTATAGCAAAAGAAATTTTGTTCAACGCACGATTCGGAGAGACCGAAGAGTGGAACGGGCCGAGATTCCGGAAGGGAAATTGTCGGAAGCGCAAAATGCGCAAAGGCCATGATAAAACAAGAAATTCAGAACACTAAAGCACGGGAATGAATATATGCCGGAAATTATTACTCAGAATGGGCGAGACTACGAGCGGTGAAATATCCGATTGGCCGGAATATCCAACGTTTGAGAAATCGTCTGTTCACAATTCGGAGTTGTGCTTATTACGAAAGAAAACGAATCTAAATTCATTGAATCGAAAGCCGAAAAACTCGGAAGGTCGGGATTGCGAAAGACATTGGAATGGGAGGGCGAAGATAGCGAAAACTTAGAAGACGTTAGAATTCAAACTGCATCTACTGCTTTGTATTGAGAAACTAATAGATTTCTTGTTATTTTTTCGAAATTTTCGCCTTCCGGTTTTGGTTATCGGAGTTTTACCGTCTCTGAAACTTCATCTTCGATCTCGTTCTCTTTGGTTCATTAGCCGATAGAAACGTTAGCCGATCTGAATTTTTGATTTGAAAAATATTCATTTTCAAAATTCGGTCAATCCACGATTCGTTCGGGATGTGAACTATCTGGAAATACGTTTTCGGATTAAAGCGCGCTCGGGTGAACAGCCTTATTCGATGGAACAGTCATTGCTTTGAGTAATACATCAGAAATACAAATTAGACTTTTTTCGATTCCTTCCCTCCTTCAAAATTCGTATCTTCGAAATTGGAAATTTCGGCCCGCCTGATTTTTGGTCTTTCAAAATTTCAAGTCCCACCCACGTACATAATTTGTTGATTTTCCGAAGGTCGCCGTACCGGACCTCATAGAGGCTGCGAAGGATGCAGATTTCCTCATATTCGTTATCCCTCATCAATTCATTCGGACTTTATGCGCAACTTTACTCGGCAAGATTAAACCAACTGCCGTTGGTCTCTCGCTTATTAAGGTACCATATACCTACAATTATAATGTTAAAATATACTGATCGAAGATCGAAAGGTTTCAAGGGATGCTTCTTCGCCTTAAATATCATTATCGTCGGATAATTAACTGTGAACCAATTTATCAAAAATTTGTTCGTTTTCTTTCTACTTTTTGTTTTCTCCGATACAGGGTTTCGATCAGGGGGATGGTCAGTCGATCGAATTGATATCTAAAATTGTTGAAAACTCGTTAAAAATACAATGCTACGTTTTGATGGGTGCAAATCTTGCCAACGAAGTTGCAGAAGCGAAATTTTGCGAAACAACAATCGGTATGTAATCGAGAATAGAATAAATGATATGTAATAATGAAGGAGATCGTCTGATCTGCAGTTGGATAAATTTATAACCAATCGCGTAAAATTATTCAGGTTGCAAAGATAAACGTATGGCCCCTCTTTTGAGAGACATGATACAAACGGAAAACTTCAGAGTCGTGGTGGTGGAAGATGCCGAGGCTGTAGAAGTCTGCGGAGCTCTAAAGGTATGACGATAACTATGATGGTGACAATGAATCAACGATTCGAAGAAAAACGTGAAGAGAAATTGAAAAAAACTAATCATGTCGCCCGATTTTCATCCTGATGCAGAACATCGTGGCCTGCGCGGCAGGTTTCGTCGACGGTCTCGGTCTCGGGGATAATACCAAAGCTGCGATAATCAGGCTCGGATTGATGGAGATGGTTAAATTCGTCGACACATTTTTCGGTGGTTCCAAGCTGTCTACATTCTTCGAAAGCTGCGGCGTCGCCGATCTGATAACCACTTGCTACGGCGGAAGGAATCGTCGGGTCTGCGAGCAGTTCGTTAAGACCGGAAAGGTTTGGATACAGTATTTTGTTGGATATTATATGAAATAGAAGAACTAAGTGAACTGTATAAAAGAGAAAAAAGAAATAGCGAAAGAGCGTAGACACGCAGGAAGAAGGATTACATTCGGTACAGTTTCTTCTTGTTCTCATTCTTCTTTTTTTCGTTTCTTTTCATCGTCAAGACCATCAAACAACTCGAAGACGAGCTCCTGGCCGGTCAAAAACTTCAGGGACCGGCAACAGCCGACGAAGTTTACGGGATGTTAAATGCTCGTGGTGAAACTGCTAAGTTTCCTCTCTTCACTGCCGTGCATCGCGTATGCATCGCAGAATTAAAACCAACGGAATTGATCGAGCAAATTCGGAGCCACCCGGAGCACGTGTTAGTAGTATTTCAAATTTACGTTGCAATAATCTCCATAATCTGGTATCCCTCTATATCCATGAGAAAATGTGGCTTGCCGTGGCACCTCGCACTGATTAACACGTAATATTGTACTGACAATTGATTATCATATTTTCATTATTCCTTAATTCAACAGGTTTGCCCCGAAATCCTTATACTTGTATTAAAAAATGTGTGTTTTCGAGCCCTGGTACCTGCATCCGAAGAAGAAAGAAAGGACCGTCGTAATGATTCGCACATGCTGTTACAATTTTTCAATCCTTTCATTGCAGTACTACCCCTTTTCTTCTGTTTTTCATTATTTTTTTCTGTTCTACTCTTCCCATCACGCATAAATAATTTGTAAGCCCCGTGAGGAATTTACCAATAATTTATTGCTGTTACCGTAAAAGATTATTGTCCAACGATGTATAACTGTGATATTTATATCCGGTGAAAATTAACGCTTATTCACAATTCAAGAAAACTGCATCTGCGATTTAGCAGAGATCGTTTTTCCCCGATGCAGTCTATATATAGCCGATATGCATGTGTAATCAAGAGAAATTATATCGCCAACGCATAATTATCATCGCGGTGAGTTGATAATGTCATTTCTCGATGATATCGTATTCGTATAGACACATTCATTTCGATATGTGTTATTATCCTTCACATATATCCTTCACATTTTTTTCGTCCTATTTCTCGTTTCAATTAATTATTACTCATTCTTTCTTCCGATGTTCTAATTATACTGCGTTCTGAAAAGTTGAAGTTTGAAATGATCATTGTTAAATCGATAGATAGATTTTCTCGTAAACAAAATAACAATAATAATAATACCGACACGAGTTTTATGTGTTTTTTTTTATCTCCACCCGAATCAAAGGTAACAAAAGAAAAAACAAATTTTACATTAACAAACTTTCATCGTTGAAATATGATTATTCTTATATAACGATTTTACTCTTTATTTTAGAATGAGACTCGAGGGTGTCGTAGAAGATGACGATGAGTAAACGCGCTAGCACTGCCTAGAGGATTGCGATGTATCGTATTATAATCTAGTATTATCATTCGTTATTATACATATAAATGAATTATGGAACGTAAATATCTAGATAATATTATATTATAGTATACTATTTGTGAATTCGAATTCAAATGACGTTATATGATTTGACCAAAGATAAAAGGGAATAATCAAATCCGCGTATATAGGTATATACATATATGATGAAGGATATAATATGTATAATATTATATCTATACTGTATATAGATAATTCTGTAAATATTGTAAATTGTATGATATCTAATCATATGGGGTATGTGTGAATTATTAGTTCGAGATAGCTGGATCTACCTCTTGGAATAAAATATTCTAATTATATTTATTAATGAATATGAATTATTCGATTCTATATAGTAATATACAAAACAACGAGTCCATATTGTTGCTCCGAAATATTATTCCCGTTTTTATATGTATTCCATATTTTTAGTACTAATATCTTCCAATATTATCTAATGGAAATAAAACTACTACTTAGTTCTATGAACTAAACTTTATTCTCAAATAAGCTAAAATAAGAATTAAATACGCGTATTTGACGATTCATACTTTCGCGCGTCCGTCATTTGAAATCGAAAATACTGTTCTTCTTTACCGACCGGGCAGCAACAGTGAGATAAAAACAATTCCACGTGTATTTGCCAGGTGGCGCAAATAAGCACGTGCTCATCTTGCGATAGATTATTCGGTCATGCTGAGGTTAGTTTTATATTTATTTCCATATTCACACAATTGAAAGAAAAAATTACGTTCTGAAATGGGAAAGAAAAGGAAAAGCGGCGACGATAAGGACGAATTCGAGTTCGATCCATTGCCGAAACACCTTCAAGTGGCTCATATTAAAAATCAAGAGAAACGTTTGGTTATTATTTTGGCTGGAGCTCAGTTAGAATCTGTCAAGGTAAGCGAGTAGAGAGAGGTTATGTTCCCAAGATAGTCCATACACTTTTAATTTTAATCCAATTGTTAATATTTGATTGAACATCAAATTCACGTTTTTTAGTGCATATAATCAATAATGATATAAGTCAGAGAAAATCAATCGTACAAAGTGGACGTTTGATAACCTCAAATAAAAAACAACGAAAAAACTAGTCACGCGTTTGAACTTCCATTATTCGATGGGGAAAATGCGTTGATTTGGATATTACGCAAGTCTGATCCTTTCGTTTATTTATTTATAATGATTTTTTCAGGTGGGAAACAGTTTCGAACTATTGAACTGCGACGACCACGCCAATATATTGAAAAAAAATAATCGAGACCCTGGGAGTTGTAGACCAGACATAGCTCACCAGTGTCTCTTAATGTTGATGGACAGTCCGCTGAACAGGGCTGGTTTATTGCAGGTCTATATTCAAACTGAAAAGAATGTTCTCATAGAAGTTAATCCGCAAACGAGGATACCCAGAACTTTTAAACGCTTCGCCGGACTCATGGGTGAACATTTTTTTCTTTCTATAATAAATACTCGTGAACATATTCCTCATATATCAACTCGCAATTAACTACAGATTCACTATTATTTTGATTCTCATTTATTTATTTACTTTTTCATATTTCCATACATATAATCGCAGTACAACTTCTACATAAGTTTAACGTCCGAGCATCGGATGGGCCGATGAAACTTCTGAAAGTTATCAAGAATCCAGTAACCGATCATCTCCCTGTGGGCTGTAGAAAACTCGCGATGTCTTTCAGCGCTAAAAAAGTCCAAAATCCAAGGGAATTTGTTCCCGAAGATGAGCCCATTGCCATCGTTGTAGGGGCTATGGCTCACGGTCAAGTACGTCAATCTCTGAAAACTTATTCTTTTTTCATTCTATCCAGCTTATCATTCCGAACTACTTTTTTAATCAATCTCATTTTGTCTCAGGTAAAAACAGATTATACAGAAGATACAATATCTATAAGTAATTATCCGCTTTCCGGGGCTTTAACTTGCACAAAATTGTGCTCTGCTTTCGAAGAAGTTTGGAAAATTATTTGAAATTTGTAAATAACGAAGAAAATGAACGAAAACAAGAAAGAAACTGAATACATCAATTTTTTCGGATCATATGTATGTATGTACATACAGAGAGAAGAAAGGGAACAGTTGTTGGGTCTGAAAGATTGTTTTTTTTTTCATTGCCATTTTATATAATCTAGGTATCAAAGTATAAATGTGTAATTGCTTTATTATTTGAAGAAAATGAAAGCTCAAAATTAAAATGCAATGAATATTTTCGATTTATATTCGAGTAATTTCAAACATTTATTGTGTAAAAAAATTCAAATTCGTGAAACAAATTAATAAAATGTCTAATGGTAAGTAATTTTTCGAATGATTGTTCAAACAATACTCTGTTCCTTTAATTGTATTTCTGAGTATACAGGGTGGATTTTCGTATCCTATTTTGCAATTCGCCGATATAAAATATACAAACAGTTGCGTGCGCATGTTCTCATCCGATTATATACTTTTAATATGCGTAACGAGTTGTTAAAATTTGTAGGGTTTGGCGGAAAAACAGATTTTAACAACCGAAACGCCTGTGTGGGAGGTTAGTGAACTCGCTACAACTTTGGTTTGGTAACATTCGTGTTTATATGGGGGATTTCGTGCTACGTTTCTGCGTTATTTTCTGTGACGTGTGTCGTCGTCGTCGTCGTCGTCGTTTCAATATGGCCGACAATAATATTTACCGCAGTTGTCCGTGGACACTTGGACGGAAACGTAGGTAGCTCCGTGGCCACGATGAATAGATTGAGGAAGAATAATAATCGAATGCTGCATATTGGGATTGGATATTGTGTGTAATATGAGTTCATTTTTGTTTTCTTTTTAGTTAAAGTATTTCTATTCATCATTGTTAGAAGAAAAAAAAGAAGTTTTCATTCGATGTTGAGAATCCGAAGTGTTCTGAAGTGAAGAATTATATCAAATTTCGTTCAATTTTCTTTCGGTATCGTAAGATAAACAATAACTGTACAACTTGAGACAGTATCAAGATCGAAGGGCGGATGGTGGGGGATATTTTTCGTTTCGTGTTGAACGCCATTTTGTTTCTGTTCCGATAACGGAACTAGTTCGCTGGCGGCGGAGTGGAGAGCTATCGTCGTGGGTGATACCGCGTCATTTATCATTAGTAAATCTTCATCGTATCGGTTTGATTAGATAGTGATATTTCATTTTCTGAATAGTGAAAATATTATGAGATATTATTTCGTGCTTTATTATTATTAAAGTATAAATATCAAGTGTATTGATATTATTATAGATTTTGTTGGCGGTGTTTTTAATGCATTGTGGGTAGATAAGGAACGGTGGAACATGGTACACAAGCCTGCCTGGCACTGCGGTGTATGCTGACATTGAATTGAACGAAATAAAAGCGTCATAATATTTCACGATGAATATAAAGAGAATGGATTTATTGAATGTTAACCTTATTATCCCAGAATTTGAGCATCGACATTGATAACCTATACCAAAGAGATGCCAAATCGTAATTTGATTGTTATAAAGAATATTTATAAATATTATAGTACAAATAGTAATAGAGTTCAAGAATAATGATGCAAGCGTGGACGCTAATACAGCGGCATGGTATGTAGCTATACATATATTGAAAAACCAGAAATTGTCAATCGGAGACCGAGGAACGGTGGAAACGGACCATTCGTACGTTGCAAAGAATGCGCGGTAGCCATTGTTGGTGCTGCGATCGTTAGTTTGTAGATCCGAAATAATCATGGATACTAAAAAGCATCCGAGAATAATATCACGGAGTAAAATATCGTCGTCTAATAGTGGAGGTTACTGATAATAAATACATTATTACATTAAATGAAAATAAATATCAAATGATTGTTTAAAATAAGAAAATAAATGGACAAAAACGTGAGTGGTTTACTCGCGACGAATAATATTGCATGATAGTGCTACGAGTGAGGTGACGGAGGGCGGGCAGCGGCTGGCGACTGGCGGTTGGCGGCGGGGAACGGATCGGCCATAACACCAAGCTAGCAAGCAGGGAGAAAGCGTAGAGGACCTGTACGGAGGCGTAGTGTTAGTGTTTTTGATAAAATTCGAATAGAAAAATCGCCGGCAATCATCAGGTAGGTGGTTCTCTATAATCCTGAGTACCACAATATTGAATAGTGATATTAAAATCAGTGCATGTACGCCGGTATGTTGTATAAATAACTAAAAGTCCCCGATAGACCTCGAAGCTTTCTTTCCTAAGTGGGCAAACCGCCATGTTGAATGGAAAACCCCTACGTGATATAAACTAGGCATGTTTAACAAAAAAAGGAAAAAAAAAACAACATCTCATTTTTGGCATATTTAATATCATTTTTCTACCCGTCGTGCTCATCTTTATTTTTCGCTGCTCGTATGTACCTATATATATACTCTAGAGTATTTCTCTAACCACACTGACGTCCTTCCTTTCTGAATCGCTTTGGTTAGGCGCGGATCCTCCCGCCAGCCAGCTAGTCAGTCAGTCAGTTCGACCGACCGAGGCCGAGGCCGAGCCACGAACGAGCTACGAACGCACTAAAAATCCAGTTCATAGAGTGCTGGTTGTAGCAGTTTCGTTCCCTCGCTCGCTCCTTTGCTATTTTATTTTCACATTTTCATTCTTGCTTCAATATCGATATGAATACCACATACATTACCATGAATCCGTAAATTCTAACTGTCCAATACTAAACCGGGAACAAAACTCTCTTCCCATTCATCATCGTCTACCGAGAAACAAACAAACAACTCACAACCTACTATACTATGATAATCTACCACCCAAAATTCATCGTCGTCGTCGTCGTCGTCATAATCATCGACGTCTTCTTCGTCGGATTTTCATTTTTCATTTTTCATTCTTCATTCTTCTTCTCTTTACGACTTTACATATTTCCTCATCCGATGCTGCCGATGATGATGATGACTTGCTCCGTTAGAAAAATATTCTAATATTCATATTATTCCTCCTCACGCGTCCTTGCATCCTTCTAATACACTGCTGCTGCTGTTATTATTGCTTTTCATCAATCGCGCGTTACACATCAACCCCCATTTTATTAATTTGCTTGAATTATTTCGAATGAGGAAACAAACTCATAGCAAAAGATTGATAACCCACGTTGTTAGCGTCATCATTATGATTATTATTATTATTATTGCATCTTGTAGCTTACAATTTTCTTTTCTCCCTCTCTTTCTTTCTTGCTCTGGTATACAGTATTTATTTGTTTAACTAAATAGTTGAGTACATTTTGGAACAGTGATATTCACTGAGGGAAGAATATTCGGTATAAAAATAAAAATTGCTTATCCTATATCGTTTTAATGTTCATTCGGCGTTATGTAATAGAGTAGTACTCGCTTTTTTTCCACTTATGTGAAGAAAAAAAAAAGGAAAGAAAAAAAAGCGCTCAGAATTATTATTTTTCATAGAAAGCAGAAATTAAAAATAAAAATCGCCTAGTTTCGTTGGATTTCCTATCTCATTTATTTATATTATCGTTGTCCGTCGGCGTGAATGAGAAAAGAAAAAAAGAGAACAAATTTACTAAATAATCGAACGAATGTTCGATTTGCATGAAACAACTTTGTAGCAGAAAGAAGTACTCGACTAACGAACAAAAAAAAAAAGTATAATAATTAAATTAGAAAAGTAGACGTTGAAATGAGAAAGGAAAAAAATGTCTTTGAATATCAAAAAATAGCAAAAGAGTTTTAGGGGATTCTGGTATTGTTATGTTGTCAGATGTTGCTAAAGTCGCAAGTGTTGACTGAAGATTTGGGGAATTGGCGGATGATTGAAGGCTGACATTGGAGCCGAACGTAACGGTCGTTCGGTAGACTTGATGATTAGTGATATTATGCTTCGTTGGCGCAACAACCTGATACCTTCCAGGTCGCAGCCCAATCTGAATCATCACTACAAAGCTAATTAGCAAACAAGCTAATACACTACTTCTTACACTCACTACTACTACCACTACTACCTATCTACCTACCAACGGTCCTTCTACCTAATATTACCACTATGCTCAATTGCGAGCGTAATATTGTTCTTCGGAGACACAAAATTATTGTTGTCGATGAGGCCGACTCTTCTTAGCATCATCCTCTTCGTCAACTGTTCTCAACAACTTCGAAGCAGTCAGATACCTACTGCGTAGCATTTATGTACTGTACAATTTATGTCAGAAAGGTAGGTAAAGCTCAAGCTCAAGCTCGTGATGTCGCGACCACATTGTTATTACTTAATGTTTTTTCTTTTAGTTCAGTAATCAGGAGCGCGGCTCAAGTTTATAACAATAGCACAGCTAAATCGGAAGAAGCCGTCTGTCGACGGTGAAACGTTCTTGCAGAAGAAACAATTTTTCGAATCTTATTTTTCACCATCTGTTTATAATCAAAGTTTAATTTCGAATTCATTTTCATTCAAAAATATCAATAAAAATGCGTTCTTCGCAAAGACATTTCGATCTTCGAACAGCTGATATTATTTTTTCATATTTTGTTACGTTACATCATAAATTTTGACCTCTTTGTAGTAACAAAAGAGAAAAACCACCGTTGGGCACGTAGTTTTTATTCAGCAGATTCTTCGCACGGCCGGTAGATTCTTAGCGAGAGGAGCGGCGGCAGGCGGCTTCGTTTGAAAATTTTTTTTTTTATCCTAACTGAAATAGAAGTTAGATTATTGTTACTATTGAAGAAATTCGCTTCTGCATTGATGTATAGATGATCAATTCGGTGATGTTTATATGATTATAATATTGATCATGCACAATAGCGAAGAGAATAGCTTATGAAACCGCGGTCTTAACTTATTCTCCTATTCTTCTGCTTCTACCATAACTATTTGATATTATCAAGTAAAACTTATATTTCATCACAGAGTGCGGTAAAATATGGAAGAATTAATTGAACTTTTTCTCAATGATGTTCGTTGATTGGAAATCGAGATTCTCCATAGAATTCAGATGTATTTACTTAACTATCCTTATTTTAATTTTCTCGATACTTTTCATTCGCCGATTTCTCTGAAAATGGACTTGTTTATGTTACAGAAGCAAAGCCAAGATGCAGCAGGTGGATACTATCTCACAGAATAACTCGGTGAGTAAATTTTATAGACAAATTTTCCATTCTCAACAATGATGTGTATCGATGAAAAAATACTTTTTTCTACTTAAGCTTTCTTTAGAAAAAAATCGAATATCATATTTCGATTTACTGTGTTCCCTTTTTTTTCAATATTTAAGCCTGTCCAAAAGCTTGATATAATATTACATTGGCAATAACTAATTGAATACTATAATATAGGTAATAGATTGCTGATTGAGAAGCATTGTCCAATTGGAAATAATGAGTTGTTAAAAGTCTGAAAAAAAATGACAACTAATATTTTTGGATTTTGAATAGGGATTTCATATTTTTATTTAACGTTTTTTTTTCCTTTTATAATCTATTCGTAAGGCTTCTTTTTTTATTTTATCCTATTTTACTCCAATACTATCTTTATCTTCATTAACAAATGCAAGATAATTAATTATCAAAGACCATTGTC
The DNA here is from genome assembly GCA_963170745.1 of Phymatocera aterrima. NCBI lineage: Eukaryota > Metazoa > Arthropoda > Insecta > Hymenoptera > Tenthredinidae > Phymatocera > Phymatocera aterrima. Next base: position 4,833,106 of record OY720671.1, read on the forward strand.
ACTAACAAATTAAAACCAGAATTATGCTTGCGTTTGTCAATTTTAAGTTTTAACTTGGAAATTATTTCATACTTACATGAATAACAAATGAATAAATAAATACGTGTTCTACTTTTATTTTTTGGCCGTCTCTGCAAAGCTTTGACTGACTCTTATTAATCAATTGATTAATTATCTAACACCGCAGTCAATATTCTTGTCATGAATAATGGTGTGAGTTTGAAATGAAGCGTGTTAGAAATTCACTACAAAAACAAAACAAAAATTATGTTCCCTAAATTAAGTTTATCTGTTTACTGTTTCCTTCAATTTCTCTCATTCACCGTTGCAAAATGATTTTATCTTCCTCTCACCAGATGCACAATTTGCTCAATAATTATTAAGGCGTTAGGGATTTATCTCCCAGATATCGTATCTTTTTTATCTTATTTATTTATTTCTCTCCTGTATAACATTTATGTACCAATAATAAAAAAAAAACAATCTGTGTGCTGTTTGACTGAATAGTATGTATGTATGAATTACAGTTAGATGTGGAGGAGCGAGAGAGGCTGTGTAATATACCCAAGGTGAGACTATAAACTGACGGTTCTTTTTAATATAAACCAAAAAAGAAAAGAAACGAAAATTTTTGCGCATCACATTGTGATATATGCAATATTCTGTGTCTTTCTCTCATTCATTTATTTATTCATATTTTCTGCTCTCCTTTCATCTCTATTTTGGCTAATCTTGCGTTTAAATGGAATTCCAACATGTCGTTACGCCATTTGATTGAAATAATCTCAATCAAATCGAATCAGTTTTCCATTCAAGAAAATGTAACCAAAATTATTACATTTTGATAAAGCTAGAGACGGTGAACATTGAAAATATAGAATCACTATTTTTTTTATAGCATCATCAAGTTTCGACAATTTCTTACCAATGGCTAAACATAATGTGCTTGTTCTTCCATTGATTTATTCTGATTAATTCATCAATGCCATTTATTTAGGTACTTGAATTAATTGTAACTTTTCACACGATGAATAACTGCAAATGATAGACTAAAAACTAGAACAAATCAAGTGTCTATTCTTCAGTTTTATTTATTTTTTTGTTTTTCTTTCTTTTTCTCCTTTTTTGATTATACAATGTTGGAAATTCTAGCTAATAAACTTTCGTCATTATAATAAATCGAAAAATAGAAAAACTGTGCTCCAATCGCTTCTAGTAACGGTTATGGATAATAATAACAACAACAATAATAATGATGATTATCATTATTATTATTACATTATTATAGAAAATATTTAGCAGCCTGAATCGCTCATTGCATGAATGGGAATTATCTTCCATTTCGCATTCTGCATGTAATTATGTGTTATAAAATATACTTATGTAAAAAATGGAATAATTTTTCATCTAGTTACGTAAATAACATGATCAAAAATAATGTGTCTATATGTTTGTAAAATACTAAATGTTTAATGCGTTCCTTCTCTTTCGCAGCTTATTAATATAATACCTTATCATGAATTTTCAACCGAAATAATGAGATCGTATCCGGATTTTTATTTTTCTCCTTGTGGGTTTTTTTTTTTTTTTGTTTGTTTACTTTTCTTGGTTTTTCCTTGGTAACAGGGCTTTTGTGTGAACTCTGTATTATTATGATAAATTCTCTGAATTTTGTATATTCTTATTACATAATTATCAATAATGTAAGTTTTAGTTGGTGCGCATGAAAAGAAACGGTACTGTTTTGTCGCCTGCTGATATATCTAACTAATTGAATCCTAACCGTGATTGTATTCATGTGAAAATATGTGATTGGATAATTGTATAAGTCGTAGGCTCATTACCATTTTTTTTCTTTTTTTTTTCTGGGTAATGATGAATTGAATTATTGTCATTATTATTATTATTAATCTTATTTTTCCTTCGAATAACAGACAAGTGCACCTGGTAAAACGTCGAGTGCACCAGCTATTCCTCCCAAGGAACCGCCTCCGAGAGACGAACCCCCTGTCGAACCTGTTAACGGCGTGGTACAACCACCCGTAGTTCCGCCGCCAACTAGACCCGGACGTGTTACAAATCAGCTTCAATTTTTACAAAAAGGTGTTTTCAAACCAGTATGGAAACACCAATTCGCGTGGCCTTTTCAACAGCCTGTGGATGCCAAGAAGCTGAATCTTCCAGTATGATATTATAACTAACTTTTTTTTAGAATAAAGTTTGAGATTTCTGTAGATCAGTCGCATAGTTGTATTTTATTTTACTTTATTTCATTTCATCTTATTTCATCATGTATCACAGCGAAACTCATGCAATTTTTTTTTTCTTTTTCTTTCCTTTTTCAATTTGTTGTTTCTTTAAAATTTTTATCGTATCTAGGATTACCACACTATTATAAAACAACCGATGGATCTTGGGACGATAAAAAAACGGTTGGAAAACAATTATTATTGGAGCGGGAGAGAGTGTATACAGGACTTCAATACTATGTTTACGAATTGTTACGTATACAACAAACCGGGAGAAGATGTTGTCGTTATGGCGCAAGCTCTGGAAAAATTGTTCCTCACGAAGGTAAAAATGAAATTATAGAAAAAGAAATCCAATTACATATATATATATATATATATATATATATATTTATGTCCATCACGAATCTCTCATTAAATATTCTGATTCATGTTTAAAATAACTGAAAATAGTTTATTCCCAATCAAAATCTACTGCACCCAAGAATTTAATTGATGAAAAGAAAGAAACTCTAGATATTAACAATCGGCGTGATATTCAAGGTGGCGCAAATGCCGAAAGAAGAAGTCGAGCTGGACCCGCCGGTGCCCAAAGGTCCGAAAGGGAAAAAGACCACGGGAAGAGTAGGCGGAGTTGGTCCAGGAGTTGGTACTGTTGGTACGCCAGTTGTCGGTGCCGGACGAGGTCGGCCATCCTCAGTAGCAGCGGCAGTAACTTCGAGCGTACCAAATAGCCTGATGCCTTCGGCAACTTCGGCTGGTACGACAGGGATTATTCCAATGCCACCTCTCGGCACACAGGCTCCAACTTCTGTCCCTGGTAGCACTAATACTACTACCATTGCTCCTCCGGCGAGTATAGGAGTGCCGCCAATGGCGACGCACAACTCTTTACCCCAGCAAGTCGTTCCTCCCACAAGCGGTTACCATGCGCAACCTGCTATGGAAATTCAACCTCCCCCTACCACCGCCACCGCTGCTGCTGCTGCTGCTGCTGCTGCTGCTGCCGCTGCCGCTGCTGCCGCTGTGGTTCCTCAACCTCCGCCTGTTCAAACTGCTGCACCTACAGTTATGCCACCTTCGCAGCCCGCTAAGCTCAAAAAAGGAGTGAAGAGAAAGGCTGATACTACTACGCCTACTGCTAATTCTTTCGAACCACTTTATCATCCCCCTCTTGATTCTAAAAATGCTAAGATTTCGACGAGGAGAGAATCCGGCAGACAGATCAAGAAGGTAAGTAAATTTTATTTGGTCATTATTATTTATTCATTTATCTGATTTTTCCTTTAATTATTTGTTCTGTTCATTCGCATTAATTATATTATTTGTTGTTTCTGTTATATTTTTCCTTTTATCATGATTTTTCCAATGAATATATCACGATGGTTATCATGATTTCATAATTATGTTTCTATTGTAACGAATTCGTGGGGTTATTCTCTGCTGGGTTTTTAATTATCTTGTTGTTCATTATCACAATCGTTAACGTTTTTAACGTAAGATTATTCTCTGGCAATAATGCAATATATTAAAAATAAAATTCAGATTAATTGACAAAAGCCTCGGGCAATGAATACTACGCAATGAAAATGCAAGTTTAGTTTGAGATAACATGTGGCTGCGTATGTGTGTACCCGAAAGTTTTTAATCCATTAATGCGTGCGTAAGTTCCAAAGAAACATATCGTCGTGAATATTACAAAATTCTGTTGATCAGTCGAAGAAAGAAAAGGAACAACAGATGTTCCACTTTCTTATTCATGTTATTCATTTATTTCCGTTCTCTGTTTAAACACTTCAAACTCCATAGTCTCGACTTGTATATTATGATTGAAAAACAAAATAATATAAATATCAATAAGTATCAATGCAATTTCATATTTAAAGCAAGTCGGAGGTATTACGACTTGGTTTTTCATTTTTTATTCTTTTTTCTCTTGTTTCTCTTTTGTTATATTCAGTATTGTAATATTTATTTAATGTTTATCGTCTGGTTGTGTGCTTGTATTTGTAATCATATCATCACGGCATTAACGTACTAACAGAGGGTTGATGATGGGGCTGTTTCAGCCAACGAGGCAAGCAGAAGACGGCCTGGTGCCGTTCCACCAGGCCAACATACCCCTGATGGGGCCCATGGCCCAACAGGTACATACCCCAAGTTTGTCATAACTAAGGCACGCCGTGTTTCATCTGTGTTGTCTTATTATCATTATTTACTTAGATATCTTCGATAGAATAGAATAAAAAAACCAAATTACTTCTCTACGTTTTAGATGGAAAAAAAATAGACAGAAAGAGAGAAATTTTTTCTTGTGACCGTCAGGAAGAAAAAAAATAGTTGGTTAGACGTGATTGTCTTTTCGATTTCGAAAATTGTAATATCTTCCAATAGTTTTGTAGTTCTGGGAGAATATAACGAAGTTGATATTGTCCTTTAAGTAGAAAAGTATTTTAGGTACAAAGAACTATACACTAGAATAAAAATGATAAAAAAATAACAAATAAAAGAAACATACTAATTGCATAAACAATATAGATTAGATTAATGGTAATTAGTATTTTATGATATTTCAGCCACAACATACGGGTGGAAAATCGAAAGAGAAATTATCCGAAGCATTGAAATCGTGTAATGAGATACTGAAAGAACTTTTCTCTAAAAAGCACTCGGTAATTGTTTTTGAAAAGAAAATCCATAAGAAACTTGAACTAAATAAAGTTCAATATTTTACGTAATAAATACAAGTTTGTTATTACTCATTCAATTAAACGTGCCACAGGGTTACGCATGGCCATTCTATAAGCCTGTGGATGCGGAACTTCTCGGTCTCCATGATTATCATGAAATTATCAAAAAACCGATGGATCTTGGAACCGTAAAGGTATTTGTTATTATATCAATCATACAATTTTTACATATTTATCTTTCTTCGGTGCCATTGAAAGTCAATCTTTCAAATATCAATCAAATGTCATTGTTTCAGATAAAATCACAATTAATCATAAATTTCTTTCTTATCTTTATTCAAATAGAACAAAATGGACACACGTGAATATAAAACTGCGCAAGAATTCGCCGGCGACGTAAGACTTATATTTACAAATTGTTACAAGTATAATCCTCCAGATCACGACGTCGTTGCGATGGCGAGAAAACTTCAAGACGTTTTTGAAATGAGGTTTGTACATAAAAGATTATGCTCATTTTATAATTTTTATCTTTTTTTTCTTTCTTTTCTGTGTTTTTCATTAGATGAAACTTAACATATTATCTCTTTCTCGTCATATTCTTTCTTTTTTATTTTTCAATCCATATTTCTTCAGGTACGCTAAGATTCCCGACGAACCTTTAGGTGGTCTTGTTGGAATAAATGGCAGCAGCACTAGCGGTACTAGTTCTGGTTCGGAAAGTTCGTCAGAAAGCGATGATTCGGATGATGAACGCACTGAGAAACTTGTTGCTCTCGAGCGGGAGGTAAATTTCTCAGTTTTTTTAACTCTTATTTCTTGTTTTTTTTTCTTCATTTTTAAGTAAATAGACACTAGCGATCCTTGAAATTTAAGCTGCTGGATCGGTAGAGCTTATTCTTGGCAAAGAGAAGAAGATTCTCCTTTACATATAAATAATTCTAGAAAGAAAAAAAAAACGAAAAACAAAACCGTAAATTTCTTCTGCAGTTGAAAGCGCTGCAAGAACAGATGTGTAAGTTGGTAGAAGAAAGTGGTAAAAAGAAAAGTAAAAAGCCTAAGAAGCCCGAGAAATTGAAGAAGTCAGCGGGTGGTGGTAAAGGAACAAGTATGGGCGCCGGTAGTCACAGCGGAGCTATGAAAGAGCTTATGAAACCTGGTGGAAGAATTTCCAACGTATCCGACAGCGTGGGAGCGAGTATAGCGAGCGTTGCAATGGGCGCTGGCGATCTGAAGATGCCAGGTGGCATGGGCAGCGATCTTCATCATCCGTCTATCACCGTCGGACCGAATAAAGCACATTCTGGACCCGGCATTAGCCACCATTTACCTGCACCTACGAACGCCAAACCTAAAGGGAAAGGCAGGGGTCCTGGCAAAGCTACAGCTGCCAATACTGCCAATAAAAGGCCTAAGGCTAATAACAGATCTACTGGTAATAAAAAGAAAAATACTAGCAATCAACCTCCTCCTACCGCCTTTGACTCCGAGGATGAAGATAACGCCAAACCAATGTCCTATGACGAGAAGAGGCAACTTAGCTTGGACATTAATAAACTACCTGGTGAGGCTTCAATTTTTGTTATTATGTAGTCATTTTCATTCTTTTTCGTTTTTCTCTCTCTTTTTGCCATAGATAGAATTTAATTCAGTCGAACAGCCAGAATATAAGAATCGGTGTTTAAAAATATTTTTTGTTTCTCCCCCTGTTCTCCATTCAGGCGATAAGCTGGGAAGAGTTGTACACATAATTCAATCGCGCGAGCCTTCACTGAGGGATTCTAATCCCGATGAAATTGAAATCGACTTTGAAACATTGAAGCCATCTACACTTAGGGAATTGGAGAGTTACGTCGCGTCATGCCTTCGGAAAAAACCACGTAAGTTTAAACCAGTATACTTGTTATTTTAAATCATTATTTACATTATGTTAAGCATCTTCGTCTATCTATCTATTTGAATAATATTAAAACTGTTTGATAATCCTCAGAATATTTTGATTTCATCATTGACACAAATTTATAGTAAAAGTATTATTTTTTCTTCCTTTGTTTTAATACAGATAAAAAGCTTAGCGGTAAACCTAAGGACGAACAAATGGCCGAGAAAAAATTAGAACTCGAAAAAAGGTTGCAAGATGTTTCCGGGCAGCTAGGAAATTGCAAGAAACCTGCTAAAAAAGGTAGAGAGATTGTTAATAATATTCTCCAATCAGATTCTTTTGAACCAATGGTTCTTTTCCCCATCTGCATGGCTAATCTTAAACCACAATCAGTTTTGTTGATATTTTGAAACGTTTTCAATTTATAAAATTGCCCCCCCCCCCCCCCCCCCCTTCAATCTTTTGCAATTTTACAAAATAAGTTATACCTAATTAAATTTCACCATTGGGAAAGCAAACCGAAAAGTTTATTTTCTGAAGCTCGAAAATTGAAGAGTTTTTGTGCGCTAACAATGGTTTTTTTTTTTTCATCTTGACGAAGTTTTTATAATTTATTTCAGATTCAAATTTATGATCTTGTATAATATTATAAGGATTACAAATTTAATCATAATATGTTATGTTATGCTTGATTTTATTTTTCTTTCATTTTTTCCAGAGGACAGTAGTAAGTCGGTGGATGTTGGTGGAACCGGTGGTGCGAGTGGACCATCGCGATTATCAGCATCTAGCAGTAGTAGCAGCGACAGTGATTCGAGCAGTAGTTCGCTTTCCTCGAGCTCCAGTGATTCGAGCGACAGCGAAGCAGGTTAGACTTTAATAATCTCACGTAACTGTTTCCAATATTAATTAATAAGATTGAGACAAAAAATAAGAGAAGAGAGACCCTTGATTTCTTTCGGGAACAAAAATAAAAACAGAAAAAAAATAGTTACATTAATATAATAAGAATATATACACACACACACACGCGCGCGCGAGCTAAAACGCAAACACATACACACACACACCTACCTAGTAGTTGAAAAGTTATTATTATTATCATTAAAAAAAGAAAAAGAAAATATATATATACCATATATATGGTAAAAAAAAAACCAACTGAAATTTAAATTTATAAAATTTCAATTCTCACCATATTATATTTGGTATTACCTATTACTATTGTAATTATTTCATTTCATTTATAATTTTATTTATAATTTTTTTTCCCCCCTCTATTTCTCATTCGTTTGTTTCATCATCTCAGGCAAAATTGAATGTTTTAAGTGCAAGGAAGAAACAAACGAGACAAGACAAAAGAAAGGAAAAAAAAACATACC